>CM051040.1:18438002-19080033 GCA_027627225.1 Congeria kusceri
AGCAAGTAAAATACACGTGGCCACCAGTACCACGTGACATGAAATGGAAACACCGACACCAACATGGTGTTCTGAAGTTTTTCCTGATGCGACTTCCGCTTTGTTTGTCACATACACATAGATTCTGAATCGGCCGGACTTTGAACCTATTTTCACACGCTCGAGGGAGAAGCGAATACCTGGGGAGTCTGAAACAAATGCATTAGAGTGTGTATAATATTTGTTAGATCTTCCTATGATGTCATTTGACAAGATTCCTATGATGTCATTTGACAAGATTCCTATGATGTCATTTGACAAGATTCCTATGATGTCATTTGACAAGATTCCTATGATGTCATTTGACAAGATTCCTATGATGTCATTTGACAAGATTCCTATGATGTCATTTGACAAGATTCCTATGATGTCATTTGACAAGATTTTATTGGAAGCAAATTAAAACAAAAGATTTACATTACGCCTGACAATAAACTATGTTTCTGTGTGATATACAACCATTAACACATCATATAGAGTGATGTAATAACCATATTTAGAAGTCGATGATTACGATGATAGAAATGATTCGTTCCTTACGAGACAAAACATTCATGACATCTACAATGAGAACTACATTTTAATTAGCTTCTCACTTCTTATTACACAGGGAACTCAGTCATGGTGGTAAGTACTTTCGGAGCTATTTTCAACGCATATCATTTTATGAGCTTAATGAAATACGTCTTCAGTATTTAGGCATAGTTCTAAATATTTCTGTTTAGAATTAATGCTAAGTATTCTTATACACGCAGGCAAAATGGATACAGGCCGAATTAATAGCTGATCTCGATACTCTAAATGAGTCAAATGTGATGAATTACTTAGCTAGTTGGTGATAAAGTCAAGTAAACGACGAGCAACTTGCATAAAACACAACACAACCCAAACAGATAACACCCTAAGCACTGTACAAAAAGAAACCAAAAAAATAACGTAGGTCTTGTAGGTTTATATACCTATCAAACGCCGAATAAAAATATAAATTACACTAATAACAATGTTGGCGTTAAAAAGGATCTTTATTATATATACATACAGAAAACTGGAGACAAAACGTTATTTTTTACTATACCTGAAGACAAACGTTCAGAAATTTCATTTCCCTCCTCAAAAAGCACTATTATATTTTCATGCATGTGCCCTCGGTCAGACATATATGCTTCGACGGCTTCGCCGACATGTTGCGCCGCGTTTGGATCGTCGTCGTCCGTTATAGCTGCCCTGAACACCGGGGCCCCTGCCGATATAACGTCACGTGTCAAATCTCGTTGGATAGTCTCTTCGTTGTAGAAGACAGAGAATCGCATTCCGCTAGTTTTAGAAAAAATAACTGAGCGTGGTAATGTTTTGTGATACGTAAACTGGAACGTACCACGTTTGGGGGCAAAGATGACATCGTTACTCCTCCATGGCAGCCATTTGTTGTTAAGATTCCAGAGTTCTATTGCGTTTTGCGCATTTTCGATATCTGTTTTGGCTATTGTTTCCCACTTTGATTTGCAACTGTTCACTGCTACAGTAAAGACGTCGAACATTTGTGTGTCCAAGGGTTTCCAGTAATCTGCAACGTTTTCATTTGCACTGTTGTTAAAATTTAACTTTGTGTACTGATATTCGGCAAATACACCATAAGCTACAAGACGAACGTATGATGTGAAAAATTCATATGCCAGGGTGATATTGCAATTATGTATGTCCAATATTAATGTGATCAGCGTTTTATCATTTCCAAAAAAACCATTTGCAAGCATGTCCGGAAGTGCACGGGTATTCTTTAATACACTGTCAGAAACATAATTTTGCAGGAACACAGTTTTATACATGTCTTTTTCTGTGTCAGTGGCGTCTACGAAATTGTCGAGATTTATCATAGCATTTCTGATGCTATCAGCGTACGTCTGTAATCTGTTCTGTTTACCCGAAAGTGCAATGTAGTCCTTCAAATCTGTTTCCAACTCATCTATACGACGAATAATGGAGTCTTTTGCGGAATCTATATACTCCTTCATAACCTCTGTGTCATCTTTCTGCGAGACTCCAATCCAGGATGCGACTTTTGGAATTGCATATTTAAGAAGTAACGGCACTCCATGCTTTACAACAGTGTCTACGACAAACGATTTTGCCGAAGAAACACACAGTAAAAGAAGCAATGTTGTCAAAAGTGTGCGCATTTTACTCGTTTGCGAAATTTTGACAAACTGCAAATTGCTGAGATAAATTGCTATTTATCCAGATAATATTATCTGAAAATGAAGAACAAGAAATTGGGACATCGCGAGTTCATCGTCACAGGTGTCATCTCGAATGTGCTTAGATAAGAAGACTGATAAAACAAAAAATGCACGCAACAGCATAGCTGCATAGACATGCATAATTCCAACTGCATTATCCGACGCATTGTACACATATTAACGTTTAACATTTGATGAAACGATCATTTATATTTTCCCAAAAGAATGAGTTTTTCACAACATACGCCAATTTAAGTTATTTCAAATGTTTTCCATGCCATACTTTATTTTGACTTTATTTGACATTTGACGGTCACTTGTGATATTGACCTCGGACCTTAATTGGGACCAAGGTCTTGAGTGCGACGCGTCCTATCATAATGGTCATCAATTGGTAGATTGTAATAAATAAGAAGAAATCACCTACATTTCAAATATATGGCCGTAAAAATATACATTTTTTTTTTGACCGTAAGTGGTATAATACAACTTGCAACACTTTCAACATGTTTTGTCTTCATTTAAATGTTCCATCTACATATATTCTGAGATAAACGTTAATCATGAAAGTATCTTAAATTGAAATCTTACTATTACAACTGTCAAAACTGATTTTTGGTGACAGTTGGTGACTTCAATGTCATGTACTCAAGGTTTGCTTACGAAACATTCATTTACAATAATATACACAACTGACTGTGCATGATACATGGGCTACATAGATAGACTTTTCAATGGGTACAAACCAATACTCAGTATGCCAAATATCCACTTCATAATCAATCTACTAATACATTCCTGATGACTATACGCGTATTTATGAAAGGGAACATGTTAATTCCTGCCAACAAATTAGTAAATTTCTTAAAATCCGACAATAGTATGCTTACAATAAAATGTTATCGTATTCACCTTTTTTTGTGTTCTTGCTCTACTTTGTTTTTATGTTTGTAGCGTTCGAAATTGTTTGTTCTGTCAACATTCACCCAGCGTGTGCGATAAATTTAGTTGATAAGTCGTCGGATATCGCATTTTAAAGAGATAATAACATTCATTTATGTGTTACCAAGTGACTGGAAATTTCTTTTGCAGCATGCACAGTCTTTATAGATATGATATTATAAACGTTTTAGATGTTTTAAATAATGCTAGAAGAATGTGCACTCGGTTGCGAGTGTTTTAATGTTTGTATAGGACGTCGTGTGGTTTAGTAATATAACAATGGTTTAACAGACTGCCACCTGTTTGTTTTTATATGTTTGTGTGCTCCTCAAACATTTAAAATTTCTGCCTTATAAATATTGTAATGATCACCACCTCCGATGGTGGCTTGCATTTTTGGTTTTAAATCATTTAACAATAAATTAGACTCTACTCTTAAAATGCATTATACAATAAAAACGTAACATTTTGTGTATGACCAGAAGATCTCAGACGTCCCAAACGACGTTAGTTATGGGCCAGATCGGGACAGTAACACCACAGTTATTGCCCCGTGTTTGTGCAAACAATTGACTACACAAGTCATGTTCTATGCAGGATAGAGACTTTAATTTTTATACAAAACATTTGCAATATGTGTATAACCATATTGAAATAATCGCTGTTTGTGCTATTTAAATATGGTTAACAGACGGACGTATGAACAACACAGATCCGAAGGATGGTTATACTGCTTATTTACTGTCCGTAGCATTCAGCGTCATGTACAACACTCTGTCCTCTCTCTTATTCCAAGAAACATTCATTTATTAACCACGCATGCAGATGTAATACGAGTATAATACTACAAGGGTGTACTTGATACACAGATGTATGTAATTGATTTCTTGAAGAAGTCATCGTTTTAGCGAACATATTACGCTTGTGTATAGCCATGAATGTGTTCACTTTCTAGACATTTGTTTGCATGTACAAAATGGTGAAAATTCCCCTGAATTCGCAGGCATTGACGGGGTTGATATGGTCGACTGCGGTCGGCAGATTTACCAGGGAATTTGCCCAATTTCTTGGCCCGTTTTCTAAGCCCATTTGGTAGTCTTCCGATGTTCTTTTATGAAGCCTCTGTGAAATTCGTTGTGTTCGTCACGGTGCCGATTGATGTTTAAAACCTGACGAGTATCCGCAATAAAAAGTATGGGTCACCGTGCTTGCTTGGGAATTATTGGACTTCGAATATGGTACATTCTTTCACGCTGGGCTTTGATTATGAAATCTTTCAAAGATCTGTTTATTAGTATGAACAGATTAAAACAAGAATTGCTATGAGATTTATAACATAATATGACAGTTCAAAACATCTTGAAGGCAAAAGCTAAACATTTCTGCCTTGTGCCATCGTACTACACTAAATGGAAACGACAGTAACATTTTAGCAGCATTTTTTATTTATTTTTATTTATACTGATTTTGCCCTAGTGTCATATTTACACTAAAGATAAAGTCTCCCAGCATTTCCCAGTAATTAGCTGTTTTCAAATTAGAGGTGCTGAAATGTGTATTCCTTTTGTGTATTGGGTTACCGGCTAACCCGAGATAGCCCGGGAACAGCTTTATATATGAACATATTAAAGCCCGTCATATCTTGGTATAAGCTCGGTAAGGGTTAAAGTACGCCTCTCCTTTATTTATCATTAACATAATTTGAACGGTTATTTTTAGTTCAATTGTACACTGAATTGTTCACACAAAATCCGTCAGCGTATAGTAATTCACACAAACATCCGTCAGTGTATAGTAAGAGCTAAATTAGTCTGAACCGTATGGGTAAACTTGTTAGTTTGGGAAATACTTTATTTTGAATATGGCATCTGTGTAAATTTTCATGTTGGTAGTTTTATTAAGGTTTATATATAAAGTATAACCAATAAATGAACGATGGAAGTATTAAATGAATATTTTTCTGATATGTTTTGTTTGTTGTAATGTTTATAAGTGTATATTGTAATATTTTAAAGTGTATTTTGATCAGCCAGGAGCAAAGAACAGCTGACAGCAAGAAGGTACGCAAATAAGTATTGACAACGCAACAGCAACGGGCTACATCAGAGGCATGTACGAGGGAAACAAGAAGGATCTCGGATCGATTCAGAGCAAAGCAGCACATCTGAAAACCAGCAGCGGAACAGTGATCACAGACAAAGCCAAGCAGATGGTGATATGTATGGAACACTATTCAGAGCTCCAGTTCAGAGACAACGTCGTTGTCTCCGCAGCAATGGACGCAATCGACCCTCTGCCCATCATAGATTAGTTAGACGCTGAACCAACACTGGAGGAACTCGGCAAGGCTATCAACAGCTTAGCCTTCGGCAAAGCCCCTGGAAATGGCATCTCCCCAGACCTGATCAAACACTTTGAAATCACCCCTCTGGAGCCTATGCATGACACCATCTGTCATTGTTGGACTGAAGGTGGTGTTCCACAAGACATGAAATACTACAGGGAAGCGACCACAGAGGCATCTCCCTCTTCAGCATCATGGGCAAACTGTATGCCAGAGTCTAGTTAGTGCGTCCTTAACAGCCCGAAACTTTACAGCATGATCAGATCTTTCCATGACGGTATGAAGGCAATAATCCAGTAAGAGGGCGGCATGTCCTAACCATTTAACATCAAAAAGCGGCGTGAAGAAAGGCTGCGTCCTTGCTCCAAGCCTCTTTGGTGTCCTCTTTAACCAAAGGGGTATACATGCCCACAAGTGCACACGGCGGACTCTACAACTTTGCGAGACTCAGAGCAAAAACCAAGGAGCGTGAAATGCTCATTAGAGACATGCTCTTTGCCGATGACGCAGCAGTCACCTATCACATCCAAGAAGATCAACAATGTCTGATGAACAAATTCTTCCAGGCCTGCAAACTTCGGTCTTACCATCAGCCTGAAGAAGACCAACGTGCTGGAACAAGATGCGGACACACCACCTGTCATCATCGTCGACATAATCGATCTTAAAGTGGTACACAAGTTTACCTACCTTCAGCGACAACCTGTCGTTAGATGCTGAAATCAACAAACGCATCGGCAAGGCCGTAAAAACACTAGCTCGACTGAATACTCGCGTCTGGTAGAACCCCAAGCTGACCACACCAACCAAGATGGCCGTGTCAAATGCTTGCATAATCAGCAATCATCTGTACGGAAGTGAATCCTGGACAAGCTATGCCAAACAAGAGCATAAGCTGAACAGTTTCCGCATGCGATGTCTTCGTTGCATCCTTGGTATCAGCTGGAACGAAAAAGTGCCTAACGCCCAGTTTCTTGCCCGCGCTGGCCTTTCCACCATGTACACGCTGCTCATACACCGCATACTGCTTTAATGGCAAACTCGTATCCAGCAAAAGACCAAAAGGCCGTCCCAACTGAGATATAAAGATGCAAGCGGAAAATTAAACGCCCTTGACGTAGCGAGATCAGGAAGAGAAGATATTGAACCTGAGAGAAGTGAAAAGAAGTCGGAAGCACGAGAACCCGGGCAGCTTCATATGCTCTTTGTGCAGCAGAGACTGAAACTCCTACATAGGTCTCACCAGCCACCGACAAATATGTTCGCAGCACCACTACTAACTCTAAGGGCGCAGATGACCGAAGGAGACCTACTTTTTGATGATGAAATACGTTTAAACTACCTACTTACAATGTTAATTTGAATCGGTATTTAATTTAATGTTCATGTATGTATAAATATGCTTGCTAAAATATCAATTTGCCAAGGCTCGTAATTATGATGGGCTATGCCTCGTATAATAAACTCAATCTTTATTTAACACTAACCTAATATTCTCAATGTCGTCGCGTTTATAAATAGATCTCTGGGTGTTTCCCAAAGTCGTTCGGAGCTTTGAGGGAATTCTTTACTCAATGGAGTTAAATGGAGTGGTTTTTTTGTCCAGTCGTTGAATTTGGATTGTTTTTATATACCTATAGATAATCTAACTCACATACTAGTATTTGTTCAGTATTAAAACAACCAAGATAGCATGTTCGTAAAAGGCCGTATTTACACAATACACAATCAACTAGAGCAATAGTACCCAACACCACAGTCATATAATATTCCCTATTTATTTCAGCGTTTGACCCATAAGTATATTTTATAGTAAAAGTAACAAGTGTCTAAACTTACATGTATGTTGTTTTTGTTGCGCAATATTAAATTGATTTATTAATTGCTTGCTTGATTGATTGATTCATTCATTCTTTATTCATTCATTTTCATTATATCATTTAATAACTTATTTATTTATTTATTCATTAATTAATTCACTAATTAATTAATTAATTAATTAATTAATTCATTCATTCATTCATTCATTCATTCAGTCAGTCATTCATTGTACAGCATACCTGTCATTATGAAAAGATACATAGCGTAGGTCCTTGTTTGTTAACATGTATGTATATTGATAAGTGATGGCAGTGCTTTGAGCTTATTACGTCAGATTTATCTTTTGCTTTACGCCTACTGTTTGCATGTTTCATTGTGTTCTCCTTCACTACTAATAAATGTCGTTTCCTGTTGGAGCTGGCATTCCTTGCAGTCTATGTTTTTGTCCATCGAATCATAATTCATATTTTATAAAAACACGTCTGTTTGTCTGATTTCTGCCCTACTTATATTAGCCTTCCTCCTTACTTACTGTGTTCTTACTGGCCTGTCTTTTAGTATGTATGTTTGTCTGTCTGTCCTAATGTCTTGTCCGATTTCCCATCGCCTGGCTTGCAAAGTTTTCTGTGTACATGCCTATCAATTGAACGTCGATACACCGTCCACTTCCTTTTCGAATATATTTGTGTTAATAAAAACATTCCCACCTATTGAAGAAAAAGGTTAGAGGCAAACGTCGATCAGCGTGAACGGACATTGAACGTGCAATAGTAGCATTGGTTTTGTTTCATACATTTTCATTTCAGTGTTATCCATCATGGAGGAAAGTGCCGTTAAAAATACTTAGCAATTTCGCGATAAAGTCGACAGGAACTTTCATTAAGTATATCAAATAGAGTTACACTTTATCTTTTAATTACTTACAGTTTCTGTCAAACTGTATGCAGCTTACTGTTTTCAAAGAATGCAGTAGAATTTAAACCATTTGCTTTGATTTAAATACTTGATTTTGGCCTGTCCATGCATTTACTAGATACGTGTAAGAACAACGTAAAACAGAAGGTTTTCACAAATGAAATAGTGTGCACATTAATCCAGTGTTTTATCACTGCACGTGGATATGATATGTTGAATTGAGAACCTACTTTACATAAAAGATGAAATGGTAATGCTTGATGAATTTAAATGTTTACCCCATTATCACGCCTGCATTGACGAAATAACACCCCGTGGGATAAACTTGTGCATTATAATGACATCATTTTGTTTATTTTCATGACGTTATTTTATGTTTTTCGTGTTATTCAGCGATTTTCTTTTGTTTATTTTCAAGATAAAGATAGAAAATGATGGGATAAATAGAATACCAGGTAAGTGTTGAAAACAGATATGTTTATCTGATCGTCACGAAAACCTAAACCACTTGCCAACGCTCGCGGTTTAGGTTTCTAAGCCTCGCTTAATAAACTTATTTGTATTCAACACTAACCTAGTATTCTCTATATCGTTCATTGCTGGGAGGAGTTTGAATGGTTAGTGGCACCATTTGAAAGCTCCATGGATGCTGTTTGCCGTCAGTATATCAAATGTTATAATGGCTATGCATAATAACAGGTGATTTATCTCATCAAAATTAAAGTTAAAATGCTATAAAACAGCACACACATGTCAAAACAATAGATAATGAATAGTACATATTTTATACGATTTTTTATGCAAAAAAATCAACACAAATGGTAATGAACTCATGACGATTGAGCCATGACTAGACTTGACTTTACTTGATTTACAAGCATGTGTCTGTTACGATTAAGTACAAACAAAGACATTGTAATGATGAAGTTTTATTTTACATGTATTGTAGGGAAAAAAAAGAACAGGTCCCGTGTTCACAAAACAAGTTAAGCCTAGTTTTCAGGTTCTAGATGAACTTGAGCCAGATATTTCAGGATTAGGTTCAAAAATGATGTTCACTAAAAATCCGGATCAATTTTAAAAGTTGGTCAGATATATATTATAAATGATAAAGTACTGTTATCAGCGTACATTTGCAATCTGATATACAGATTTTAATAATAAAAAAAATCCGGTTATTTTATCAAGAAGAAAAGTTAATTGGAAACTAAAATATTTTTGAGATTCGGCTCATTTGAGCTTGATCAAGATCAGCTAAGACTGATCTTGATCCTGTTGTTGATTCTTTGTGAATACGGGGCCTGAGCTACTGTATAAACATTTTAATTTAATTTAAACCTATTTATTTTAGCTCGATTGCATCGAAAGCCTAAGGCTTATTGGGACACTCTCGAGTCCGTTACCTGGGTAAAACCAGTACTTGGTGTCTTTGGGGGAGATCTTGAGAACGCTCCCAGAGTGGGGATCGAATCCGGGACCTCCCGATCGCTAAACATTTTGAAGAGTGTATGTACGAATTTACAACAAATACATGCACATAAATTCAAACAACCCTATACAGTTAATTACCACATATATCGATTTAACATGGAAGAAAAATTAATAAGAAACATTGTTGAAAAACGTATAAATGTCCGCTTTTTAATCAAAAACTAGTTATCGGCTGTACAGCCGGAAACTCAAATACATGTATATATGTCGACTCGACAGTTGTTCTAGGTTACACAACACTAATAAACGATGCAACATTCGACGCTCGTATTTATTGATTTATTCGATTTTTTAGTGTTTCCTTCGTCATGTTTATGTTCATCTGTCTGCAGTCAAGTTATATTGTCACTTTCATCTGCTTATTTAGAAAATAATGGATATAAATAATCGATCATACATATGTTAACAATAAGAAAAAAAAAACAATCATTTACAGCTCTATACGTTCCTAAATTAACTTTAGTCTTGTTTACAACAATGTCGATACTGTTTTTTTTTACCGCATAATGACTATTGTTTAATTAAACATATTTGAAACAAAAGATTTTTGTAACGCACTGCCCCTCTTTTATTTTCTAGTTCAATATATGAACGTACAAAAATAGTTATTTATAAAATATGTCCTAACTAAAGTTATTACGACACAGGACTAATATGCACGGTATTTAAAGACAGTCCTTGTCCTTCCTAACTAGAATTATTACGACACAGGACTAATATACACGGTATTTAAAGACAGTTCTCGTCCTTCCTAACTAGAGTTATTACGACACAGGACTAATATACACGGTATTTAAAGACAGTTCTCGTCCTTCCTAACTAGAGTTATTACGACACAGGACTAATATACACGGTATTTAAAGACAGTTCTCGTCCTTCCTAACTAGAGTTATTACGACACAGGACTAATATACACGGTATTTAAAGACAGACCTTGTCCTTCCTAACTAGAGTTATTACGACACAGGACTAATATACACGGTAGTTAAAGACAGTTCTCGTCCTTCCTAACTAGAGTTATTACGACACAGGACTAATATACACGTTATTTAAAGACAGTTCTCGTCCTTCCTAACTAGAGTTATTACGACACAGGACTAATATACACGGTATTTAAAGACAGTTATCGTCCTGCGAGTGCAACTTTATAATTGTAATAAATTCAAAACATGTAACTCTCTGCATATACTTTAAGTATGAACACTCATGCAAGAAACCCATTCATGAAACCACAATCATGATATCCAATGCATGAAATTGAAACCATATGTATAAAAACAACATACATGAAAACCAATGCATGAAAACCTTATGTATGAAAACCAATTCATGAAAACCTTATTTATAACAACCACCTGCATAAAACCCTGTGTATGAAATCCACATGCATGCAAACCTATGCGTGAAAACAGCATGCATGAAACCATATGTATGAACCTTAAGCATGAAACCCTTATGCATGAAAGTTAGACAAAAATACAATGCCCCAATTTATACACCCCGGCTTTTATTTCCCGTTCCTATTCTGGTATCACAATGATCACTGACGGACTAAGTGAAAGGCAGGTTTGAAGCCCGTAGTTTTCTGACTGTAAGCCAGACGTATCGCAATGATCCGTTATAGGCAATACTTATGTCCAAGAAACGTTTGACCAGTCAACAATGTAATTAGTTATTCCCCCTTCTTTTTTGGGTTGCACACTATATAACAATTGCGTCGAGAGGGAGATTTTTATTATGTGCGAACGCACTATATACCATTTATTGGACGAGTCCATCCTGCTAGGTCAGCCCATTTTACGTTAAAATAGGGAGGACAACTAATATGTTGATTCACGAATTTTAACATACTTTAAGAAAGTTTGAGGTCATCGTGACTTCTTATTGTATATTAATATTATTTAAAATTAAATAGGCAACTCACCATAATATATTTCACAACATATGATCAATTAAAGAGGGAATTATTCGACTTACTACTTCTGGTAAAAAATCTTATGGTGGGTAGCGGCTTTGCATAATTTCGTACTCAATATAAAATGGTGACTGTCAAGAATGATTTTATAAAAATATAACCAACTTTCACTTAGTTATAAATACGATATATTTCCTAGCTCCAAACACAATTACTATTACTAATTCGGCTTTATCTTAATAAACTATTTAAGTTTCGAAACGTCCAAATTACTGCTTTCCATATATCGACACATACCCTAATTAATCAGGTTTTGGGTTACAAACTAATAAGATATATTTAAGATGTCTGCTAAACCGTCGCTACATATTTACCCAGTACTATAACTTATGCTGGCTGATGTTTATGCTGTACCGTTGAGGTCAAAAGTAAATGTACCCACAACATCTAAAACAAGATGTAAAAAAATGCACTTATCGGCATACTTTTGTACCTATGATCTGCATATATCCCCGGGTATACATTAGTACATGTGGGTATACTGTTATGACCCCCCCAAAATAAGCACACCGACTTACTTGAAGTATTTTTAATTATTTTAACGTAGAATACGTTAATGATAATATTATAAATATCTGTACAGTGTAACCAAAGAAATATACTTGTGTTATTATATTAAACAAGTAGATACTACTTTGTTTTTGTAACAAATTTCATGCTATATACCTGTAGGCATAATAATGTGCCAACAGTTATATATAAATATATTTGTACACGTAGGTATCCATTACACTTGCACGTATATGTATTTATACATTAGACATATTTTCACACATGTCCAAAACGGTTCCTCATCAATGTTCACTGTTTTGAACGCTGGTTTGAAATAGCTTGCTATATATAAATTGGGAAAATTGTCAAAGACGTATATATACTTCGAGTTATTTTTAATCAATATTACTTGGCTTGTTTGGGAATTTATGGAATTCTATATTTAACATTGAACATTCCGATGTTGACCAGCCAAGGGGTACAGTATGTTGGTCATGGCAAATCTGAAGAGTATAAATATAAAGTGAAAACATGCGAATGCCAATCACCAATCTTAATATATATAATTATATACACAATTATATACACATACAGCTTATGTGTATGGTTTTAAAATGATTAACAACAAAAATATAATTGACCGATTTCATAGTCTGTATAGCCGTAGTTGTTGTTGTGGAGTTACAATTAGGGCGCCGTTAAAATTAGCAGTTGTGGGAATGAAAGGATTTGGCGCATCCAGACACTGCTGCTTGGGCGGCCGACCCCCCTCGTGTACACAGAGGACGTCTCGTTGTTGTACACCCACCCGTTGGGGGTCTCGCAGAGGCAGTACTTCACGCTACATTTGACGACACTTCCACTACCACAGCAGTCGTACGTGTGGCATTTGATGCCAGCCTTTCGTTCACAGGCGTTGGCAGAACGTTCCCCGCTTTTTGAGCACAGTGCGCCGAGTGGAACTACAAGAAGTACAAAGTAATATAGTGGTTCCGACTTTGTCAAAAAGAAGTTCATTTGAGTCTGATTTGGATTTGCTGAGGTACTTAACTGTCGACTTCGCCGTATTTCAAACTCAAGTAAATTTATATATATATATATATCAATTTACTTGAGTTTGAAATACGGCGAAGTCGACAGTTAAGTACCTCAGCAAATGTTGACCAGCCAATATATATATATATACCGGCAGGGGTCCCAGCTCTGTCCAAAAATATGCGTAGGCCACTTTCTTGTCCTTATGACGGCTGTTAGGTTATTTACATAAAGATATTGCCTGTATGCACACCTGCATGGTCATTACCATTGAATCGCTTATTTATTTATATATTGAACCCATACATGGAAGTTTACGATGTACAAGATCCATTAAATTACCAAGTTTAAGTATATATACAGACAGGGGTCCAGCTTGGTTCCAAACTATGTGTATGTATATATACATTTACACTACCTACACTCGAAAAGTGTACATATACATGGTATTAAGTACATGTTTTAGTAATTTATTAGTATGTATTTTAATACTAGAATAGGAAAAGAAACTACAGAAGAACCAGAGGCATGCTTGTAAGGATTCATATACATCGTTTATATCGCATCTATGATAGGCAGGTTTGAGAAACTTGATAAAATTTAAAGCGTAAACAAAACATATCATTTAAAGACACTACGCTGTTTTGTTAATAGGTTTTGGCAATTAGATGAAATTGAAAGTGAGTACAAAGTAAGATTAATATAAGAAACTACATAGACACACATGAATAGATGTCAGTTGGAGATTCGATTAATTTGAAAGTGTTAATAATATTAGATAAGAATATCGTATATACAGGAAACTACACACATGGCTTGACGAACTTATATTCGCTCAGTATTATTGACATAATTTGTCAAAGCGATGTAATTTAACTTTTATACAGTGTTGTGCCGTATTTTCCATATTTCCGTTTCCCGCAAACGTATCGATATCCACATGATTATAATATGCAATCAAACACCGGTTTGTACTATCGCAATCTTGCATTAAGGTAAAATAGTCCAAGCCGACACAATGAAACATCAATAATGCTTCTAACTCAGACATTTTAAATCTGGCAGATGTTTGTGCACTTAGTACTGGTAAACCGCTTAGCTCGGCTAAGATTGCCCAGGAAAAGTGAGTAGGTTAACTGACCGCCATGATATGACTGAAATACTGTTAAAAACGGCGAAAATCCTAACAAACTATCAAACAAAAAACAAAAAAACAAATATTGAAAGGCGTTTTCCGTATTCTATTTAGCGAACACAGATACACTTACGGGTACGGATATACTTCACGGATGCGAACCTATTGAATCAGAGGCCTAAGAGTACTTACGAGTGAGGGCACAAACACCATCACTGTTGCAGGCCTCTCCCTCAGTACAATTCTCAGGGCCTGAAAGAAAATGCCAAAATTAAACGCTTTTTACAAATCAGGGTGTCTTAAGTAAATATATTTATAATAATATGCAATTTATGTGTTGGAAATATCATGATTGATTGTAAAAGATAAACGCTTTCAAAAATGTATATTTGATGTATTCAGTGTATTCGAAAAGTGTACAAACTTTAAAAAAGGTGTATTTAAGAAATAATTTTATATTTATCGTTGTTTATCGGTCAATAAACAACGATTTGGATTTCTGATGTGTAGGAATTGAACCACGAGGGCTAAGCCCAAGTAGTTTAATAGTCACGCATCAGAACGGCAAAGAGTTGTTTACTGGCCGATCAACAACGGTAATGCGAACATAATTTAGATTCTAACATAATCTGACATATATTTTTGTAATTGTGATTGGAACTACTGTTAACTATGCTCCGCTCAGATTTTGGAACTTCATTTTGCGTTGTTTATGGGTAGTTTAACAACGATAATTTTGTTCTTTGTCTATAGAAAATTTAGCGGGTATCATGTTAGAATATAGTTTTAACGTGTGTTTATAAGTTATGTACAATAAATGCAATTTGTTTTATAAAATCACCGTAATAGCAATGTACTTATATACGACTTTGTATACACACCATACTATATAATTTCTTCTTAATATACATTTGTTTCGTAATTGTTTTATGACTTTAAAGGGTTAAATCCTAATACTAAAGGCAGCTGCATCAGCTGGAGATAACTCTTTTTGGAAGCACAATGTCCTTTGTAAGGCAAGTGTCCACTTGCCAAAACAACACAGTACCATGCAGAAACACGTAACAAACACAAAAACACATACAAAAGATAAACAAAACTGGCTCAGCGCCTTAGAAGGGTCAATGCAAAACATATTGTGTTAAAAGCGGTTTACGGGCGTCTGAATCTCACACATTATACTGTTGTTTTTCTTAAAATAACATAAAATAACACGATGCTAGTGTTGTACTATTTTAGTGTAATGTTTATGAGTTTTGTCAAACATTTATTGCAATTATAAATGTCTAATTATTTTAGTGATGATTGATTTGCTTGATGATAAGTTATGATTGAGTACATTTCAAGAATGCTGCGTGACTAACATGCTCAAACAACTTGAACTTCCATCCTTCCAGGACCGTCGGAGTCAGCAACGGCTTACCTTCATGTACAAAGTGGTGGAAGGGCACGTACGAGACTATCTCATGCCGCAGGGCATTATACGTTCAATTAGGGCTAAAGAATTTCATGACCAGATCAGTGTCAATGTTGTTGAAAAATTAGTATGTAATAATCAAAAGTGCTTCAAACCAATTTTTGCAAAATCAGATAGCTATAAACCTTCTTTTTTCGTCAGAACAGTCTTAGACTCAGTGACTCATCAGTATATGCGGACAGTGTGAACTAATTCAAGAAATCCATAAACTTTGATTAATTGCGCACTCCCCCGTCGCGTAAAAGCCAGCAGTGGTTACTACGACGTACCTATACAGATACCGATATAGATGTTCAGTTTTGTAAGCTTTATCATGATAATCACACATGTGTCGTTGGATATTCTAATATCGAAAACAACATTGGGGATGATAACAATTGCAGCCTATTAAGCTGCAGAAAAAAGTTTGTCTTACAAGATGGTTCTTTTAATTCGCAGATATATAAATTATGAAAAGTAAAATGTAAATAATGGCTACGTACAACATTGCACAGTGTTGGACTCTGGTATTTCCCCAAACTGACAGAAACACTGTCCTACGACCGCAGACCCGCAGTCCATCCCTGGTTCACAGCAGATCTGGTCGGGGACAGCGGAACAATCGGGACCTAAATGAGATTAACTTGCAGTCATCTTCATCATCAATAACATCATCAACATCAACATTCAGATGAACCTGCCAACAAATATTGCTTATAAACTGAAAAGTCATAAGGAGCCATATGCTAATACATTTGTTAAGAATCAAAGCAGTAACAGCTGCAACAATGGCAGACGCATCAGTGCCCACAGAAGGGGATGCAACAACAAAAACAACATTTTTTCCATAAATTTTTTACAGAAATATAAAATTATATAACAATAAATGTACATGGAATAGTAAATACAATTGTATGAATTTACAAAAATGTTCCTTTGAGCATATTTCTATTTTGAAACTGCAGTCATAATTGTAAAGGTATCGATTACCATTTTTACCAAGTTGAAACCTAAAAAGGACAAAGTACTATTGACAGTACTACACAACACATTTTCATAACAAACACAACTTACGTGAGGCTTCATCTTTATATAAAAGCTACTCATATGTAATTAACCATAACACGTTGGATGTAAGGACCGGACGAAAGAAGCTACTGAAATCTTGAGCCAAAATGTTGTGTGAATTGGTATTTGCATTCGCATTTTTCAGTTTCGCTGTTGTACTGCGCCTCGTTCTCCTGGGTACAATTAGGACTTAGAGTAAAATGGTTTGTACAAACGATTTTTACAACGAACATACGCGTGCAAAAATGACAATATAACATGACGCTTGACATAAAAACATAAAACGATCAAAGGAAAAGCTAAAAAAATACAAAAACGAACTATCTAATCGACTCTTTCGTCGTTTTGTCTTTTCTCAGTCAAATTTCACTGTCCGATCCCAGCCAGACAAAGGAATTTCCTTCGAACACTAGACGAGTGACCGCTGACTTCTACCCGTATACATGTGTATTCAATATGTCTTTTAGTCTGACAAATGACACGAGACCCTTCAATTGAAAACATTTTTTTATAACTTGAGGTATCAAATTGTGAAATACTTGTTTTTATTTTGAAAGGAAAACACGTTGTATAATAAGTTTAATTTTACAGAAATACAAATTTGCGAATATTCGAATGGCGTTTTCACTATTCGAATAGCGATCATTCAATTGAATATTCTAATAGTTTCTTCATCCCTATTTTGATTTATTCATATCACTTTGGAAACACAACTATGTCAATGCTTATCGTACTCTTAGAGCAATTCGGGAACTCCCCGCGGTATTTGCATTCGCATTGTTCTGTATCGAAATTGCACTCCGCTCCGTTCGCGTGGGTACAATCAGCACCTACAGTAAAATGTTCATATTTGAACAACAACAAATACATGAACGAGCTATATAACAGACTGGTTCATCGTTTTGTGTTTTCGAAGTCTTATCCTACTGTCTTCTAGGGTTGTGTGACTATATACCTTTTTCCATATTGTACGAAGAGATAAAGTGCTCAACAACAAGCGCCCAAAATGCGATTATATCCACGTATCGTTTTGTCCTTGAAACACACTCAATCGAATTTCATTTATACTACAGTTACTTTGTTGGATGCTTTGCCTGTATCCCACCACTAAATAATAAAATGCAATAATAATTGAGCTCTTACAGCATTTCGGAAAAGTTCCGTCGTAGGTACATTCGCATTGTTCGGTATCCGTATTGCATTGTCCCGTGTTCACGTGAGTACAATTAGGACCTGCAATAAATCTGATACGATATAATCTTTTGAGCAGTCGATAATGAAATCGGGCTCTGGAGCATGATATGATACTGATTTTAAAAAACTATTTGAAAGAAAAGAGCGTACTGTATACAAGTAAACAAGCTTCAAGTCGCGCATGAAAATAGTTTTATATACACAAGCTTTGTTTTCATCCATAATCAATCAAAACCAAACAATAAAATTTGATATAATTTTAGATATGTTTCATTCATATAACTATGGCAAAAAGACGATGTCAATGGTAAGTGTACTCTTACAGCAATTCGGGAACTCCCCTTGGTATTTGCATTCGCATTGTTCTGTATCGACGTTGCACACCGCTTCGTTCGCGTGGGTACAATTAGCACCTACAGTACAAAAATACATATTTGAACAAACGAATTTTATTTGAAACATTAGCTACATACATATGTAAAAAAAACACCCATTAGAGAAACACACCAAATGAAGGAAGAGCTCAAACAACACATACATAAACGAGCTATATAACAGACTGGTTCATCGTTTTGTGTTTTCGAAGTGTAATCCTACTCTCTACTTGGGTTCTCTGTCTGTAGACCTATTCCTGTGTACAGAATGAACAAATAAAGTGCTCATAATGTGATAACATCCAGATACCGTATTGTCCTTCAAACACATCCAATCCATTTTCATTTATACGATAGCTTACTCATTTGATGTTGGGCCTTCATTCCACTACTCAAAAAATATTTGCAATAATAAGTGAGCTCTTACAGCAATTCGGAAACTCCCGATGGTATTTGCATTGGCATTGTTCTGTTTTGATGTTGCACTCAAGCAAATAAAGCAAATAAAGTGCTAAACACGCCGCGCCTAAAATGCGATTAAATTCTGTTACAATATTCTCCTTCAAACACTTTCAATCGAATTTCATTTATACAACAGTTTCTTTGTTTGATTGTTTGACTTCATTCCACTACAAACAATAATTTGCAATAATAAGAGAACTCTTGCAGCATTTCGGGAAAATTCGTAGGTGCATTCGCATTGTTCGGTATCGGTATTGCATTGTCCAGTGTTCTGATGAGTACAATTAGGACCTGCAATAAATTTGATACTTTATAATATTTTGAGTAGTCGATAATTAATTCGGGGCTCTGGGGCATTATGTTGTTATTACCTGATGAAAATTTATTTAAGATTGTTGCACACACAGTATACAGGGGGTTCGAAATGCTGTTTCTGCAGACTCTGCTTACTTTGAAAGTCGCCGGAAGACGATTGGGTTGTACATAGGCGTGTATGGTACTTTTTTACTAAATGGTTAGACCTGGCATAGGCTACTCTAACAAAAAACAGACATGCACAAGTAATCTAACTATCGTACTTACCATTTTGAAATTAATTGTTGTGGTATGTGTTCGTAAAATAATTAACAATACAAACATATTGTATTGCACAGTCTGAATGAAAACTACAATTAAACTTGGTCACATCCTACATATCAGACGACATCACAACCTACATCTCAGTCTATGTCACAGCCAACTATACAATCAAAGAAAGATTTCCGGTCTTAAAGAAAACACAATCTCGAGACAGATTTGCAGTGTGGGTTATGCTTATTTATGCTACATGTAATGATTTCAATAAAGGATTTGAAAGGGAAGAGCATACTTTTGAAAAGTATATAAGCTTCAAGACGCGCATAAAACAGTTTTATATCCAGAAGCTTAGTTTTCATCCATTATCAATCAAAACCAAAGCATATATTTTGATTTTATATTAGATTTGTTTCATTTATATCACTATGGCAACACGAATATGTCAATGCTAAGTGTACTCTTACAGCACTTCGGAAACTCCCCATGGTATTTGCATTCGCATTGTTCTGTATTGAGGTTGCATTCCGCTTCGTTCGCGTGGGTACAATTAGTACCTACAGTAAAATGTTCATATTTCAACAACAACAAATACATGAACGAGCTATATAACAGACTGATAAAATCGGGGATCAGAAGCAGTATGTCCGTAATTCCATTTCAAATAGAATCATTATAGTTGCAAACCGTTAACAGGGGCTTCGAAATGCTGCCTCTGCAAATTCTGCTGACTTTAAAAGTCGACTGAAGACTAATGGGTTGTACATAAATGGTAATTGCATTTTTTTACTAAACGGTTAGACCTGGTATATGATACTCTACCAAAAATAGACATGAACAAACAAATCTAAAGATAAAGCTTATAATTTTGAAGGTAGTGGTCGATGGCGGTTTAATTAAAATGATTAACAGTACAAAAATCTTTCTGACACAGTCTGAATCAAAAACTGCATTTAACCTTGGTCACATCCTACAAGTCAGCCGACATCACAACCTACATCTCAGTCTAAATCACAACCAACGACACAATCAAAAGTCTATGTCCGGTCTTAAATAAATAAACAACCTCAAGACATATTAGTAGAGAGGGTTATGCTTACGTATGCTACTGATTTTAACAAATGATTTGAAAGAAAAGAAAGAACTGTAGAAAAGTAAATAAAGCTTCAAGTCGCGCATAAAATGAGTTATATGTCCAGAAACATAGGTTTCATGCCTTATCAATCAAAACCGAAGCATATAATTTGATTTAATATCAGGTTTGTTTCATTCATAGCACTAAGGCAAAAAGAATATGTTAATGCTACGTATACTCGTACAGCACTTCGGAAACTCCCCATGGTATTTGCATTCGCATTGTTCTGTATCGAAGTTGCACTCCGCTCCGTTCGCGTGGGTACACGCAGCACCTACAGTAAAATGTTCATATTTGAACAACAACAAATACATGAACGAGCTATATAACAGACTGGTTCATCGTTTTGTGTTTTCGAAGTTTTATCCTACTGTCTTCTTGGTTTGTGTGACTATATACCTTTTTCCGTATTGTACGAACAAATTAAGTGCTCAACAACAAGTACGAACAAATTAAGTGCTCAACAACAAGCGCCCGAAATGCGATTATATCCACGTATTGTTTTGTCCTTCAAACACACTCAATCGAATTTCATTTATACGACAGTTACTTGGTTGGATGCTTTGCCTGTATCCCACCACTAAATAATAAATTGCAATAATAATTGAGCTCTTACAGCATTTCGGGAAAGTTCCGTCGTAGGTACATTCGCATTGTTCGGTATCCGTATTGCATTGTCCCGTGTTCACGTGAGTACAATTAGGACCTGCAATACATTTGATACTATATAATCTTTTGAGCAGTCGATAATGAAATCGGGGCTCTGGAGCATGATATGATACTGATTTTAAAAATCGATCTGAAAGGAAAGAGCGTACTGTAGACAAGTAAACAAGCTTCAAGTCGCGCATGAAAATACTTTGATATACACAAGCTTTGTTTTTATCCATAATCAATCAAAACCAAACAATAAAATTTGATATAATTTTAGATATGTTTCATTCATATAACTATGGCAAAAAGACTATGTCAACGCTAAGTATACTCTTACAGCAATTCGGGAACTCCCCTTGGTATTTGCATTCGCATTGTTCTGTATCGACGTTGCACACCGCTTCGTTCGCGTGGGTACAATTGGCACCTACAGTACAAAAATGCATATTTGAACAAACGAATTTTATTTGAAACATTAGCTACATACGTATGTAAAAAAAACACCCATTAGAGAAACAAACCAAATGAAGGAAGAGCTGAAATAACACATACATCAACGAGCTATATAACAGACTGTTTCATCGTTTTTAGATTTCGTAGTGTAATCCTACTCTCTACTTTGGTTCTCTGTCTGTAGAACTTTTCCTGTGAAGAATATCAGCAAATAAAGTGCTCAAAATGTGATAACATCCAGATATCGTATTGTCCTTCAAACACATCCAATCCATTTTCATTTATACGACAGCTTACTCCTTTGATGTTTGGCTTTCATTCCACTACTTAAAAATAATTTGCAATAACAAGTGAGCTCTTACAGCAATTCGGAAACTCCCCATGGTATTTGCATTGGCATTGTTCTGTTTTGATGTTGCACTCAAGCAAATAAAGCAAATAAAGTGCTAAACAACAAGCGCCTAAAACGCGATTTTATCCTGTTACAATAGTGTCGTTCAAACACTTTCAATCGAATTTCTTTTATACAACAGTTTCTTTCTTTGATTGTTTGACTTCATTCCACTACGAAAAATAATTTGCAATAATAAGAGAGCTCTTACAGCATTTCGGGAAAATTCCGTCGTAGGTGCACACGCATTGTTCGGTATCCGTATTGCATTGTCCAGTGTTCTGATGAGTACAATTAGGACCTGCAATAAATTTGATACTTTATAATATTTTGAGTAGTCGATAATGAATTCGGGGCTCTGGGGCATTATGTTGTTATTACCTTATGAAAATTTATTTAAGATTATTGCAAACAGTATACAGGGGCTTCGAAATGCTGTTTCTGCAGACTCTGCTTACTTTGAAAGTCGCCGGAAGACTATTGGGTTGTACATAGACGTGTATTGCACTCTTTACTAAATGGTTAGACCTTGCATTGTTTACTCTACCAAAAAACAGACATGCACAAGTATCTAACTATCGTACTTACCATTTTGAAATTAATTGTTGTGGTATGTGTTCGTAAAATAATTAACAATACAAACAGATTGTATTGCACAGTCTGAATTAAAAACTACATTTAACCTTGATCACATCCTACATATCAGACGAGATCACAACCTACATCTCAGTCTATGTCACAACCAACTATGCAATCAAAGAAAGATTTCCGGTCGTAAAGAAAAACACAATCTCGAGACAGATTTGCAGAGTGGGTTTTGCTTATTTATGCAACATGTAATGATTTAAATAAAGGATTTGAAAGGGAAGAGCATACTTTTGAAAAGTATATAAGCTTCAAGACGCGCGTAAGAAGTTTTATATCCAGAAGCTTTGTTTTCAACCATTATCAATCAAAACCAAAGCATATATTTTGATTTTATATTAGATTTGTTTCATTTATATCACTATGGCAACACGAATATGTCAATGCTAAGTGTACTCTTACAGCACTTCGGAAACTCCCCATGGTATTTGCATTCGCATTGTTCTGTATTGAGGTTGCATTCCGCTTCGTTCGCGTGGGTACAATTAGTACCTACAGTAAAATGTTCATATTTCAACAACAACAAATACATGAACGAGCTATATAACAGACTGATAAAATCGGGGATCAGAAGCAGTATGTCCGTAATTCCATATTCAAATTGAATCATTATAGTTGCAAACCGTTAACAGGGGCTTCGAAATGCTGCCTCTGCAAATTCTGCTGACTTTAAAAGTCGACTGAAGACTAATGGGTTGTACATAAATGGTAATTGCATTTTTTTACTAAACGGTTAGACCTGGTATATGATACTCTACCAAAAATAGACATGAACAAACAAATCTAAAGATAAAGCTTATAATTTTGAAGGTAGTGGTCGATGGCGGTTTAATTAAAATGATTAACAGTACAAAAATCTTTCTGTCACAGTCTGAAACAAAAACTGCATTTAACCTTGGTCACATCCTACAAGTCAGCCGACATCACAACCTACATCTCAGTCTAAATCACAACCAACGACACAATCAAAAGTCTATGTCCGGTCTTAAATAAATAAACAACCTCAAGACATATTAGTAGAGAGGGTTATGCTTACGTATGCTACTGATTTTAACAAATAATTTGAAAGAAAAGAAAGAACTGTAGAAAAGTAAATAAAGCTTCAAGTCGCGCATAAAATGAGTTATATGTCCAGAAACATAGATTTCATGCCTTATCAATCAAAACCGAAGCATATAATTTGATATGATATCAGATTTGTTTCATTCATAGCACTAAGGCAACAAGAATATGTTAATGCTACGTATACTCTTACAGCACTTCGGAAACTCCCCATGGTATTTGCATTCGCATTGTTCTGTATCGAGGTTGCACTCCGCTCCGTTCGCGTGGGTACACGCAGCACCTACAGTAAAATGTTCATATTTGAACAACAACAAATACATGAACAAGCAATATAACAGACTGGTTCATCGTTTTGTGTTTTCGAAGTCTTATCCTACTGTCTTCTTGGTTTGTGTGACTATATACCTTTTTCCGTATTGTACGAACAAATTAAGTGCTCAACAACAAGCGCCCGAAATGCGATTATATCCACGTATTGTTTTGTCCTTCAAACACACTCAATCGAATTTCATTTATACGACAGTTACTTGGTTGGATGCTTTGCCTGTATCCCACCACTAAATAATAAATTGCAATAATAATTGAGCTCTTACAGCATTTCGGGAAAGTTCCGTCGTAGGTACATTCGCATTGTTCGGTATCCGTATTGCATTGTCCCGTGTTCACGTGAGTACAATTAGGACCTGCAATAAATTTGATACTATATAATCTTTTGAGCAGCCGATAATGAAATCGGGGCTCTGGAGCATGATATGATACTGATTTTAAAAATCGATCTGAAAGGAAAGAGCGTACTGTAGACAAGTAAACAAGCTTCAAGTCGCGCATGAAAATACTTTGATATACACAAGCTTTGTTTTTATCCATAATCAATCAAAACCAAACAATAAAATTTGATATAATTTTAGATATGTTTCATTCATATAACTATGGCAAAAAGACTATGTCAACGCTAAGTATACTCTTACAGCAATTCGGGAACTCCCCTTGGTATTTGCATTCGCATTGTTCTGTATCGACGTTGCACACCGCTTCGTTCGCGTGGGTACAATTGGCACCTACAGTACAAAAATGCATATTTGAACAAACGAATTTTATTTGAAACATTAGCTACATACGTATGTAAAAAAAACACCCATTAGAGAAACAAACCAAATGAAGGAAGAGCTGAAATAACACATACATCAACGAGCTTAACAGACTGTTTCATCGTTTTTAGATTTCGTAGTGTAATCCTACTCTCTACTTTGGTTCTCTGTCTGTAGAACTTTTCCTGTGTAGAATATCAGCAAATAAAGTGCTCAAAATGTGATAACATCCAGATATCGTATTGTCCTTCAAACACATCCAATCCATTTTCATTTATACGACAGCTTACTCCTTTGATGTTTGGCCTTCATTCCACTACTCAAAAATAATTTGCAATAACAAGTGAGCTCTTACAGCAATTCGGAAACTCCCCATGGTATTTGCATTGGCATTGTTCTGTTTTGATGTTGCACTCAAGCAAATAAAGCAAATAAAGTGCTAAACAACAAGCGCCTAAAATGCGATTTTATCCTGTTACAATAGTGTCGTTCAAACACTTTCAATCGAATTTCTTTTATACAACAGTTTCTTTCTTTGATTGTTTGACTTCATTCCACTACAAAAAATAATTTGCAATAATAAGAGAGCTCTTACAGCATTTCGGGAAAATTCCGTCGTAGGTGCACTCGCATTGTTCGGTATCCGTATTGCATTGTCCAGTGTTCTGATGAGTACAATTAGGACCTGCAATAAATTTTTACTTTATAATATTTTGAGTAGTCAATAATGAATTCGGGGCTCTGGGGCATTATGTTGTTATTCCCTTATGAAAATTGATTTAAGATTATTGCAAACAGTATACAGGGGCTTCGAAATGCTGTTTCTGCAGACTCTGCTTACTTTGAAAGTCGCCGGAAGACTATTGGGTTGTACATAGACGTGTATGGCACTTCTTTACTAACTGGTTAGACCTGACATAGGCTACTCTACCAAAAAACAGACATGCACAAGTAATCTAATTATCGTACTTACCATTTTGAAATTAACTGTTGTGGTATGTGTTCGTAAAATAATTAACAATACAAAATATTGGATTGCACAGTCTGAATAAAAAACTACATTTAACATTGGTCACATCCTACATATCAGACGACATCACAACCTACATCTCAGTCTATGTCACAACCAACTATACAATCAAAGAAAGATTTCCGGTCTTAAAGAAAAACACAATCTCGAGACAGATTTGCAGAGTGGGTTATGCTTATTTATGCTACATGTAATGATTTCAATAAAGGATTTGAAAGGGAAGAGCATACTTTTGAAAAGTATATAAGCTTGAAGACGCGCATAAAACAGTTTTATATCCAGAAGCTTTGTTTTCATCCATTATCAATCAAAACCAAAGCATATATTTTGATTTTATATTAGATTTGTTTCATTTATATCACTATGGCAACACGAATATGTCAATGCTAAGTGTACTCTTACAGCACTTCGGAAACTCCCCATGGTATTTGCATTCGCATTGTTCTGTATTGAGGTTGCATTCCGCTTCGTTCGCGCGGGTACAATTAGCACCTACAGTAAAATGTTCATATTTCAACAACAACAAATACATGAACGAGCTATATAACAGACTGATAAAATCGGGGCTCTGAAGCAGTATGTCCGTAATGCCATATTCAAATAGAATCATTATAATTGCAAACCGTTAACAGGGGCTTCGAAATGCTGCCTCTGCAAATTCTGCTGACTTTAAAAGTCGACTGAAGACTAATGGGTTGTACATAAATGATAATTGCATTTTTTTTACTAAACGGTTAGACATGGTATATGATAATCTACCAAACATAGATATGAACAAACAAATCTAAAGATAAAACTTATAATTTTGAAGGTAGTTGTCGTTGGAGATTTAATTAAAATAATTAACAGTACAAAAACCTTTCTGACACAGTCTGAATCAAAAACTACATTTAACCTTGGTCACATCCTACATGTCAGCCGACATCACAACATGCATCTCAGTCTAAATCACAACCAACGACACAATCAAAACTATATGTCCGGTCTTAAATAAATAACAACCTCAATTCATATTAGTAGAGAGGTTTATGCTTATGTATGCTACTGATTTTAAAAAAGGATATGAAAGGAAAGAAAGTACTGTAGAAAAGTAAATAAAGCTTCAAGTCGCGCATAAAATGAGTTATATGTCCAGAAACTTAGGTTTCATCCATTATCAATCAAAACCGAAGCATATAATTTGATAAAATATCAGATTTGTTTCATTCATAGCACTAAGGCAACAAGAATATGTCAATGCTACGTGTACTCTTACAGCACTTTGGAAACTCCCCATGGTATTTGCATTCGCATTGTTCTGTATCGAAATTGCACTCCGCTCCGTTCGCGTGGGTACAATCAGCACCTACAGTAAAATGTTCATATTTGAACAACAACAAATACATGAACGAGCTATATAACAGACTGGTTCATCGTTTTGTGTTTTCGAAGTCTTATCCTACTGTCTTCTCGGGTTGTGTGACTATATACCTTTTTCCATATTGTACGAAACAATAAAGTGCTCAACAACAAGCGCCCGAAATGCGATTATATCCACGTATCGTTTTGTCCTTCAAACACACTCAATCGAATTTCATTTATACGCCAGTTACTTTGTTGGATGCTTTGCCTGTATCCCACCACTAAATAATAAATTGCAATAATAATTGAGCTCTTACAGCATTTCGGGAAAGTTCCGTCGTAGGTACATTCGCATTGTTCGGTATCCGTATTGCATTGTCCCGTGTTCACGTGAGTACAATTAGGACCTGCAATAAATTTGATACTATATAATCTTTTGAGCAGTCGATAATGCAATCGGGCTCTGGAGCATGATATGATACTGATTTTAAAAATCGATCTGAAAGGAAAGAGCGTACTATAGACACGTAAACAAGCTTCAAGTCGCGCATGAAAATACTTGTATATACACAAGCACACAAGCTGTGTTTTCATCCATAATCAATCAAAACCAAACAATAAAATTTGATATAATTTTAGATATGTTTCACTCATATAACTATGGCTAAAAGACTATGTCAAAGCTAAGTGTACTCTTACAGCAATTCGGGAACTCCCCTTGGTATTTGCATTCGCATTGTTCTGTATCGACGTTGCACACCGCTTCGTTCGCGTGGGTACAATTAGTACCTACAGTACACAAATGCATATTTGAACAAACGAATTTTATTTCAAACATTAGCTTGATACGCATGTAAGAAAAACACCCATTAGAGAAACAAACCAAATAAAGGAAGAGCTCACATAACACATACATAAACGAGCTATATAACAGACTGTTTCATCGTTTTTTGCTTTCGAAGTGTAATCCTACTTTCTACTTGGGTTCATTGTCTGTAGACCTTTTCCTGTGTACAATATGAACAAATAAAGTGCTCAAAATGTGATAACATCCAGATATCGTATTGTCCTTCATACACATCCAATCCATTTTCATTTATACGATAGCTTACTCTTTTGATGTTTGGCCTTCATTCCACTACTCAAATATAATAAGTGAGCTCTTACAGCAATTCGGAACTCCCCATGGTATTTGCATTGGCATTGTTCTGTTTTGATGTTGCACTCAAGCAAATAAAGCAACTAAAGTGCTAAACAACAAGCGCTTAAAATGCGCTTTTTTCCTGTTACAATAGTGTCGTTCAAACACTTTCAATCGAATTTCTTTTATACAACAGTTTCTTTGTTTGATTGTTTAACTTCATTCCACTACAAACAATAACTTGCAATAATAAGAGAGCTCTTACAGCATTTCGGGAAAATTCCGTCGTAGGTGCATTCGCATTGTTCGGTATCGGTATTGCATTGTCCAGTGTTCTGATGAGTACAATTAGGACCTGCATAAAATTTGATACTTTATAATATTTTGAGTAGTCGATAATTAATTCGGGGCTCTGGGGCAGTATGTCGTTATTCCCTTATGAAAATTGATTCAAGATCATTGCTAACAGTATACAGGGGCTTCGAAATGCTGTTTTTGCAGACTCTGCTTACTTTGAAAGTCGCCTGAAGACTATTGGGTTGTACATAGACGTGCATTGCACTTCTTTACTAAATGGTTAGACCTGGTATAGTTTACTCTACCAAAAACAGACATTCACAAGTAATCTAACTATCGTACTTACCATTTGGAAATTAATTGTTGTTGTATGTGTTCGTAAAATAATTAACAATACAAAATATTGGATTGCACAGTCTGAATAAAAACTACATTTAACCTTGGTCACATCCTACATATCAGACGACATCACAACCTACATCTCAGTCTATGTCACAACCAACTATACAATCAAAGAAAGATTTCCGGTCTTAAAGAAAAACACAATCTCGAGGCGGATTTGCAGTGTGGGTTATGCTTATTTATGCTACATGTAAAATAAAGGATATGAAAGGGAAAAGCATACTTTTGATTAGTATATAAGCTTCAAGACGCGCATAAAACAGTTTTATATCCAGAAGCTTTGTTTTTCATCCATTATCAATCAAAACCAAAGCATATATATTTTGATTTTATTTTAGATTTGTTTCATTTATATCACTATGGCAACACGAATATGTCAATGCTAAGTGTACTCTTACAGC
Organism: Congeria kusceri; assembly: GCA_027627225.1. Lineage (NCBI taxonomy): Eukaryota > Metazoa > Mollusca > Bivalvia > Myida > Dreissenidae > Congeria > Congeria kusceri. The sequence goes on from CM051040.1 coordinate 18,467,599, forward strand.
ACTTTGGAAACTCCCCATGGTATTTGCATTCGCATTGTTCTGTATTGAGGTTGCATTCCGCTTCGTTCGCGTGGGTACAATTAGCACCTACAGTAAAATGTTCATATTTCAAAAACAACAAATACATGAACGAGCTATATGACAGACTGATAAAATCGGGGCTCAGAAGCAGTATGTCCGTAATCCATATTCAAATAGAATCATTGTAGTTGCAAACCGTTAACAGGGGCTTCGAAATGCTGCCTCTGCAAATTCTGCTGACTTTAAAAGTCGACTGAAGACTATTGGGTTGTACATAAATGATAATTGCATTTTTTTACTAAACAGACCTGGTATATGTTACTCTGCCAAAAATAGATATGAACAAACAAATCTAAAGATAAAACTTATAATTTTGAAGGTAGTTGTCGTTGGAGGTTTAATAAAAATAATTAACAGTACAAAAATCTTTCTGACACAGTCTGAATCAAAAACTGCATTTAACCTTGGTCACATCCTACATGTCAGCCGACATCACAACCTACATCTCAGTCTAAATCACAACCAACGACACAATCAAAACTATATGTCCGGTCTTAAATAAATAAACAACCTCAACACATATTAGTAGAGAGGGTTATGCTTATGTATGCTACTGATTTTAAAAAAGGATTTGAAAGGAAAGAAAGTACTGTAGAAAAGTAAATAAAGCTTCAAGTCGCGCATAAAATGAGTTATATGTCCAGAAACTTAGGTTTCATGCATTATCAATCAAAACCGAAGCACACAATTTGATATAATATCAGATTTGTTTCATTCATAGCACTAAGGCAACAAGAATATGTCAATGCTACTTGTACTCTTACAGCACTTTGGAAACTCCCCATGGTATTTGCATTCGCATTGTTCTGTATCGAGGTACACTCAGCACCTACAGTAAAATGTTCATATTTGAACAACAACAAATACATGAACGAGCTATATAACAGACTGGTTCATCGTTTTGTGTTTTCGAAGTCTTATCCTACTGTCTTCTCGGGTTGTGTGACTATATACCTTTTTCCGTATCGTAGGAACAAATAAAGTGCTCAACAACATGCGCCCGAAATGCGATTATATCCACGTATCGTTTTGTCCTTCAAACACACTCAATCGAATTTCATTTATACGACAGTTACCTTGTTGGATGCTTTGCCTGTATCCCACCACTAAACAATAAATTGCAATAATAATTGAGCTCTTACAGCATTTCGGGAAAGTTCCGTCGTAGGTACATTCGCATTGTTCGGTATCCGTATTGCACTGTCCCGTGTTCACGTGAGTACAATTAGGACCTGCAATAAATTTGATACTATATAATCTTTTGAGCAGTCGATAATGAAATCGGGGCTCTTGAGCATGATATGTTCCTAATCCCACATGCAAGTACATCCAGGATTGAAGCAAATAGTAAACAGGGGCTTCGAAATACTTATCTGCAAATCCTGCTAACATTAAAAGTCAGCTTAAGACTTTTGAGTTTTACACATACATTAATTACACTTCTTTACTGAAAAGTCAGACCTAGTATAGGCTGCCATACAAAAACTGATATGAACGAACAAATCTTACTATCGACTAACCATTTTGAATGTAGTTGTCGTGGTATGTGTTATTAGAATAATTATCAGTACACACACAATTTACGGAACTGTCTTAATAAAAAAAAAATCATTTAACCTAGGTTATATCCTACATGTCAACCGATATAACAACCTACGTATCGGTCTACGTCACAACCAACGATGCAATCAAAACTACATGTTCGGTCTAAAAGAAATAAACAGCCTCGAGACAGATTAGTAGAGAGGGTTATGCTGATGTATGCTACTCATTTGAATAAAGGATTTGAAAGGGAAGATAGTACTGTAGAAAAGTAAATAAAATAATAAATAGTTTTATATCCAGAAGCTTTGGTTTCATTCATTATCAATGAAAACCAAATCAAATAATTTGATTTGATGTAAGGTTTATTCATTCATATCCCTATGGGAACACGACAATGTCAATGCTAAATATTCTCGTACAGCAATTCGGAAACTCCCCATGGTATATGCATTCGCAATGTTCTGTTTCGAGGTTGCACTCCGCTTCGTTCGTGTGGGTACAGTCAGCACATACGGTAAAAAGTTCATATTAGAACAAACAATTTTTATTTCACACATTAACTACATACGTATGTTAACATGCCAATGCAACATGGCACCCGATAGTGGAACATAAAACGTCTGAAGGAAAAGTTCAAACAACAAATACATAAACGAGCTATATAACAGACCGTTTCATCGTTTGGTGTTTTCAAGGCCTAATCCTACTATCTACATGGGTTCTATGTATGTAGATCTTTTCCTGTGTACAATACGCACAAATAAAGTGCTAAACAACAAGCGCCTGAAATGCGATTTCATGCAGATATCATATTTTCCTTTACATTCCCCTACTAAACAATAAATTGCACTAATAATTGAGCTCTTATAGCATTGCTGGAAAATTCCGTCGTAGTTACATTCGCATTGTTCGGTATCCATATTGCACTGCCCCTCCTTCTAATGAGTACAATATTACGACCTGCACTGTATTTGATACCAAATACTAGTAATATTTTGAACAGTTGATAACGCAATCAGGGCTTTGGAGCATGACGTGTCACTAATCTCCTATGCAAGTACATTCAAGATTATAGCAAATAGTAAGCAGGGGTTTCGAAATTCTGTATCTGCAGGTTCTGCTGATTTTGAAAGTTGGCTGAAAACGCCTAGGTTGAAAATAGACATTAATTGCCCTTCTTTATCAAACAATATGTTCTTATACTGGCTACTCGTCCGAAAATATTGTCTGTCAAACATTAACCGTAGATTTAGAATAGTTGTAGAAAAGAATATATGTGTGAAACCCCGCCTTAAGAGTTAAGATGAAGACTATTGTTTTTTATTTTGCTTGGTCCGTTATTATTGTGTAATAGGCAGTATACATTTATATTTATATGGCAATACAATAAAGTTTTGCAGAATAAGTGTGCTCTTACAGCATTTCGGAAAGTGTCCATGGTCGGTACATTCGCATTGTTCGGTAATGGTGTTGCACTGTGCCCCTTTCTCATGTGTACAATTCGGACCTACAATAAAATGTGAGCTATATCAGCATATACCATTTTTGATATTTAAAACACGCAAGGGCATCAACAATACAGTGATGTTTTTCACTTTTAAAATCGAAAATTAGTACTTGTATAAGATCATTTGTCTTCTTTTATTTATGCAATTATGGGTATTGCAATATTGTGTATTCCACATGTGAAACATTTGTTGGAATTAACAACAATTTACCATGACTTACGTATGCAATTACATATCTGAACAACACAAAATTGAACTGCCTTTTTTGCATTTATGGACTGGACATTATTATTAAAATCGACTGTTGAACTGTGTTACTCAGTTACTGATTGTCATAAACTAAATCAATAACTGCAACGCATTATTCGCTATGGTTCACTGGTTTATTATTTTAGGTCAAATAAATAATCCCCTCTTTAAATATCCAGATTTCTTTTACATAAATTAATTAGCAACTGTATAAACATTTTAATAATTGTAGCGTTCCTAGATCTAATTTTTCCAGACATGCAAATATGGGTAAGCAATGGGTATTCTCAAGCTATATTTGGCTTGTTTTTATATTTCTGTGAACAATAACAGGCTTTCTCTTACAGCAATTGGGGAACGTTCCATTGAAGGTACAGACACATCCGCTTATACTGTTGTTGCACAACGCTCCGTTTACATTGTGTACAATTAGAACCTGCAATACAATGGTTCAGTATGTATGTATAACATACTACTCATATTCTAAATAAGAGTCTAGAGAAAGAAAAAAGCAATTTGAAATTAGAGAGAGTTACTTAGAGAGACATTACATTATTGAATCAGTAAATCAATAAAATAAATTTGCCGATATAAATGCACTATGCAGTTTGATAAAAAATACAACTATGAATGGGACACTAATTTTATATCTTTATTTATTTGATTCGAAACGATGAAACTATAAACATGAAAGGAAAATTGAAGATAATTAATTACTAGTAGTAGTAGCAGTAGTAGTAGTAGTAGTAGTAGTAGTAGTAGTAGTAGTAGTAGTAGTAGTAGTAGTAGTAGTAGTAGTAGTAGTAGTAGTAGTAGTAGTAGTAGTAGTAGTAGTAGTTAGTAGTAGTAGTTGTAGTAGTAGTAGTTGTTGTTGTTGTAGAAGTAGTAGTAGTAATAGTAGTAGTAGTAGTAGTAGTAGTAGTAGTAGTAGTAGTAGTAGTAGTAGTAGTAATATTTAAGTAAATAATTTACGTATTTTTAAATATTAATAAATATATTACTGTTTTCGAAAAATGCATTTACCAAACAAAAGCACTGAATACCGCACAGTCACGTGTATATGTTGATAATTACTTTAGTAGTTTTACTCTACCGTCTTAGATTGCATTATATAACCTGTAATATATTTATTTTTTTCAATGTCGAATGATTTTATTTCCATATATACAATACATTATACAAAACATAGGTCATTTTCATATGATGATGTACATTCAACAAGACGTGTAATATTTTACAGTAACATGTTATGTGACATATCACACGTAATTCAGCAAATCGTCATAAACATTCAAATATTCAGAATAACCTGTAATATTATACACAAATACAATTAATACAACTGAAACTACAAATGTTTAATGGAGAAAGAGATTCATTTTCAAACACCAATATGCAAGTGTTCCTGATTGTAAGAGCATTATATCCCTTTGATAAGAAAGAGTATATTAAATTAAAAGTACACGTTCAGCATTCATTTTAATAAAGTTCTTTTGGTAAATGTTTTAGATAGTTGTTTCTTTCTCAAAGGGTTATCAATATTTGGTATAGCATCAATGTGTCCACTAGTACATCAACATACATTTTGGATAGGTATTTCAAAGGTTAGAAAAGCATCACAATATCTAAAAGTTTTGTTAAACCTTTGAATTAAAATGGATAGTTTATCGCTAGATAAACAAAAACATAAATTCCCGTTTATAGTCATATAAAATATATCAGCTGTAAGTCGTGCACAAGTACTACCAATTGGTACACCGATATTTTGTTTAATAAATTTACAATTGAATACAAATATATTATCCACAAAAAGTTGAGACCTTCACATACATCCAGGCATGTCCAAATAATACATGTATGTATCTAATATTTGATCAGTAAATGGTGCAGGTTTGGTATTTAAATAGAAGTATTAACACTTTGCTCTTGCAATGTCTTGTTCAATAAGCGATTCAAGTTTATCTTCAATAAGACTGTGAGGCAATGTTGCATATAAAGTGTTTATAAAGCTCATGTTGTATAATACGGTTTCACTTTTGTAAGAACTTCAGAAATATATTTTATTGACCAGAATAAGTTGACACTAGAATTCTCATCAACCTTATAACTGTATTCAATTATCTAATGGCTAATATCAATAAAATTGGGAGTATTTTAATTGATTTGTAGTGCAATAAACATATTTTGCCATAGAACGACTTTTATATTGAGTACCATGCAGTATACCAATAAAGTATTGGTATCTTCATATTACATACAAAACTGTTCTCATAGAATTTCCTTAAAATGTTTATCATATAATACGCCTATTATCATATATATATTTTTTAAATATAACATAATCGTCATATTATAGTTATGTTGTTCGGCGCTATATCTGCAAGTGATATTGCAAATTAAGAGTGAAGTTCTTAGAGTAACTTTCTAAGTGTATTTGTATTATATCTGGATTTACAGAGGTTTAAGTAGTATTGTCATTGTATTTAATCCGCTATCTGAACAATAAGACATAATTGCTAAATACAAACAATTAATCTTTACCTCCGCAAACACCACTACTTGATGATGAATCGGAGTTACTGCTTTTGCTACCAGCACTGTTGTCATCATTACTGCCACTGCTTCCATGCTCCGTATCACCACTGCTGGAATGAGATTCCCATGATCATTGTTCTCATCCATACTGCCACTGCTGCCATTATCCATATCTCCACTGCTGGAATGATTCGTATTACCATTGTTCTCATTCATAGTGCCGCTGCTACCATTCTGCATATCACCACTGCTAGTAGGTTTCTTATCACCACTGTTGCCTTGACCACCATTTGGAACCGTAGTGATGTGCGTGTTTTTACCGTTTCCATCACGTTTATCGCGTGCAATAGTAGCAAAATCTGCTACATGGTACACAACTGCGATAAAAAGGCAGTGGATCTGTGAAAGCAGAGAAGCAAACACTTGGTAAACACGAAAGCATATGCTGCCATAATGAGACATTGACCTCAAAATAACAGGGTTAGTCTAGCTTGCACACAACTATTTGGTTAAACTAATGCTCTTTTCTTAAGAAGTATAATATTTCCTTTTACAGTGATGTTGTTTCACACGTACTTTACAGGCACATAATACGCGTTGAATCAATACTATTGTGATAATAATAAAATTACATTTGTGTTTAGAATTGAATTATATTGACACAGACATCGTACCCCATGCCTAACCATACCGTAAAACAATTTGTATACGTACTTCAATTTTCTCAACATGCATATTTGTTGATATTGTGAAAGAACTTGACATGAATTTTAGTAGAAAATATCCGACTATATTGGTCTTTTGACGTCAGAAGGCAGCACTGATGGCTTATTTACAGTTTCATGTTAAGCGCACAGCACGTAATACACGTGTTTTCCGATTCGCAATGTGCAGAACAGTTTAAATATATTTAAATATGTAAACAAACACTGTGTTGATAAACAGTTTAAGTGGTTTACAATGTTTTCGGCGTAGCTGTTTTACCCAACTGCTGACCTTTCTTAACATCCAATCCAATGTTGTGAACATTTTCCGCCGGTAGTCCCGAATAAATAACTCCTAATATTGCATCGGCTAAGTTGAAAATATTCGCACTACACTGGTAAAAAAAGAATGGGTGCAACATACCAAAACTATAGATGGCAGATTCCTATCAAGATATGAATATTGGTGTCAAATCTTATATTGCTAATACACAGTTGGCATGACACAATAGCTTTCATATTGTAAAAGCAAGTCTATTAAAATAAATTGTACATGTTGTTTGTATATTAAATAGCAATACATTTGTCATTTTGAAACAATGTAAATCAATAAGAAGAATTATCTTTAAAAAAGATATTCGGCGTATGTGGTAAATATGTGTTAAGAATCTTAATTGAATGCCCTACATAAGTATTTAAAACTGATGCATACATTTATGTCGATTTGGTGCTTTATAAACGAACAATCCCATTGCTCCATAGATCTATATTTTAAACGCATTTATTATTGTTTTTCGATATAAATTAATATGAATAAAGTTAATTTTCATTCTCAAGCAGCATATTATCGTGTGGCTATATTTATATTTAGCTCATAAAACATTAGTATGAAATGTTTCTATGTTTGAAACATTTACAATTACAAAAAGAATATCATTATTTAAAGTCAAAGCAATGAACTGATGAACTGTCCCATGTATTAGATCAGTGCTATTTGAATAACCATAATAAGTCAGACTCATCTGCGCATCGTCAGAATGTTTACCTATACAAAGTAAAAATGCTTTATAAGTATTCTACAATTACAAAAAAACAAACATATTTGAAGCTTATCAGCGTCTGCTACTATGCTATTTTTAGAATGATTCACTACCTTTTTCTGGAATATGTATTTTAATAATAGAGTCAGCAAGTGTTATTTTTGTAATGTTGCCTATCGAGTGCGATATTAACGGCCTGTAAACACTGGCTTCGCCTCTTTTTGGTGGTGAATGTAAATTGAGAAAATGCAACTTCCGAGGAGTAGCTCAGAACAACATTTATTCAAAAACGTAAACAAAGTTAATGGATAGGTCTGTTTTATCACACATAAAATTCTTCACGTTCTTTGTAATCGGCAAATCGGACTACACATAAAGTAAGTGAGATAATTTCCACGTGGAACTACATGTCTGATTTTTAAAACAAAAGCTTTAAATCGTTGTAGTTAAGAATAACACAAACCCATATATTAAAGTTGTTTACGTTTTTGACAAATTTCGTGTTCTGAGCTCCACATCGGAAGTTGCATTTGCTTATTTTCCCATTCACCTCCAAAAAGAAATGGAGCTAGCGTTGACAGGACCTGGTGGGGAGTTCTTGTAAATTAGCCGATGCAATGTTAGGATTTATTCATTCGGTACTTCTGCCGGGAAATTTTCACAACATTTGATTAGATATTAAGGAAGGTCAAAAGCTGGGTTAAACAGCTACGACGAAAGAATTCGAGTGCCCTTTCTATATATGTGTACACTATAAAAACAGCCGCGTGAACGGCGTATTTATTGACCTGATAGTCGCAAATAAATTTATCCTGGATTTCAAGGTCCTTGTCTGGTCAGTTTGTCTGAGCTATGAACTATATATTGTTTCTTGAAAGCCAGAAGGGGCTATCGGCCTTCTTTGCATACACGCTGATGACACATTCTGGCTTTCAAGAGACGATATGTAAAGGGACCTCGACACAATTCAACACAACGAGATATATAGACAGCCAGAAATATTTTAATTGTTTAGAACCTTTGAATGCGTGCGCATACTTCCAAACGAATACATACGCGTTAATAAAATGCCCTCAGTACCGTATATTAGTAACGATGTTCTATGTTTGTATTTGCATACCGTCTACTCGTATTTTTTCTGCGTTACCTTCTTTTTCTTGAACATTACTTTAAGCCTTTAGAAATTGACGAGCAGACACAATCATTTTTAATGTTACAAAATCGTCAACAACAAACTGACGTAAAACAACAAACTGACGTAAAAATATAGAATGATATATTAGGAGGAGTATTATATGATTTAGTATATTGTGCCGTTCGAATCTAGTCAGCCATGTGACGGACAAGTGAAAAACACACACAACTAAATTATTTACACATTTGTCAGTCAGTTTTACATTTATTTATGTAGAAGGTCCAATCCGCATTCCTTATTTTCAAAATTGCCATATCTCTTTTAAAGATACTTCTTTTTTCAGTTAAAAAAAAACGTTGCTAAATCCATTGATGTATGTACAGCGTTACAATGATTAATATCGTTTAATTAAATTGTTTTCTTTGTTTAAAGACAAATATTTTTGTCCATTGAGGATTTGGAGGCTTCAACTCTTTCAACTGCAGCTTGGTTACTCCGGTCGGTATTAGGGCATGTTGCCCTATACATTACATTGCAACTAGTCTTTTAAATATATATCAATTCAACTTATACTTGAATACGTCTAGCCAGGTGATGCTCGAGGGCGTTAAATACGTATATGAGTGTGATAAATTTACGTTATGTAACGCCGCATATGCGCGTCGCCGCAAAAACGTGAGCAAACGCGTGTATGCGGCGATTTTCACCGCATATAGAGAAAGCTTGCGTTTATATGGCGACTCGCAACGCATAAAGGAATCGTAACTTATGCGGCACCACTGTGCCTTTTTAAATGCATATAGAGAACTTAAATTAATAATTTACAGTGGATAAGAAATCGATGCATATAACGATGATGATGATGATGATGATGATAATGATGATGATGATGCTGCTGCTGATGATGATGATATTTTATTATCATTATTATTATTATTATTATTATTATTATTATTATTATGGCGATAAGTTGGTAAATTAATCAATGATTATATTAATCAATGTCAAAATTGAAATTAACATGCATTGTTAACGTTTTGTAAACTGTACAGGGGTATAACATTGTTTAAGCTAAATCATAAACATGCGTTTGCAGTTTGCACAAATATACTAAAGTTACTAGTTATTTAAGTTTAACAAAATTTGAGTTACAGCTTTTGGAGAAGGCATGCACAAAATAATGTCTGCAGAATGATAAAATGTAAAACAAATCATAAAAAAACCCTCTAAACTCTGTGGAAGGTAATGATGGTACCTCCACTAGGTGCGTGCACCAACATAGTTCTTAAAAGGTTCATCTACATTAAGCCATGGGTTTCGGAGTAGCTCCTTACACTTACCGTTCTGGTGATGTCTCTGGAGATTCATTATTCTTAAATTATATTACATTTTTGAACTAACCAAACATAACATTAGAATTAAATAGTAAAAAGCTATGCATTCGCCTAGATTCGAACCAGATCAAAATTAAAGATCGCATTCACCACTTGGCCGGTTGGGATTTTGTAATTTTGTTTGTAATTGTAACGCTTTTTAAGTAACTTAATTGTTTCCCAAATTACCGATGAAAAGCCTTACAGAGATTGATATTGGTATCCATTTAAATTGATGTTTATCTATGACTGAAACGTTATGTCCAATAATTTCTTTGACAAACCTGTTGTTTCGCTTCTAAATAGTAAGTAAATATTCTTGTTGTTATATATATGAAAACATACTTTTAAAATGGTCAATTTGAAAATCTGTAAACAGGTTCTTCTTTTAACAATAGGTTAACATACACTATAGAGTATAGTATAATGACCTACAAGTTAAAAGCAGCGCCATATATAAACACAACCTTTCCGCGCATCTTTGTGGTGCCAGACATTTTTGCTGTTGTGCAATAGTGAAAATAGCTTGAAATGTATACCTGCTTGAATATCCATTTCTAATTGCCTAGACACTGTACATTTCCAATAACAATAATCATGTCAATAAATTAACTGAAACAAAGACTAAATACATTTTCGAACATTTCTTAATTTTGTTTTTTTAGCAATCCATCAGTAGTTAAGAAAAATAATCTAGTAATCGGAAAGAGGTGATCGTGTATAAACATTAATAATATACTTCTAAAAATCATTAACCTATTCTTAACTTCCATTCTCACTGTCACGGTTGTGGTCCCGGTACCGCCCGGTGTAGAAAATCCAGTATAACGTGATGATCCTGGACATTTTTCTAAAGTACCTCTCTTCTTGGCCTCCGTCCGAATGAGTTGTATTCTCATATTACCGACGTAACCCCGGTGTATCCTCGATCACAAAGAAGGATATTTCAATTACTTTCCGGTGTACCCCGGTTTATTACGGATTAATTACCGTGCAACACGGCGTGTTTCCCCGTAAAAGTAAGATGTGAAGCAGGTTGTCGCCGGTGGTGTTCCGATGACCGGTGGCGCCGTCCCGCCATACCACATTTGTGAGCCGGTGACATTCCGGTGTGACCAGATAGTCACCGGAAATGATATAAACCGGGGCATAACATCAGTTTTCTCTGGTATCTCGATCTCATATCTGATATTCTGATACATATTTGATACGCTGTTCCCAGAAACAAGAGAACAGTGCGGTAGAGGAGCCAAAATTGAACAAAGATCAGGCTGGTTGGCGATCACCTTCGCCTCAACCTTAGTTTGAAAGGGAATCATCACCATCACATAAGCAGAATCAGCCTAAAAGCGTTGAGAAATGATTCCACACTTCCTGGTCGATTATACGATGCAAGCTGTTTGCTGATGGGCCAACTGCAGATGGTAATATTTCATCTGGATTCCGGTTTGGTTTATGAGTTTCTTCTAATCATGCTCAATGGCAGGAACGATCCCGGCGGTCATCGGGACACCACCGGTGTCAACCTAGGTACACAAAAAGGCGGGATTAACCAGGAAACACGCCGTTCTGCAGCTCTTCCGGGGTCAAACTGACTTCTAAACCGGTAAAACATCGAGGCACCGTCGGTAATGTGAGAATGCAATTCATGTTGTTTATGAAACAGATCCAGGTTTATCCCAGGTGTACTGGGTTTTCTTCACTTGGCGGTACCGGTACCAACACCGTGACAGCATATTCACAATGTTTTCGTTTTACCGTTCTTTAAAATCTGAATTAAACTTTTATTGACTTTACTAGTCATGCAACACCATATGTGTGCCTGTAAGAAACACATGAGAACTATGTGTGTTTGTCGTTTAACAACAAACGAACAAGTAACGTAAAATTATATCATAATATCGGATAGGATGAATAAAACATGCGTTCAGTATGGAAGTATTGTGTGCCCTACTGATCTAGTCTGATATTCGACGGATACAAATTATCAAAAACGCCGAATTTATGTTTTAAAGATATTACGTAATGATAATATAACGTTTCATACAGATCCTCGAAGTGCTTAAATTTCAAATGGTCAAATTCCTTGAAAAGTGCGTATAAGGGACTTATAGAGAGTATAAAATGCTAATTTGCATATAATGCTCGCAAAATGATTACTTTTGCTTCAGAAATATTGAAAAATATATTGAAAACGAAAAATCTTTTAACAAATATTCGGCGTTTGTGAACATTGTTTATAGTGTACATTGAATGTCCGAGATAAATATTTAAAACTGATAAATTTGAAGATTGGGTGTTTTAACAACGACAATGCATATATCCGTCACATTTCTGAACAATCTATACGGCACTAAATATTAATCACAGATTGTCGTCTGTTTAAAAATGTCATAGACTGGCTTTACTTCAAAGTGTAAAGTTACTGGACTGGCAAACACAATTAGCTATCAGGAAAAGCATAAAACAAAGGTAAGGTATGCGCCGCCCGGGATCGAACCCACCATCTATGCATCTCCCGATCAAACGTCTCTCACGGTAAACCCTAGGCTAAAGAGGCTTGCATGTTTGGTATTGCATTTTAACGCTATGTTATTTATACTCGTGTTAAAAAATATCGATGAAAAGCGTATGTATTTATCTTTTCGGAATCGGTTATAAATATTTGGGAATTTTTTTATTTGCATATCTGTGAATTGGTCCGTCCTAATCATATTATTTTTCCGATACGTTCACATTTCATGCACAAGATAGAGGCCCACGATAGAGGGGAATACAAACAAATTCGCGTACATTTTATTTGCCCTACATACGTCCCTGTTCTATTTTCTTAGTCATGTTCTTAGTCATGTTGGTGTTACTGTCTTGAGCAAGATCAAAATGGCAAGCACGTTATACAAGGAGCAACGTAGGAGAAAAGTAAAATTATACATGAAAAATTCGATATTTGACAGAAACGTCTGCATCAGTCTATGGTCCAACTAGACTAAAAACAGGTGTTTTCAAGGACTAAAATTAGTCTAGTTGGACCATAATGGCATTGAAAAAATCTTTAAAAATGCTTTAAATTTAATGCAACATACCGCTTAAATTTAATTCACTTCTTTCAAGATTTTGAATACATTTCATGTACATGATAGAGACCCAAGATAGAAGAAAATCACCTACAATAAGAAACACACGGGCATACTTTCGAATGTGCATTAGATACGCCCCTGAGGTGTGATACGGAAAAAACAAACGAGGCGTGTCGAGGAAAACCCGGGCTTAATGCATGTACGTAAAGTGTCGTCCCGGATCATTCATCACAGATGCGGATAAGGACACATGGATACGGACAAATGGAAACTGGAGCGATATTTTAGTTTACGGATACGGACGCGGATCACGGTAACAGATGACGGATCACGCGTACATGGAAAAGCGGCCTAATGTGTGCTATGTATTATTATAACCGTTATAGATCACCGTTAAAAAATACACGGTAATGCACTTGTTTTTGATAGCGATAAAACTAACGATTTGTAAGAAAAGTCCTATGCGAATTTCAAACTTGTCAAAAACACATCAATGACGACTATAGCTTTTAGAGATAAAAACATACCGGTGTTGGTCCAACAGTACGGTTGTTGTTTCATGGAAAGTACTCCTTAACAAAAACAGAATCTAAATACAACAATTAACGAATTAACTATTTTAATATTTCAATAAATTAATCATAGGAATCAGAAATATAAATATAAAATTTGAACTCACAAGTGAGAGCCGCATGCTGTAGATAGCCTCGCCGGTGTTGTAGAGAACACAACCAAGAGGCGCAATACAACGCAGACAATGTCAATGTTTCATAGCCTGAAGTAACTGCCTCGGTCTGGACGTAATAAACTCAGTTCAACTAATCAAATTTCAGTGTAACTTCATTACTAGCCTTCGAGCAACCACAGACATTTAAAAATATTAATATCCTCTTTAAGTGCAGTTCGAGCATTCATGCAGTGGCAATATATATGCACCTACATAATGAAGTAAACTTGTCGCAAATAGAAATCACTTATTGAACGGCCTTGCACCAAAATCAACCTGTCTGCCACGTTATATGTGTACATGTCCATCAATTAAACATAAATAAACCCATCCTCCATGTCATGTTGCATTTCCGACTGACACTAGGTTCGAGTTTACGTTGCAAAACCTGTACCTGTACCACCCTGCACCATGCTCAAAACATTTCTGTCTACCTCGGGACTAAATGACACTAGGTTCGATTTCACGTTTCCATATTTAAAAATCAACTGCTTTAATAAGCTTCAACAGGACTTATTCACATATATTTTTATTGTATGAAATTGTTATCAATCATCTTAAAGTGACTTGTTCAGAGATTTTCGTATTTTTGAACAATGTCATTTAATGTCTTAACTGCAGCAACTAAAGCAGTTGGACTAGCTTAAAACAAATATCATATAAATATTTTTTTTCATTGCCTTTGCTGGGACTCGAACCTACGACCGTCGGGATCAAAAATATATCGGGCTAACAACTCGGCTATTCAGACTTACAATCATGATAGTGGATTTTAACTCTATGTAAGTTATGCATGTGTTTTCCAAAATACAGATGAAAAGCGTTACTAACGCTTTATAATTTTAACCATATCGATTGATGATTTTTCATAAACGACAATATATATATATTTCAAATGTATTTAGTCAGGAGTTTTATTTCGCTTGTTTATATATAAAGCATTTTCTTTTTATGATCTATGACAAACATTTTGAAAATTATCAATTTGCCAATCTGTGAACAGGTCCCTTTAACTGCAAAACGAAAGTACAGGTATATGAACTAATAAACTCAAGAAGTATATCAAGAAAGTAATAAGATCGAACCTGATCATAAATATCCCTATTTCAGCTGATCCTTAACTGACGGTAAAATGTTCCGCACACAACTGACTTTAAAGTCCCATTGAAAAAAGACCTTTAATATCACTGAAACCACTAGTTGTTAATGTCCAGATGACAGCTGGTTGTTATTGTCCAGGTCACAACTGGTTGTTAATGTCCTGGTGACAGTTGGTTGTTAACGGCCAGGCGACTACTGGTTGTTTACATCCAGGTCGCAACTGGTTGTTAAAGTGAAGGTCAAAATATATCGTAAATATTTACTGTAGGCCACAACTGGTTGTAAAGGTCCAGTCACAACCCGTTGGTAATGTGCCTGCGACAACTGGTTGTAAATGTCGAGGCGACAGCAGGGCGTGAATGTCTAGGAGACAACTGTTTCTTAATGTCCAGGTGACATCTGGTCGTTCGTGTCCAGGGGACAACTGGTTGGTAATGACTTGGTGACATTAAGTTGTTAATGTCCTGGTAACAACTGGTCGTTAATGTCCTGGTGACAACTGGTGGTTAATATCCAGGTGACAACTTATTGTTAATGTCCGGGTGACAACTGGATGTTAATGTACTGGTAACAACTGGATGTTAATGTCGAGGTGACAGCTGCTTTTTAATGTCCAGGTGACAACTGGTTCTTTACATGCAGGTGACAACTAGTTGTTAATGTACTGGTGACAACTGGATGTTAATGTCCAGGTCACAGCTGGTTGTTAATGTCCATGTGACAGCTGGTTGTTAATGTACTGATGACAACTGGTTGTTCATGTCCAAGTGACCATGGGTTGTTAATGTGCAGGTGATAACTGGTTACAAATGTCGTGGTGACAACTGTTTCTTAATGTCCAGGTAACAACTGGTTGGTAATTTTCTGTTGACAACTGTTAATGTCCAGGTAGCACCTAGTTTGCAATGTCCAGGTGACAAAGTTGTCAAATGTGTCAACAGAGTGGTCTCTGCAAAAGTGTCAAATGTGTCCACTGAGTGATTTCTGCAAAGGTTTTAAATATGTCCACTAAATGCTACCTACCAAGGTGTCAATTGTTTCCACTGAGTGCTCCCTACCAAGGTGTCAATTGCGTCCACCGAGTGTTCAGTACAAAGGTATTAAATGTGTCCACGGATTGTTGCCTACAAAGGTGTCAATTTTGTCAACTGAGTGTTTCCTACCAAGATGTCAATTGTGTCCACTGGGTGTTCCCTACCAAGATGTCAATTGTGTCCACTGTGTTTTCCCTACCAAGGTATCAACTGTGTCAACTGGATGTTCCATACGAAGGTATTAAATGTGTCCACTGGGTGTTCCTTACCAAGGTGTCAATTGTGTCCACTGAGTGTTTCCTACCAAGGTGTCTATATTGTCCACCGAGTGTTGTCTACACAGGTATTAAATGTGTCCACTGAGTGTTGCCTACAAAGGTGTCAAGTGTGACCACCTAGTGTTCCGTATAAAGGTATTAAATGTGTTCACTGAGTGTTGCCTACAAAGATGTCAATTGTGTCCACCGGGTGTTCCATACATAGGTATTAAATGTGTCCACTGAGTGTTGACCACAAAGGTGTCAATTGTGTCCACTGAGCATAACCTACAAAGATGACAAATGTGTCCAATGATTGCTCCCTACAAAGGTGTCACATGTGTCCACTGACCATTCCCTACAAAGGTGTCAATTCTGTCCACTGAGTGTCCCCTACAAAGGTGACACTTGTTGCAACTGAGTGTGCTCTGCAATGGTGAAAATTGTGTGTATTGAGTGTTCTTTGCAATGGTGTCAAACGTGTCTACTGAATGCTCCCAACAAAGGGGACAATTGTGTCCACTGAGTGGTCTCAGCAAAGGTGTCAAATGTGTCAACTAAGTGCTCCCCAAAAAGGTGACAAATGTGTCCACGGAGTTTCCCCTACACCCTACATATGTGTCCAATGTGTCGACTGAGTGCTGCAAACCAAAGTGATAAATGTGCCCACTGAGTGCTTCCTACAATGATGACAAATGTGTCAATTGTGTGCTCCCTACAAAAGCGTCAATGTATCCACTGAGTGTTCTCTACAAAGTTCCCAAATGTAATAGTGCATGACAAGTTTGTACTCTCGCGAGAAATGTATACATTCGAAGACAAATGTCATAATTTTGTCATAATGTTGTCGTAACATTCGACGCGCAACACCACGAAAAGTTCGTTTAACATTATTTTTGTATCTAATAATTTCAATCTTTATAATTATGATATTGGAATAAATTATAGTAAAGTTTAATGAAAATTTCAATATTTATTTATTTAAAAAAATCATTGCATACGGTAGGTTGTGAATCCTTAAAACCTCTCCTTACTAACTGAATATAACTTTTACAACATTTATATACTGTTTTGAACCAAGACCGTAAGTGACCTCATAGACAGGTACACTAACAGAAACATGCTTGGCTGTAATTCAATTATATAATGCTGTACGTAAAACAAATACAAAGTCTTCACTGTTCGTGTATTGTAAAACAAAACTTCCAACAAATCTGCATGCGTTAACTTCTGGATGTTTTATACAGCAGTATGGGGACAGGCACATTCTAGTTTCAATTGCAGTTGGTTTCTTTTATGGTTTGTCACGGTCTTAATCACAATTGTCCTTTAGTGTTAATGGCTGAGATATATTCTGACGTGTGTGGGGGACAATGTCACATATGTGCAAGGTAAGCAGCCAATAAATGGTTGCAAATCTGCAAATCAAACGACCGGTTTAGTGCATGTCAAGTCCCACAGAGCTGTATCGTTCGGTGAACTTTATTTATACTCGACAGAGTGACCATGGTCACTTTGGCCATCTTGTTTCTTATCAATATAGCATGCTAAATGTAATATTAACGCTGTTGTATTGTGGTCTGGTGTCCTTGAATTAAATGGCCTCCCTGTATGTCGCCCTGTTTGTTATCTGTCGATATCCCGATCCCTTCAACTTGTACACCTGTATCCACGTTGTATTTAGGTATGCACATACTGAATTTCGTTAAATGCTAAAGGGAAATTGCTGTTTACTATCTTCTGATCTGACATGGAGGTAAGCGTTGTATATACTTGCGTTGTTCGCTTGAAATATACGTTAGAAAAAAATGCGTTCATGGCTATTTGCGTGTTGAGTGTCAATAAATGATATGATGACATGTCGTGTTCAGTTATTGAATTAGAAAATTATTTTGAGTAATAATGATAGTAGCTTGGCCGTAACCCTAGTCAGTAAATTGTTTTCAGTCAATCAAATCTAGGAATCTCCAACTTATACCAATTTCCTTTGTAACTAACCTTTTTTGTATAAATTTGCAGCAGATGATCATGTGCAAGAATTACATCATTACACTTCTATTATACATTATATACAGCTGCTACATAAAGAATCGCTATTAATACGTTTCAGTGGTTTATCGTCTTTAACGCACTAACTAGTCTTGAATACTTGTTGCTCAGAACAGAATCCAGGAGTTGGGCTCCAATGTCGACTGGGCTACGTTGACATTGACGCGCAGCGTTTAGATTCTATCATTAGAAGCAAAATTACAAGACTAATTACTGCATTGTCAGTGTAGTCCAGTCAACACTGGCGTTTAACGTTTGAATTCTGTAAAAATGAAACGAAATAGAAATTAAGCAGAACTGTAAACGTGTGTTAGATGTTAGCATTACATATGGCTTGTTTACAGTAAAAAAAATCACTAAGTTTGCAAAGACTTTCGTATTTGCTTACTGTACGGTTATACACTGCGCATTTACCTCATTCAAAGTAATATTTTATCCTTTACCGACACTACTGTATGGTTAGTTGCGCTCTTAAAATCATGTTGCGCATGATACTATTAGAACGCATTTGTAATGAATCAGTGGAACCGCATATTTTGTACCGAATATACCGATGGCTTGCTTAATTTGTTTCCCAGTTAAACTATAAATTACACATATTCATTAGAAAAAGCGTTTTGTTTTAACCAGCTGACCATAGTTAACTAAAACGTTTAAATTGTGTACAAAAAACAACAACACCACAAATATTTTATCGCAGGCAAACCAATCAGCATGTTCCGTTATTGCTTACTGTAAAGTTATCAACTATGAGTAGGTGATTAGTTGAAGCAGAGGGTATTGTTTGCTGTATACTTCCTACCTCTCTGTAAGAGATGATATGGTGTGATATGCATATACACGCTCAACTTTTGAAAATGAAATGAAATATAAATACTACAAAATTATTATCTGTTTCCATATTTAATATATCTAACGATTGGAAAGGTCCGATGCCAGTTTCAAACTTGTTAAATCAACATCAGTGCTGAAATGTGTAGACCGTGTTGTCTTTACTGCTACCGAGGTTGTTCTAAATTAGACGCAGAACAAAGCAGAACAACGCAGAACAACGCATATATATTGTGTTGTATAGCTAAAAACCACAGCCCCAGCCTTGATGCACTAACCAGTTCAACAAATAAAATCTCTTTATCATAACATTCATTTATGACTTGCCTGGAAGCAAACACAACCACTTACAAATATTAGGAAATTTTGTAATTTAACCGCAACGCACTCCCCTCACACGATCTACATACCAAACAATCTCGCTTTTTCCCTTATCCCGGTTACACGGTCTGTAATCACTGGCGCCACCTCTTTTTGGAGATGCATTGGAAATGAGCCAATTATACCCCGGAGGTGGGGTTAATAACAGGATGTAGTAGGAAAAAGTAAACAATGTTAGAAGGTGAGTTGATTTTATATGTTTTATGACAATTTTAGACACGGTTTTCAAAATCAAACAATGTAGTGCGATTCGGAAACAACTATACCTTTCAACAATGTACATAAGTATGAAGTAACAACGCATTTCAAAACGAGAGGACGTGCGTTATCAAAAATGTTGGTTTGTGGTCGATTAAACATATTATTTTGCATTTTCACGTAAGAGGTGGAGCCAAAGCAATAGAGGTGGCGCTCAGAACAGGAGGTGGAGCCAATGCATATTATACAGTGTGACGAATTGACATATTTTGATTAACGTTTCATTCTACGTTTCGTGACTATAAGCAGGATTATCATATTGACCATTTATATTGTCACAATCATTCACTTAAGCAGTATCTTTTGTAGTACATGTATACAGTTAATCTTTGCGAGTCTGAAAATTCAAGTAAGGTGTACGACTCTTTTAGGATTTGTAAATAAATATAAATCGACCTCGTTGGAACCTTATAAACATCATTCCTACGAAGAGTCGTCTCATTTTCCAAACTTCGTGTTGAATATTTTACCAAATCTGATAGTTATATAAGTATTGTGTTTATTATTTGTAGCAAGAGAAAATTAACATGACAATTATAGGAAAGGTTTCCACTGTAACAGCAAAGACACTACTAAATTTATGTATATTTTCCTGGCTCTTCGTCGACTGGTATCATTGCGCATACTTAATCTAATACAACAGGTGTTTTTAACGGATAAAGAATGTAAATCTTCTGTGTTAGAACAAATATAATGACAAATAAAAACAAGAACAAACTAATGCATGTAATATGCTAATTTGGTTTGATATCGATTTGCTCTGTATATTAGCTTCCACTCGTCCTGACATTGCTATGGAGACATGTGTAGCTCATAATAAGAAATTTTGTCACAACTGCATGCTGCGCTATACCGAATATATTAAATGTATATAGCTTGTAGAAAGTAAATTGTAACAACCCGTTGGATTATCTTGTATATTTTGTCAGTATGGCATATTTATTTCTTCTTTAACAATGAAAGTATTTCATGGATAAAAAAGAAGGTACATGATCTATTCGAAAGTGCGGGCTATATGGAAACATGAACTATATTAGTGTTCGCTTTGCGTTTGAGCTGAGCTCATGTACAAATGTTGCCTTGGAAATAAATGTTTGTTATTCTATAATTGTGGTTGGAATTTAGTCTTTAATTGGCCTATATATTGGAATTATTGCTATTATTATTGTCCTATACCTATGTGGATTCATAATATTGTTCGGGTATGCTGCCACCCCAAACCCCACCCACATATATGATCTGTTTTAAATGATTGCGAAATTGGTGTATTTTTTTGTAACATTCTAACATGCTTTATAAGCTCTTAAAATCTACATGTTTAAGGAAAACGTATCGTCTTAATAAAACTTAACTCTCAACAATTTACCCTGTCATAGAGCCGAAACATCAAACAAGTCACACAATTACCGAAAGTCTAAATGTCTGTCCTTCTATCCAGCGAACTTTTGAATTACACTTTCATTGTCAATATCGATATATTAATGATGATATATGTCTGTAGGCAGCAGTGTAAGATTACTAAAATTATCTGACTTAAAATTTAAGAGTAGATCTAAATATTTATATATTTTCAAGGGTGTATCTAACGCAAAATCGAATGTACGCCCGAATGAAAAACACATAAAATAATGCATCTGGAACGAAAACATACATGAAATTTGATCAGATAAACTGTACTTAGCTCTTAGTAGTAGTTTCTTCTGTAATTTACATGTTACTGAGCAATAAATCTGCTGGTTTCAAACGATGAATACATTTAATTCCTTTTGCGTTATCGTTTTTATATGCGTACACTACATCAAATCGCCCCCTTAGTGGAAGAAGTTGTCAGATGACTTTTTTATGTTTTAAAAAAAACAAAAACATTTATTGTTTCATTATGCTGAAATAAAAGCTATAATAGTAAAACTGCATTATTTGTTGAAAAAATGCAAGATGTATGTACTGAATAACTTCATGAATTAGGTATTATTTAATTAATTTTGTTTTATGGTACTTTTAGCACTCAATAAATTATAAAACGATAAGTGGAAAAGGGTACCATTTGACATATGGCACCATTTTACCATCACCATTAATCAACAAATTATAACTATTTTAGTTATAGCACATTTTTAACCAAAATGCAAAATGTATGTAAATTTAGATTTACTAATACAATCCATACAATGCAAATACTATTTTCCTTAGTGATCCGGAACGGGTTTAAAGATACGCATTTAGTCATTAGTCATGTGTAAACATTGCCTGCAAATGTTTAGTAATGAAAACGTTGACAGCGTAGAAAGACTGTTGGCGACAAAACAAACTGAAAGCATGTAAATTATGAGTGCAAGTTTGCTAAAAGGAAACATTTGTTTGAATGAAGTTTATTTTTCCACCTTTAAACTTTATAATTTGGCTTCTTATTCAATAGTATACAACATCATAATGAAAACTAACTTGTAAGTAACGAAAAAATATTTTGTTCGAGCTAATTATCTTATGCAAACGGAATTATATAAATGCCAGTTAACAAGTCAATCTGCAAGGGCCAGAATAACCGATGAAGCGTTAGAGTTTCTTAACCAAATATCTATTAATAATCATGTTTATTTGTAGATCTTTGTTCGTAGGTTACTGAGTCAAAATAGATCATACGATGCAAGCTCTCGATTGTCCTACTGAGAAAATTAATAAATTTATTGCACTAATTTGTTGTCAAAATATTCAGAATGATAATTGGTAACAAGAAAAAACACTTTCGCGACGAGGCAAAAATAACCGATGGTGCGCATTAATTTGGTGGCCTTATTCCAGGACACTCCGGTAAATATTTCGGTTACATACAAGTAAATAGCAAAAGTAGGGGTGTCATTTGTTTAAAGTTATTTTTCATAAATTGACCTTTGTACAACTGTAATTATAATAAATAACATGAAATACACATCATAATACATATTACATACATAGTCTTAAATAATTTAAATGTAAGAAAACGGGTGTGAAATTTTGCTGTTTTGGAAAAGGACCCTTTTTGGATTCAATTTACTGACTAATAGCCTGCAAAGAAAAAAAGTAGTTTTCTGCGATACCCGTTTTAGAATTTACCCTCTCAAAAGACCGTTGGCTTCCGCCAACAGTCTAAAAACCATGTGGATTCAGCCGTGTACCCGCGTATAGGCAGCTACGCGCCTAAACAGGGTTTTTTTCCATTTAAGTTATGTAAATTAAAATGCATATATTTGATATAACACTATTTAAATATCACCAATGGCAATATTTTTTTCTTTAAAATACGCTAATTGGTCCTTATTTAAAAGCCATGATCGTGGATAACAATGCTAAGATTGTTATCTTTTTAATACCTCCATAATCTCCGCGGGGAGCATATACAGCCATGACGGTATTGATCCACGAACCAACTCGGTATCATTCGACAACGCTCGTTTATTTTCGTATTGTGTCACGGACCTTAATTTTAAACTATAGTTACCACATTTAAGTCTAAATTCCCCCTCCTAAATTTTAAACTAATGAAACAAAATTAACACCACTCGAATAAGCAAAGAATGCATTTTCTTAATCCGTTCGTACTCTTCTGACAAACAAGGGGAAGTTGACAAAAAGTTAAAAATGCAACATTTTTTCAACCGAGTTTCTATTCATTTCTATAGAAAATGGTGTGTTGTTACACAATTGCAAATTTTCCCGCGTAAATTTTAAAATAAAATAAAATAAAAGGTACCATATTAAAGAGCGCCAAATTATATTTTCAAATCCGGTTGGACTTTTCTGAGAGTCAAAAACTAAAGAAGTTACAGCGAAAAATATTCAAAGCTCTCTATGAAATTAATGTAAAATTTACGCGAGAAAAATCGATGTTTATGTCGCATTAAGAAGCGAGATTGTTGCTCTTGATTGCCTCCGATTATGGTCGACAGATGTCAGATCTAAGCCAAAACTGAGATTCATCAATTGAAACAAGATTTTAAATGTGAAAAATACCCGGATATCGATGTACGGAGACATGAACGATTTTTAATAGCCCAATTGAGAACCGGTATACTGCCTCTATGCTTAGAGACGGGGAAGTTTATAGGAGAGCCTGTAGAAACGAGACTTTGTAGGCTTTGTTACTTACAGGTAGTCGAGATCGAGTGCCACTTTTGTGCTAAACTGTACGATGACGTAAGAATTACGTGTTTTGAAGGTTCGCTAACAAATGAACCTTTTGTAAATCTTTCAGATATTGAAAGCATTTCTCGTTAGTTATAATAGGAGGCAATTAGCAAAATACTTTCTGAAAGCTGTCACCAAAAGACGAAATACAATATTTTCATAAAGCATCATAACTTAGTTTATGACAAACCATATTCTTCAATGGGGGTCATGACTGGTCGCTTATGCACTAAAGCACATGTTGCACGTTTCATGCCAATATTATATTATAAGCCTCAATTGGGTTATTGTGCTTTTATACTTAATTAAAGGACACTTTGTGCTATAATAAAAGGCCAAGAAACAGTATATTTACCAGATAAATTCGGTAAAATTCACGAAAACGTAGCTTGACTAGTTTTACTTTCGTAGTGAAAACAATGCGTAATTCTGGTGTTTTTGTTTTGCTGTCGATAAAAAAAAACAGGGTGAGTGCTCTCCCGACTGAGCTAACCTGGCCGCCACACAACTTCTCCCCTTTAAGTGACCAAGTTCATGCCGTGACATATAATAAAATAAATATCAGATCAACAACAGTTACTTATAAAAAGTAAACATAGAAATATAAGAAAAGTGTTATATTTACCTGAAATAATAAGTGAAATATATATATATAATATATATGACTTATTATTTCAGAACCCACCACCATAATAACCAACGGCAACATACATACATATTGATAAATGCCCTAGGGGTTCGAAAACTGAAATGTAAGTAGCTATGTGTTGATACAAAACTGCGTAAATTAGTCATTTTAAACATGTGTGCCAACAACTAATTTGACTGTTTGTGTGTAACAACAGTTTTATTAGCAGGCATGAAGTAGGAGCCTCGACGCACATGACCATCCATTTAGATGTGTTAAGAACCGGTTGTGACAGCTTCGTGATCACTATAATGCATATAAATGTATAATGTTGAATTGCAAATCACATGATACATCAAATTAGTCAGATGGTGGCTGCAATGAGGTCTCGTTTGTGGACATGTATTTTGTCGAAATGTTGTTATATGTTTTGAAATAGTTTTAAATTATTATTAGTTAATAGTTTATTGGATACATCCAAAATCCATTACTTGGTCCAAAGTTTGCATTTAACAATTCCCGAAAAATGCGTAATTATATATATATCTTTTTTTTTCTTTTTTCAGAAAAAGTGTGGTATAAATATGGCATGCAATATTCTAGCGAGGACAGGTTCACAACAAAATGAAAATACTTATCGGAATGCAAGGGAAAGGAGGACGAGATGGTATCTCAGGTGTTACTATAGAGCTCGTTAAATGCAAGGAAATGTGTCGAACTTTGTTGTAAGTTTACTTTTTTAAAATCTAGCGAGGGGTTAAGCTGCAGATATCATTTATATTTTGCAACAGTTGCGGACATCTTGTGCAGCGGACCGGAACTATTTGAGGATCTTTGGCAGAGGCATGTTCACATGTCGTTTAGCAGCGATACATGACATTTATATTAAAGAGATAGAACGTCCATTTACATTATCCCACCATACTACACATTTCTTGTAATGAACATTATGTACTG
Source organism: Congeria kusceri (assembly GCA_027627225.1). Taxonomy (NCBI): domain Eukaryota; kingdom Metazoa; phylum Mollusca; class Bivalvia; order Myida; family Dreissenidae; genus Congeria; species Congeria kusceri. The sequence goes on from CM051040.1 coordinate 18,493,230, forward strand.
AAAATTAAAACTGGCTATATAAATTATTTTGATTGGCAATCACGATGTTTTTCTAACGCAAAACATGGCGTCAACTGGTCCTGACAGATATCAATGATTGTTAGTTTCCAATATGACTTAAAGCAACCTAATTTATACAAAATACACTGTGTACAATTAATCAATACTATCGGTCTACATTGCTAGGATTGCAGTCGTTTTTCTTTATTGCAGGAAACACATACATGTATGTTAATACACGTAGTAAACAACCTGCCGTCTTCAGTAGACGTTTGAAGTACTGTTATAAAATCCCCAACTGCTATACTTATAAATTTTCATTCATCGATTGGGTCGGTGCTTCACTCTCGTCAGCGCGTTGTATTGTGTGTAAATTAGATCAATTATCAAACATGTAGTATCAACATGCAAAAATAATATAAAATTACAACATTAATTTTCCATATGATTTAAATGTGTTAAAACGTCTATTCGTAAAATACGTAAAAATGCACTGGAAACACACGATGTACATTCGGCATCGCAATGTTTGCCAATTTGGTTGTCATTTGGGTTTTATTTTCAAACATATCTGCAAATAATGAGACTTATGCACTGCGCGAGTTGTCTATCTTACATTGTACAGGCCGGAAAGTTAGACATGATTATTTATTTTCAAATATGTAATGCCACATATTGTTTGTTATTTCATCTATATCTGTGCGCTAATTTGAACTTAATAAGTATTTCCGTTGATCTAAAAATGCATTGAATATTGCTAGACACTTACATTGAAATATAAACTTAATTGTAATACTCGTACTTTGTAAGACATTTAAATTAATGGTCAGGTTAGAATAACATAAAGTGCTTTACTTATCGACGTGTGTATACACTGTTTATCGCAGACGATCTTGCATATCAAACTTGTTGCTGTTTACCAAAACATCGGGATCAAGAAAGTTAGAGCGCTTCAAAATACGGATATTAATATCAACAATTTACCATAATTACACTTGATAGTTGTAGCTCGTTCGGTTTATAGTGTAATATGGCAAACATATCACAACTGCATATCATTGGCCACAGCAGTAAGTAATTCCTGGTAGAAAATACTGTATACATACTTAGTTCCATTTTCAACCTGACAAAGGTCATTCCAGTGCTTTTTTTTAGGGCCAATGCTTAAAAAGTATTTATTTTTTCATATATTTACCTTTGCTATCCCCTCAGAATGTAAGCTTTATTTTGAAAACAAACTTGACCAAAATCGGACAAAAATTGACTAAGATAGATGATTTTTCGTAAACAATCCCTGCAATTTTCATCAAACCTTGGTTTGCACATATATATAACTTGTTTTTGCGTAATCTCAGTTATCATTTACACAAGTAGCAAAAACAATTCATTAATATTTTTTTCAGCAAAGCCGAATATATAATAAATTAAATGTAATAATGCTTTTCTAAAACAAAAATCCCCTATTGCCGTAAAATCCCCCCATCATAAGGACACCGCCACCTTTACCCCAAAGGTGAAAAAAAAACACTGGTCATTCGCACGCTGTTAAGAACACATACGAATACATTAGTACAGCAGAACGGATTGGTGGTGAACTGTTTGATTTACTTTCAGTTATAAGCTGTTTGACAAGAAAATGGTAGACAGTACATTACGATACAAACCATGTATGCCAGCTTGTACTTTACGAGGGGCTAACCAAAAGTGGATTAAAATCAAAATCAAACACAATATTGAAGTGAAAATCGTTGTTGTATAAATTCAGTCATTTCTCTGTATAGATAATTATATTTTATTTAAAACTTAAAATGTGAATCATACAAAAATCCTTGTATACAACAGTACTTAGTAATTACAATAAGTAATTATTGTAATTACTGTGAGAACACAGCTGTTTACAAACAAAGAAATCCACATAATACAAATACAAATACTGGTGTTATAACACGATTACTTACAACATATTGGAGCGTTTTCATATTCTATAATCAAAATAAATCGTACACAATAATAAAGGTATTTGGATAACTCAATGTGTCAAAGGTAGTTTTGAGGCATTAAGGTAATGAAGTAAAATTGTTTGAATGGACTTTTTTAATCGCATGCAAAGTATTTGTATCGAACACGTCAAGCATAAATACATCAGATGCAAATTTATGCACATGAAAATGTTAAAAGCTAATTAACATTAAACTGTACATACCCTACGGTAGGATACATGTACATCTTATAAGAGATAAATTACACTGAACATACCCTACGGTAGGATACATGTATATCTTATAAGAACTGTTGTTTTTTTCTTCTGGAAAATAAATACCAAAAGTGGCACACTATTTATGCAAATGGTCTTATATTTACAAAAGACGAAGATGATTTTATGTGATGCAAGTAAATGCTGTACATAATCTTAGTTACATGAGCATTTGTCCAAAGAAATGTGTATTTTTCGTTCCATCTACAATTGACGACCTGCTAATATTAACATACAAGCAAGCTTGCTAGTTATAATTATCAAAAGTTTATCTTATACAATTTATGTGAAGTTATTTTCAACTGCAATCTGTTTTCGATTTGCGTGTCTTGTTTAAAAAAAACACACACTTATGTTGCCTGACTGATTGTTGCCAGGAAGTGGGTTACTTAAGAAATATTTTTTCTATCATAGTTTATAGAGGAAATAACCCACGGTAATGAGTATTGATGCGTAGGAATTACCCACGGTAATGAGTACTGATGCGTAGGAATTACCCACGGTAATGAGTATTGATGCGTAGGAATTAAATCACGAGTGCGACGCTCGAGTTGAAAACAGGCATCTTTACTCATTACTGGGACTATTCGATAACCAACTCTTATAGTAAAAAATAGTTCGATTCTAGCACGATCTTATTTATCATTCGTTTGTATTTTTACAGGCCATGAATGAGAACTATAATAAATATTATTTGTTTATACTCCGTCCATCTTTCCACAAAGTACATCCACATGTGCGTTTCAGTGGCATCAATAAATCAAACAATTCAATATAACGCGAGCTTCGTTAATAAACATTGACCGAATAACATAACCTTCATTGATAAAAATCAAAGAAACAATGTGTCGTCACATTTATTGATAATAAAGTGAAAATATAAAGTTAACAGTCCGCACAGGCTAATCCGGGACGGCACTTTCCGCCTACAGTGGATTTATGTTTAGAAGAGACCTCCTTGAAACAGAAAATACCATAAAAGAGGAAAGTGCCGTACTGGATTAGCCTGTGCGGACAGGCTAATCCGGGACGACACTTTACGCACATGCATTAAGACCGGTTTTCTCATGACGCGCCACATTTACAAAACTACACACGTATACAGAATCAGTAAATGTGAAGTGTTTCTTTCAACAGTTGCTGGATATAGTGACTCTACCTTGACAACTTCTATTATTAGTGGTATATTAGCAGCTGTGCACTAGTTGCTACATACTATACAAACTAAACGATTATGTCAACGGAAAGCTAAAACGAGTTGTTTGTGATAGAATAGAAGTCAACCATCAAATCATGCATATCATTGTTGCAGTTGTAAATGCGCTTATTACTGTGGTAAGGAGGTGAGGATATCCAATGTCAACGTATTTACGGTTATAAATAAAATAATGTTCTTAACGATTTCATTCGATAAAGAAAAACAAACTATTCTTTTCTGCGCTCAAATTAGAATCCTATTCCAAGACATTTAGAACTGCCAGTATTACTTCAATAGCAGGTCTGTCAAGGTTTTCTGGCATTGCTCGTTCCATGGTGCAGTCGGGAAGTGGCTTGCCGGAGTCTGTATCATCACCAGCACTGCCATCGTGCAATCGCCTCTCGGCCTCGACACTTCTTAAAAATGAACGAAATGTAACATGTTTCAAATGAGTTAATAATAATAATAGGTCATTTTGTTTAAAAAAATGTCTTGAATCTATTAGCACGCTCAATGGTAGAGCTACACATTTTTAGACATACATGTATATCAGGTGAACATTAGAACCTTTACTAACGTACACGGTATTCAGAACGCCGCATAATCATCACATTATTGGGTACACAACTAATGCCGGTAAATAAAAACTATAAACAACAGAATGTTTGAAAACATGGAAACCAGTAAGTGTTTATAAAACTCATTGCTTTGCAGCCTTAACAACAATTGACAGTAGACAGCACCTTAACAAGCGATGCTATTCTGCTTTAAAATATTTGTAATAGCAAGAGGGCCAATCAAACACGACCTATATTATATTATGATTTTTTTAAGAATGCGTAAGCGCTTACATTAGTTTAATCTTATTGTATGTCAATATTTATGTTTTCTGACTTTTTTTTATCACAATACACCCTTGAAGTCACATAAGAAGACACGGTCCGTTTAACACATACGACATATGACCTCAATCGACATATCGGTCCGATTCATAGGTGTTAACCTACCTCCCGTTGATTATAATCTGTTTTTACAAGTTGGGCATTCAAGCACCCAATTTAGGGCGATAAATGGTGTGTCAAAATAGCAAACTGTCAGAACTAGAACAAGAGATCATCGTGGCAACGATAAATGGTTTGTCAAAATAGAAAACTATCAGAACCAGAACAAGAGATCATCGTGGCACATGATTATATAAATTTTGAATTCCTTAAGCCTTTTGTTTTAATTTTGATATTCGAATAACTGTATTCTATTCGAATATTCGGTCAGGTATTCGAATAATCGAATATTCGAGTATTTGTTGACGTCCCTACTGAATATACCCGTTTTTAACATTTAACAATACTAACATCAATTTAAATCAATAAACGAAGACGAGACGTTGCATGGATTGAAACAATGCGTTGAAGATGGACGTACAATAAATATGTTTTACTGGCTGCGTCAATATGCTATTTTTTCCAGCGGGAAGGTGAATCCCGCATTGTTTTCGCGTAGCCTTAGCTGACAAGTTTGATTTCATCCGATTGCATACATCACCTCCCAACGAGTAAGACAAGCATGCATACCTTCCATCATACCAGAGCTCCCATAGCACTGTCCCAAGACAGAACACGTCTGTTGCTTTCCTATACCCCCCTACTGCCAATTCAGGGGCCGTTGGCCAAAGATGACCAATCTTGCCAGAAAGACGTCCTGTTAGTGGTGGCATTATTTTCACGATATTGCCCTTTTTCTAATACAATACAAACGAGAGATAATTATTTGCAAATTTTGCATTACATATGGAAATGCGTTCTGTACACTGCCAACCATATTCTAAGCAGCTAGACAAGAGCGCACATATCGCAAAACGCAAATACTCTGGCAAAGCATGTGTTACATCCAATTCTCGAAATGCTTTCGCCAGTTGGTCCACATTCACAAAAATTCACATCAATCAACATATTCATATCAGTCAATACATTGAGCCATAATATAATATGTTAGCTATGTCGTTTACTAATTCAAACATGTTGACTAAGACAAATATAACGTTGTACAAAGCACTGATTTATAATGTTTTTCAGTAACATTTTGTTTAAACTAAATTGCTTTCCATGATTTGTCTTAGTCTGATATCTTTGTGAACAAATCCTTTGTAATGAATATACATCAATCCTTCGCAAATAGAACTGACCGTCCTTCTAAAGAACTCCAATGCAGATTCTTCGTTTCTAAGGATTCGTTGAAATTAATGAACGTACATTTTAATTAAATACAAACATCGCATATCCGATTTCCTAGTGTCTAAACATTGCATTTGCATGTGGCACAATTAAAAAGGTAATAGACTACTCCACAACTCAAATATTAAATACAAAGTTAACTCGGTGTTATGGCACACTAAAACTGGGGTCGGCCATTTGAAATCCATTCAAGTGCAAAAATTATAAATACCCAATACTACGATCGAGAGGTTTAGCAAATATATATATGTCCCCACAACAAAACCAAAATATATATGATCGCTTTATCCAAAGAAATTAAAATCAACTTTAGTGTTTACTTGCAATAAAGAATGCATGGTTATAGGTTAAACCGTTTTAAGTATTCGGTGTTATTACATACAGAAGATGAATGTCATAATAGAGTTCAAATACATACAGTTGATGTTTATGATATTAGGCAACTATACGTGCAAGATAATAAGAAATATGTTCATACTTACCCGCACTGTTTGTCTGGATTCGCAAACAGAAATTCTTGCAGGGTGCTGTCACACATTTCGAAGACAAGCATTAACTTGTGGCAACTAAGTTGTTCTTGATGCCCATAGCCGTCCATAGATGGCATCAGGACCGAGAAGCAGAAACCATGGAAACCAACCACGTGTTCGTGTTTTAGTTTCCTGAAATGCACAACTCTCACTGGTGCAAGCTCAAGCTTAAAACAAATCTATTCAATAAAGCTACAAGCAAACATGCTAATTAAATGCTGGTAATAGTTGCTTTTTTACTAACTTTAGGACCTCAACGCTTTTAAAACTTGTTCTGACATCTGCGTTGTGCAAAACTTTTAGAGCTACGACAAGTTTGCTGTCGCCTTGCGAACATCTGGCACTGTAAACGTTCGACGAATTGTCTATTCCTAGTTCTTTTATTCGACAAATACAAGACACATCAATGTTGTGTTTCGACATAAATCTCAAATCGAATTCACGAAGCATTTCGATTAACTGATGCAATGTATCAAGTGTAGGTGCATATGTCCCTTTAATGGTTCTGGCCGAACGTGTATCACGGACTATGTTTGCAGCAGCAATTCGCCAGCCTCGATTTGCCTTGGTATTTGCTGACTCAGATGATTTATAATTCCTTTAAACTGTTCAAAGTACGTATCCAACACCCATTTCTCAAGTTGTTCCTCAGAAAATGATGTCATGAATTGTGTTACCCAATCGTCTATAAAAGTATCTTTATTTTTAAAGACATGTTCCGATTCTTTGGCTTCTTTGATAGAGGAGAAAATCGCATATGGAATTGTAAATGGTAACATCGCAGTTCCAAGTGCTAAACCGACGGGAATTATTATTGGCAAACTTACTGCCAAACCTACTGTCAAGCCGAACGGTAGAGAATCGTCGTCATTTACTGCAAAATAATGCCGCCAGTAACAGTAAATTGATAACTACGCTTTTGTATGGTCAAGTATGTAAATACAATGCGTAAACTTATACAACATTCCTTTAAAATAAATAGTTTTATGTTACCGGAAATTAGGATACTAATCTAAGGAGATCGTTATCTTGCAATATGTTGGTACAACTGGAATGTCATCGTGTCTTATTTTAATTAGTTCAAATTCCGCAGCGTTTTTATAGTGTAATTATTTTGATTAATTTAATCCAAATTATTGTCCACATACCTGCTTCGTCGGAACTGTTTTGTATTTCTATTAACTGTTCCATCTGATCGCACACAGAACTGTTTTGTATTTCTATTAACTGTTCCATCTGATCGCACGATTGCGTGAGAATCACATATTCGTTTTCAAAGTCAGCTTTAAGACGTTCTATGGCGCTCTTAATGAAACCGTTCCTTTTCTCCCAGTTTTCGCAATCAACTTTTAGAATCTTGTTTAGTTGCTGGCTAACTGTTGCTTCTATATTTTGAATGGAAGGTGAAGAATACCTCATCTCTTCCACGTGTCTGGCAATTGTGCGTCTTAGTTCGATTTGTACTTCATTTGAATGAATGTACTCATGTATCTTGTATGCCATGACATGACATGAGTATCTACCTTTAAGTTCCATGTTATGTTTGACCTGTCAATAAAGTAAAAGTAAATAAGTAAAAACAATAAAATATCGATTCTTGCCAGACATATGAAAAAGTAGAAACAACAAACGGTTTTGTACGATAATTTCAACATATTTACGCATACATTTATTTCAAACTGTTATTTAAAATCATTTAGTTCTTACATTATCTGCATTCGCACGAAGATTCTTCAGGCGAGTAGATACTTCTGTATGCATTTTTGCCTTTCCATCTTGGGACAGTTGGGCATTATTGACCCTAGACGTCAGAGGTTTCCAGCATTTTGTTATCATTATTAATTTCTGTTGTTTTGTGTGTAACTCAAATAAGTTTTCAACAAATATTATTTTTCATTTTACTTTAACTTCATTTTATTCAAATTAAATAAAATCATAGAAGATGAAAAACAACATGTCCATCATTAAGTCCTAAACAGTATCATTATGAAGAAAAAATGTTGTGTATATCTTTATTACTTTTTGGACAAACACAATGTAGATTTACAAAAATAATTTTAAGCTCGACTATTCTCCAAATAGTCTGAGCTATTTTACTTACCAGTTTGTGGGCGTCATCGTCGGCGCAATGCTTTGGTTAAAGATTTGTGTGCAACAAGTGCCTTTCTCTGTAACTACTACAGATAATTCAATTGAAACTTCACACATGTCTTCTGGGTCATTATATGAGGTAACTGACCAAGGCCCATAAGTCTGACCTGCAATGTAGCAGAATTATGCCCATTTTGTATTTAGAAATTCAGGTGAAAGTGTGCACAGTGAAATCAAATCTCTGTATCTACTAAAGATATTTATTTTAAACTTCACACATGTCTTTGGGGTCATTAATTAAGATCACTGGCCAAGGCCCATAACTCTGACCTGCAATTAAGCAGAATAATGCCTCTTTTTGTACTTAAAAAATGTCATGTAAAGATTTGCGTGCAAGTACATATTTCTGTAACTACTACAGATATTTAATTGAAATTTCACACCTGTATTTGGGGTCATTATGTATGGTCGCTGACCAAGGCACATAATTCGGACCTGAAGTTTAGCAGAATTATGCCCTTTTTGTACTTATTGCATGCAACAAATTCATATATCTATATCACTACAGATATTCAATTAATACCTCACACATGTATTCAGGGTCATTATAGGGTCACTGGCCAATGTCCATAACTGTGACCATCAATTTAGCAGAATTATGCCCCTTTTTAGCTCATTTGAGCACGAAGGGAGCTATTGGTATAGGGGACCTCTCTTACGTCGTCCGTTGACCCGCGTCTGTATTCCGCCAAGAATATGACCGTTTTCGCAATACAGATTACACGTTTTATTCAACCTTGACCTAACTTGCATAGTTTATGCATGGCAATAAAATCTCTGTTGGTATCGATAATGGGTCAAATCGGACCCGAAACCTTAGAGTTATTGCCCCTTCTTCAAGGAAAAATGCAGATATTGCTTTTTTCCAATAAAATGTTTCATCCAGTCTTGACCAAACTTGCACAGTTTTTGTTTGACCATAAGGTCTCAGTAGAAGCCACAGAGTATGGGCAAGGTTGGACCACAAAAACCAGAGTTATGGCCACTTGTTTTTGGACAAAAATTGCCTTCATTTTTCTTCCAATCTTGACCAAACGTCCGCAGTTTGTGGATTATCAAAAGATCACAGCAGAAGCGAACAATGGACCAGATCAGATCAGATCACAAACGCCATAGTAATGCTCCTTTTTTGTTGAAAAATAGACAAAAATTGCATTTTTCTTGATAAAGACTTCTTTTTTTTTCACTCTTTCACTACTTCTACAGTCTCTGTCTGACCTAAAGATCTTAGCAGAAGATAGGTAAGGTTAGGCCAAAAGCACTAGATGTATGGCCCTTGTTTGTGGAAAAAAAAAGCAAAACTTGCCTTTTTTGTTCATAGAAACTTCATTTTTCTTCCAATCTTGACCAAACTTTCAAAGTTTGTGTGTGATCGCAGCAGAAGCCAACAATTGGCCAGATTGGGACACAAACACCAGAGTTATAGCCCCTTTGTTTTCGGAAAGAAATGCTAAAATTGCAAATTGCCTTTTTTCTGCATGGTGTTTCATTAGTATTGCCGCCCCCCCCCCCCAACAAAAAACAAAAACAACACGGAATATTAAAATATAACATCCATGCGTCCGTCTCTTCGTCCGTAAGTCTGTACAACCAAGGTTAAAGTTTTTTATAATGTCAACTCCCATCCCCCGTAACTCTGTTTTGTATTCTGACAGATTAAGGCCCCTTTTTTAACTTTTGGTTTAAGTTATTTATAAAGTCCAATATCTTAAACTATTAAAGGTATTCAATACAATTTGGATACTTCTTTACTATTAACTTCTCAACCAGAGAAAGCAACCCACATAACTCTGTTTTGTGTTTTGACAGATTAATGACCCTTTTTTGACTGGACATTTTGTTTCAAGTTTTTCATGAAGTCCAATATATTGAATACTATCAAATCAAACGTATTTACTTGAAAATTAATATATTTCGTAACTATCAACATCTCCACTAGGGACAGCAACCCCCATTGTGTGTATTTACAGATGTATGCCCCTTTTTAGCTCACCTGAGCACACCGTGAGCTTTTGTCTGACGTTAGTCGTGCGTCATGCGTCAACATTTTCATTCAAACCACATCTCCTCCCTAAACGCTGAGCAGACTTTCACCAAACTTCACAGACAAGATCCTTGGGTGACCCTCTTTCAACATTGTCAAATCGTTTCGGTCCGCTGTATGAGTAGTTCACCAGAGCTTAAAATAGATTTAAAAAAAAAAAATTTAAACACATCTCTTTATCCGAAACTGCATGGCTGAGAGCTCAATATTTGTTATTTGGCATCCTCTAGTGGTCTTCTACAAAGATTGTTCAAAAGATGCCCCTAGGGTCAAATCTTAATATGCCCCCGGGGTCACATGGTTTATATAGACTTATATAGCAAAATTACTTCAAAAATCTTGTCCTCTGAAACCGCAGGGCTCAGAGGTTTCATATTTGGTATATAACATTTCATAGTGGTCCTCTATAAAAATTGTTCAAATGATGCCCCTGGGGTCAAACCTGGCCACGCCCCGGGGTTCACATGGTTTTCATAGACTTAAATAGCTTAATGAATTTAAAAATCTTTTTCTCTTAAACCGAAAGGTCTACAGATTTGGTATTTGATTGGTAACATGGTATAGTGATCCTCTACAAAGAGTGTTCAAATGATGCCCCTAGAGTCAAAACTGGTCACGCCCCGGGGGTCACATTGTTTACATAGACTTAAATATCAAAATGACTTTAAAAATCTTCTCCTCTGAAACCGCAGGGCCCAGAGGTTTCATACTTGGTATGTAACATTGCATAACGGTCTTCTATAAAGATTGTTCAAATGATGCCCCTGGGGTTAAAACTTTCCACGCCTCGGTGGTCACATGGTTTATATAGACTTAAATATCTAAATGACTTTAAAAATCTTCTCCTCTGAAACCGAAAGGTCTAGAAGTTTGGTTTTTGGTTGGTAACATTGTACAGTTGTTCTCTACAAAGATTGTTCAAATGAAGCTCCTGGGGTCAAAACTGGCCAAGCCCCGGGGGTCACATTATTTATATAGACCTAAATAGCAAAATTACTTCAAAAATATTCTTCTCTGAAACCGCAAGGCCCAGTGCTTTCATATTTGGTATGTGGCATTCTCTAGTGGTCTTCTACAAACAATGTTAAAATGATGCCCCTTGGGTCAAAACTGGCCACGCCCCGGGGGTCATATTGTTTATATAGACTTAAATAGCAAAATGACTTAAAAAATATTCTCCTCTGAAACCGCAAGGCCCAGAGGTTTCATATGTGGTATGTAACATTGCTTAGGGTTTCTCTACGAAGATTGTTCAAATGATGTCCCTGGGGTCAAAACTGGCCACGTCCCGGTGGTCACATGGTTTATATTGACTTATATAGCAAAATGACTTTTAAAATCTTCTCCTCTGAAACCGCGACGCCCAGATGTTTCATATTTGGTTTGTAACATTGCATAGCGGTCCTCTACAACGATTGTTCAAATGATGCCCCTGGTGTTAAAACTGGCAACGCCCGCATGGTCACATGATTTATATAGACTTAAATAGCTAAATGACTTTGAAAATTGTCTTTTCCGAAACCGCAAGGCCCAGAGGTTTAGTATTTGGTTGGTAACATTGTATAGGGGTCCTGTACAAAGATTGTTCAAATGATACCCCTGGGGTCACATGTTTTTATAGACTTAAATAGCAAAATTGCTGCAAAAATCTTAACCTCTGAAATTGCTAAATTTTTGTGCCCACGACATTGTCTTCTTTCGCACAACCATGCAGTTTCATGAAGACAAATATAAGCGGTTTTGCTGAGTAATACGGACACAAATTAGTTTATAGTAAACATGCCCTTTACAATGACAGGGGCCCCGTATGCACCAGCCCATTCATAGACTTAAGGATAACGAATAGACTTAGACTCAAGAAAAAATACTTGTGTGTTGTTCGTAAATATGCTGGTACTAATGATGCTTATGACATGAACACACTGTTCATATATTAGAGTTTATGAATACTAAGTAAGATCTAAATTAACGGCCTTTTTTAGAACAAAACAGTTTTAAGAATATTCTTTATTCTAAGTCTTATGTCTAAGAATGGGTTGGTGAATACTGGCCCAATTACAAAGATACTGGTATTCCCTCCTGTTCTTCATATTTATGATGACTCTTTCACATGTTTTCATACATAGAAGGATATGCCGGTGTTTGCTTATTACTTATTGAGCGTGTTGTTACAGTTATATTCGTGTGTAGGAGCGTTATTTTACTGCTTTAGTCTTTTCTTCTTAGAGTTTGTTACTATGAAATATGTGAATATATTCTGTTAATGCAGCCTGATCTCAAATCGACCATTGTAGTTTTTCTAGGGTATTAGTTGCTTCCAGAGAACATTTGCCTTGGTCTTTTACTTCCCATGATTTAGAGGTTTTCAGAGCAAACGTATTTAGGTTTATACATATTTAAGGTATTTGTAAGTAAACATTAACCGGTCAACAGAAGCACAATACATGTATTCCTTTCATATAAAAACAGAGGGCATAAAAAACGATATACGTATAAAGTCTTGTGGAGCGGATTTAGGATTTGGCTTAAGAGAGGGGCCGAAATATTAAGTACCTTATAGCATATTCATGCATAGATTTTAAATTTTGGAAACCAATAATAGTTAATTTTCAATAAATCATAATTAAGCTTTTTTTTTTAGCTCACCTGAGCACAACGTGCTCTTGGTGAGCTTTCGTGATCGCCTTTTGTCTGTCGTTCGTCGTACGTCGTGCGTCGTGAACATTTACCTCGTTAACACTCTAGAGGCCACATTTATTGGCCAATCTTCTTGAAACTTGGTCAGAATATTTAAACTAATGATATCTCGGTTGAGCTAAAGTCTAGCTCATCAGGGGTCAAAAACTAGGACACTAGGTCAAATTGAAGAAAAAGTTGTTAACACTCTGGAAGTCACATTTAGCCCAATCTTCATGAAACTTGCGCTGAACATTTGTTCTAATGATATCTCAGTCGAGTTGGAAAATGGTTGCCCTCCGTTGAAAAACATGGCCGCCAGGGGCGGGGCAGTTTTCCTTATATGGCTATATTGAAAACTTTATAAAGCTTTTTAACACTCTAGAAGTCACATTTTTGCCCTATCTTCATGAAACTTGGTCAGAACTCAGAACATTTGTCCCAATGATATATCGGCCGAGTTCGAATCTGAGTCACGTTGGGGTCAAAAACAAGGTCACTAGGTCAAATTGAAGGAAAAGCTTGCTAGCACTCTAGAAGTCGCATTTTTGGCCCAATCTTCATGAAACTTGGTCGGAACATTTGTCCCAATGATATCTCGACAGATTTTGAATCTGGGTCATGTGGTGTCAGAAAAAAGGTCACTAGGTCAAATTTAAGAAAAAGCTTGTTAACAATCTAGAAGTCACATGTTTTGCCCAATCTTCGTGAAACTTGGTCAGAACATTTGTCCTAATAATATCTCGGCCGAGTATGAATCTGGGTCATGTGTGTTCAAAAACTGGGTCACTTGGTAAAATTGAAAGAAAAGCTTGTTAACACTCTGGAAGTCACATTGTTTTGCCCAATCTTCATAAAACTTCAGCCGAGTTTGAATCTGGGTCATGTGGGGTCAAAAAATAGGTCACTAGGTCAAATTGAAGAAAAAGATTGTTAACACTCTAGAAGTAACATTATTTGCCAGATCATCATGAAACTTGGTCAGAACATTTGTCCTAATGGTATCTCGGCCGAGTTCGAATCTGGGTTATGTGGGGTCAAAAACTAGGTCACTAGATCAAATTGAAGAAAAAGCTTCAATTTCAATATGTGCTTCCCAAATTGTGAATGTCTGTTGTCACTTAAGTTTTTCAAACCATGATGCTCAAGGCCGCATTTCCATCAGTCCTTATCAGTTTATCCATATCCGTATAAAAATCTAACAAATGGAAAATTGGTCGACTAATGAAACTCAGGTGAGCGACCCAGAGCCATTTTGCCCTCTTGTTTAACTTCAAAATTGTGGTTTAAGTTGTTCATTAGTTTTTTTTAGAGCAGTCATTTTAAGCTGAAAAAATTAAGTTTACATTTTTCATTCACTTTTATTTACAGAGATTCATTTTGGTGTCAAAGGTTGCACTAACTGACAGTGCATTCAGGGGCACATGTCACCTGATAGTGACAGCACTTGTTCAATCAATCTTGATCAAATTTTCACAGATTTTGAATGGCCATAAAATCTCAGCACATGCAGCAAACGGGACAGATCAGGCAAGGAACACTGGAATTGTTTTCCCTTCATTGGGAAAATTATTGCAAAAATGGGCTTGATACAAGACAGGGACTTCATTTTCAACCAATCTTAACCAAACTTGCAGACTTTGTTTATGACCATAATATCTAAAGCGAATTTGAATATAGGAAGGGTAAACGGCAATACACTCTACTCTTTGGAACAAGCCGGCAAGCATGACATGACCTTTGCGCAGCCGTCGCCATTATCTTTCAGAACTGCAGCATCAACACTATGCCTCTCAAATTGCGAAAGCTAGATACCAGGGTAAAAAAAATATACCCAGGTCCTTACTTATGACTATGATTTTTGTGTTTGTCTTTGACTAGCAATGGCAAGCACGGAGCAAAAGAAAAACTTGTATGAGAGTTAATCAGATAGACAAACTATGACAATCTGGCATACATTCTTACATTGGTTTAAGCCAGTCACAACAGTAAATCTTTCATCTTTGCCAGTACTCAGGTGAGCCCTTTGGGTTTCCACGGCCCTCTTGTTTGTACTGACTTGTTAGATATTTTATTGAAACTTCAAACAAAGATACCTTATATTGAGACCCCTATTGAGTGGTAGGGGTCAAGGTCAAAGCAACCATTACTAAAATGAGACAAACAGTTTCTGCTCAATAGCTTGAGAAGACAATGAGATATTTTTAATGAAACTTCATTTGTAGATACCTTATATCTAGACCTCGCTTGGGATTGCATAAGGCGTGGGTGGGGTCAAGTTCAAGGTAGACATTACTAAAAACTTTATTTTGTTCTGACTTTAATGCATTTTGTTCGAAAAATTTGGTTTTCAGGGAATTTCCATGTTTCTTGTTTATTTTATCATCTTAATTATAGATTTAAGAATATATATAGAATAGTTTTGATACCTCAACTCACCACACAGAGAGAGGCTTTGGAGATGAATTAGATGCACAAATACCATGACTCTACCTGATTAGTTGTTTAATTGTTTCTCTTTAGTCATTGAATCTTTGCCTCAAAAATGCTTTTCTGACGGGCGTTTCTTTGTTACAATGGCACACTTGTTGTTAATATGTTTTTATAGATAATAGAACATAAGTTATGAATGTATGCTATGTAGTTTTTTTACTTGTATGCCTTTGCATTGCACATTTCTGCAATATACTTTCATCTAGGCCATCCCTTAAAAATTATTTGTTTCCAGTAACGCGACCCAGAATTTTCAAGGTAGGTGGGTAGGTTGATGTTAGTTTTTGTTTTTGTTTTTTCTTTTTTTCGGGATGGAACAAATGTAGACAACCCTTAAACGTGGACCAAATTGTCTAAGCACAAAATACAAGAGCGAAACACATTAGTGTATGCCAGTGGCATATTATTTGTTCAAATTGGAAATATTATTGCAAGGTTATTATAATGCAGTGTTTAGTTAATATAAAAACGTAATGAATTAATTGCGAACAAAATATGACGAATATATAAGTAACATTTTGAAAAAGAAAAAAAAAAATTTGCTTCACGGACGCCTATAAAAACGTGTGAGTTTGGCCCGATTTCGTGAGTCTTTCGCATTGCCGAAGACAAACTAATTTTAAGGATAGCCCTATATTGCTAAGGGAGATAACTTTCAAAGACATAGCTTCTTTAAGCTAATGAAGAAATTATGACTGCTGTTACCTCATGCTTTATGCCCTTTAAGATAATGACGATATATGACTGCTGTTACCTCATGCTTTATGCCCTTTAAGATAATGACGATATATGACTGCTGTTACCTCATGCTTTATTCCCTTTAAGATAATGACGATATATGACTTATGTAACCTTATACTACTTAAAAGTTTGACAGCATGCGGATGAAGATATTATGGAAGTGGAAACATTACTTCTCCGAACTTCCTGTCAAATTATCCTAACAACTGGACCAGCATTTACTACTTAGAAACAAACGGAAACTGCCGAGTTTGTCTGCGTTTTGATTACTTCGATACGGTATCTAGATATGACAATGTTTCTGTATATGACGGCCCAACCACAAAGTACACATTACTTGGAAAGTATTGTCTCGATTGTTTGTGTTGTTGTGGCAATGTATTGGTTTCAGAAATTGTAGTATTACATTGAATGTAAGTTTGTTAATATTCTGTTTTAATATTTTTACTTCAAACAATGACATCGGTATTTGCCATTCATATTACATTTGGGTTGTTCATATTCTACTTTTTGTGTCGCCTGAAGAGGCGACATATAGGGGTTACTTTCGGAGGCGTTGACGGCGGTGGCGTCCCCTTCAGTTTGCGCAGACAATAACTTGATAAGTGTTTGTGCTATTATTATGAAACTGTATGGAAGTGTTAGTAGGCATAATAGGAAGGTTACGTTTGATTTTCGGCTTTATTGCTCTTATCATACTTGAGTTATGCCTCTTTTTGAAAAACAATCGTTCAAATAAGGATTGTGCAGACAATAACTTTAACAGTGTTTGTTCAATCTTTATGAAACTTTATGGAAGTGTTAGTAGGCATAAAAGGAAGGTTAAGTTTGATTTAGGCATTATTACTTTTATACTTGATTTATTGTACTTCAGATAACAAGAAGCTTTTGTGCAATCATTATGAAACTTTACGGAAGTGTTAGTAGGTATAAAAGGAAGGTAAAGTTCTGTTTTTGGCATATTTGCTGTTATTGTACTTACGTAATGCCCCATCAGGCGACACATCCGACTCGTGCAGCTCTAATTTAAATTAGGTTTGAATGAAGTTTGCATTAACACAAGACTGTATTGGTCCTGTTTTGAGGGATACTAGCTCAATAAAATATTGTTCTTAATTTATTTACCTTATCCTGTGGCGGTATTACAGAAAATTTAACTTATTCTGTGGCGGTATTACAGAAGCATCTTAAATTTATCGTAAACTATTTTCACTTATGTTTAAATTTTTAAAATGTAATATTTCTGAAAATACATACAAATTTATGAATCCTTTTACAGAACAAAACAGCAAATAAAATAATTGAGGCTTGTCATGGGAAAAAAGGGCTCAATGCAAGTGCGTAAAGTGCAGTCCGCACAGGCTGATCCGGGACGGCACTTTTTGCTTTTATGGTATTTTATATTTCAAAAAAGTCATTTTTAAACATAAATCCATTGTTGGTGAAAAGTGCCATCCCGGATCAGACTGTGCGAACTGCACAGGCTGATCCGGGACGACACTATACGCACTTGCATTAACTCCAGTTTTCCCATGTTATTCCTCAATTTATTATGAAGAAACACTGGGCACAATGGCATAAACAAGTGAAGTACATCTTATCGAATATTATGATTTTCAAGTGAAGAAGGATATCTTACTTTCTTTTTCAGATATTCAGGGAGAAACACTGCAATATATCTCACAATATGCTTTTCTGGGTCGTATTTGACAGTTACTTTCACTTCTGATCACATTGTCAGCGCATCAGGATTCTTTGAAGTATTCTATTCTTCAAATGGTTCCTTCGGAAGTAAGTCACATGTTTTAGTAGTTTATAAGCATTCTTCCAATTATTCCATTTATGCATGCCTTAAACTACCCCCAGACCAGACTCTAAATTACAATAAAATCATTACCATGGTTTATTTATTTAATAACAAAGAGCATTTTAGGTCATTCATAGTTTTGATCTATTTTGTAAGGCCAATGTTCATATTGTGCTTAAGTGTTGAACAATTACGTACATACTAAAAAAATGTAATGTGAAAATAGAATCAATCACCAATGTACTTGGCATGATATTTAAATTGTGATTGGTACATATGTGTGCTTCTTTGATTTATTGTACATGTAATGTTTGATTCCCCTTCATTCATAAGATTACGTATCGTACATAGACATAGTAATTTTGTGCATTTACAAATAAATGGTAAACATACTTAATAAATTACATGTACATTAATTTGAAAATATTACATACTATTTTATTTCAAAAGTAGTATACCTGGTTAAACAAAAACCCGAAGAAAACCGCACGAACGGCCTAGTCTTGATGCTTTCGGTTGAAACCGGTTTTACTGTACTCTCCAGCATTATGGAACTAAAAGCAACGTGTTTTAATGTCATTCATTATGGTTTTGTTTTCAGATGTAACAACAACTTACAGAGCTCCTACCTCCTATAGTATGTTATTTTGTTGTTTGTTGAAGTTTCTTGTACACATATTGTAATGTGATTACTATGTATATGCCAAGAGCTATTTAACACTTCATTTGAGTGTAAAACAAGGCGTGCTTTATTTACAATTTTTGTTTTGGAGTCCCTTTACATATTGAACAATAATTTATTCCACCTGCAAAAATAAAATCATACATCACTATTATATGTGTTTTCCATTTCCAAAGTATACAATATTTTACATATACATATTTACAAATGCATTTGGCTGTTTATTAATGCCCATCCCTTGCAATTGTCCTCTATTTTTGTTAATTCCTTAGGCGTAAACAAAAAATATGTTTGTTTCAGGTTACCGACCTACCCTAAAAAAATGCCCAGACCCTAGAACAATTTATTGTGTTTGTCAAATTGATTTTTGTTTTATTTACCTTTTTCAATAATTATATGTGTTTTTGGATAAATAAGTGTTATATTTTTATATTTTTTTAATATTTATTCAGTTTTAGAATCTTCAAGTTGACCATTTACCAAATAAAAAACATACAAAAAAAATCCCAACGTACCTACCCCAATATTTTTGGGCATGTAATCTGAAATGAACATACTTTTTTACGCCTTGTGGCTTAAAATTTGAGAATGTATAGTTCTTTACTTTGATAGTTAATTACTCTGTCCCAAATTTCAGACGTGTATGTTATAACAGGCTGAGCTTATAAAACTCACCATTTCATGTTAAAATGTCGTGTGCCAAAATCATATTGTAAAGATGTTGAATAAAATGTTTGTCAGATGATTACAATAAACTATATTTTATGTATAACGTCTGTTTTTAGCTCCAATGGCCAGAGGCCAAACGGCTAATGACATGGTGACTTGTCTGTCGTGCGTGCATGCGTGTGTTAATATTATCTTAAAATGATATCTCTATTCAAACCACTAGGCTTACTTTGATGAAACTTCACATATTGTTCTTGTCTACTGCAAAGGATAGCTGCCAGATCTATAAATATAACAATCTGTAAAACGACATCTCACAAACCCCCTTGGTAGATGTTCAAATCTTTTCACAGAAATGGTTCTTTAGGTAGTTCTTACGAAAGTAGCTCAAATGGTTCCATTAATTTGAAACACATGACCTTCAGGGGGTGGGGCCATTCTTCCTTGACCTTCAGGGGGTGGGGCCATTCTTCCTTGACCTTCAGGGGGTGGGGCCATTCTTCCTTGATCTTCAGGGTTTGGGGCCATTCTTCCTTGATCTTCAGGGGGTAGGGCCATTCTTCCTTGACCTTCAGGGAGTGGGGCCATTTTTCCTTACTAGTATATGGCTATATTGAAAGTTTTAATTTGATTTTGCCAGATACCACTGCTTGGAGTTCAGACTACATATTTTTTCACAGAAGTGTTCTCTGTGTGGTTCTCTACCAAAATATTGTTGATTATTTTTTATTCTACCAGGGCACGCGGTTAGTGATCCATAGATAAAGAAGGTAAATAACTGTGGGTTATTCTGCAACAAATTATGGGCGGAGCTTAATGTTTTGAAAATAGTTCAGGAAATTCGAAGAAATTGTTCCGTAAAAATGCACGTGCTTAAACGCGGGATAGAAAATTGTGACAAACAAATCATTGTTGCATTATGTAGCGCCATTAAACCACATTTGTACTACATATTTTATATTTACGTTCACAAAAACGTTTACGTTTTGTTAATATGTTTTAATTTGCGCTTTTTGGCATGATATTTGCACTGTAATATATCGATAAGTATGACGTCATTCGCTCAATGTTTATCAATAAAGCTGACGTCATTTTGAATTGTTATGATTTATTGACGTCATAGAAACACACGTGTGAATGCACTTCTCGGAAAATGGAATATAGATAAATATAGTTCTTATTCATAACCTTTAAAAATATGAATTTGTTATAAGATCGTGTTGGAATCGAAATAATTGACGGGTAACAGTTTGTTATTGTGTTAATAACCAACGGTATGTCGTTCCGATGCTTGCTATCAAACAACTCAGGCTACCGCCCTCGTGGTTTAATTCCTACGCATCGGAACTCCACACCGTTGGTTATTACCGCAATAACCAACAGTTACCCGTCAATTATTTCTTAATTCGTTAAAAAATATGTCTGCAAGATGGTGGGGCCTGTTTTCCCTATATATAGCTCATCAGGGTCCTTTTTACTCCGACATTTCTTATTAGGCCAGTAGAGCGATACACGGGCACTCACAGGCACTCTTGTGCCTCTTGTTTATTTGATTTATAAAATAAAAAAAAATCAAACATAATATTCAAAACAAATTCGAGAAATTTGATCCCAGAATTGAACTTATTTTCTTTTCATTATGTATGTCGGCTTTAATATATTACCTTTGACTGGCAATATGATTCAAGGTTGATTTTATTTACAGGCACGACAAATGTCCGGACCACTCGTATGCATCGTTTGTTTTGCAGACAAGTGCAGTAAATCTATAATCTACTATACTAATTTCAAGGAACTACTGATAAATCTACCTGCTTGTCATGCTCCTACCGTCTATGATGGAGGAGTGGGGGCATATAGCGTAGGCTTTGTCCCTGTGTACATACCTTTGCACGTGTGTATGTATGTATATACTACTCAAGCGTCCTAAGCAGAAACTTGATATTTTAAGTAGTTTATACTGAACGCATTATTAATTGTTTTAGTTTTGAATGATAACCATGAATACTAATATATGATAATTAATAAATTTCATTCATATCGTATTACACAAACACTGGACACAACTACTTCCCTTTATGAATGTTGTCCAAAATATCATAAATAACTATACGAGCCATTTTTTAATTCTTTACATAATGATTTAAGCAAGAGTAATTGAAGCATAACAAAATACATAATTGCTATAAAGTTATATTAAGTACTCCCGTCTTCTGATTTTTTGCAAGGACTCTAGATTTAAAAGTATTGTTTGGATATTTTTAATACCTCAACTAACTTCAAGAATGAGAGAAGACACAAGCAGACAATACAATATATAAGGACATTTATCCTTTGCAAAATAAATTGTATGCATATAGACAAAGTAGTACCATGTAAGTGGGGGCATCCATGTCTGTGGACACATTTCTAGTGTGTGTTTTTGTTTCGATAAATAATATAATTATATTGGAGTATAATTGCATATATAAGTTTTAATTTACTTTCATGTGATACATCCGGATTTGCAGGTTTTTGACTACATTAATGACTGGTTTAATGGTGTGGAAAATCAACTACTGTTATGTATGTCTTTTTAGCTCACCTGAGCACGAAGTGCTCCGTGAACTATTGGTACATGGGACCTCTCCTGTGTCATCCGTTGTCTGCGTGCCGTCAATAATTTGATTCGTTCTCACGCTAGAGAATTCATTTTTTATTCAATTTTAACCAAACTTACACAGTTTGTGTACAACTATAAAATCTCGGACGGGATTGTTATTGGGCCAGATCACACCAGTAACAATATAGTTATTGCCCCTTTATTATGCACAACAGTACAAAAATGCCTTTTTTCCAATATATAGACTTTATTTTCCATTCAATCTTAACTAAACTTTCACAGTTTGTGTATGACTATCAGATTTCAGCAGACGCCAACAAATGGGCCAGATCGTATTTCAAACACCAGAGTTATCGCCCATTGTTTATGAAAAAAAATACAAAAATTTACATTATTCAGGATAGAAACTTCATTTTTCAATCTTGGACAGTTTGTCTATGACCATGATATAACAGTTGAAGTCGAATAGACACAAGACTGGACCACCAGAAATACCGGAGTTATTAAACTTTGTTTGTAAAAAAAATGTTAAAATGGTCATTATTCAAGAAAGATGCTTCATTTTATATCGAATCTTCACCAATCTTGTACAGTTTGTCTATGAACATACGATTTCAGGTCAAGTTGAATATAAACAATATCGGGACAGAAATACCAGAGTAATTGCCTTTTGCTTGTGAAAAAATATTCAAAAATAGAAATTATTTAGGATAGAGACTTTATATATCATCCAAATTTACCAATCTTGCACGGTTTGCCTACGACCATAATATTAAAGGTGAAGTCGAATATAAGCAAAATCAGGCCAAAAACACCCGATTTATAGCGTTTTGTTAAAGAAAAAAATATATACAAAAATGGACATTATTCAGGATAGACTTCATTTTCCATCCAATCTTCACCAATTGTGCACAGTTTGTTTATGAACATAATATTACAGGTGAAGTCACATATAAGCATGATCGGGCCAGAAACACCGGAGTTATTGCCCTTGTGTTTGGAAAAAAACATAAACAAGTTATCAATTTTTTATTAAATGTTGACCAAACTAACACATTTTGCGTATGACAATAATATTTGATTGATACAATTTGATTTCCAACAGTTGCAAACGTTACATGCAGTTATTTGTACATCCAACATTCATGGCTTCAGATCCTGCATTAACATCATTTATCATCATGGGCGGAAAATTATCCAAAAAAAAGGCAAAACTTGACCTTATAGCACAGCCATCGCATTTATCAAAAAAATCAAACGGATTCTATCCCCCTTTGCGGAAACATGTGTATTGTTAAAATACCTTAATTTTCAAACCTGTCACAACAGTATGGTCTTCATCTGTGCCAGTTCTCAGGTGAGCGCTTTGGGCCCTCCTGTTTTTAGACTGTTGTTTAAGAATAAGGTATGCTTTGACTACTTAGTTCAAGTACGATAAAATTATACATTTTTGGATTTTTGGAGGCGGGGGGGGGGGGGGGGGGAGGGGCGGGCTTTACAGACCTTTCTTGGTTTTGCCATGAGCAGTTTAAACTACTTTCTAGCTATTTATTGTTAAATGATTACTTTCCATGTATCAAATAAGTAGTTAACACGAATGTTTTCACGAACCTTAAGTGGTTATCGTATGGCAGTTCTATGCCACCATACCTACTGAAGAACAGAACAGAACAAGACTTTATTTTCACCCAAGTATATAACATATACAATTAGGGCAATATAACAAAGCAAAATTGTTAGTAAATTAGTAACTTCCGATAATTTTTTTTTACGTTAACACAATTGTGTAGATGATATACGGGGGGTATTTAAATAATAAGATACATAGTCGGAACATATGATAATAATAATAATAATAATAATAATAATAATAATAATAATAATAATAATAATAATAATAATAATAATAATAATAATAATAGCAATAATGTGAGATCTATAATCAAAATCAAAATACCAAAAACTTGATAAAATTATCAAAATCACAATCATTATCATATCATATTTAAAATCATCATACTAATCATAATAATGATAATCGTCATAGTTATCATAATCATCATAATCGTGGCATTTAAGAAACAAATAATAGTACAGTTCTATAAGAGCATTTTAATACTAGCACTGGTAAAAATAATTAGTGGTTTGTGATCATAGTTGTGCGGTGACGTATTTTCGTTTGCACGCGGCGTTTCGGATTGAGAAATTGAAACGACTACGCGTTTTAAAAGGTTTACATTTTGCGTCAGACATTTAATTCATTATCAATACTTAAAAGACATTTTGTTGCGAAAGACTGTGTGCGTTAGCGTTTATGGTGCTGGAGCTAGCTTTGTAACGGTTTCAGTCAACAGCAGTTATTTTTGTCCTGATTTACGCTTGAGTGCACCTGCACGCGAGGTCGATGTTGAACACAAAGGCAAGATGGAGGACCTATTGTGTGTGGTAATTACTCTAATCAGCTTTGCATTGCAGGATTACAATGGAGAATGCCGTTATCTGAGGGGTTAACATTAAATGACTGATGGGGCAAAAGCAAATTATAATTTGTGTGCTGGATAAGTTTAAAGGGAAGTATAATTATTAATTTATGTACTAGAACTGCTAGATTAATTAGGATAAAGAAACAGGATTGTAGGTGAAATATAGGTATCAGTTGTACTCATTTAGAATGCAACAATTGTTTCCATTGCCTTAATTGAAATATAATATCAATATAGCTGGCAAAAATATTTAAAATGTTAACACTTGTATTTGAGTGGTACCATTTTATACTACTCTTATATAATGCTGCAATTATTTCTGTTATATGAGTATAAGTATATAGCAATCTTACGTTAATATTGACATATAATTATGCAGTTATCATTTGTTACAAATACAGAATGAAGTTATTGTTTACATTGCACAGTTTATATCTACATGCATATATTTCTAATTAAAGTAAATAATGTGATTATTTTTCATTATTCGAATATTTGCTGCCGTCCCTACTTTAAACTTATAAACAACAAGCATGCCTAAAGTTTTGAATAAGAAACTTTAATAGTCCCATTTTTAATCATTAATGAAACTGATGGTTACATATTGATAAATTATAGGAAATGTTTAAGATATGATTGATTTTAAGAATGTTCAAAGTCATTGAGCCAGGACTGTTTTCAGCATCACTAGGCACATGTGGGGGAAGTTATTATGGAAGTGGCCAGATTGCTTCTCAAAACTATAACATTCTTTAATAGTCCCAATTTAAATTATTGTTTAATGAAAATGCTTGTTACATATTGACCAAAAGTAAATGCTTAAGATAAGATTAATTTTAAGAATATTTAAAGTCATTCAGCCAGGACAGTTTTCAGCATCACGAGGCACATGTGGGGGAATTTATTACAGAAGTGGCCAGATTGCTTCTCCCAACTATCAATCCAACTAGTACAATAGCCAGAGCTGTACCTTCTACCTATCATGGCCATCTTACTCCCGAATGTCGATGCGATTTGATTATTTCAATACGGAACATTCATTCGACTATGTTTATATATATGATGGACCTAGTACACCGATTACTAGGAAGGTAATTATTGAAACATCTTCGATCTACAGATCTATCATTAGTGTTTACCGTAATGAAACTATAATTAATCAGTGTGAAAAAAAAATAATACAATTATGTTATTATATTGTATAACTTGGAAAAATTAATCCACCTTCAATTAGATATTTTGTTACAATTGTTTTTTGACAATTCATCATGATAAAGATACATGCATTGTACAAATTACACATGAGGCGAGTCGTGGGATACCCGGGCTTAATGCGTCTGCAGTTAAGTGCAGTCTGCACAGGCTAATCCGGGATGACATTCTCCGCCTACAGCGGATTCATGTTTAGAAGATACTTTATTGAAACAGGAAATGTCGTAAAAGCGGAAAGTGTCGTCCTGGATTAGCCTGTGCGGAGGCAGTCCGGGACGACACTTTATGCACATGATTTAAGCCCGGTTTTCCCACGACACGCCACAAATGTATTCTGAATAAAGTTTCCAGTTTGATTTCAAAGTTAACATGAATTCCAATCGTATTTCCTGCCTAGCAGGTGGGCGGGGGCAGTGTGACGTTTTTACAACACATGCCAAACATGTCCAATTAACGACAATTGATAATCGTTAGAGGGGGCACGTCTTTACAAGGGCCGCGAATTAACGGTTTGTAGGAGGCGCGAATATGACACATTGTATCCACAAATAACAAAACTGGGCCATGTTGTGATAACGGTTTCACAATTTGCACAAGGCGTACATTGTTGTATATTATCCTTAAGTGACATCTATACGGTTAACTTGTTTACAGTAAATTACAATTACTCTCTAAGTAAACCAATCAAAATGAATCCATTATCAGCCAATCAATTTCTTTAACAAAATTAGCATGATCGGGTCAATCTTATCATACGTCACTTGTAAATTATTCTCCATTATATCAACACCGTATATTATACAAGAGTCTTCATTAATGAACAATGCCACCATCATATGCTTGGAAGTACTTTACGCGGTCATTAGACTAAACCCAGGCAACGTGTTATCTACTCAGCAGATACAAGCTTCATGGTTCTGAAAAAAATAACAGAACGATTAACAAATTAATTAACAATACATTTAAAAATATCTTACATTTCGTTATATTTGCCTAACACTCACCAAGTTATATCGCTCATTTACAACTGAAACAAGGTAAAACAACTATGTACAAGTCGTATACATATTTCGGATAGGTAAATATTTGGACAGAGTGTCGTATATAGTAGTATATAGTAGTATTTACAAAACGAATATTCGAATATTGATTTCCATAGAATAAACTAATACAGGGATATCCTTAGAAAAAGATATGATTCATTTCAGTTATTCGGGTAGCAGTGCAGCAAACACTACTGTTTGCTCTTCGGGATCATACCTGACGGTCAAGTTCACCTCGGATAGCATTGCTACATACTCAGGATTCATGGCAACTTTTTATTCTGTTAACGATACAAAAGGAAGTAAGTCTTCGCTTGCTGACTGTGCAAATTTCTAATATGTTTGTTCCTGTACAAGTACTTTTTTATGATCTAATTTATTCCGATGGTCCTATGCAAGCTAGTACGAGCGTATATAGCTCCTGACATTTCACATTGTGGGTATCATTTCACATTGTGGGTATCATTGTGGGTATCATTTCACATTGTGGGTATCATTTCACATTGTGGGTATCATTGCTACATATAGGCACGTAGCTATCAATATGTTGCTTGTGCCTTAGATTTTTCATTTGCAGATCAGGCACATAGTTGGGCTTATGCACTTACGCACGTGGGATAAACAAAAGGGAGATACATGCTAAAAATGCATTAAAAATCATTGTCCAGGTGGGTTAGGGATATTAATTAGACTACACTCTATAAAACAGATACAAGCATACCCGAATTTATAGGAATACAAAAGTATTCTTAATTACATCGACCAGTGTACAATGCGTTACTATTTTGAACAGATCAGTTCATCAGGAATACAAGGGTGGCTCCATTTCCATTTACAATGATATCAGATTAACTTCCCTTTGGGTCTTGCCTGTGTATACGTAAATTGGCAGCGTTTCGATAATAAAACTAAGTATGTCAGAGAAGACTTCATAGAACTTTCAGCAGATCAGTCGACTACAGGCGAATCAGAAAACTGTTTGGATAACTTTTGCGGGAATAAGGAATAAAAAATGAACGATTTATTGGATATGGTTATGATGGAGCCTCGAATATGTCAGGCAAAGTTGAAGGTATCCAAGCACTAATGTGCTAGGTCATGCCCGAAGCACTATACACACATTTCAAAAATCTAGCGATAGTGCAGGCATCCGTAGACCACTGGTTCGGAATGTGTACAGCTAGGTTCAGGAAGTCGCATTCCTGTTCAACTACTCCGGCACACGGCTGTTGCAATTCAAGGAACCCTTGCGAATGACAAGGAAAGCAAATCCCAAATGGAAAACTCCAAAATGGCTTTGTGAAACAAGATGGGCGGCAAGGGCCCATGCTTTCAATACGCTCAAGTGTTCATTTACATCCTCTGTTGAAGCATAGATGATCTCAGACTGAATTTTAGTAACCACAAAACTTCATGGCGCATACGAAGTGGCAACCACTCATTTTGGCTTGTTCATTGGTCTCGTTACGATCGAGCATGGGCTGTCTGAGGTAACTCTCTCACAAATGTTGCAGAACAAAGCGTGCAACTACGCTGAAGCCGTCCAGGAAGCGAGAATTGAACGCAATGATTGAACGACATGAGATGCTTTGTAATACATGTCCATAAGTCTATTGACATTGCCAATGCATTAGGTGTTGATCCATCCGCCTTAGGGTAAACAAAAGTCTCAACCTGCAACATCGTCAAAATTTGCTTCAGTCCTTTCAATATTGGAAATTAAATTTGTATGTGCAATTTGTGGACCATCTTGTCGCGGAGTTGTCTGGCCGCCTGATCGAGGATAGTGATATGCTTGATCCCGAGAGAAATCAATAACTTAACAAAACACATTCAACAGTCCCTGTTTGCCATGTTTGAGCAAGATCTACCAGCAGCGTCTGTGTAAGATTTCCAAACGCGAGGTTTCTTGGTGAAAATCGGGATGCACGGATGCTGATCCCCTTTGGGGATACCTTGGTAATGTCAACAGAAAGTTGTATCCTAAAGACGCATTCTGCTTGCAAATACTGCTGACCATGCCTGTTTCAACTGTCACTCGGGAGCACATCGATGCGGGTGAAAACAATAAGGCTGCAGGAAACATACCCCATGTCGACAATAAAAACGGATCGGTTATGGGGATAGGACTGATGCACATTCACAAAGAGAGAGAAGTAAATGTGAATTCGGTGATCGATTTGTTTGTAAAAAAAAGGTACGACAACTACCGTGACATTTTATTGCCTACCTAAAAGGGTAACTTCGTTGATTGCCTTTTATTTGCTGATGGAAGGATGATAAACTTTGGTTATTGTGAAATGTATTTATATTTTCATTTTAATCAACTAGTGAAAATTAAGCCAAGATGTACACCGAAACATACATTTATATACATGCCCAATGTCTTCTGAGAGCGTCTAGAAGAAAAAAAAGCTCCCGGACCCGCCTAGATTGGTGCGTAATCTTAATTTGGGTCCAGCTATCCAAAGTTACAGACTTTTCAAGACTCCCCCCCCCCCAAAAAAAAAACAACATTTTAAGAAATTAGTGTTCAATTTGCTGCAAAATCATTTGGGGCACAACACATTAGGGAATGAGCTGCCTTGGCAGAGGTCTACACTCTTCGAATTATTCGCATTTGCTGCATTATGTCATGTTTTTACATACGTGTGTTCTTTTAGACTGTTCATGGGACTAAAAACCGTCCATTCTCACGCTTTCTGTCTGTTCTTTCAGACTGTTCTAGAGGCTTCTTCTCCTGTGACCATGGCCGCTGCCTGGACATGTTCCAGTTCTGTGATGGAATGTCTGACTGTACTGACGGCTCCGATGAACACGACTGCTGTAAGTTAAATGATTGAGTTTTTATTATGTTATTTACATATTAATGTCTCTTTCTATGATGACTAAAAATAGATCCCAAATTACAAAAAATAATGAGATTATCGTATATATAGTATTGAACTCGACGCGCGCTACAGTCTTTGCAAGGCATGGATCTGTATCTTTATTGAGGTCAAATGGCTAGCATATACCAAAATATTGAAAGTAGGGTGTATAATTATGCATTTGAATTTTCTTTTGCAGAAATGTAACTTAATTCAAACATAATGTTCCTTTCGATAAAAAAGCCACTCATAATTCACTTACCTCGCCAACATTCTTTCTGCACTCTCAGCATTTTAATTCTTTGTATGCCACCGGCATCTTGATGCGGGAAGCATATAGTGATTGTCCTGTCCGTCCGTCCGCCCTTCTGTCCGTCCATCCGCCCTTCTGTCCGTCCGTCCTTCCGTCCGTCCGCCCTTCCGTCCGTGACAAGGCTAAGTAGATTTTACTGTTTCATCTAGCACTTACACCGCTTACTACAACACTTGGATACTTACAAAGTTGTTGCTTATGACCATTCCCTATCCACCCATATCACCCAACCTCACTTTGACCTTGACCTCATTTGCACTTTAAATAATCCAAATGAGCGGTTTTTTGGTTAACTAGATTTTACCGTTTCGTCTAGCACAAACACCGCTTGCTACAACACTTGGAAACTTACACAGTTTTTGCGTATGACCATTCTCAATCCACCCATATCACCCAACCTCACTTTGACCTTAACCTTGACCTTGACCTAATTTAGACTTATAATTATTCAAAAGTGCCATTTCTTGGTTTACTAGATTTTACCGTTTCGTATTACACCAACACCGCTTACTACAACACTCGGATATTTACATAGTTGTTACTTAGTACCGTTCCCAACCACCTATATCACCCAACCTCACCTTGACCTTGACCTAAGTTGGACTAAGAAACGGGCTATCCAGCACCAGCCGGGGGCATGTGTGTTTATCAAACACAGAATCTTGTTGATTTTATAATTCAACAATATGTCTTGATTTTTTATTTTTTCCAAATTCCATTGCTTGTTACAGCCTGTACCGATAATCTTGTCAGCTGCAGTCGATTCTACAGCCAGTGCGTATCAGGAAGTCAAGTTTGCAACGGAATAACAAGCTGCATGGATGGACGCGATTAAACTGGCTGTGGTCTGCTCTTAAATACATGTACTTTTTTGGATGTCATTTTTTGGTCAACTAATCTGTTGCTGATGTTCGAGTTCTTTTGAGACCAACTCCCTATTATTTGTAAGCTTTAATTCGCAATTAGATACAAAAAATCAAAGTAGCATTTAAACAAGTGCTCCAATGACATCACATAAGCAGATGATATAGGTTTATTATAAAAACACATTTAATATATGTTCCCTTAACAGCATTTGCTCAGCACTTTATGTATATGTATTTGTTGTGCATTGTTAGAATATTACCTTCACCAGGGAGGTTAAAGGGACTTCGTTGTTCACAGATTTTTTGCATTTGAAGTATGCCATTAAATGTCTTAACTTGACAGATTTAAGCATTGGAAAAAAAGAGCTCAAGCATAATAACAAGAAAAGAATTTAAACAAAGAAAGAAAAAAACGTTGCTCCCACCGGGGTTCGAACTCTAGACCTCTGGATCAAAAGGCTATCGCTTTAACCACTTGGTCATTCCGATTTATATATTTAACCCAGAATTTTTTTTTCTTTATGTAAGTGATTCATGTGTTGTCAAAGATTTTAACAAAAACAACAGAAAACTCCAAATTATTCCATCGTTTAGCGTTACAAACCCTTTATAATTGTATTCATTTTAACTGATGATTACTCATTAACGAAACCGTATTAAAATTTTGTTTCTACCTCCGTAGTGTTATTTCACTCCTTCATATACACTATTCTTTTATTTTTCGAATCTTTGACAAAACAAATTGAAAATTGTCAAATCATCAATCTGTGAACAGGTCCCTTTAATGGTTTTGCCAGCATTTATGTATTCTTTTGCGTTTGGTTAATTCACAAGTTTACGCAAAATGCTATGAGTAAATTTTCATAAAATGTCTTTGAAAGTTTATAATCGGACTAGGAATGAATTATTAAATGGTAAAATAATACAATATAACTGCAATATATTAACAAACGTATCTTAATCGGTTATATTAATACAAAATAATACGATATAACTGTAATATATTAGCAAAAGTATCTTAATTGGTAATATTGATACAAAATACTACGATATAACTGCAATATATTAACAAAAGTATCTTAATTAGGGTTTCTCTCCTGGAGAAGTCTCTGGAGTTTCAGTGTTCTTCTATTTGTATTTTTGCTCTTTACATAGACAATCATAATAATTATTTGAGGCTTGTCGTGGGAAAGCCGGGCTTAATTCATCCTGGATCAGCCCATGCAGTCCGCACAGGCTAATAAAGAACGACACTTTGTACTTGGTATTTTCTGTTTCAAGGAAATCTCTTCTAAACATAAATGCACAGTAGGCGAAAAGTGTCATCCCGGTTTAGCCTGTACAGACTGCACAGGTTAATCCGGGATGACACTTTACACACATGCATTAATCCCGGATTTCCCACGACACGCCATATTCTAATTAGCACATTTTAATTACCTTTACCAAGGAAGTTATGTTATTGTTCCCAATGGTTTGTTTGTTTTTTGTGTTTGTCCATCTGTTTTAACTTTAAACAATTATGAACAGATTTGCATGATATTTTTGGGGAATGTTGGATGTCGGCCAAATATTGAGATTTTGGCGGTGATCAGTTTTCTTTATATTATTCTTTTATATTGCGAGGTAGAACATGCTATGAAGTTGACTGGTCACTAGAAAATTCAATTGAAAAGTAGGGTAACCTATTTTGGCTGCGCTCTTCAAGTGCATTCTAGCATTCTAGAATGGTTTTGAAGAGTCATATCAATATTTTGAAGAGTAATATCAATTTAATTTCTCTGCTAATCTCCTTGTCACAGACTGCCGGGACATGAGATGTGATGATGGACTTAGATGTTACAACTCCAGCCAGCTCTGCGATGGGAAAGTAGACTGCATTGACCTCTCTAATGAAAAGAAAAATTGTCCATTAAGTAAGCGTTCAAGTGTAATAGAAATTCATTAAACATTTTTACTAAAATCATATTTAAATTATAACAAGCCCAAATCTGTCTTTGACTATATGTGTAGATTCTAATGGTATTATGCTAAAATGTCAGTGGTATCTGGACTACCAGTCATTTCTCAGAAAATTGCACCATTAATCATTTAATTTAGAATATTGCTTGGATAAAAAAATACCCAGGCATATATTAGTTTCACTGTATGCTCAGTTGTCGGTGGGATTTGGTTGCATGTGACTTTCCCGCCATCCAGATTTCCGTTTCCGCTCCATCACTTTTAAATCCTGGAAGAATTTTAAATACAAAAAGATGATTATTTTCCATGACCAGATGATTGGTTGTCTACATCACACATGCTTTTCTGTCAAAGATCAAGGTCACAATTCAAGGTTAAAGGTCAATGATTTTCGTTTTCACTCCACAACTTAAAATGCTAGGATTTTAATATAATTTCAGATTATGACTCTCCATGGAGGGATTTTCAATTTACTTTACAGAAATGATCACCATTATGAGATAGTTTGTTGTGCAAAAGAACAAGGCCTTTAATATATAGGTCAGTGTCACTTTTAGAGGTCAAATATATAATATATGTGTCTGTCATCTTTTCTACATGCAATAACTTGGAACAAATTTTCACAAGTCATATCTTATATCTTATGAATAGCCTTATTTCAATATCTACTTTGATTAAAAGATTTATGTACGTACATGTATGTCTCTATTATTTATGTACAGATACCTATAATTTGTATCCCAGTACACCTTGATCATTTAAGAAATAACTTTTGATTTATTGTTGTTTATCAGGCAGTAAACAACGATTTTGAGTTCTGATGCGTAGGAATTGAACCACGAGGGCGTTAGCCTGAGTGGGTTAATAGCCAAGCATTAGAACGACAAAGAGTTGCTTATTGGCCCATAACCAATGATAACGCAAATTTATTTTCGATTCCAACATAATCTGACAAATATTTTTGCAATTGTAACTACTTTTTGCATTGTTTATTGGGTAGTTTAACAACAAGTGAGTATCATGTTAGAATTATCAAACGAGTTTTACATATATTATAAAAATATAAGGAATGGCATGTAATGGTTATGATGTCTGGAATGCAACTGAGAAAAAGTGAATTTGAAACCTACTCATGGGCATTCCAAGGATCCTTTTACCAGACATCAATTAATAGTTACACCTATAAAATGATGGACTTGCACGGCTCATGCATTCGACATAACCCAGCTAAATTCACATATTGTCTGTATTTTATTTTTGGACAGTTTGCCAAGAAGATGAATGGAATTGTGCCAAGATTAAACAATGCATTCCTGCCATTCTCCGTTGCGATGGCGACAAAGACTGTCAAGACGGTACCGACGAATACGTGGGTTACCCGCCACCAACACCTGCACCCTTCATAGGTATGACAAATTTTTAGCATGTGTTTTTATGCAAGCAAACTTGTGTACCATTTCCTTTTCATAAACTCGTATATTAATTGTGTTTCCTTTGAAGAAAAGCTGTTACAATTCAACAGTTTTCAGTTGAACTTTAAAAAAAAATACTGGACTGATAAGGGTATGTGAAATTAAGCATTTAATTTACTCTAATTCTATATTTCTTAATAAAAAATCAAAATAAAAAAAAATACCTCAATGACTGGACAACTAACTAAAGCATATGTGGATTATTATGAGGTGGTTATATGTTGAAAATGATTAAAATTTATTTTGACGCAAATTATAAAGCCACTATGACAGAAAGTGTAATAGTTCTTTCTTCCATTTTCTTCTGTATTTTTAAATGTTTGTTGCACTTTACAATCGTAATTAAATCTGGAAATAAATTATAATATTATAATAAGCAAACAGTGTAAATTATATTAACAATTTGTTTTTAAAGTCAAAATTATACAGATATATAAATCTGATATGGTAAAAATGCACACACATTATATAGGAAACCCTACCTTTTAAAGTGTGTTTACATTTTGAGAATACTTAATACAAATTGATTATACTATTTCAATATTGTATCTTGTCTAGTTTCACATGTCTGGTTTCATAATAATTTTGAAGGGAAATGAAATGACGTGACTTTAATTGCGTTTTATTTTCTTTGTAGCCTATGAAGTTGCCCTGTACAACTTCACCGAACATCACTGGAGTCCCAGCCAATAGGGATCCCATCTGGGGCTGTCTGCTGGTAAAGCGTCAAGGAGTGAGAGAGGAGAGAGAGATAGTTTTGACGTGAGGTATGCTGCTGTCGTCTGCAGAATGTTGGGATATGGGTAAACTTATTGTACTTGATAAACACACTGCATGGCAATTTGTTGCTTTTGAAAATGCAGTTGAACAATGTGGAGGGTAAGTTGGTTCCTTATTCCTGGTTCCTTATTCCTTATTCGAATAAGGAATAAGGAACTATTCCTTATTCCTTATTCAAGCTAGATATTGTTGATGTCATTTTATAACGAATAAGAGTACACAGAAGTCTTAAGGTAAATCAGATCAATTGTTAAAATAATCAGCTCCTATATTAATTCAACGAATAAGGAATAAGGAACTGGTTCTTTATTCCTTATTCAACACCGAATAAGGACCTGAAACTGTAGGGCAACAAGTACAAGTACTATATCATTCCATCTGATTACCAGGACACTTGATAATAAAAATCATTCGGTATAAAACACAAATAATGTATGAACAGTTAAAATATATATTAAATGAATAATGAACAAAGAACTGGTTCCGTATTCCTTTTTCAAACTGAATAATATATATATATATAATATAATATAATTATGTGTTTATGTTCGCCAACATTGCCAAACATGAACGTGAAGCATTCAAGTTGAACACGGATTATGCTTTCCGAAAAAAATTCCGTTTATCTTCAAATACGAGGGTATATCGTCTCCTGTAACCAGTTCCTTATTCATTATTCAAACTAAATAAGGAACTGGAATTAAAAACACCACATTCATTCACAGAGGCTTCCTTCTGTTAAAAACGATGTAGAATTGAGAAAAAATGAACCATTTCGCATAAATAGCCAGTTTAACGATAGGAACCGAGCATCTGAATTTGCGTGTCCGAAATTATGGCATCCGAATAAGGAACTGGTTCTTTAGTGAACGAAGTACATTCGCCATTGCTTATATTATATTAAAAAAAAGTAGAAATAAGACAGAAAATATTCGTTTGCCGTAAATAACGAATATTTTATTATGTTTTAATACACATTAATTTTCAGTTAGGTTGGAAGTCGAATACGGAATATATTTTCAGAAGATAAAGTTTTTCAGCAAATAAAATCAACTACATGCGATACAATTCACTGTATCCAGAAATATTTCATTACAAATGCAATTATTTTTACTAATGTGTCAGTTCCTTATTCGCGTCTAAATAAGGAATAAGGAACCAGTTCCTTATTCCTTATTCGATCTGAATAAGGAACTGGAATTCTCCAACTTAAACGATTACGGTACACGTACCAAAAGGTAACCCATTTCTATGAGAATTATTTTAAATGTAGTCATGTATGTCAAATGTATTCATTCTAACACATTTCTACTAAATATTACTCATGAATGTTTCAGTTCCTTATTCGCGGCTGAATAAGGAACAAGGAACCAGTTCCTTATTCCTTATTCAAACTGAATTAGGAACTGGAATTAAAAACACCACATTCATTCAATGATGTTTCCTTCTGCTAAAAACGGAGTAGATTTGAGAAAGAAAGTAACCATTTCGCATAATTCACCAGTTGTACCGATATAAATCGACCATCCGAATTTGCTTGTCCGTAATTATGACCTCCGAATAAGGAACTGGTTCGTTAGTGAACGAAGTACATTCGCCTTTGATTAAATGAACCATAGTAGAAATAAGGCAGAAAATACTCGTTTGCAATAATTAACGAATATGATATTCTGTTTTAATACAAATTACAGCTTGATTTGAAGTCGACTCTGTTTTCCGTATATATAGTTTTTCGGCAAATAAAATCAACTTCATACGATACAATTCACTGTATCCAGAAATATTTCATTACAAATGCAATTGTCTTTGACTAATGTTTCAGTTCCTTATTCCCGACTGAATAACGAACTGGAACTCTCTAACTTAAACGATTACTGTACACGTACCGAAAGGTAACTCATTAGTATACAATTTTGCGGCGGGGTTCGGATTTGGACCGGATCGCCCGGAAACCTTCCTGGCAAGGGACAGGTAGGAGCCTCTGATTGCTTGCTTGGTACTGTCAATGTCGTGGGGGTATTAACCATGGGAAGACTGCACAATCCCGTGGTGTTTATATGCCACTGATTCGGAAATCGGGGTAGGACCGTATTCGAGCTGCATGGGGGCGCATCTTTCAGTTCCTTATTCGCGTCTGAATAAGGAATAAGGAACCAGTTCCTAATTACTTACTTAAATTGAATAAGCAGCTGACGTTTTAGTGAATCTGTCCATTCATTATTTCTTCCTTTGTATAAACACGTAAAAGAACTGAGGAACAAAACGTTTACCATTGTGCAGAAATAACTAATATTACAACTAGGAATGGACCATCTCAGTTTGTTTATCCGAAATAATGGCCTCCCAATAAGGAACTGTAAATTTGTGTGAACAAGTACATTTCTTATTGCTTTTGTTATATATACACGTAGTAGAAATGTGACAGAAAACAAGATCTGGTCATAGTTAACTAATAGTATAATGTCAATACGCACTACATTTGGAATTGAAATTGAAGATGAAACATGTTTTTCTAACATATAGTTTCACTACAAACAGTATCAAGAAGTGCATAGGAACATTGCACTTTGTGCAGATGTTTTTTTTTCTCAAATACTTAGTTTTGAACGATGGGTCACTTTTAACAAAAAAGGAATGATGAACAGGTTATTTTTGGACTGTATATCATTTTAAGGAATAAGGAACTGTTTCATTGTTCCTTTTTCAACCCCGAATAAGGAACTGAACCTATAGTGAACAGATGCATTCGTTGTTGCTTCTTTCATATACAAACGTGGTAGCCATTAAATTTTGACAGAACATAATAATTTGGACCATAAACTGTGGTACATCTTTTAAACTGTTACTTTGCAATACACCAACAGTAACCATTACTCAATGCCGAATAAGGAATAAAAACTTCAGTGAACAATTGCATTTACCGTAATATTGCTTCTTACATGTAGTATATTTGGTACAAATGTGACAGAAAACAACCATTGCTAACATTACCGCTAGATCCCAACCACCCAAGTGTGTTGGTCCGAATTTCGGGCACCTAATAAGGAACCGAAACTTAAAGATACTAACTCCAGATGGGCATTAAAATGTGCGTTTTTTGCAGATATGTTTTGTTGAATAAGATCTCACTTTCATTGAACCTGGTATTCACGATTTAAAAATACCGCGGCTTTCCCCCAATACAAGCACATGATTCAAGTGTGCGCATGCGCGACTCAACAAAACTAAACTGTCACGGTAATATCCTAAATATAAACGGCGCTATTTGTACATTACTCGATGGGTTATAGCGTCTGCAGACACTATAGATTTTAGGACAGATTGATTTGTTTAAATGTTTTCTACAAGATTATGGAAGAAAAGTGTTTATTTTGACAATTTTCTTTCGTTTGGACCATCTGCAGTTCAGTCCCTTTAAATGAACAAGTATATTCATTTTTTCTTCTTTGAAATAATTAACGCTATAATTTTGCCGAAAAGCAATCATAGAACCAATATAAATATTTGTATAGTCGGTTACATCTAGACATACAAGTTGAATTAGAGACATGGTTTCCAGACATAGCCTAATAGTTTCTTTTGAAATATAAGTTACATAAAAATAATGCAATGTATTCAGATATATATTTACCAGTAAGTTGATTATTTCGGAAAACATATCAGTTTTAACGAATGATGAACTGTTGTTGTTTTTCGGGCAGTATAGAATTTTTAACAATCTATTTTTGGAACACTGCATAGGAACTGAACATGTGTATCCATTTTTGTTTTCTTCGTACACATTCGGGTATTCCATGTGCACGCGAACGTAAACGTACACGTGAACGTGACGGGATGCGTGTTCGTGAAACAAAATCGCCCTCCAAAGATACTGTTCCATGTGTCCGTTACGAGAACGTGATGACTATCCGTGAACGTGAAACTTCGCTCCTCGGGTATTCCATGTGCACGCGAACGTGAACGTAAATGGGTCCGAGTACGTGAAAGAAATCGCTTACCAAAGATACTGTTGGTCCTATTCCATGTGTCCGTTGCGTGAACGTGAATCCTATCCGTGTACGTGAAACTTCGCTCCTTTAAGGTTCTTGTACTCTGCACTTCCTCTCGTTGTCTTCTATCATTATATTAAGTTTCATTTGAATTCATTCAATAATAATGCAGTTATGCTCCGCACAAGAAAATTAAACAAAGAGCAATAACTCGTTAATATTGAACAAATAGTTATGGTCCATGTACTCAGCACTTCCTCTCATTGTCCACTATCATTCTATGAAGTTTGATTTCTTCTATACAAATGGAAGTATGCTCCGCACAAGAAAATGTATGCTTCGCACAAGAAAATGAAACAAAAGGCAATAAATATTGAAGAAATAGTTGTAGGCCATGTGCTGTGCATTTTCTCTCATTGTCCTCTATCATTGTATGAAGTTTCATGTGCATCTCTGCATTACTAATAGAGTGTCATCTGCACAAAAAAATGAAACAAAAGGTAATAACTCTGTAAATATTGCAGAAACAGTTGAGGTCCTTGTACTCTGCACTTCTTCTCATTGTCCTCTATCTTTATATGAAGTTTTATTTGAATCTCTTCAATGCTAATGGAGTTATGCTCCGCACAAGAAGCGTGACGGACGGACATTCAGACAGTCGGACGATGCGATTACTATATGCTCCCAAAGATCTCTTCGCATAAAAACAAGAAATATTGATACTACTATGAAAAACTGCAACCAACCATTGTAGCCAGGGCTTGGACTTGGGGTTGTTGATGCTGAAAAACAAGATAAACGACATAGTGACATGAGTTTATTGTCTTAGTAAAATTGTAATTCAAATGCAAAAATGGATTATTTGTAATTGTTTCTGTGAATAAAGAGAGCTTTAATTTTTTTATGAATCATTTGCTGTTTAGTTTGACCTAAACAATTAATTATTAACAATCTCTTAACACATAGATCTACACATGACATATAATGCTAAAACTATTATTATACAGGTAGATCGTTTAAACTTATAATTTGAAAAATGTTACATGCATTTCTTACATTACACTGGAACATGTAACTATACACTCATAAGCGAAGCTAACCCGTAAAATCATTATATTTTGTGGTGTCATAATTTTGTGCATTCCTGATAAACGGCTCATCCCCGCCCATTAATTTCTTTAATTATTATTATTTTTAAATTTGTATGTATACTTTTAAATTATCATACAAAAAGACATTCTTATTATTTAACAAGGCTATCAGTGAAACAGATGGATGCTCTCCAATGCGCTTTTCCAAGACTCTGAGAAATATCATTGAGGTGGAATGTCCTGGTTCAGTGCACACCTCATCTTGGAGCTTCCCAAGAAGTTTCATTGAATTCTTTCTCGTAGTTGCTGAGAAATAGTCCAGACAAGAAAAAGGGGACAGAAGGACGGACGGACAAAGCGGCGATTATTATGCTCCCCCCCCCATTTTTTTTTCGGAAAGCATAAAAATAACAAGAGCTGTCGGACATACAGACCGGAAACAACTAAGAAGGACAATTTCAAATAATTCAAGGTCAATAACTCCACATTTCCTGGGGCGCTTTGGCTGATTATCAAACTTGACCTAGATATTATTATTACAAACATTTTCATGAAGTTTGGTGAAGATTGGATGAAAAGTTGGAGAGAGCGGAGACGGCTAAAAGGTTTAGTTAAGATAATTCAAGGGCCATAACTCCACAATTCCTGGGACGATTTGGCTGATTATCGAACTTCATCTAGACTTTATGCCCACAAACATTTTCATGAAGTTTAGTGAACAAGATTTATAAATTCTCTACCAATTGGATTCATGTTAATGTTATTTTCTTTTGTACAGAATCAACATCAATCCATTAGCACCAACGTCCACTTATTACCTTATTACGACTGACTGCTAAAGAACATCAGTATGGTTAAGACTAAAAGGGGTTCCAAAGATTGAAACATTTTTCAATAGTTTTCACTAGGATTTATGGTTTAATTTTTCTAATGAATTTATATTTGGTTTACGTACGGAGGAATGTATTAGGTTTATCTTGCAAGATACAATCTGTGTACTGGTAAAAGTAGCCTAATCGCGTTTTGACACCAAGAACACGGTACGTTTAGTAATAATTTTTTATGTTTTTGAAATTGTACGCTTTGACATGAAAAATGTATTTATTTATAAGGCAAACGTGACCAAAATAACATAAATTGCCTCTTACTCCCATGAAGTACATGTAGTCTCTGGTAAAGTTATTCAGCATGCCCAGTATAGCAAGGCCGCTGTAACGGACAGTATCAAGTTGCACCTGGAGAAGGAAGCCTGTCATGCGGTCTGTCACACTCGCCTGCACAGCCGTCAGGGACGGAAGGTTACTAGCAGGCATGCTAAAATTTCAGTTCACTTTTCACCATCCGTTTTATGGCTTGGTTTGATGATTCTAAATATTAAATATATAAAAGGGTAGTTCTACAAAATGACTATTTACATTCAAATAAACAAGTGACAAAATATGTTGTGATAAATGAATGGCGATCAAAACTGTTATCTGAGTTGAAGATGAAACATCTACAATATTAATATTAAACTTACAACTGCACAGTCATGTTACACACAGGCACCCCAAAGAAGAACAATCTTGTTGAAATCTGCAAGGAAGTCATGTCCAACAGTGTAAATCTATTATGACATCATAAAATACAACATTTAATGCTTTAAAATCAATTATTACAAGAAAATACTATTGTTTTCGACAAGTTTTTCCAATCAATGACAGTTTTAATAATCTCATTTATCAGCTAGAAACATAGTGTTGACTTTTGACATGTAAAACAAACACTAGAGCATGAAAAATGTCATTAGTCAAATACACCAAAAACTCTTGTTTTCGTTAGATAAGCCACATAGAAACCAATGTTACATCTGTTCAAACCATAACTGTTTGAAAGTTTAACAATCACGGTATGGCGCTTAGATACATGCCATTTTGAAATGTGTACCCACATTTTTGACGGGCTGGGCTAGGTGTTTCTCAATGAAACATAATAATTATGTTTGGTGTTGACAACACCAAACATACAGAATGTTTATATAAGCATTAACATGCTAAGATGCACCACAGGCGACCATTTTGAGAAGCATTTAGGTAAGTTTGGTAAATGACCACCCATGAAACATTTCAATGCATTCATCAAAGTTGGCTCAGTAGATTTAGAGGAGATTGTGTTTGTATTTTTTTTTTAGGTCTTACAGCAATGTAATGCAACGGACCGGAACCACTGAAGCAATTGGATAGTGGAACACCCAAGGAAAGTTTTTCTGTGGTTTAAAGGGAGATGTCATTTAAAGAAAAAGAGAAGGCTTGGATGCATAAGCTCCTGGCCTTGAAGCCAGAAACTAATACCAATACATGCAATCAAATACCCAGTACACACACAAAGTATTTACTATTATATTATTAATTCCAAATTTGGATAAATGGGAGCTCATCGCAATATCAAACAAAAAACTTGCCTCAGATGTCACCATGGTGCTCATGTTGTGAAAGAGACTGGATGAAGTATCATTCATTGACGAGTTCCACGATGTATGCATCATACCAGTGACTTCATATGTGTAGCTTGCTGCAAAATCACATTATCAATAATAGGTTAAAATGATCACATAGAGATGACACAACAATCGAGAGTAAGCATACTATACAAAAAAAGCTTTTACTGGCAGGGGAATAAATTGTATGAACACAATCCAACTTGTATGCATTAACAAAATCCGCAGCAACTAACCACAACATAAGCAATATTTGAGGCGTGTCATGCTTAATTCAAGTGTGTAAAGTGTCATCCCGGATGATACTTTCCGCTTGTATGGTATTTTCTGTTTCATAGAAGTCTCTTCTAAAAATAAATCCACTTTAGGCGGAAAATGCCGTCCCGGATTAGCCTGTGCGGACTGAATAGGCTAATCCAGGACGACATTCTACGCACATGCATTAAGCTAGATTTTCGACGACACGCCTCATTTTAGTTAAAGTGCTTAGCAACAAGGGTGCTTAATAGAATACGTGGCTGCAAAATAATTTTAGGTTAATATATGAAATGTACGAAGTTCAATGCATTTCTATTTCGTATCCATTGTACATTAAAACAAACAACCACACAGTCAGACAAGAAATAAAGTAAAATTTGCTCATTTTAATTCCGCAAATAAAGTGCAATGAGCAACATAACATCTATCAGAAAATGACTCAAAACTATTTTATCTTTCCAGTTTCTGTTAATAGAAGGGTAGCCTAACAAACTATAAACTTTTGCTGAACACTGTAGGAATACATTACAATTCTATGTTAATTTCTGTCAAACATTCTATTTCCTTTAACACAATAATATTATATGATTTTCAAGTTTATTGAGTGTGTATGATGAATGTGTAAATAAGGGGTAACTTTAAAGATACATACAATTACAAATCTGCGAATAAGGGGTAGTTGTTCTCGGTGTTGTTGTCCCATTTGTTGGGAGCCATGTGGTGTTGGTTGTTTGAGTGTGTGGGTGTTGTTGTTCCAGTTGTTGTGAGCCATGGCGTTGTTGGTGCTCTGGATGTTTCTGTTGTCATACTAGTTGAAGTTGTCAACGCTGGCAATGGAAATAAAACTAACAATAATTAATGCAATCCTATACTGATAACATCGTTTAGATTCAGTACGATATTCCTTTTGCTACAAATATATATACTTATGTTTTAGCTTTTGATTTTGTTACAAATTACTTAGTTATATCTTTCTTAGCTGATTCAATATATTATATCTTTCTAAAAACCAAAGCGAAACA
Source organism: Congeria kusceri (assembly GCA_027627225.1). Taxonomy (NCBI): domain Eukaryota; kingdom Metazoa; phylum Mollusca; class Bivalvia; order Myida; family Dreissenidae; genus Congeria; species Congeria kusceri. The sequence continues at coordinate 18,537,145 of CM051040.1, forward strand.
AACAAATACAGACTTGTAATCCCTCCATTTAAATTTTCAACAAAAATAGAAACATTTATTTAACTTCGTGTTAGCATAAGTGATAACAGGTCACAGTCCTTTCCAGTGAAACCTTGACTACAGCTGCAGACATAGCCATTCTCCATATTTGTGCAGCTGGCATTATTCTGCCATGGATTCAGGTGGCATTATTCTGCCATGGATTCAGGTGGCATTATTCTGCCATGGATTCGGAAAGCACTCATGGATATCTGCGGTAGATACAATAACAAAAGTCATATTTGTTTGTTTTTATAACATACACATTACCATGGCATTGGTTCAGAAATTGTTTTTAAATGCTCACATGTAGCTGTGTAAAGATAGGCTTTCATATTTCTTTACCTATTGAACGAATGTTTGAATCCACGTGATCCATGCGCAAAATTGACGTATTTTACTTAATCATCGTAGTCAACCAAACAAAGACTCAACCTAAAAGCTATAAACTAAAACTCTTAGTATGTTAAGAAGATTTAAATTCCATTTGAATGTATTTCTCTTCTCGAAAAAGTGTATTTAATACGCATTTAAAGCGTATTAAACGCTGCGGTATTGGCACCATATTTTTTTGCGTTTAATACGCATTTAATACACTTTTAAAATGCAAAAAAAAAAACGCTTTCTAACAGAAACAAGTGTATTTTTTCTGCATTGTTCCTGCATTCACACACTTAGGTGCATTTAAAGTGTATTTTGTAAAAGAATGCACAAAAAATACACTTAATGTACTTAAAGTGTATTTAATGCGCATTTAGTGCACAAATAATATGGTGCCAATACCGCAGCGTTTAATAAGCTTATTAGACAAGGACTACTGGTGAACATTCAATTTTTGTTTTCCATGAATAAAAAGAATTCCGAAACAGAACTAAATAATTTAAGTATGCCGTATTACAAATTACCTACAACTTACACAACGGTACCTGCTTCCATATGTTTATCTCAGCACCAGTCCAAACGATTATTCAGCAGTAGGTTTATGTAACACTATAGTCTATCTTAGGCATACAAAATTATGTTTGTTTCAGGTTACATGCCCCAAAATTAGGGTAGGTAGGTAGAGATTTAGTTTTATTTGGTAAATTGTCAACTTTAAGCTTCTAAAACTAACTAAATATTCAAAACATATCGGTAATATCCTGAAACACTGTTTTGAAGTGGATGCTTTCAAAACAAAACACTTATTTATGGGTCATTACAAAAAATAATCCATATTTCAGTGATTTCAATGCTGAAAGCTGATGCGCTATTTTTTATTTTTTATTTTATGTTTCCACCACATAATGTTGATTTATTTGGTAACACAAATAAGCATTTAATATTATATGTCCACAAGTAATGGTAAAAATCAATGTCTCCAATGTTCCTAAGATTCTAGTTTTGTCTGTGATTTGGCCGTTTTTTTCTCGCAATCATTGTTATTTCTAAGAATATTTACTGTACTTTAATATAAAACATGTCAGTGTACTATTTATATCACATTTTATGTTTTAAATAGGTATTTCATCCCATTTAGCAAACAATATTAAAAATAAAAATGTTGAAAGTGTGTATATTATGGCCGTGTTCCTGGTGTTACTATTTGCTAATCGCAATGTGTAACATATAATGTATTAATATATAATTGTGTAATAATATATCCTTACAAAGTCTCTTTCTGATAAATGATAACCGACAGCAACCAAAAGCATCCCTTACGGAGTTGAGAATATTTAGCTAACGTGTATAAATGAGACATAATTACATTTGTTGTGTCTGATGTTACGTAACTTTTTAACTCGGAAAATATGCGCCGCATATTTTGAATAGTATTTCTCCGTTGTTATAACAAGCTAATTTGTTGTTGATAAAAAAAATGCTGTTGAGGATTTGATATTATTCTTTTGCAGTCAACTTTTGATGAAATATTTCCTTGGTGTTACTGTCCCTGTAGTTATTGCTTAAATGATAACACAATGTATAGGTTTGGTAACGGTGTGTATAATTACCGAAATCCCCGTAATTACCGAAATCCCCCAAAATCCCTTTTTATTTTAATTTTTATTAAGTAGTATTAAATGCAAATAAATCATTTTATAGCACTCATAATTGAAAATGTATGCATAAATTGTATTTATTTAACGTTTATGATGATGTACGTTGACTATATAAAGGGATTTCGGTAATTACGATAAGATTTGCGTGAGTGCTCTCCCTTGCCGTTACCGAAATCCCATATTATTGTGGTTTAAAGTAATATTATATGCATTTTTATGCAATAACAACTTATTCCAGATACAAAGCTTTAATTTATCTTGCATATGTATGCATAATACTCATGTACTGAACGGGTATGGTGCGATACAGTAGTTAATTATCGGGATTTCGGCAATTGCTAGAGTAGTTGAATGTTTGTGCTCTCCCTTGTTTTCCGCGTTTAGTTTCCGAAATCCCTTTCTTGTCACGTCATTGACTATAACCGAATGCATTTTAAGGCATTGCAAAATCCTGGATGCAGATCATTAAATTATAAATCATTTGTCGATACAGAGCTTTCATATAGGCAACGGATATGTAAAGGTTCATTAATTAATAAAAGGGATTTCGGTAATTACGAGCGGAACAAAGTTATATGTATAATTTGTCTTTCAGCATTAACTGGATATCGGCAAGACGGATGTAAAACTTTAAATAATAATGAAAATATAGAATTTATATACGTGCATAGCTCTAATTTATTTACGGATTAGTTAAGATACAGGGATTTCGGTAATTACGAGCGGAGTTATATGTATTGCTCTCCATTGTTTTCAGTGTCCAGTTACCGAAATCCCCTTCTTATTTTGGTTTAAACTATATGTAATATAAAATGATTTTTAAACATAACAAATCAATAATTGGTGCAAAGCGTTTGGTCATATATCAAATATATGCATACATTCCATGTGTACAAAGGATATGATGAGGTGCATTAAGAAAATAAAAAGGGATTTCGATAATTATCTACTAGCGGAGCCGAGTTATCTATATTATGTACATATTTCCAAATTGTCGGGATTTTGCTAAGTCTGTAAATGACAATGCCATAAACGTTGATTTAATACATTTATTTAATAAATTAACAACAATATACAAACAATACTGGTTGCATTATATACAGAAACAAAACATAATAACAATCTACTTAATGTTTGTAAAAAATACCTCTTAAATGTCTAAATAACTTGGTGTGTCCAAGTTGGTTCAAGTGAACCATGTCACCATCGTAGTCCATAGGGAATCTTATTTTGTTTAACTTTATCACATGATTATTTTTCATAAAAATGTCATAAATTTTGTTCCTTTGAGCATTAAAGCACTTCTTGGTCATTGCTTAATATTTCTGGAAATATCCACGTTCGGTAATGGTACACACAAAAAAAACATGTGTAATCCCAGCGGCATGCAGTTCACTTTCCAGACTGCACAGCGACGACACAATGTCCATCGTCGATGAACGAGTGTGGAGTTGTCATTTCCACCAAGTAGTACCACCGCAACATGAGGTTGAAACAGCATAACTTCCTGAACCAACTCACGATCCGGACGTGCTGCCGTCATACCGCCTTTTCCAAAGAACCGTTTTTCACCTGGCATCTGAAACGAAATATAAATGTCATTTGCACCTTTGATGTAATAATTATAGTCTAGTACCTTAATCTGTAAACATTTTAATGTGTGCATAATAGTAAATTTATTACCAATGCATTTTGACATTTTGACAATAATACATTAACTTTTAGCTATTTATAATGCCAATTAAATACTCATTTTACGTTATAAGTATTATTAGTACCTTTAAATCATTATTACAGTGTCTTCCCAGTCTTTTGACATAATTGAATTTCCATGTAATGATTTTTATACTACAATAATTTGTAAGGAGTATTCATATTATCGTAATTCACGATTTAAGAAACAGAGTAACACCAAGGACTGGGTTTGGTAACACTGCAGACATACTCAACAAAAAACCTCTTGTTTACAGAAAACTTCATACTGTGTAATCACTTGAATTCGCGGGGTACAAATTTCGCGCACTTGCGATCGCGGACATATTCGCGCGGTCTTAAATTCGCGCAACAACGATTTTGAAAAAATAAACGAGAATTGGTTTTTACCCAAAATATGTGTCAATTATGCAAAAAAAAACACGACCAACCAGATACTGAAGGGTCCTATTGTGACAGCTTGTTTGTTGCAATAAACACGTATATTAGTACCGGGTTAGGCTCTTAATTGACAGCAGTAATAGCAGATTTAGGTGAGACAATATATACAATATATCACGTTATGTCAAACTGACACATTGTTGTTAATTAAATGCCGATTGAAATACTCCACATCGCTGGCGCTAATTCTTTACTCAAAAGGTCAACTTGCGAAAAGTAACATCTCCATGTTTCTTATACCTATTGTAAAAAGTAAAGTAAAGTGTTTGTTTATTATAGTGTCATCCCTAGCGATTTAGGGCCAGCCAGTTTTGACTTATGAGACACCTTAACTGATGAACATCTTCACTCCCGATTCCTATCCTATTTGCCGGGCACTTGGCAGGAAGGCAATCGGTACCCCTTGATTTAACTAGCTGCTGGGTATGCAACCGGCCATATCAGAACTCGCCCTGTGTAGGACTCGAACCTTCGACCTTCTTCTCCGTAGCCGGACGCCCTAACCACTAGGCCACGGAGACGGTTACGAGTGTTCAAAATCACGCCTTTGCGTAACTGTGTTATAGAAATACAATTTTGTTGTTATGCGTTACGAAATTTTTATACAAAAGTAAAGATCTCAATGTACTCTGCGCTACAAAGGTTTTTTTATGGCAATCAATGCACCCATGCTTTCCATGCGGATGACGTGGCGGTGTACATGTCGGCATAATTTTCGAGCGCATTTTTTAGCAGAACAAAGGATTAACATGAAATACACGTGCAGTTCAATTGTAAAATACATTCGTGTTTACATCACGTGAACATTAATATTAGGAAAGGCGTTTCGGATTTCGAATTGATTATACGCGATTTAAAATTAATTACAAGGAATACTAGTAGATCTCCATATTTTGTATATAGAAACGGAACATCATATGGATATAACACATTAAGGATGTTAACAACAATGAAAAAGACAAGTTGATTATGTTTATGTTTTGCGGTCACGAAAATGGGCTATAGTGTATACATGTATATTTATATACGTGGACACCGCGAATCGCGATATAGCTGATATGCAGTGTACGGCCGCATTTAAAATGCTCACAATTTAAATTAAAAGAAAAAAAACGCATTCATTAATCAAAATGAAGCATATAAAGAAAACATTCCAAAAAACGTTATTTAAAAACATTCGCATCGTAAAATTTAAACGTATATTTACGAACGATTACCAACGTACATTTGAACGAACGTGTAAGCTTCCAAGGTGTTGCTAATCTGATAAATCGATAAATATTCGCGATGGTCATAAATTCGCGCAATAGCGGGAGCGCGAAAAGCGCGAAAATTAGTGATTCAACATTATTGAGTTTTATTAAATAAGAGGAATAATAATTTTCATGACACATGTGGTTCTGCATAAAGTTTTATCATGCAAGTTTCAAATATGCTTGGTTATGTCGGGGTGTACCTCAATATGTAAGACAAATGACAAATGACTGGTTATGTAACGGAAATTCCAAAACATTTCATCCAATATTGACACCTTAGACTTCATTTGTTTGTACTTATCAGTCTTTACGTAATATAATTAGTTATAAATACTACAAGAAGCGATTAAACTATACAAACATATTTTTAAACATGATGTTTCCGTACCATAAATAGTAACACCAGTGACACAAATGGGAACAGAAAGGACGACCTAATGCGGTATAATTGTAATACATACTTTTTATGTTTGGTACCAGTAATAGTAATTGATTAAAACAAATTTAGTGGGCATTTCAAAGTTGTTATCCTCTTTGAATTGTTATAATACCGGATGATATCATCAATGATGTTCAAAATGCCAATAATTGATATGCAATTATAACTGAATACGAACTATTGTTTTTCTTTTAAAAGATAAACTTTTATCAGATAATAGATGCATTTAAATCAATAAGGACACTTTCAATGGCATTCTTAAATTGTTACTGGTGGGGTTTTAAAAAATCCCAATGGAACCCCTTCCTCCAATGAACACAGAGTAATGTCCAGATTAATGTCATTACAATGTCAACTGTTTGGTAATGAACATATATCAACTCGTGACATACTTGTGTGATTTAAATGCATATGTGTCAAGTAAACACAGGTTATTGGGTCTACAGGTGACAATGCTTAGAGGATTAAACAACATGTACCCTACAATGTTAACGTATATTAATGAAGCTGTCACCAAGTTATTCCTAAAATAGTTTTTTAAAAGCAACACATAATTTTTGATATTATAATTTAATTAAGAAATGATTTTCGATGTATCGTTGTTTATCAGCCAATAAACAACGATTTGGAGCAAAAAGTATTTCAATTCTAACAAGATAGTTTTGCAAATGTAATGAAAACTACATTTTACTGTGCTCAGCTCAGAATCGGGACTACTTTTTGCGGTGCTTATTGGGTAGTTCAACAACGATAATTTTGTTCTACTTTAGGAGAATTGATTATTATTAACTGCAATTATCCGAATTTCACCTCCAGTTTCATGTCCTTTTTGATACAGACTAAGATAACATGAACTTGCTTGTTTGTAGGAAAAATAAGTTAAATAAACAATTTAATAAACCTATTTTGGAGGATGTTAATAACAAAAATCAATTGATCAATATTGACCAGTTTGGACCACTTTGTGAGTATTGATTATTATATACTCTAATGGTTAGATCATCTACTCATGACAAGAGCCGTTTTCATTCAGACTAAATAATCATAAAGCGTTGTATTGTTTATGGTAGAGTGGAGTATGACATTTTTACTATTATTTTAAGAAATATAATCACTACCTTGTTTCTAGCAAAACAAAGTTATAATTATGAAAGTATTTACATATTAATGGACATTTCATTGTATACAAGTTCACTCGACTACTGTCAACAATATTAATGGTATTGGTCAGCATGAAATCAGCCGGTTAAAAATGTAGGTTAAACCCAGCGTGGATCCACTGGGGCAAACCCCGACTCAAACATAAAATTAGCATTTTTTCTGAACCAAGAAATAAATATGCAATAAAAGGTATTACTTTATAAATATTTGTTTAAATTCAAAAACTAGTCACACAGGTTCATTCAGATTTTGTTGTGCACAAAAGTTATAACCAAATTATGAATCCAAAATATATTTGAAATCTTCAACGGTCATCTATCAAACAAAAAATATTTGAAACAGTGTAATTTGAAAAAGTCATTTGTGTTACCAAAAATGTCCGTATTGTAACCGTAATTTAAGAGCAGTAAGTTTGCTTCATTAATTTTTCAAATTCTAAATAAGAATTACATGCAAGGAATTTTTGTAAAGGTTGTCTTTGATGTTACATTTTTGTCCATGGTGTTATTAATATACAATGCATCATAGGAGCAGTCTCGTGGTATTCTTGATTATTGGACAAAAAGTGTTTTACCAAATCGGGTTTTGATTGTTACTGTTATCTAGGCTATTTCAAACATTTTATAACTGTTTGCTGAGTCATTATTATAAATGATTGTCCTTTATGTTACTTTTCTTTACAGGGTGTAACTGCAATTTCCTTGCTGTTAATGTTATGTATCGACAGTGTAATTATTTTCTGTTTATGTGTTTCCACAATTATTTGCAATATTTGGTCATCTAAAAGAGTTGAATCAATAGAGGAAAACCTTTAGTATTTTTTTAAGGTTTAACTGATGTGTAGAGTAACTTGTGATGTCATTTCGCTGTTCGTTTAGAGCATACACCAAATAATCGGACATCCATGTATTATTTGTCTACAAAACACATACTAATTAGTGAGAATAGCGTAATTTTGCTTGTTTTATGCTGATTGTATCTTTAAACAAGTAAAATATTAAGTTCCCAATGTTTTGGAATTATTTTTTCACACGTAACACCATGGACACCAGCAGGTAGCAGCACGTCATTAATATAACAGTTTCTAGTCAATCTTGTTAAACTCCTTATGTCCATCAGTTGAATATAATACCGCACAGTTATAGTGAGGCAAAAACGTTATAAAAACTTTACAATTTCACTGTTCGATTTTTAAAAATAGCTAACTTGAAATATGGACATAGTTTGAAAATGACCCTAATCCAAAAACATTTAATTATTGGGAAATGTAATTTTCTTCGTTTGAGTTTACGAATAAGAAGAAAATTAATTTCCCTTAATGCAATGTAATGAACGCTAGGTGGCGTTGTAAGTCAGCACGAGGAAATTGTGAAGGTTTGGCGGTATTCGGTCATTCAGCTTTGGACAGTCGAACTGTGCAGACAAAGTTTAAATACTGTGTTAGATTGTTTTTGCGGTGCGGTGCGCGGCCACGTGGTTGCAAAAAATGGACTCAAAAGAGACAAAGGCAGTTGTGAGGATTTGAATCCTATACAATCACAACTAAACGATATATTATCGGAGTTAACGAGTTTGAGGATTGAAGTGCACGGCAACTCAGTTTCAATTTCTTCGGAAATGAAAAAACTTAAATCGGACAATGACATAAAATGGCGATTTGATGGGAATACAATTCAATTCAGTTTTAACAACGAGCTGTCTGTTGGATATCGTAAAGCAAACCTTTTTTTTTTCTTTTGATTACAACGTCTTTATTTGTATACATATCATATACACAAGTGCATATTACATATGTCATAGTACCTTGTTATACAATGATGTACGCAAAACCACACTCGATGTGCATATGTGTTGCAATCTTAAGAGCTATAAAAACACGAAGAAAAAAAGGCAGGTTGCACAGAGTCTAATGCTATACATGTGATATGCACTAAACACCGGGCATTTAAATGTATTTCTTTTTCTGCACAAATCGCACAATTTTCATAGTAATGATTATAATACAGTATTGTTGATGTTTACGATTTCTCCTATTACTGACCATCTTTCCTTTTCTGTTTCTGATAGCTTAATGTTACAATATATATTATAAGCCCATGCTAAACGTTTTATTACACCATTATAATTTGGTATTATCTTATTTCTTCTACAAGCAAAAATTTATCTTTTTACTTCAAGGCATAACATATCAATATTGTCTTTTCCTGGTTTAGTATTTCCAAAAATAAGAGTCTTACAATTTACAATATTTCTTATGTTTAATTTGTGTACCAGATCTTCGTTTATATCTTTTATTAAGTTTTCGATTTTTTCACAATTCCAAAATGGATGAAGTATTGTTTCTTCATGCTCAGTGCAAAATGTACATGTACTATTACTGATTAATTTAATTTTACTCAGTAAGGAATTTGTGCCTAATATTTGGTGAATAATCCTAAATTGAAACCATTGTAAATAATTATCTCTTGTTATGTAGAAAATGCTTTTAAAAATATAGTTCCGTTCATCATCGGCAATAGCAAACATTGCCCATTTGTTTTTACAAATTGGTTCTATGTCATTTTCCAGAAAACAATCATATATTGATCTAGATTGACTTTCATAACATACAAAATATTCGGCATAGCATGACAGGGCAGAATTCTGTACCAAAACATCTGTGGTACTGAACTGTAGGTTCAGTGACTTAATAAATTTCCTCACTGAATGTATAAGGCCTTTATAATGAATAAAGTTCATCGTTTTACCAGTAAGAAGTTCAATTTGTGCTTTGCTTAAAAATGAGTTTGAATCGATTACAATGTCTCTAACGAATCTGACACCCCTGTCGTACAAATCCTTAAAAAACAATTGTTCATTACCAATCTTAACTTGCAATTATAAAACAAAGGCATGTTCAGAACACTATTAACATCTGAAATCTTTAACACATCAATAAATCATTTTTTATTTTACCTTTAACGACATATGCATAATGTTTTCCTGTGCTAAAAAATGTCCCTATATTAAACAGAGATCTAATTAAAATTCAACATTTACTGTCATATCATGAATACAATTTGCTTAATCATAATAGTTTTATTTTCTTAGAGTATGCATATATATCTACCATATTTAAACCACCATTTTAATATTTTTGTACAAGAATTGAACTTCGTATTTTGTAAGGTTTATCATCCCATACAACGTCAAACCTAAGTTTATTTATTCTATCAAGGATGTCTCTTTTAGGTGTTGGTATCGCAAAGAAACAGTGAGTAAACAGTGCAAGTATTATAGACTTTATAACAGTAATTCTACCAAGTTGGGTAAGTAATCGTTTTTTCCACATATTGATACGATTAATAGCTTTATTTATTTTTTTCAGAAAAAATAAGATCTATCATACTTTGTAAGTTGACATCAAAAATGATTCCTAATAACTTAAATCTCGTTACACCCCATGTTAGTTTGTATTTAGTCTTTATTGACCTTGAGCTGTATTTCAGTGCTCCAATCCAAATAAAATTAGTTATATTAAAATTCACTTTCAGGCCAGAGAATAAAAAGAACTCATGAAGCATGTCAAGAGCACAGTTTAACGAATTTTCAGAACCATCTAACAGAAGTGAAGTATCATCAGCAAATTGGGAAATTTTGAATTCAATACCATTGATAGTAATGCCTTTGATATCTGAACAATGTTTAATCTTTGAGGCTAATAGTTCCGCACATAAAATAAATATGTAAGGTGAAATGGAGTCTCCCTGTCTACAGTCGCGGCCTATTGAAAAACTCTCAGATAAATATCCATTTAATTGGACCATTGTTTGTGTATTTTGTAGGAAAATTGAAATCCAACGTTTAAAACTAAGTCCAAAATTAAAAAAGCTTAAAGTTTGTTCAATGCAGTGGAAGGATAGTGTGTCGCAAAGTCAATTAGCATAATAAGACCTGGTATTTCGTTATTTTCAGCATAGTTCATAATGTCATATAGTAGTCTTGTGTTATCCCCAATATATCGCCCGGGAACAAAGCCAGTTTGATCTTTTGAGATAAGCGTTGGTAAGTATGATTTTAGTCTATTTCCTGTGGTTTCAGATGCTAATTTGTAAACAGTATTACGTTAAGTAATAGGTCTCCATTTTTTAAGAAAGTGTTTTGGCTTGTTATCCTTTGGTAAACAAGTAATTATACCTTGTTTTTGAGTCACAGAAAAACCATTGGTTATATAGGCAAAGTTAATACTCCTCAAAACAAATCTTCCAATTTTATTCCAGAACATTTTTAAAAAAAATGGTTGTAAAACCATCAGATCCAGGGCTTTTGTCATTTTTCATTTTCTCAGAGTATTAGATAACTCTTCGTATGTTAATAGACCTTCCGTGTCATTAGATTGTTCAGTGGTCAATTTATTTATATTAATATGTTTTAAATCATTAAAACTATCATCCGAATTCAATTCCACTCTTTGGTATAAATTGTTATAGAACGACGCAGTTTCTTTAAGAATTTCTGGCTGATTGAGTATCAATTGACTGTCATCTTTTTGAATAAAAGGTATGTTTTTGTTAACATAATTTCTCTTTTCAAGTGAACAAAAATATTTTGTTGTTGTTTACCATTTTCAATCAACTGACTTCTGGCTCTTATAATATGTGCTTTTAATTTCGTATCCCTTATATTATTTAGTTGTACATTTAGTTGTTCGAGTTTTCCTTTGTTAGCTTCGTTGAGATTGCTTTCTAATTGCTCAATTTCTAATAGCAGTTTACGCTCATTGGAAGATACTAATTAATTTTTATAACTAGATTAAGAAATAGTCCCGCCCCTGATCTCCATTAGTAAAGTTTCCAAAACAAGTTGTTCATTTATACTAAAAGTTAGTTCACTATTATTAATTGTGTGTAAGTTATCTAAATTATATACTGGTAGACAATATTGCTTTTTAATTTCATCAGTTTTATTATTCACATAATCAACATAGTCAATATCATGAAGTAAGGAGTTGTTAAATTTCCACAGTCTTTTGCCATGTTCAATTTTTTGGAATTGTAATGATATATCGATGATGGAATGGTCGGACTTCAGACTAGGTTTTATATTTGAAGTTTTCACAAAATTAAGCATATTACGAGTAATTACAAAGAAATCTAGTCTTGCTTGCTGTAATGGATTAGTACGCCGCCATGTAAATCTCTGGATATTATCATGCATTTCTCTGAAAGTGTCTATTAAATTGCGCTTTGCTATTTCTTCTAAAACAACAGTTCTAGAATAAATAATATTGTTTAAAGATATATTGTTGCTATAGTCTAGATTACTATCAACAACAAGGTTAAAATCTCCACATAAAATGAAATCGTAATTTCCAAGTTCCTCAATAAGTTTGAAGACATTTAAAAAAAATTGTGGACTGTCGAGATTTGGACCATAGATAGTTATCAATCAATGAAACCTTATTTTCCCCAATTACCATATATAGTGCAATTAAATTGCCAACTTTACAATCAAAGTCTTTTGGCATTCGATTTTCCATTGCTTAAAAAGCACATACCATCCCAGCTAGAGTAAATTTCCTTTTCTATCTCTTTTGGCTAATGTGTGTCTTGTAGACAATACATATGGTAATCTTTTTCCGTTAAAAAATTTAAAACATCCATTCTTTTTGTATTCCCATAGAGACCGCGGCAGTTCAATGACGCAATTTTAATGTCGTTCACATGAGTATTGGATGATATAACTGTAGAATAGGATCCCAAGACTTAACACTGTTCAGTATTACAATACTGTCAGACATAAAAATACATTGTAAACAACAAATCACAATCAAAGTCCAATCAACTACCTTTTGACTAAGTAACATATATATCACTTTAACTTTAAATAAATATTGTTCTTTTCAATGCAACCATAAACTGCATAAAAAACAAGAAAATAAAAAAACATACTATGTACACAAAAAGGACAAATGGTTTGTTTTACAATGGAAACAAAACAATGTGTTGTAGCCATCGTAACAAGTCAGACGGGACCTGAAAATATACAAAACATAGTTAAATATGATGGATTATTAAATAATTGTTTGGGAACAACACTATAATCCCCATAAAACATCTTCAAAGGAAAATATGTAAGATATGTCACTTCTATAATAAATATTTCCCATATAATATGAAGATGCTGTTAGGATCGTGTTATTTATTTTTGAATGTAAAGGTTCGCTGAAGCAGTTTATTAACACTTAAACTTGGTACGAAATAAAGAAAGTTGTTTAGGTGTTATATGCTTCAATACAGTATTTTGTTGTTGTTTACATGTTATTCAATTTTTTTTTATTATACAGTGTATACATATATTGAAAATAAGGCTAAGGACTTTTCCTTGTTGGTGTTGGAAATAATATTGTTAACAAAGCTAAGTTTGTATTATGAAATATTATACAACAATACATATTGTGGAGTCACAGTTCCGCAGGTTTTTAGGTTGGAAATATATTTATCTTCAAATGATATTTTAAAACAGGAATTTGTAGAATCTAACGAAACTGTTTGTCTGTTATGTTTTTTTTTTTTTTTTTTTTTTTTTTTTTTTCGTGCAAAATTTTATTTTCACCATATAATATTACATATATGCATGTTATTGACAGAGTAGTTCATGTATGTACATGTACCGTATGGTTGTATATAAATACAATTGTAAACATACTACATACAAAACATACATTCATATACAATATATACAATACTTGCAGTTTTGTATTTCAAAACATTTTGCAAAAATACTAACTTGTACATGCATACTATATACAGTTTTATATGTAATCATGTATGTCTTCTATCTATACAATATTGCACGTAAGAAAAATAACCTAAGTGCTGAGTTACATTGGGTATAATACACTGATAATGCAGATTTTACAAAATACTGGTGTGGTAAACAATATTTATTATGTGTTATAAAGTATTATGTCGTTATAAGAGATGTCTGTAAATGTTTTGACAAGGGACCAGTTTCTCAGTTCTTCATCTGTTTTTATTGTAGTTTTATATATTTCAAACGTTTGCTTCATACTATTTACAAGTCCATATTTAGATGGACTTCTGTTTTTCCTCTGGCAATGAAAGATATACCGTTTAATTTCAAGGCATACAATGTTTAAATCATTCATTTTTGAATTTGTAATTCCAAGTATTAATTCCTGACATGTCAACTGAACATGTAAGCTTGGTCGACTTCTATGAATAATCTCGACAGCAAAATTAACAATTTCTTGGGTATATGGACAGTACCAGAACAAGTGCGTAATGTTTTCTACTTCATTGTTACAGAATGTACATAGATTGTCAGCAGCAATTTTCATCTTGAACATAAGTGATTTTGTTCCCAATATTCTGTGTACTATTCTACATTGGAACCATCTGATATATGTATCCTTAGTTAAATTGAATACAAGTGTATGTACGTTTTTCCAGTCAATATTAAAAAATTCTGAATTCCATTTTGTTTGACTAGTTGGAATGTCACTGTTTTGGATTAATATTTTATAAATATGTTTTTCTTCTTTAGGGCTAGTTACTATTTTCTTTATGTAAGTTGGTAATATAGGTCCCTGAGTTTTATTGTAAAAATTTGGCAAATCTTCAAAATTTTCAATATATTTGCTTATTATGTTAATTAATCCATGGTACAATAGGAAATTTACATTTGTTCCGACATGTAAATCCAAAACTTCTTTAGGAATAAAACAATCTCTTTCTATCATAATATCTCTAACAAAACGAATACCTCTTTCATAGAGACTTTTAATATAAATGTGAATATTGTTTATTTTAAAATTATGATTATAAAATAGAGGCATATCCAGAATATCATCACTATTTATTATTGGCAGCTTTTCAATATACAATATATAGTTTTTCAGGACATCGAGCCAAAATTTATTTTTCAATTGTAGGCATATTTTCTCGGCATACATTTTACCAGTGTTAAAAAGTGTTTTAAAATCTATAAACGATTTAACAAATGAATAACAATTTCCATCGCCTGACACTAATCTCTTCAACCAAATTATTTTCATGTATTTTTCAAACGAACATATATCTATCATATTTAACCCACCTTCGTTATATTCCTTAACAATTACAGTAGCTTTTATTTTGCTTGGTCCTGCCCAAATGAAGTCATAAAATTGTTGATTAATTTGTTTCATGGTGTCTATTCCTGGTGTTGGTAGTGTTACAAATAAATGATTAAGTAAAGGTAAAAGCAGTGATTTGACAATAGTTATCTTTCCCAGCGGTGTAATATTTCTACGATTCCAATGACTTATTGAACTCTTAATACTTTCGATTTTGTTTTCAAAATTTTTCATTACCATGTTTTCTAAGTTAATATCAAACTCTATCCCAAGAACTTTAAAAGTAGTTGCTCCCCATCTCAGTTTGTATTTAGTTTTTATTGATCTAGTACTATACTTCATAGAGCCGATCCAAATTAAGTTAGTTTTTTCATAGTTTATGTTTAGTCCAGAGTATCTTGAGAATTCATGAAGCATGTCTAACGTATAATTTAGGGATGGTTCAGATCCGTCAAGAAATAAAGATGTGTCATCAGCAAATTGAGATATTTTATATTCTATGTCTTTAATTGTTATACCTTTTATTTCTTTGCTTTCCCTTATTTTAATAGCAAGAACTTCTGCACATATAATAAAAATGTAAGCGCTGATTGGGTCTCCTTGTCGACAACCCCTCTCTATACAGAAAGTGTTTGACAAGAATCCGTTTATTTGTATGGAGGCCATAGTATTATGCAAGAACATAGATATCCATTTTTGAAGCATTGGTCCGAAATTAAAAAAACTAATAGTTGTTTCTATAAACTGAAAAGACAAAGTATCGAATGCTTTTTCGAAATCAATTGTCATTAGTAATCCAGGTAAATTATTATCTTCAGCATATTTCAAAATATCGTAAAGTAGTCTAGTGTTTTCACCGATAAATCGGCCTTTAATGAAACCAGTTTGATCTTTAGAGATTACAATATCGAGTACTTTTTTTAATCTATTTGCAATAGAACCTGATGCTAATTTGTAAACAACATTTAATAATGTTAATGGTCGTAGATTTTTCAGATAACACCTCGGCTTGTTGTCTTTTGGAATGCAGGTTATAATTCCATGTTTTTGTGTTATAGACAAGGAGTTTGTAACAAATGCATAATTTACACTTCTTACTACGAAATGACCTAACTTTTTCCAAAATACCTTAAAAAATTCAGCAGTAAATCCATCAGAGCCAGGACTTTTGTCATGTTTCATATTTTTAAGCGTTATTGTTACTTCTTCGATACTAAGCAGTCCTTCTAATGAATCAGATTGAACTTTATTTAATTTTGGTATATTAACATTAGCTAAATCTGATTTTATATCATATTCAATTTCGTTGTCATTTCTTTTGTATAATGTTTTATAGAATGAAACAGCTTCATTTAGAATATCATTTTGCTCCTGCAACTTTACACCATTTTCCAATTCAATAAAAGGTATCGACTTGTTTGTATAATGATTTGATTCAAGCGAGCAAAAATATTTAGAAGGTTTTTCCCCATCTTCTATCCATTTAGCTCTAGCTCGAATAAGAGACCCTTTAAGTTTATTTTCCCTTACATTTTCTAATTCATTTTGAAGGTCAAGAAGTTGTACTGAATTAGTAACAGTTAATGATTTTTGAAGTATATCAATTTTTTTAATTAAATTAGATTCATGGTTTTTGTTCAGTTTAGCTTTATATGATGAGAATGAAATAGTTTTTCCTCTAATTTCCATGAGTAATGTTTCCAGGAATAACTGGTCATTGATAACAAACTGTAAGTTGTTGTTGTCAATGTTTTCTATGTTTTCTATGTTGTAGATGGGAATACAATATTGTTGTTTAACATTTTCTATCAAAGTATTAATGCAGTTTAAATAGTCAATATCCTTTAACAGTGAATTGTTGAATTTCCAGAGCCCTTTACCATGTGCTATATCCTCAAAACTTAGTTCTAAGTCAATAATTGAATGGTCTGATTTATAACATGAATCAATAGAAGATTTTCTAATTTTAGAAGACAAACTATTAGAAGTAAGGAAAAAATCAAGTCTAGCCTGCTGTAATGGTGTTAACCGTCTCCATGTATATTGTTGGGTAGTGCCGTTTAGATATCTGAAAGTATCAATGATATTATTATCTCTAATAATAGATTGCAGTGTTTTTCTTGCATTTTTATTATTATTAATGGATGAATAATTTAGATAGTCCAAGTTAACGTCTAATACACAATTAAAGTCTCCACATATAATATATTCGTCATTTTGAAAATCTATTATTTTTTTTAAGAGGTCTGTAAAAAAGATGGGTGTATCTTTATTAGGCCCGTATAATGTGCATAAGGTAAACCTGTTTGTCATATATGTCAAATCCAATAATAAGTAGTTACCACGAGAGTCATTTTCAATTTTATTTAATGTGATTGGTAAGTTTTTTCTAAACAAAATGCAAACACCTCTTGAATTTGAAAGCCCAAAACTAAAATAACATTCCCCGTCCCATTCTGAGTATATTTTATTTTTCATATCAGGAGTAAAATGACAGTCTTGGAGACAATAAATATGTCCTTGTTTTGATTTTAAAAAATCAAAGACATCTCTTCGTTTTTTACTGTTATTGAGACCCCTACAGTTGTATGACATTAATTTTAGATTATCCATTTAAATAACGGTATGATGAAAAAATGTGCCATTACATATATATTGTTAAACAGATATTTTGGTAGGAAATATACAACATTTCTATCTTTTAAATTCTGCATGTTATGATGCAAGTAATTCAGCAAATTAAACATAAACATACAATGTAACAAGAACACAATGTACAAAAGGAGGTTCAAGGTATGTGGAATGATTGTGGTTTCAATCAAACAATGAGTTTTATATACATCAAAATACATGATTTTACAACAGATATGGTTACAATCAAACAATGAGTTTGACATACATCAACATACATGATTTCACAACAGATATGGTAGCTTACATACTATTGCATTAGTGGTGTATCACCTAATCACATCTGATGGTGAACATAACATAAAATACTGAGATGAGACAAAAACACTTATTCTTAGATATAAAAACTGCTTACAAATGTATCGTATGAACTTAGATCATAAGTAAATCAGTATTGAATATTTGCAAGCTATTTCTGTTCATATATAAATACCTAGATTTATATTGTAAAGGAATGTGTCCTCAAATACGTGTAATAGGTTTCACAAAATTATTGTAATAATGAGCCGCAAATGAGCAAAAGGTAGGTTATTTAATTTTTTAATCTCCATGATTCACAAAATAAGTAGCCTAACAACACAAATACTTGTAGAAAACAGATTGTGACAGTCAGTTTCTTCTGCATGCTTTTCAAATATTTATCAATTTAATATTAACACAATACGCAATAATTTTTTGCAAGGAAAGCTTAAACTTATCAAAACATATTTATTTTCTTAAATCTGCAACCTTTACGCACGTTTATTACAAATACATATGTACTAACAATTATAAATAAAGAAACAATATTATCTTGATATAGTAAAAACATTTACATCAACTTCCATGTGTTGCAAATACCAATTACATTCATATCTAAGCTTAACAAATATGTATACAAGCAGATCATTTAGTAGTGTAGTTATTTTATTACCCCTAACAAAGGAAGTGTAAAAATAAAGCAGTTTCAATAAAACATATACACATGCATGCAGCTTAAACCTTGTAAAGCATATATAGATAAACATACACAAGTAGTATGAGTAGTTAAATTTTGTTCAAATAAAAATAGTACGGATGTTTAATTTTCTATAATAGTAGAACAGCAGCAAAATAATTTATACTACAATCATAATGTGTCTTATTTTACACATTAAGTTAAGATGAAAAAAGTAAATTTACTGTACGGCTGTGTTGATTTTGTGATATATTTCCAATAAACAGTAGGTGACTTACATCCTGTAATAGATTATTAAAATGATAGTTTTACATTATAAGATAAACACTTCAGTATGCCTTATAATAATAATGAAATACATATAACCATCTTTTCTAGCCATTGTATCACCTGTGTACAAACGTATAATTTGTTCTATTTATTCAGTTGATTAATTTCTAAACACCGTTTTGGAAGTAGATAAGGACTTTAATCTGCATTAGGTATAATTAGATAAAGGCTATATGGGCATGCTAAAAATAGAAGTAAAAAAAAACTATAGTCATTCACCTGTGTACAAACGTA
Source organism: Congeria kusceri (assembly GCA_027627225.1). NCBI lineage: Eukaryota > Metazoa > Mollusca > Bivalvia > Myida > Dreissenidae > Congeria > Congeria kusceri. The sequence goes on from CM051040.1 coordinate 18,556,544, forward strand.
TAATTTGTTCTATTTATTCAGTTGATTAATTTCTAAACACCGTTTTGGAAGTAAATAAGGACTTTAATCTGCATTAGGTATAATTAGATAAAGGCTATATGGGCATGCTAAAAATAGAAGTCAAAAAAAACTATAGTCATTTTTAGCATTTAACCAATTATATAGTTTTTATCTTTATTTACATTTGGATGTGGGATCGATACTGTCGAATAATTAATTGGTGGCTTGCACCAATTTAGACTAAAATTGTTTTGTTTTTATTATGTATAAAAATATTATTGATATTTTTTTTTTTTTTTATTGCCCAAAAGTTTTATGATAGTTAAAGAAAATGGGTATAAGGGTTTTATACAAGTTTTATTAATACCTTTTTTCCAAAAGTTTTATGGTAATTAAGGAAAATGGGTTGAGGGTTTTATCAATAATTTACAATTTCCAAAAAAAAAATAAAAAAAATAAAAAAAATAAAAAAAATAAAAAAACAAGTTCAACATGTAATACATTTTAAGCACAAAATGAGTTTTTTGTTTAAATATACTGTCATGAATAGTAGACAATTAGGAATATACCACTTTTGTTTGTAATGTTCATCCCTCCATCCCTCCTAGTGGCCGCTCACGCCATTTCTTCTGTTCTGTCTGAAGTTTTCGATAACTTCGTTCACATTGTCATATATGTCAAATTTTATGCGTTCATCTGCGATAGTTTGTCCATATACTGCCCCATTGAAATACCATGCACTGTCAATATTTGGGTGCAGATAAAGTCTGTTGATAAGCCCCTGATTTGGTTTTGTGACATCATCAACCAGCTTGTATCCGTTGCTCTTCATTGGAGACCGTTTCCGCATGATGGCAGATTTTGCACTGTTGTTAAGCAGCTTGATGAGTACTGGGCGGATCTGCCCCCTCTTGGTTGGGATACGGTGCATCGCCACTATATCAATCGGCTGAAGGTCAACCTCTGTGTGGGTCTTCAGGATTTCAGTCACAGTTTTTGCCAGTGATTTTTCATTTTCCTCTCTATTTTCTGGTACATTAAGGATTTTTATGTTATTCTTTCTTGAATATTGTTCGTTATAGTTAGCTTTTTTATGTGCTGTTTTGCTTAGTTCAGTAGTTTTATCGATTTGTTCTTGTAGTGATTTGTTGTTGGTGTCATTGTTGTTTTCAAGTTTTTGTATTTTCTCTTTTAGGTTTTTGTTGTCAAAGTCCAAACTGTCAATTTTGGCTTGCAGATCATTTACTTTTTTGCTGATTAGTTGTTCTATCTGTTGATTCATGTTTTGTTCAAGTTTTTTCATTAGATTTGTGACTGTGCTCGTGATAAGCAATTCAACTTCATCTTTTCGCAACATGTTTTTGAGATCTTCCCTTAAGTTGGAAATGCCCTCAGTCATAGCTTGAAGCTGTACATGTATAGAATTTAATTCCTCCATGCTTGAATTGCTATTGTCACTTGTATCTGGCCTATATTTTTTGACAGCTGGCTTTGTTTGTGGTTTTGCTCCCGTGAAACTAAGTTTTGGCTGATTTTTTGTAGTATTTGTTGTATTGCTGCTCATTGTTCAGATGGTGCAAGTACAGTTATGTTCTTGCCTCAGGTATTCTAGCAAATAATTGGCAACCACTATTCCACTATTCAACCACTATTCAATAGTTATAATCCGTTAATCATATAATCCTATAATCCTTTGTACACACTGATGTTTAGGGGTTTTCTCAACGTGATGTTTGATGGAAATCACTCAGGTGTCACTCAGGTGTCACACAAATAATTTAAAAACCTTTTGTAAACACTTCTTCAAACTGTTATTTTATCAAATAAGTATTCCATAAATTCACTTTTTCCCTACATTCAATAGATCTTTATACACATGTTGTACTATAAATTACTATATTTTATCACTATAGACATGTATTTTAATGCATTTTTTGGAGAGCAAATTATCCACACATCCCTCCAGTATCGACCTTGACCCTGAACAATCTGTTTGTCTGTTATGTTTGTTTGGTTGCAAAACATAACTTTTTTATATTTAGTATGCCTTTATCTGTAAACAAAATATTAGGGCATGTCTGCCAAGTAGCAAATTTGTATCTGAAAATAACAGATATTCGTCAAAAACTTAACTTTTCACAAGCAATGTGCTTTAAAACCATTAAATATGAACAACACATGTATTATAGACAGGAAACCAGTCAATTTTAAAACAGTATTTCTCACAGCCCAGAACTGCGATATTGGAGCTTTAAGACCAGCATTGTGTTAGTCGAACGACTGAACATCATATGTCAATAACTGTATTATGTAAGATGGTTTACACAGGTAAATATGTTCATATTTTAATAAACATATACAATAGACAATAATACAATGTAAGTATACTCCCTTTTTCTTTCGTTCCAACGTACAACCAAGTAAACTCTACCTTTAAACTTAGTACAAAAATATGGCGTATTCTATACTAGGGGAAGTAACTCTCAAAATCTAACAGCAACAACTTTACTGTACCGTATATGAAAAGTGTAGACATTGGTAAAAGTTGTATTTGTCAGAAATATATACGCTATTTTAACATTATTCAGTACATCTGTTGTGTTCCTTTTTAAAATTAAATATTGGTACACACATACAATACGGAAGCATATATTTTCGAAATTATTATTAGACAAACGTGACGGCTTAAATACTTCCTAGTTACTTTTATAAAATATGAAAAGGCTAATTAAATAAAGAAATCAAGAGACCTGAGACATTGTCCGAGAAATAGATACGACAATTAAGATTGCTTATAAATCTAGCTACAGCTACAAAGAGACCTGACATGGTCCGAGAAATAGAAACGACAACTACGATTCCTATTAAATATAGATACACCTACAAAATGTATGAATGTGTGTAGGTATGTACGAATGAAGGTAGATAGAAGGCAGGTAGGTTCGAAGGTATGTAGATAAATAAGTAGGTAGGTCCGTAGTCAGCGAGGTAGCTAATAAAGTAGAAACGTATCTATGTAGCTAGGTAAGTGGATATATAGCTAGGTCGGTAGATTTGTAGATAGCAAACCTGCTGGGCACTAGAAAACGGCAACAATGATTATTGCAGCGAACAGTTCAAATAATTGACAGAAAAGGAACAAGCTAATTCGGATAGCTGATAGTTCGAAGGGAGGTTGGGAAACTGTTAGACAGTTTGAATCCTATCCAGTCGCAAGTGACAGCGAGGACGAAACAAGAATTCACACGGCTGAGGGCAGAGCTCTTAAGAAGAAACGCTCTTCAAAGAGTAAGGCGCGTAAAACTGTCGGCAACCGTTTTCCTGTGCAGCCAGTACTTCCGGTAGGAGACTGGCGAGGTCGTTTTCGTCCCTACAGCAACACTTCCTGTGTTGGCAATGGACCTGCATCCGGTTCCGGGTACGGCGCATTCTCAGGACTTACCAGGTCTTACCGGGCCCCTGCTTTGCGTGCGGAGGGTCAACCCACTTCCGGCGAAATTGCTCACACGTCAGAGCAGTTGCAAACGTTGAACCAACTTCCGGTTCACGGAAGTGAAACCTCAGAACTTGGGGATGAAACCATCAAAGATGAGTATAATTGTAAACTTTTCACACATGACTTTTATGAATACGAACAGGGTCAAAAGGAAATAATCGTAATAGGTAGATTAAAGAACCATTTGGATTTTTCGCGCATAATTTATGCAAATGAATACGTTTTAGATGTCATAGAAAACGGGTATAAAATTCCACTTTATACAGAGCCAAATAATTATATTTTGTAAGAACAACAAGTCTGCTATTTTAGAATCAGATTTTGTCTGTAAGGCTATTCACGATTTTCTAGACAGATGTTTAATAGAGAAATGTACTGAGGTCCCATTTGTAGCAAATCCATTAACTGTTTCTGTTCATAGTACAGGCAAAAAGCGTCTAATATTGGATTTAAGGGAAGTTAACAAACATCTATGGAAACAGTCGGTTAAGTGTGAAGATATTACCATTATTTTGGATTTAATTCAAAAGGATTGTTTTATGATAAAATGTGATTTGAGAGGTGCATATCATTTTGTACAGATTTATGGGCCTCACACAAAATATCTGGGGTTTTCCTGGTCTGACAAGGGAGGTAACCCTGTGTACTATAAAGTTTTGCCCTTTGGGTTATCGTCCGCGTGCTATTTATTTAGCAAATTATGTCGACCATTGGTTAAGAAGTGGCGAGGCGAGGTATCGCTTGTTACGATGTTTTTAGGTGATGGGTTTTGATGCAGTAATGCTTATGAGCGTGCTTTAACAATTAGCTCTCACGTCAAATCGGATATATTGAGTTCTGGTTATTTCCCAAATGCGACAAAGTGTATTTGGAATCCGGTAAAAAAAATTGGAATATTTATGTTGTGATCTTGACACGTTGCAAGGTACTATTTCTATACCGGATCGACGTTTGAGTAAAGCTCATTCAACCATATCAGAGTTATTTGTTTCCTTTGAGAGTAAGATTAGGGTTCATGTTCGGTAAGTCGCTAGCATTGTAGGGCAGCTGATTTCCATGACTGTAGTTATTGGAAACGTTTCTCAAATAATGACGAGATATTTAAGTGCAGATATTATGAATGCCCGGCATTGGGATTCATTCATTTTCTTAAGTAATAAGAGTAGAGAACAACTGTTGTTTTGATATTATAATGTATCTCTCATAAACGAGAAACAATTTGAGCAATCAAGCGTATGCACTAAGATGGTGTATTCAGATGCTAGTGATGTGGGTTATGCGGGATACGAAGTTAATGCGATAAATGGGGTTTCCAATGGTGTTTGGTCTAGTCAAGAAAGTACAAAATCCTCTACTTGGAGGGAATTAGTGGCTGTGTACAGAGTACTGTTGTCGCTAGGACATTTGCTGAGTCACCAAAAGGGGAAATGGTTTACAGACAACCAAGGGGTTAAATCAATTCCTATAAAGAGTTCGATGAAAATGGAAATACAAGATATTGCATATGGTATTGTTCAATTTTGTATGGAACATTTAATTTAACTTCAAATAGAGTGAATTCCTAGGTCCAAAAATGATCAAGCTAATTATTTGTCAAGATTGTCAGATTTGGACGATTGGGGGATATCCATTGTGGTTTTTCAAATGCTTGTTGAGAGATTCGGCGAACCAGAAGTTGACTGGTTTGCATCGTATTACAATGCAAAACTACCACATTGTAGTTCTAGATTTTAGAATCCGTCATGTTCGGGTGTTGATGAGAACTAGGGTACTAAATGTGGCTTGTTTGTACCTCCTATAGCTGTTATTCACAGAGTTATTAAGAAAATGGCACATGATCGAGCAATTGGTATATTAGTGTGTCCATGTTGGAAATCTTAATTGTTTTGGTCGTTTTTGTGTCCGAATGGTAAGTTTATCAAAGAAGTTGTTGATTGGTCTGATTTGCCCACTGAAAAATGTTTTTATGTTAAGTGCAAGAATGGAAAAAGAATGTTTGGAAATACGGATTTGAAGTTAAGATGGCGCTCAAGGTCAATTTTAGCGATGAAAAATAAAAATGGTTATCCTATCAACAATTTAAAAAGTGGCATCGCCTGAATGTTTTGTCATATGTAATCTGCAGTCACGCTGTGAAAATAGTTGATGTAAAAGGCGGTATCGCCTAGAAGTGTATATTTGTCATTGCGGTATCGCAAAAATGACAAGGAAGTTTTACGTACATTTCTAAGTAAGATGCAAACGCAGTATTGCGTCATTTAAGGCGGTATCACCTGTTGTCAGAACGTTATGGAATACTGTGAAGAATGTTGATGTAAAAGGCGGTATCGCCAGAAATGATTATGATTTAAGAATGACAAGGCAGACAATTATTTGACTGATAGTTATTTGCTCAATTAAATGAATTATTTGTTCATGTGTAAAATGAGCGATTTATTTGTTGACGTGTTATTTAGATTGAATCTATGCTATGTCCTACACAAAATTGTCGGTTTGAGTAACTTTTGTATACACGTCTATTTTTTCCGATTCATGTTGAAGATGTTAGCAACCTTCCGGATGTCTTGGCGGAGATGGTGCACCTGCTCCCGGACCTGCTACGCCATTTGCGCGCTCAAAGCACGGACACGAACTATCACGGTGCTTTCATGCGTTTTCATAAACGGGCGTTGTGTAATGGGTTGGGGAGTGGGGACACTTTACCCGCTAGGACTCTTGTAGTTGCTATTTATTTAGCATCTTTGATTCAAACGTGTAATACACCATCTCCTGTAATTTCGGCATTTTATGCCATAAAATGGTTTCATGAAATGTTTGGTTTAGATTCTCCTACAAATTCAAAGTTAGTTGTTAATATTTTGGAGTCAGTTAAGAAAATTTTATCTAAGCCAAATAACAAGAAAGAACCTATAGACATCACTATACTGATAAGTATGTATGGAAGGCTTTTTGTAGATGGTGACATTAAAAATCAGCGTATTATCTGTGCTTTATTTATAGCGTTCTCTGGTTTTATTTAGAAGTTCTGTGGTAATAAATATTCATGTATGTGACATAGATTTTAATTATTCTTACATGGCTATATTCATAGAAGAAAGTAAGACGTAAAGGTACCGTGGTGGCTCTTGGGTTATGGTCGCTATATCGAATACAAAATTATGTCCAGTTGACAATGTCAAAAAATTGATACATTGGTGTAAATTGTCTGATAATGACTATTTGTTTTGTAACATATGTTTGACTTAAAATGGTTACAGTGTTAGGAAAGCGCAATGGGTAGCTCACCTGTATCGCAGTTACTTCCAGTGAAACCGTTTTTACAGAGACATATGTAGCTGTTCACTTGATCAATGCAGGTGGCTCCATTATTGCATGGATTTGGAGAGCACTCATTGATATCTAGAGTAGATATTATAAAATCGTACACATTCTTTATTGGTTATAGTATTTGTTAGACAGACTATCTGTAAACGTGTGAAAATAGTTCCATATAGCTGTGAAAAAATGTGTTAATTTTCATACTACATGATAAATTGACACTCTGACCTGATCAGTCCTGTACCAGTTTCCTACACTGGTGTGTAAAATGTATTGTCATGCAATACAAGCTTTAAATACATTATTATCAAAACAAAATATACCTCTTACATACTGTTTACACAATGCTCCTGCTTTTATTGCTAACTGAGCTTTAGTCCAAACAGAATATTCAGCATGAGGTTCAAGGTAACGAAACACGTATTATAAAAATTATAGAATGATAGCATCTTTAAAATAAACATACTTGTGAAACAGAGCGCTCACCTGTTTCGCAATTGTCTCCAGTGTATCCTTGCCTGCAGACGCAGGTGTAATTGTTCACTTGATCAATGCAGGTGGCTCCATTATTGCATGGATTTGATGAGCACTCGTTGATATCTAGAGTAGACATTATAACAATTTTCTCATTCTTTAGTTATAATAGCATACTTTTGTTTTTATCGGTTTTGATTAAACTGCTATGTTCTAAAACTCTATAGTAAATCTTTTTTTTTTAATTATTAAATGCAGTTTATTTGTTTACTCAGTGTGCAATGGGTAGCCCACCTGTATCGCAGTTACCTCCAGTGAAACCGACTTTACAGAGACAGGTGTAGTTGTTCACTTGATCAATGCAGGTGGCTCCATTATTGCATGGATTTATAGAGCACTCATTGATATCTAGAGTAGATATTATAAAATCGTACACATTCTTTATCGGTTATAGTATAGTCAACATTTGTTAGACAGACTTTCCGTAAACGTGTGAAAATAGTTATATATAGCTGTGAAAAAGTATGTTGATTTTCATAATACTTGATACATTGACCCTCTGATCTAATCAGTCGTGTACCATTGTTCTACCCTGGATTTCAAAATGTATTGCCATGCAATACAAGGTTTAAATACATTATTACAAAAACAAAATATACCTCTTACATACCATTTACACAATGATCCTGTTTGTATTGCTAACTGAGCTTTAGACCAAACAAAATATTCAGCAAGAGGTTCAAGGTCACGAAACACGTATTATAAAAATTATAGAATGTCTTCATCTTTAAAATAAACATACTTGTGCAACAGAGAGCTCACCTATTTCGCAATTCTTTCCAGTGTAACCTTGCCTACAGACGCAGGTGTAATTGTTCACTTGATCAATGCAGGTGGCTCCATTAGTGCATGGATTTGATGAGCACTCGTTGATATCTAGAGTAGACATTATAGCCATTGTCACATTCTTTAGTCATAAAAGTATACTTTTGTTCTTACCGGTTTTCATTAAACTGCTATGTTCTAAGTCACTAAAGTAAATCTGTTTTCAAATTATTAGGTGAATTTAATTTGTTTACTCAATGTGCAATGGGTAGCTCACCTGTATCGCAGTTACGTCCAGTGAAACCGACTTTACAGACACAGGTGTAGTTGTTCACTTGATCAATGCAGGTGGCTCCATTATTGCATGGATTTTGAGAGCACTCATTGATATCTAGTGTATATATTATAAAACCTTACACATTCTTTATTGATTATAGTACAGTACACATTTGTTCGACAGACTATCTGTAAACGTGTGAAAATAGTTCCATATAGCTGTTAAAAAATATGTTAATTTTCATAATACTTGGTAAATTGACCCTCTGACCTGATCAGTCGTGTACCAGTTTTCTACCCTGGATTGAAAAATGTATTGCCATGCAATTCAATGTTTAAATACATTTGTACAAAAACAAAATATACCTCTTACATACCATTTACACAAGCTCCTGTTTTCATTGCTAACTAAGCTTCAGTGCAAACAGAATATTTAGCAAGAGGTTCAAGTTCACGAAACACGTATCATAAATAATATAGAATGTTATCATCTTTAAATAAACATACCTGTGCAACAGAGAGCTCACCTGTTTCGCAATTCTTTCCAGTGTAACCTTGCCTGCAGACGCAGGTGTAATTGTTCACTTGATCAATGCAGGTGGCTCCATTATTGCATGGATTTGATGAGCACACGTTGATATCTAGAGTAGACATTATAATCATTTTCAAATTATATAGTCATAAAATTATTCTTTTGCTTTGCACATGTACGTATTCATCAAATTACCATGTTCTGCAAACACTTTTTGTTTTGAAAAGGTGATGTATTGTTATATAAAAAAAATCTTTAAATCATTGCGCAATCGGTGGCTCACTTGTATCGCAGTTACGTCCAGTGAAATCGACTTTACAGAGACAGGTGTAGTCGTTCACTTGGTCAATGCAGGTGGCTCCATTATTGCATGGATTTGGAGAGCACTCATTGATATCTAGAGTAGATATTATAAAATCGTACACATTTTTTATTGGTAATAGTGTTGTCAACATTTATTAGAAACACTTTCCGTATACGTGTGAAAATAGTTCCATATAGCTGTGAAACAATATATTAATTGTCATAACACTTGACAAATTGACACACTGATCTGATCAGTCGTGTACCAGTTTTCAACCCTGGTTTGCAAAATGTATTGCCATGCAATACAGGGTTTAAACACATTATTACAAAAACAAAATATACCTGGTACATACCATTAACACAATGCTCTTGTTTTTATTGCTAACTGAGCTTCAGTGCAAACAGAATATTCAGCAAGAGGTTCAAGGTCACGAAACACGTATTATACAAATTATAGAATGTCTTTATCTTTAAAATAAACATACTTGTGCAACAGAGAGCTCACCTATTTCGCAATTCTTTCCAGTGTAACCTTGCCTACAGACGCAGGTGTAATTGTTCACTTGATCAATGCAGGTGGCTCCATTATTGCATGGATTTGATGAGCACTCTTTGAGATATAGAGTAGACATTATAGCCATTGTCACATTCTTTAGTCATAAAAGTATACTTTTGTTCTTACCGGTTTTCATTAAACTGCTATGTTCTAAGTCACTAAAGTAAATCTGTTTTCAAATTATTAAGTGAATTTAATTTGTTTACTCAATGTGCAATGGGTAGCTCACCTGTATCGCAGTTACGTCCAGTGAAACCGACTTTACAGACACAGGTGTAGTTGTTCACTTGATCAATGCAGGTGGCTCCATTATTGCATGGATTTTGAGAGCACTCATTGATATCTAGTGTATATATTATAAAACCTTACACATTCTTTATTGATTATAGTACAGTACACATTTGTTCGACAGACTATCTGTAAACGTGTGAAAATAGTTCCATATAGCTGTTAAAAAATATGTCAATTTTCATAATACTTGGTAAATTGACCCTCTGACCTGATCAGTCGTGTACCAGTTTTCTACCCTGGATTGAAAAATGTATTGCCATGCAATTCAATGTTTAAATACATTTTTTCAAAAACAAAATATACCTCTTACATACCATTTACACAAGCTCCTGTTTTTATTGCTAACTAAGCTTCAGTGCAAACAGAATATTTAGCAAGAGGTTCAAGTTCACGAAACACGTATCATAAATAATATAGAATGTTATCATCTTTAAAATAAACATACCTGTGCAACAGAGAGCTCACCTGTTTCGCAATTCTTTCCAGTGTAACCTTGCCTACAGACGCAGGTGTAATTGTTCACTTGATCAATGCAGGTGGCTCCATTATTGCATGGATTTGATGAGCACACGTTGATATCTAGAGTAGACATTATAATCATTTTCAAATTATATATATATATAAACGACCCATTATTTCGAGTATATTTCTGTCCGCAATGTTATTTTGCTTCTTTATATATAGTGTAGTTCTCTGCTTGGAATTTGTGACAACTCTGTGTCACAGAAACAGGCATGGATCCCCCCAACAACACATGTTTGGACACTGACAAAGGGCGTGTCGCCAACACTAATTCTTTGCCCGCACAAAGTTATTTTAATATATTTTCTAGTCGAAAACATGCCAAAGTGCCATAATTGCCAAAGGGCCATAATTCTGCCAAAATTGGTCGCAGCCAACATTCCTTCATTCACGATCACCGACACGTTAAGGTTCTTCAGCTGTTAAAGTTTGAGCGAAATCCGTCAAGCAGTTAGAGAGCTGAGTCCACAAATTTGGGAAGTAAATATTCTATAGTGGAAAAAATGACGAAGGGCCATAACTCCGCTAAACTGAGTGGCACCAAACATGTTTTCCTTAACAATAACTTACACGTTAAGGTCTTTCAGCTGAACAAGTTTGAGCGAAATCCGCCAAGCAGTTAAAGAGGACTTGGGTCAACAAAATTTCAGGAAGTATATATTCTATAGTGGAAAAACTGAAAAATGGCCATGATTCTGCCAAAATCGATCGCAGCCAAAATTCCTTCCTTTACGATCACCGACACATTAAGGAACTCCAGCTGTGACAGTTTTAGCGATATTCGCCCAGCATCTAAACAGCTGAGTCCACAAAATTACGGACGGACACGCGGACAGACGGACAAGTGCAATGCTTAATGCCTCCCACTTTGTTTGGGCACAAAAATGTAAATTGTCAATGACCCAATCTATGAAAAGGTCCCTTTAATCTTAATTTGAATAAATAACACCCTTATTACTTTTTAATCTGCACAATGTGTAGATTTTGATGTTTTTCAGATATAACGAAAAGAGCATTAACCTTGTTGAATTGGTTAAAACACATGAAAAACAGTTGTGACCACATAACAAATATATACACATACTATTATAGTCGAGATATATATTCAAATTATTTGTGTGATAATGGCATTCCTTTTGCTCTTTACAGACTCCTAAACAAAACATTGGCCTGGACCATCAAATGAACACTTTCTTGTGGATAGTCAACTGTAACGTGAATTACGCACGGTCAACTAACTAACATAACACCAGTTTCACAGCTGACAGTATAACCGTCAAAACAATTACACATATATCTGGTGGTGAGTATTGAGTAATTTATCCTGTTTCACAGCTAACCCCAGAATATCCAGGCGGACAGTTACGCATATATCGGTTGGTATTTACGCTATGTACCTGTATCACAGTTGACCTCGGTATATCCAGGCAGACAGAGGCACACATATCGGTTGGTATTTACTCTATTTACCTGTTTCACAGTTGACCCCGGTATGTCCAGGCGGACAGAGGCACACATATCGGTTGGTATTTACTCTATTTACCTGTTTCACAGTTGACCCTGGTATATACAGGCAGACAGAGGCACATATTTCGATTGGTATTTACTCTATTTACCTGTTTCACAGTTGACCCCGGTATGTCCAGGCGGACAGAGGCACACATATCGGTTGGTATTTACTCTATTTACCGGGTTTACAGTTGACCCTGGTATATCCAGGCGGACAGAGGCACATATATCGATTGGTATTTACTCTATGTACCTGTGTCACAGTTGACCCCGGTATATACAGGCGGACAGTGGCACACATATCCGTGGCTTTAATGTTGTTGTATTTTCTTTTGCTTTTTCACACGCATTTTAGGGAAAAAACATATTTTTACATCCCATTTAATTATTGTTCGACTTGTCGAAAATAATTTGATACATTGTTGTAATCATTGCTATGCTATCACTACTTTGACATTTTGATGATACATGTATAATAATTGCATTGCATTATCTATTAAACATCTATGTCATCGGAACAATATATATTGTATCAAGGCAAAACGACGTCTTCCGCATATATCCGAACATTATGTACTGCACTGACAATTTATGAAGTACAGTGTACTCCCTTAATACTGAATTCCCTATGTGGCCTGTCGTGGGAAAACCGGGCTTAATGCGTGTGCGTAGTTTTGTCCCGAATTAGCCTGTGCTAATTCGGGACAGTGGATGCATGTTTAGAAAATACCATAAAAGCGGAAAGTGCCGTTCCGGATTAGCCTGTGGGGACTGCACAGGCTAATTCGGGACGACACTTTACGCACATGCATTAAGCCCGGTTTTTCCACTACACGCCTAACATGTTTCTAACAAGAACGCACTCTTCCGTTCCTAGTAGCGGTTTAGCAACTGTACCTGAAACAGCATTGGGCTTAATGCCAGGTATGTCCTTAATGACGTTCATGACATCCTCAGCTTTCAGCCCAAAATCTTCTGCACTAAACTCTATCGTGGCCAGTGTCGTGGTTGCGGATGTCGTGTTCGACGGTTTCTTCTTCTCGACCTTCACCTTCTTTTTGAATTTTGATTTGACCTCGCCTATCAGACTCCCGTTTCTGAAATTACAAAAAAATAACGTTCACATGTAACATTGTAGGATATGACAAAATTTGAGATTACTACATGTCCTACAACTATAGAATGCAGTGTTAAATTTAAATAACGTATAACAAACTGAAAAAATGTAAAAGAAAACAAAGCAACAACAACAACAACCAAACAAACAAAACAACGTTTCATTGACCAATATCTAATTTTGTTTGCGACCGAGAACTTTCATAATTTTGGGACCAGAGGACAGTCATGAAGAAGACGCTATTTAAACTAAATAATGTATGATAAAGTTACGATAATGTTAAATATATCACAAGTAATGCAAGTAAAACTCTTTTAATAAATGCATAAATTGCAGTGACCATATATTACACGACATGCACGACTATTCTTACCGAAAACCAAGGACTGTTGTTCCAACGTACATGTCCTTTAATTTACTGTTCTTGAACTGATCATCGTACTGAAATAATAAATACATTTATATGGACATAATCACGTCCATGATAGAGTGCAGGGGAGGTTATAAACTCATAGTAATAAACACAAGCTTAGCTAGTTTTGCCATTCCATTTATAATACATGTTGATAAGCTTCTTTGAAAGGCTGTAAATCGAGGTGCAATGTTTATTCAATCAAACTAGACTGCTGCATAAGAACAAAGTATGTGTGTACGCGTATATATGACACTAACAATGATGAATTGTAAGGGAACTGATTTTGTAGTAGTTCCTAAGTCAACTAGGCCAAAGAGATTCGCAGTTGGTCTCTTGTAGATTTATATTAAAATAAATATCGTTTATGCACCGACTCCAATGCATCTGCCAGTTCTATATATAATTATGTTGTCTGGTATTTTGCTGTGTTGATTCATAACCTTCTGCTTCAGTTCTGCAGTGTCGTCTGATCTTTCTCAGCAGATTTGTTGACTACATACCTTATAATTCACTTCTGGAGAGTATGTCACCAGGCATTTCTCAGCAGATAGTTGACTACATACCTTATAATTCATTTCTGCAGTGTCATCTGGCATTTCTGAGCAAATTTGTTGATGGCTTTTGTTCTGTTTTAGTTAGGAAACGGTCGCCATGTGTTTTTAATATATTTTGAGTACAGGCCTTGTGCTCCAGTTATTGAGCGTCAAACTGGTATTTTTCAAAAAATGTTTGAATGCATACCTTTGGTTGCTGTTTCTCTGCTGTCGTCGGGTGTTTCGCAGATTATTGGTTGAGTACCTACCTTCTGATTCAATTCATCAGCAATTACGTCGATTTGGAGTTAATGAGCGTTCGAGACATTGAGTGTTTACCTTTTTCTCCAGCTCCGCGGCGGTGGTCTGGTATTTCTTAGATGATTGGTTGAGGTAATCAGCGTCGAAATCTTTTCCAAGCAGCGTCACCTCGCTGTTGACCTCGCCTATCAGACTCCCGTTTCTGAAATTACAAAAAAATAACGTCCACATGTAACATTGTAGGATATGACAAAATTTGAGAATACTACATGTCCTACAACTATAGAATGCAGTGTTAATTTAAATAACGTATAACAAACTGAGAAAATGTAAAAGAAAGCAAAACAACAACAACAACAAACAAACAAACAAAACAACGTTTCATTGACCAATATCTAATTTTGTTTGCGACCGAGAACTTTCATAATTTTGGGACCAGAGGACAGTCATGAAGAAGACGCTATTTAAACTAAATAATGTATGATAAAGTTACGATAATGTTAAATATATCACAAGTAATGCAAGTAAAACTCTTTTAATAAATGCATAAATTGCAGTGACCATATGTTACACGACATGCACGACTATTCTTACCGAAAACCAAGGACTGTTGTTCCAACGTACATGTCCTTTAATTTACTGTTCTTGAACTGATCATCGTACTGAAATAATAAATACATTTATATGGACATAATCACGTCCATGATAGAGTGCAGGGGAGGTTATAAACTCATAGTAATAAGCACAAGCTTAGCTAGTTTTGCCATTCCATTTATAATACATGTTGATAAGCTTCTTTGAAAGGCTGTAAATCGAGGTGCAATGTTTATTCAATCAAACTAGACTGCTGCATAAGAACAAAGCATGTGTGTACGCGTATATATGACACTAACAATGATGAATTGTAAGGGAACTGATTTTGTAGTAGTTCCTAAGTCAACTAGGCCAAAGAGATTCGCAGTTGGTCTCTTGTAGATTTATATTAAAATAAATATCGTTTATACACCGACTCCAATGCATCTGCCAGTTCTATATATAATTATGTTGTCTGGTATTTTGCTGTGTTGATTCATAACCTTCTGCTTCAGTTCTGCAGTGTCGTCTGGTCTTTCTCAGCATATTTGTTGACTACATACCTTATAATTCACTTCTGCAGAGTATGTCACCAGGCATTTCTCAGCAGATAGTTGACTACATACCTTATAATTCATTTCTGCAGTGTCATCTGGCATTTCTGAGCAAATTTGTTGATGGCTTTTGTTCTGTTTTAGTTAGGAAACGGTCGCCATGTGTTTTTAATATATTTTGAGTACAGGCCTTGTGCTCCAGTTATTGAGCGTCAAACTGGTATTTTAAAAAAATATTTGAATGCATACCTTTGGTTGCTGTTTTTCTGCTGTCGTCGGGTGTTTCGCAGAATATTGGTTGAGTACCCTTCTGATTCAATTCATCAGCAATCACGTCGATTTGGAGTTAATGAGCGTTCGAGACATTGAGTGTTTACCTTTTTCTCCAGCTCCGCGGCGGTGGTCTGGTATTTCTTAGATGATTGGTTGAGGTAATCAGCGTCGAAATCTATTCCAAGCAGCGTCACCTCGCTGTTGATCTCCTTGGTAACTAAATAAATATGGGAATTGTTTGACAATGTCATCCTCAAGAAGGTGAATTCATTACTTATATATAAAGTAGGCCCTACGTATTGTAAAGAGTGCCGAAATATATATAAAGTAACAAAATAAAATAAAGTTTCATACAAACATGTATTGTTAAAAAGAGTTAGCGGAAGTCTTCATGGTGTATCATTACAATGCTGTAATGTTTTATCGAAATTTTTACGTCATGTGCTGTGTGCACTCGTAACATAGTTTCACATAATAACAATTCGAAAGCTTTGTCATTTTAAGATACGCCATAAGTAGTTGTTACGAAACACTTGAATGATATTTAAGGAAAACGGAATGTGTGGTATTTTGCCGTATTTTGCCAGGATGACATTACATAAATACGATACGGAAAAATGCCGTGTACAGTGTATTTAATAGAAACACGCTTGAATTAC
Source organism: Congeria kusceri (assembly GCA_027627225.1). Lineage (NCBI taxonomy): Eukaryota > Metazoa > Mollusca > Bivalvia > Myida > Dreissenidae > Congeria > Congeria kusceri. Next base: position 18,573,034 of record CM051040.1, read on the forward strand.
ACCAAGTGAACACTCCTTTTACTTAAAAATTGCCTTAGCTGAGACATTGTATTTCTGATATAAATGCAGCATGTGCCATATATAGATGTATGCATGTGTACAAACTTTAAAGAGACACAACGTTGTCTAAACCTTAAATACATAAACTACAAACACGCATTACGACCAGAAGCGTTTATCTAAGACAATGGACATAATGTACGCCATTGGGCCTGTTAGTGTAGATGATTTCCCTCTACATTAGGCCTCTATGGGCCTCTATAAAATTGTACACAATGGCATGTATTGTATATTATCTTACCAACAAATAACATTTAAGGCTTGTTCGACATTAAATTAAAACATTTTTCAAGACCAGCATGCTCCAACATGGCTAGGAAATAAATTTTAGTCCAGTTTGTAGATCAGTTATTTGTTTAATATGTAAACTACTTAAAAAATAAACATGGAACATAAAGAAAATAATATTGAAGCCTCTTTTAAATGTATGTTGTAAGTGTCGAAGTGACATAGACACTAAAGCTTTTCAACGACATTTCGATTCGTCAGAATAATGGCATACCAATTTGCTTTTATGTTTAGAGTCCTCGGGCTGGTAGGTTTTCTGACGCTTGAACGGAAAACAAAATTTGACAATTTAAAAAATCGGAAAAGGTATACAAACTTTTAACAAAAAATTGACTTTTAGGTGTTATTAACAATATTTGTAAAAATAGTGTGCAACTAGTCAAATTACACAGTTAAATACTCTCTTAAAGTAGATTCCCAAAATGAAGATGATATATAACAATTTTGCAGGTAGACATTTGCTTTAGCTTGGACCACTACCATTAATAAGTTGTAAAGGAAAAATGTTGTTTGTTTTCTTCTGCCTGGTTGGTAGGTTTTGAAAAATCATGGGGACGATTAACACATACTAAAATGTGTATGGCCAGTGTTCCGTACACTGGTTAAGCATCATCCCTTTATAAGTAATTTTTGCTATTGTATGTTGATCAAATTATGTCCATGATTATTTTGTTGAGTGTATCAAAGAACGCCCGATGAGCCGAGATTGCTCTGTCTGCTGTGTAAGTATACGTTTAATAGTTTAATGTTTTCTTCTGCCTGGTTGGTAGGTTTTGAAAAATCATGGGGACGATTAACACATAATAAAATGTGTATGGCCAGTGTTCCGTACACTGGTTAAGCATCATCCCTTTATAAGTAATTTTTGCTATTGTATGTTGATCAAATTATGTCCATGATTATTTTGTTGAGTGTATCAAAGAACGCCCGATGAGCCGAGATTGCTCTGTCTGATGTGTAAGTATACGTTTAATAGTTACGAATGCTTCTCAAAAATCATACCTTCGATTTCCACATATTCTATCGGCTGATTGGATCCACCTACAGTTATAACAAATAGAAAGTTAACAATAACACCAACACCAGCACTAATGGTATAACAACATCAACAAATACTACCACTTCTAATATTATCATTGCAAATACACCTACTACTGCTGCAACAACAACCACAGTATCAACTACTACTAGTACTACTACTACTACTACTACTACTACTACTACTACTTCTACTACTATTACTTCTACTACTTCTACTACCACTACTACTACTACTACTACTACTACTACTACTGCTACTACTACTACTACCACTACTACCACTACTTTTACTACTACTACTACTTTTATTACTACTAGTACTATTACCACTACTACTACAACTACTACTACTTACCACTACTACTACTACTATTACTACTTTATTACTACTAGTACTATTACCACTACTACTACTTCTACTACTACTACTACTTCTACTACTACTTCTACTACTACTACTACTACTACTACTACTACTACTACTACTACTACTACTACTACTACTACTACTACTACTACTTCTACTACTAATACTACTACTACTTCTACTACTTCTACTACTACTACTACTACTACTACTACTACTTCTACTACTTCTACTACTACTACTACTAATACTAATTCTACTTCTACTACTATTACTACTACTACTACTACTACTACTACTACTACTACTACTACTACTACTTCTACTACTACTACTACTACTACTACTACTACTACTACTACTACTACTACTACTACTACTACTACTACTACTACTACTACTACTACTACTACTACTACTACTTCTACTACTACTACTACTTTTACTACTACTACTACTACTACTACTACTACTACTACTACTACTACTATTTCCACTACTACTACAACTACTACTACTTACCACTACTACTACTACTACTACTACTACTTCTACTACTACTACTACTACTACTTCTACTACTACTACTACTACTACTACTACTACTACTACTACTACTACTACTATAGTGAACCTGACAATAATAACCACGACTTAAGAATCAGGCCACTTAATACCAACCGGCAAAGGTTTCAACGGCCATTCAGTGTATGCTATTATGCTCAACATTCAAATTATTGCAATAACAGAATGTACGTATGTACCGGTTTGTATTTAACGCCCCGAATGTAAATAGGAAGGCCACTCATGTAGCTGGTTAATTTTTCTTCCACGACGCTATTATTTTCAGATTTTTGTTTTCGTTTTAAGTATAGATACGTGAATTACACGGCTTGAAAAAGCAACTCATCATATAAATCTCGGTCTCATCATAGTCACTGCAAGCGTATATACTCAGACGGTCCAATATCATTTTTTTTGCATTTTATCTACATACGGGGCGATTAAGGGGAGCAATACAGTTCTGAAAACAGTCAATAAACATACATGTAAAATCAAATATCATCAAATGAACGTGACCTGGGGTTTACTCGTTTACAGAGGTGTTCGCTTCTATCATATTGTCCGTTATTCCTTACTCATGCAGAAACCCGATTTGGACGTTTTATGTTAATATGGTACCAATAGGAAAGAATTGAAATTCCACAAAATACCTTGTGCGAAGTAACCAAGGTCATCTTTAAAAGCCCCGTTCACATTGCCGATCAGTTCAACTGTACTGTCCCGATCGTCCAAATTCTCCGACCATTCTCGATCGACTGCTTGATTGGGCCTCGTCAACAAAACTCGAGTAATAAGCCAGCCGACCAAGGCATACCAACCAGATCATTTGCCCGGAGAGAGTCTGACCAGGGACCCGTCTTATTAAACATCGTAGGGCATGTTTACATTACGATACAATTTTTGAAGAAGCATATATGCTAAGCACCAACATCTTTGATTACTTTATTTCAGTAATTCTATTCATTTCCTTGGTATCTTTCACATGTCCTTTATTTCAGGAACATACTGATCAGACATGTGTATTTTTTAAACTACAAAATTCAGTCGTAACTTAAACTTGTCGTAAGATCTTGATAAGACAGGGCCCAGTTCCGGATCGCTTGATCGGGCTTGATCGGGCTGATCATCTCGGCAATGGGAACGGGGCTTAACCGGTGTGAACACAATGAGAAGTAATAAACTACACTGTATTAACAATACCAACCGCCCAGAGTGAACGTGATGATGGTGCCGACGATGGCGCCGAGGATCAGTACACATGTCACTGCCATTATCAGTTGTGGGAATCGGCGTCGGCGGTCGGATGTTTGTCTGTATTTCCTACGCGAGATGTAAAAAATTGTTTGCTTAGGTCAATAAATATAATTATACTGAATAACTTGCGATTGGAACTCTGTTAAACGGGATGTTGGTTTGCAATTAATGCTTCCAGGTCCGGGTAGGCGTCACATTTTGTAAAAAGGGAAAGTAATGAAATGAATACAATGACTGCCCATCTAGCGTAGTGGTTGGTACACTCACTTCTCACCTAGACTGCCCGGGTTCACTCCTCACTCGGGCCAAGTGAGTTTGGTTGATGGTCACCATACCGGACAGGTGGGGTTTCCTCCGGGTACTCCGGCTTCCCCCCCACAGCACAAGACCACACCAAAATTAAAAATATTTCAGTGAAAAGATAAATATCTGGAAATTTTAGCTATGATTCAAAATTCGTCTCAACTTCAATGATTCTAAAAGTTAATTAGGCAGGGGTGCTGGGACACACCGCGGGTCCTCACATAATGCAGCTTCGGCGCGGAATACAAAACAGTTATGTGGAATGTTGTGTGCGATACAATATTTGATGCAAATGTAACATGTTAAGTTTCATGTGAATACCTTATATACTTTTAAAATTAGAGGAGTGACCGAAACTTCATCTTGAAAATTTTAGTAGAAAGAGGCAAAACTTTGTCAAAATACAAAACAGAGTTATGGGGATTGTTTAACATAATGTTCGATGACACGATGATAATGACATGGTGACGATTGTGCGATGGTACGATGACGATGGTACGATGACAATGGCACGCTGACGATTGCACACTGACGATGGCACTTTAGTAGGATGACGATAACACGATGGCACGATGACGATGAAACCATGGTGCGATGATACGATGACGATGGCGCGATAGTACGATGACGATGGCACGATGACGATCGTGTGATGGCATGGTGACGATGGTTCGATGGTACGATGACGATGGCTACTAAAGAAATAATGTTTGATTTATCGGCCAATAAACAACGATATTGAGTTCTGATGAGTGAAAATTAAACCACGAGGGCGTTAGCCCGAGTTGTTTAATATACGCGCATCAGAACGAAAACTCGTTGTTCATTCACATATAAACAACGATAAAGCAAAAATTATTTTTATTCTAACATGACCTGACAACCTTTTCTGCAATTACTATGCGAACTATATTTTTCAGTTTCGGAACTATTATTTCACGTGGTTTATTGGGTATTTAACAACGATAGTTTTATTCTGTGCCTATAGAAACATCTGCGCTTGTCATGTTAGAATATAGAACACTCAACCGAGATATGACTGGTTCCGAGCACAGATAGTATATAAAAACAAAAACGTGGACACCGTAAAATCCTAGCGTTATTTATTTGTATTTATCTATTGTTTTTCATTTTAACTCTTAATATATATATTTTAACCAATTAAGCAAATGTATGTGTCAGTTTTTAGAATAATTAAATTAAATCAAATTGTTCTCAAAATAAATCCTAAGTATGGAAGGATTTCGCTCGTGGTGGCAGTGGTTACTGAAGACCGCTAAGGGGAAGTAACCGCTGTGAGGAGTATACAATGGAAACAACTTATTATCTTCAAATGTTAATAGCAATACATATTTACATTGAACGGTGATATTTCCTAAATATTGTTTGTTCAAACAAACATCTGCCTGCAGTTTTGTATGCCATAAATCAAGAATCAATTTTATGATTCTTTTCAGTAAGATAATGTTCACTCATAATATATAACTGAAAATAATACTGCACATATGTGTTCAATATAATTTAATCACAAATTCGTCCGAGGAAAATCATTGATGAAATTCAGTCTTCGAATAACTAACAATAAGTATTAGAAGCACAAATCCTTATTGTAGAACAGCGAAATATCAGAATGAGAGAATTATTACTTACATGTCTTTATTCCAAACTCTGTTTGATATATTTCATATTAATTCATATACGGGCCTATGACCGACTGCTTTGAAAATAAAAACAGACGATGTGCAGTGATATTCCTAACAAAAAATATCATTATACATGATTTTCGACATCTGAAGCAATTTTGCAAATAATAAATACAAATTGATCTTCCTATATTAATATCTAAAACTGACAAATGAGTGACTTCGGTTTTCACTTGTACTCGTATTTTCAGTTATTCATCGCACGCCTGACTACATCCGAATGACACTCAGTTCTCCCACACTGTACTCCTCCAAATATATGTTATTTATTATCATGATATTTTGTACTTAACGTCACTTTTTTTGAAACGTTAAAATAAATATGTGTGCTCTTCAGTTCTTGAATGATGATTATTATTTCTTAATTATTAATTTAAAAAAAGAAAAGAGAGCAACAGAGCAACAGAGTATTTACACGGAGCTACTTTATTAACTAGCGCATTGTGCGTGTTCACATGCACAACTGTTTTAAAATATGTATGGGTACCATCTAGCAAGTACGTCCACATGCTCTGAACCCTCGAATCCTTCGTTGCGATAGTAACGGCTCTCATATGGCCCTTGATTTTCCAGGGGACACTGCAAAAATAACGACAGTGATATTGTCATAATAACAATCTGAAGTACTTTTAAACATTCCGCTGACCAGATACTGACCTTTAGAAAGTCATAATAAGAGACCTTATTCACTTACAGTTTCTTCTAACACACACTAAATGTATGGTCTAATTTGAATTTATCAGATAGAAAGGCACTTAAACATTCGTCATTCGTACGACGTCTTGTCAAACATGCAATGGGCTTCCTTATTAAATGGATTTGTTCACAGATTTTCGTATTTTTGAAAAATGCCGTTTAATATCTTACTAACTGTAAAAACTAAAACATCTTGAATAACAAAAACAAATATTAATTAAAGAAAAATAGTAATTTTAAAATATTCCTTCGCCGAGACTCAAACCTACAATCGTGGGGATATTACATTGATGATACTGAATGTTAACCCTATGTAAGAGATACGCGTGTTTTAAAAATACCGGGGAAAAGCGTTAAAAACGCTTTATAATTTTATCTATTTCAAATGATGATTTTTCATAAATAACACTATATTTCGAAAATATGTTTTGTCAGGAGTATTATTTAGATTTCTTATATAAAATGCATTTTTATATTTGGGATCTATGACAAAATAAAAGAAATTTTCAATTTTCCAATCTGTGAACATGTCCCTTTAATGGCGCTAATGCATTCAGGAGGAAACCCTGTCAGACTGAGGCGTCTGTCAGATTACCAGGACGGTGTAAACAACAAAAGTACCTTATGTGATAGATTTTGATTCCGTTATAATATTGAGTCTATATAAGTGTTTATCCATAACACTGCGTTTGCCCAATGGTACGAAAATGGGGCGCATTTGATACAGTATAGTACAACATTGCGATACATCAAGGAAGTTATCTTTTAAATAGTAGTACAGGCTAATCTAGGACAACACTTTTCGCTCATGCATTAAGCCCGGTATTTCCACGACACGCCTCATTTAATTTAAACCCAACCTCCTCGACGATCTATATGGCATTAAAGTAAATTGTGAGCGTGTGACATACCGTCTATAGGATGGTGCAACTCGCGGCAATTTTAAGTTGTCATATTATTTCAACACATGTACAATAGCAATAGTACACATAGACAATTATTCGTTGACAAGACTGATTGTTTTGAACCACGATTGCTTTAAAGAGTGTAGGTACGATCTTTCGCATCAATTATTTCAAAATATGCGGATGAAAGTGACAAAATGACATGAAAGCAGACAGAAAAAAATTAGTGTTTTGTAAGCTTAAACAACTGTCCATTCAACATATATACATGTATTGGAGCAGCCGAAAACTTTTTTGTAATTAAAATAATAGCCAATCATGCTCTCTACAGCAAAATTTGGTCTTAATTTTAATTCCCTTGTTAATGGACTTCATTTGATTATCTGCATTTATGCAACTGTCTGTTCTAAGATAGTACATACACATTTTAATGATATAATAAAAATCATGGTTTGATTTTCAGTGGGGCAATGACTATTCGTGACTCCGCTTAACAATCGGTAGGCAATGACTGTCCTTGACACCGCTAAACAATCGATAGGCAATGACTTTTCGTGACTCCGCTTAACAATCGACAGGCAATGACTATCAGTGACTCCGCTTAACAATCGACAGGAAATTACTATCAGTGACTCCGCTTAACAATCGGCAGGCAATTACTATCAGTGACTCCGCTTAACAATCGACAGGGAATGACTATGCGTGACACCGCTTAACAATCGTAAGGCAATGACTATCAGTGACTCCGCTTAACAATCGACAGGCAATGACAGTCCGTGACTCCGCTTAACAATCGACAGGCAATGACTATCAGTGACTCCGCTTAATAATCGACAGGCAATGATTGTCAGTGAATCCGCTAAAAAATCAGCAGACAATGACTGTCCGTGGCTCCGCTTAACAATCGGCAGGCAATGGCTATCAGTGACTCCGCTTACCAATCGGCAGGTAATGACTGTCCGTGACTCCGCTTAACAATCGACAGGCAATGACTATCAGTGACTCCGCCTAACAATCGACAGGCAATGACTATCAGTGACTCCGCTTAACAATCGGCAGACAATTACTATCAGTGACTCCGCTTAACAATCGGCAGGCAATGACTGTCCGTGATTCCGCTTAACAAGCGACAGGCAATGAATGTCCGTGACTCCGATTAACAAGCGACTGGCAATGACTATCAGTGACTCCGCTTAACAATTGCCAGGCAATGACTATCAGTGACTCCGCTTAACAATCGACAGGCAATGACTATCAGTGACTCCGCTTAACAATCGACAGGCAATGACTATCAGTGACTCCGCTTAATAATCGACAGGCAATGATTGTCAGTGAATCCGCTAAAAAATCGGCAGACAATGACTGTCCGTGGCTCCGCTTAACAATCGGCAGGCAATGGCTATCAGTGACTCTGCTTACCAATCGGCAGGTAATGACTGTCCGTGACTCCGCTTAACAATCGACAGGCAATGACTATCAGTGACTCCGCCTAACAATCGACAGGCAATGACTATCAGTGACTCCGCTTAACAATCGGCAGGCAATTACTATCAGTGACTCCGCTTAACAATCGGCAGGCAATGACTGTCCGTGATTCCGCTTAACAAGCGACAGGCAATGAATGTCTGTGACTCCGATTAACAAGCGACAGGCAATGACTATCAGTGACTCCGCTTAACAATTGCCAGGCAATGACTATCAGTGACTCCGCTTAACAATCGACAGGCAATGACTATCAGTGACTCCGCTTAACAATCGGCAGGCAATGACTATCAGTGACTCCGCTTAACAATCGACAGGCAATGACTGTCCGTGACTCCGCTGAACAATCGACAGGCAATGACTGTCCGTGACTCCGCTTAACAATCGACAGACAATGACTGTCCGTGACTCCGCTTAACAATCGGCAGGCAATGACTATCAGTGACTCTGCTTAACAATCGGCAGGCAATGATTTTCCGTGATTCCGCTTAACAAGCGACAGGCAATGACTATCAGTGACTCCGCTTAACAATCCCCAGGCAATGACTATCAGTGACTCCGCTTAACAATCGACAGGCAATGACTATCAGTGACTCCGCTTAACAAGCGACAGGCAATGACTATCAGTGACTCCGCTTAACAATCGGCAGGCAATGACTATCAGTGACTCCGCTTAACAATCGACAGGCAATGACTGTCCGTGACTCCGCTTAACAATCGACAGGAAATGACTGCCCTTGACTCCGCTTAACAATCGACAGGCAATGACTGTCCTAGACTCCGCTGAACAATCGACAGGCAATGACTGTCCTTGACTCTACATAACAATCGACAGGCAATAACTCTACGTGACTCCGCTTACCAATCGACAGGCAATGACTATCAGTGACTAAGCAACAGGCAATGACAATCAGTGACTCCGCTTAACAATCGGCAGGCAATGACTATCAGTGACTCCGCTTAACAATCGACAGGCAATGACTGTCTGTGACTCCGCTTAACAATCGACAGGCAATGACTGTCCTTGACTCCGCTTAACAATCGACAGGCAATGACTGTCCGTGACTCCGCTGAACAATCGACAGGCAATGACTGTCCGTGACTCCGCTTAACAATCAACAGACAATGACTGTCCGTGACTCCGCTTAACAATCGGCAGACAATCACTATCATTGAGTCCGCTTAACAATCGACAGGCAATGACTATCAGTGACTCCGCTTAACAATCGACAGGCAATGACTATCAGTGACTCCGCTTAACAGTCGACAGGCAATGACTGTCCGTGACTCCGCTGAACAATCGACAGGCAATGACTGTCAGTGACTCCGCTTAACAATCGGCAGGCAATGACTATCAGTGACTCCGCTTAACAATCGACAGGCAATGACTATCAGTGATTCCGCTTAACAATCGACAGGCAATGACTATCAGTGACTCCGCTTAACAATCGACAGGCAATGACTATCAGTGACTCCGCTTAACAATCGACAGGCAATGACTATCAGTGACTCCGCTTAGCAATCGGCAGGCAATGACTATCAGTGACTCCGCTTAACAATCGACAGGCAATGACTGTCCGTGTCTCCGCTTAACAATCGGCAGGCAATGACTGTCCGTGACTCCGCTTAACAATCGACAGGCAATGACTGTTCGTGACTCCGCTTAACAATCGAAAGGCTATGACTGTCCTTGACTCGGCTTAACAATCGACAGGCAATGCCTGTCCTAGACTCCGCTGAACAATCGACAGGCAATGACTGTCCGTGACTCCGCTTAACAATCGACAGGCAATGACTGTCCGTGACTCCGCTTAACAATCGAAAGGCAATGACTGTCCTTGACTCCGCTTAACAATCGACAGGCAATGACTGTCCTAGACTCCGCTGAACAATCGACAGGCAATGACTCTCCTTGACTCTGCTTAACAATCGACAGGCAATGACTGTCCGTGACTTTGCTTAACAATCGACAGGCAATGACTGTCCGTGACTCCGCTCAACAATCGGCAGTCAATGACTATCAGTGACTCCGCTTAACAATCGACAGGCAATGACTATCAGTGACTCCGCTTAACAATCGATAGGCAATGACTATCAGTGACTCCGCTTAACAATCGCCAGGCAATGACTATCAGTTACTCCCCTTAACAATCGGCAGGGATCATATCCTCCACACAGCTCCTTAGAAAAATATTAGCAGTATTTTTCATTATTTTTTTTTGGGGGGGGGGGCGGAAATACTCAGTTACAGCCATCATCTTTTTTGAATTCAGTATCCGTATTATTGTAATACGTATTTTGATATTCCACGTTCAACGAACAGGGCTTTATTATTTTTTATTTTTTTTTACTTTTTCGCACCACTTTTGCCATCCCCAAAGCACTTGCTTTGGTTTTAGTACATATTTCCAGCCATTAAATGGTGAACTAACTTCCATTTAGTCATTCACTGTGACACTGAATGACATGCGCTTACAATAGAGTTATGTCCATATCGTTCTGCACGCATTTTGGCAGCGTTGGGTTGAACAATAAAAAAATCTCCATATTTCGGAGAGTTTTCTTTGTTTTTCGGAATTCAGCTTGCCCAGGAAAAGTGTGAGTAGGTTAATTGACCGCCCAATCTCATTAAAATCAAATCCAACGATCTGAAGGCATCGTATAACAGGTCACGTTCAAATGACCTTCCGAACAATAAAACATCAGCCCTGCTGCGCCCAATGAAATTGCCTTTGAACAGCAATGTTTGGCCACGGTTTTTGAAAAGTGATGCATTTCCAGCTGGTCCTCGGGAATACATCATTTACAGTTAATGTTCACGTGGATAACAATGGATATGGTGGTTCCTTAGGCGAGTAAACATCCACAGTTTGCATTAATTTTGTGCATAGTTTTTGTCGTTTACATATAAAGTAATACCACAACATTTTGAAGGCAACAATTTGACAGGCTCGTGAAAAGGTCGTCTGAACGTGACCCCTAATGCGAAGTCATCCGATCCAGTCAGCGGATAAAATAGTAGCGTCAGACTGGAGATGGTGTTAACGAGATTGCTGACCACCGTGATATGACGGAAATACTGTTAAAAACGGCGAAAAATCCAAACAAACAAAGTCATTCACCGTGACTGTGAACGTGAATGACACGCGCTTACAATCGAGTTATGTCCATATCGTTCTGCACGCGTTTTGGCAGCGTTATCTTAACTATATACTTATAGCGTTTTATGTATTAGACCAGAGTTGTTGATTTTTAGTTTTTTCGCTGCTGTATCTGTTCATCGTTCACTTATTGACACGGAAAACTAGAATTCTGCAAGTCCAAAGTTCGGATCGAAAGTCTGATATGTCAAATGTTCGGCCAGAGTGAACTAGACAAAACAAAGTGTATTTGAAAAAGGTTAATGGCAAACATGGCAAGAAGGGATAATGGTCCCAATTTAAACCGCCCCACAAAATGCTAAACCTGCTAAACCGGAGTGTGTTTATAATTATATTGTCCATACCGGCAATACAAAACCGACCCATACTACCAATAATCTGTTTAGGTTTTTATTGATATATTGACTTATGATTTTCAGATATTATTATTTGCCCTCCATATCTTGATTATTATTATGTAATTATTATGTTGAAACACGTGTTTATAAAAATTAACGAACAGAACATGTTTTATATTGAATCATTTCGCGTTACAAACCCAAAGTATACTTTAATACATTTCGAATTATATTTATGAATTAATGGATAGATAGATTTTTATTCATATTAAAACACATTTCACAACACATAACATTTAATATATACAACAATGGTATAACTTACATGTAGTTTATAAAACTTTCTAACATGTATAACTAACATATAATTGATAAAACTACATATGATCATGTTATCATTTCACTCGACACAAAGTGCATGAAATGATAATGCTATCATTTGACTCGACACACAGTGCATGAAATGATCAAGTTATCATTTTACTGGACAAACAGTGCATGAAATTATCATGTTATCATTTCACTCGACACACCGTACATGAAATGGTCATGTTATCATTCACTAGACACACAGTGCATGAAATGATCATGTTATCAGTTTCCACAGTTTCTGCACAAAGCATGAAATATTTTAGTATCATCGCACATAACATATTGCTAACTTTTATTTAAAAATGTTAATTTGATATAAGTATTTAAGCAAACAAACATTGACACGAATTATGTTTACCAGACACACTTTAATTAAATTTATTTAATATTGACAAGTTTATTTTCTAATTACGAAATTAATTAATTTTCTTTAAAAACGCAATAAACGCAGGGGTACATTATTGCTTTTAAAAATAATTTCGCAATTTCGAAAGAGTATTTCGTGTTTACGAAAATACAATTTTAAGCAGGAAACAATATAAAAAGAAATACGGAATAGTTGTACTTCCATACGACATTCATTTTGTTTATACGACTTAGTATTATTAGGTCTTTACGCAATACCATTCGTTATTACGGAATAAAAGATAAATGTGTCCTGTCATTTTATGGGTACGTACATAACTAAATTTGTTTTTATTAATATTTTAAACTCCAAACTGCCAATAAAATAATTTACTATACCACTATGCTGATATCGGTCTAATACAAATGTGCCTGATATATTTTTATTATATCAGGTCGTTTATATTGTAACAACCTATAGGACGGAAAATGTCACGTCCGAATTACTACTCCACGTTTGATTTCTGTACACAGACATATTGTTTAATTCAAGTCTTACCAGTAATAGATAGCCTGTAAGATCAGTAAATCCTGTATATATTTTCACACAAACAATTCCAGGAATGAGATGCTATGATGAATCCAGCATTTGTTTTGCGTTCATTTTGTTACTGCCATTTTGACATTAAAGCATCGCATTGTAACGTATTTCTTTGGTACAAATGTTACTAAAGTATTTAATTTTGTTTATTGTTTATTGAAGTTATGTGTCTAAATATTGCATTTATAACTTGTAACAATAATGAGAAGTAATTATTCCCTTTATTTTATCCCGTTTATGTCGGGCATATTTTCTGCTGTTTAGCGAAGTGCTAGAACCAAGCTGGATTGATGAACTGTGATATATTTATAAGAATGTCTTCATTATCAAGGCTAAATAGGATGAAGCAAATATTCCTTTTACATGCATAGATATGAAACAGTTGGATTGTATAACTTGTTCATATCGTATAAATCATATTATGTGTTTATGTTTGCGTATGACCGAATAACACTGTTGATGCTGGAAGTGCCTGCTCGATTCTGATTGGTTAAAAGTTAGATCCAGCATCCAGCTCCAGCATCAGTTGCTATAAAAGGCGCGCACAACCAGCCGAGATTATCATTCGATCATTCCAGAATCTTAATAAACATCATGAACGTTCAGGCCAAAACTCAAAAAGGTCAATAATTCGAATACAGCAGCGGTTACAAGCCACAATCAAGTTTACCACATGAAACAGAAATACTTACAGACTTCTAATGAATATCTTGTTTTATCTATTTCAGTGTATTATACGGATCATTGTACGGCTGTGTCTGTGGCAGGTATTTATACGACTTCAAAGTTACTGTTTTTTTTTCAACAAAACAAACAATTTGATACCAAGAACGTATATAGTTTATTATTTTTAATCGTGATAAATCACAAAAACGTTATTTTTTTAAATATTCACATAATTTCAATACATTGTAAATCAAAGCGCTAAATGTCACTACACAGGATCTGTTTATGATGAGTATCAAACATTGTTTACCCAAAGGTGAAAATATTATAGTCAATAATGACACGATCTTGAAAATGTCAATTTCAATACATAACTCCAAAATGGCGTCTACAAATAAATCGGTGACGTGTGTTCTCTGATAAAATTCATCGTTGAAACCCATTTCAGCGTTTTCAGTATTACAGTCATTGAAGGAATTCCAAATCACTGGTAGTTCCGGGTCACTTTAAGATTAATGGTTCTGAAAATAATTGCAACCCTCCCAATTCGATTTTTATTAATTGGTGTTTGAACAGTAATACATTTGCAGTAAATCAGTTTCAACTATGTATGCTGATCAATGAACCGAAACGGAGTTTTATGAGTAATACATGTTGAAAAATCTACCTGAACACCGGTTGCAGAAACTAGGCTATGGTTTATTTATCGCCATAAAACATCGAAAATGTCCCGTAAATGGGCACATTTATGGTATCAATTGGTAAATAAATGTATATTCTGTGCAATTTATACATAAGAAAACACCTGTTTTCCAAATTACTGCAGATAACAACAATTATATCAACACATGTGTATTGGGCTGTTCCGGGTCACTTGAACGCACATCATTGTTTAAGGGGGATATGTCAAGCAATGTCTTGTGTATATGCATTAAGGAATATCTCCATGGATTGGTTGGGTCAGTAGACTCAGGACAAATGAAATAGATTCAACAAAACAAACAATTTGATACCAAGAACGTCTTTAGTTAATTATTTTTAATAGTCATAAATACCAAAAACGTTTTTTTTTTTAATATTCACATAAACCCGCACTTTGGTACTGATATGACGTCATCAATGGAACAATAAATCATCCATCATAAATATTTCAATACATTCAATATAAATGCACTAAAAGTCACTACACAGCATCAGTTTATGTTGAACAAAAAACATTTTTGCCAAAATTGAACACACTATAGTCAATATTGACACGCCCTCGAAAATGTTTTAATTTCGCAACTCCAAAATGGCGTCTGCAAACAGTTCGACGATTTGTGTTCTCCGATAAAATTAATCGTTGCAATATATTACAGGTTGCATTTTCAATATATTATGAATGAACATGCGTGTAATCTATGTATTTGTAGTAAAAACAGCTAATGTATCATTACGAAATGTTAATAATAAGGTATTATCCAGTCATTATATATTTAAAATCTAAGAACAGCGCTGATTTTTCTGAGCTGGCTTTTACACATTCACTTACAATGGAGGTATGGATTTCTAAACGTTGACTAAACGAAAACCGTTGTATGATTAATAGAACAAGAGGGCACTGAGGACCATAGGACGCTCACTTGAGACCTTGTAACCCAAATGAAATTTGCATCCCCGAGGCGTGGCTCATTTTTTATCCAAGGGGCATAATTTGAACAATCATGAACAAACCTCTGGGCCTTGTGGTTTCAGGTAAAAAAAATTAATGTCATTTTACTATTTAAGTCTATATAAACCATGTGAGCTCTGGGGATGAAGCCAGATTTTACCCCAGGGCATAATTTGAACAATCTTTGGAGAGGACCACTATGCAATGTTACATACCAAATATAGGTCTTGCCGTTTCAGGGGAGAAGGTTTTTAATCATTTTGCTTTTTAAGTTTATATAAACCGTGTGACCCCCGGGGCGTGACCAGTTTTTACCCCAGGGGCATCATTTGAACAAAATTTGTAGAGGACCTCTATAGGATGTTACATACCAAATATGAAACCTCTATGCCTTGCGATTTCAGAGAAGATGAATTTTAAAATCATTTTGCTATTTAAGTCTGTATAAACCATGTGACCCCTGGGGTGGGGTCAGATTTGACCCATGGGGCATCATTTGAACAATCTTTGTAGAGGACCACTATAGGGTATTACGTACCCAATACGAAACCTCAGGGCCTTGCGGTTTCAGAGAAGGTTTTTAAAGACATTTTGCTATTTAAGTTTATCTAAACCATGTGACCCCCGGGGCGTGGCCAGTTTTGACCCCAGGGGCATAATTTGAACAATCTTTGTAGAGGACCACTATATGATGTTACATACCAAATAAGAAACCTCTGGGCCTTGCGGTTTCAGAGAAGACAAATTTAAAAGACATTTTGCTATTTAAGTTTATATAAACCATGTGACCTGGCCAGTTTTGACCCCAGGGGCATCATTTGAACAATCTTCATAGAGGACCACTATAGGATGTTACATACCAAATATGAAACCTCTGGGCCTTGTGGTTTCAGAGAGAAATATTTTAAAGACATTTTGCTATATATTCTATATAAACCATGTGACCCCCGAGGCGTGGCCTTTTTTGACTCCGGAGGCATAATTTGAACAAACTTTATAAAGGACAACTAAAGGATCTTACACACCAAATATGAAATCTCTGGGCCTTGCGGCTTCAGAGGAGAAGAGTTTTAAAGTCATTTTGCTAAATATACTTTTTATAAACAATGTGACCCCCGTGGCATGGCCAGTTTTGACCTCAGGGGCATATCTTTGTAGAGGACCACTATAAGATATTACATACCGAATATGAAACCTCTGGGCCTTGCGGTTTCCGAAAAGAAGAATTTTAAAGTTTAGACTTTTTAAATCTAGTTTTAGCTCTTTTGATATACATATGCAGCGGACCGTAACGATTTGAACAACTTTGAAAGAGGGTCACCCAATGAACATTCCTGTGAAGTTTTGAGAAAATCTGCCAAGTGGTTTAGCAGGAGATGTCATTTGAATGAAAAGTTGACAACGGACGTACGGACGACGGACAATTGACGATCACAAAAGCTCACCATGAGCACAAAATGTAGTCTTTATCACGATAACGGTCCAAATTGTTGACGGCATACGGACGACGGACGACGCAGGAGAGCTCCCCTTTACCAATAGCTCACCGAGCACTACGTGCTCAGGTGAGCTAAAAATGCCCCGACCCTAGAACATTTTATTGGGTTTGTCAGACTGATTTTTGTTTTATTTACCTTTTTCAATAATTAAATGTGTTTTTGGATAAATAAGTGTTTTGTTTTGATATTATCAACTTATACACAATGTTTAAGGATGTTACTGATATGTTTTGAATATTTATTCAATTTTAGAATCTTCAGGTTGACCATTTAGCGGTGGGGGGAAAGCCAGGGGAATTTGACAAATTGTGTTTTGGGGGTCTGAATCCTCACCTGGAGCCAAGCATTTTGTCTATAACCCTTCAATGGGAGACGCTTAATTGGTGTATCAAATTAATTGGATTTAAATTCCGAACAAAGTATATTTCCCGGGACCCGGCATCACTCTGCGTTTCGAATTCCCGCCTACAGTAATTGCTTTAAGTCTAAAGTCATGTATATGCCCGCCGTCCCCCCTGTGGGGAAATATTGATAGGTGCATCAAGCTTGCCATCCAAGTTATAAAACATGTCACATACTCTTGGTTTTAAAACACGCATAACATCTCATGTTACACCATAAATGGAAACGCATGTGTGCAAGACCCAGTATTGGGATATAATAGTAATGTATATCCCGTTAAAACATTCACAAGTGGTTTCTTTTTTTTCCCCATCCTGTATTGTTTTGAATGCATCAGGTAGTGTTGATTTACTGTGCATTTGCGCAACAATACCTTTTTCTTCAACACGCAATTCTAAAATATTTAGATAACAAGGGGGCCATGATGGCCCTAAACGCTCACCTGAGAACTGGTACAG
This sequence comes from Congeria kusceri, assembly GCA_027627225.1. Classification (NCBI taxonomy): domain Eukaryota; kingdom Metazoa; phylum Mollusca; class Bivalvia; order Myida; family Dreissenidae; genus Congeria; species Congeria kusceri. The sequence continues at coordinate 18,591,190 of CM051040.1, forward strand.
ATGAAGACCATACTGTTGTGACAGGTTTAAAAATTAAGGTATCTGAACAATACGCAGAGGGGGATAGGATCAATTTGATTTTGATCGGTTAGTGCAATGGGCTAACTAAAGTGTGGGTTGGGTAGTGGATGTGCGGGTTTTTTGCTAATGGTTCTCAAATCAGTTTCTCGATATTCTTACCTGACCCTTTTTCATTAAGTCATTGACAATTCTGGAAAATGCAGAAACAGTAGATTTTGATGTCTTTTTCGCAAGCAGTTTTGGAGAACTAGTTGCAATGCGATAATTGCGATGGCTGTGCTATGTGGTAAAGTTTTGCTGTTTCTTTGATAAATTTCTGTCCAATGATGATAAATGACGTTAATGCAGGCTCAGAAGACATCAATGTTGCAAGTACAAATAACTGCAGGCGAAGTCTTGCAACTGTTGGAAATCAATTTTATCAATCAACTTTTATGGTCATGCGCAAACTGTGTAAGTTTGGTCAATATTGAATCAAAACTCGTGTGTGCAAGCCAATCATTGCTAACTTGTTGATGTTTTTTTTCCAATCACAAGGGGTAATAACTCTGGTGTTTCTGGCCCGTTCATAGACAAACTTTACACGATTGGTGAAGATTGGATGAAAAAGAATTCTCTATCCTGCATAATGTCCTTTTTTTCATAAACAAAGGGCAATAACTCTGGTGTTTGACAAACGATCTGGTCCATTTTTTGAGTCGCCTGAGATCTAATGGTCATACACAAACTGTGAAAGTTTGGTTAAGATTGGATGGAAAATAAAGTCTATATGTTGCAAAAGGGCATTTTGCACTTTTTTGCATGAAAAAGGGGCAATAACTCTGGTGTTTCTCCTGTGATCTGACCCAATAACAATCCCATTCGAGATTTTATGGTCATACACAAACTGAGCAGGTTAAGTGAAGACTGAATAAAAAATGAAGTCTTTATCGCAATAACGGTCCAAATTGTTGACGGCATACGGACGACGGACGATGGACGACGGACGACGCCGGAGAGGTCCCCTATACCAATAGCTCACCGAGCACTTTGTGCTCAGGTGAGCTTAAAAAAGAAAGAAAAAAAGTTGCTCCCACCGGGGATCGAACCTCAGACCTCTAGATCAAAAGGCTACCCCCTTAACCACACGGCCATCCAACCTTTATATATGGGGATGCATTATATATTTTATTATATGATTCTATAATTTATGTAAGCGATCCACGTGTTGTCAGCAATTTTAACGAAAACAACAGAAACACTTCAAATTATTCCATCGTTTAGCGTTACAAACGCTTTATGATTTTCTAAATTTCCACTTATGATTACTCATTAACAAAACGGTATTTATAGTATATTTATATGTCCTTTGTGTTATTTCGCTATTTATATATGCTATTCTTTCATTGTGGGAATCTGTGACAAAAAGTTGGAAAATTGTCAGTTGGCCAATCTGTGAACTGGTCCCTTTAAATAAATAAATACTCTAAACTAATGAACCCACAATTAAAACAAATTATACTGAAAACAATTTTGTTTTCAGACAAATTGCCTGCTTCGCAATGGTGGCTCTTGGGCCTCTTTGCATGACAATAAGGTCTTGGATTTGATAACGTTCATCACTGACAAACCGGCTGCATATTATTATTGGAAAGATTCATCCAATTTTACTTTGTCATTTGGACAGATGAAGGTAATCAAATATGCATTGGATGTAGTAATACTTGGTCAGGACATGCAGTTCACTTCTATTGATGTGAGCAAGTTAGTAACACATTGTTTACGCAGTTTCTGCATAACACCATTACAGAGATCAAGTACAATTTCTCCAACTCTGATTTAATAATTATTATTATGACTCAATATTTTCTGTGTAATATTGTTACAGTTATGTAAAATTGGAGTGTATAGTAAACAATTTATTGCATTTTTTTATATGACAACAATTATTTATTGAACTACTTTAAGTGATCATAACTGCTCACATAAAAAAATAAGTAAGTTTAATTTACATACAGCTAAGCTGCCAGTGCGGCACTTTCCGCCTACAGTGGATTTATGTTTAGAAGAGACTTCCTTGAAACAGAAAATACCATAAAAGTGGAAAGTGCCGTCCTGTATTAGCCTGTGCGGACTGCACAGGCTAATCCGGGACGACACTTTACGCACATGCATTAAGACCGGTTTACCCACGACGCGCCTCATTAATTGTCTTTAGATACACGGATCCAGAAGGAGTCAACTCTCACCTATACACTCGAACAAGAGCCCTACTCTATGCATGGTTTATGCGTGAAAGTGTCTTCGATGACCACTCTTTAAATAATAATAATAATTATATACGTGTGTCAACTGTTTTTTGAGGTAAATACATAATATTTAACGATGTTTTAATATTAATGCAAACCGATTAACCACTTCTCAACTACACGAGCCCAAATCCAGCCTTGAACTGTGGTGCCTAAATTTAATAATCATAGGGACGCATGATGTCCGGTGATCCTTAATGCAATAAACTGAAAGCCCTGTAGGATCATATTTTTCACAAATCATACTTTTCACACACCTGTGAAGAATAGGATCTCATTTGTCACATTTTTATATGAGAAGAATGTGATTGGCCACAGACGGTGTGATCAAAGACGAAAATGACTTTATTGAATATCAAAAGCTGGATGCGATCACAGAAAATGTGAATAATAAGACTGTGACGTGTGAAGAATAAGATCTAAATTTTCACAGCTGTGAAGAATATATATTCCCTCTGAAAAAGTTCATTGACACACGAAATTTGGACAAACATTTGTCTTTAAAATTACGTTTCTCCAAGTTCACCAAAGCTTGTACAATTTGAAATTTAACTGGCGGAATTAGGACTCTGTACTCAATGTGACATTCTGAACCCCATGGGTATCTGCCCGTGTCGTACGAGCTCAATGTGTCGGCAGTAACATGGTCATACAATGTAATATGTGGACCGTGGGTAGTTGTTGACTTTCCACTCGTTGAACCATTAAATAGTCACAATTTCACTCAGAACGTCGTAGCCACGTTTAGCAGTGCTGGTTTGCTCGGGGACAATGCCCCACTGCGCGACATTATGCAGAGACAAAAAACCATAAAACATCGACAAAAAAAGACATAACAGAAGTATCTGTAATGTACAGAACTACATAAGAACGTACAGAAAGGGAAAATGACGGGATCGGCGGATTCTTTCGTAGTACACCGTAATTTCGTTAAATCGCGATTCGTACAAACACAATTCGATTGTATGCAGCACGAACATCGGTTATGTTAATCTAGCAAACAAATCAAACAAAATAATGCAAAGTTTCCATTCAGTAATTGACAGATTGATTATCTATGCTTTAATTGCTAACTCTATTATGGAGTTTAAGTATCATCGCACACATGTTATAAGTGTTATAACGAAACTTTCGTGTTTTATGAAATCTGCACAAGATGTTTGTTGCAATATCATAATAAATAAAATAAAATTATACACTACAAAATGCTTCTGTACATAATGTTAAACAATGCAATTAATGTAAACATACCAATTTGTCTAACACTGGAACATAAATCGAAATACATAAAAACTAAAACGCTAATCATACGTACCTGGGATACATTGTACCGTTTCGATCTCCCCTTTGTCTTATCCATTAAGAATATATAATCAACATGCACGAACGAAAAGGTTTAAATATTGATAAAACAATTTCGAAATGGTATCGTAAACAGTAAACAGTCTGCTATATTCGGGTACGCTTTTAGCAGACGCTATTAGTAAACTGATCGTCACACTTCGGTGCTGCAGTATACATACGGGTAGATCACGTCTGCATGAATGAATCCTAAATGAAATCGGACACAATATGGACGCTAGCGGGTTTATTTTTATTTTTAGTTGAACTATTTTTTTCTGGATAAACAAGACTTGCAACAACAACGGCAGCAACAAAAGCATCATCAACAACGATGAATGATGATGATGATAATGAAAATGATGATAATGGTAATAATAATAATCATCATCATCATAATCATAATCATCATCATCATCATCACCACCATCATCATCAGCAGCAGCATTATCAGCAGCAGCAGCATCGTAGACCATTCATTGACGACGTTTCGCACGCTTTTCGGCTATTTAACGCAACGTCGTTTTTGCATAAGCGACGTCGTTTCAGTAAAATGAATGTAGAATATATTTTGAGCATAACTGATAAAAGAAAAATGACGTATAACAGCATTCTCATTAATTTAATAGCATGCACTTATTTTTTTTACTTTAAGACATTTCAATGCAAATATAAACATTCATATTAGAAACACACTATTGCACAAGTAAGTAACAAAATAAATATGTAAAGAAAATATGTTGCCGATAATGGTGATGATTCTGATGATGGCGGCATTAATGACGATGGGAAGTCGATATATTGTATAATTACCTTGAACAACCATGATGTCACACTTATCAATAATTGATTCTTCCACAAATTTGATTATTACAAGGTCGAGTTGCAGATGTAGATGAACAAACAAGTGGACTTCAGTTACTGGTTTATAACCATGATTTGCCCATCGCAAAATCATTTTAACAGAATGACCAGTAATTCCAATTCCCATTGGGACCCCCATTATAAAACGGCAAACTTTGCAAGCATTTTTCTAGCATTTCTTATTTCAGATTGTGCAAGCCTGGTATCAATTTAAAGATAATCTCTCCTCTATCAAAATTTGCACACACAAAAATATGTCATGCAACTTCTAAGAAAATGCATCCCACTTGAAGGCAGGCACCGGTAGAAAACATGGTTTCGGGAGTCATATTTCGACAAAAGCCCCATACCACAGTGAACACACCCCATAAGTTTACCTTTCAAGTTAGCCTTCAATGAAATGCACCAAAATGTTGCAGACACGCTCGAGATATTAGAAATTACCACAAAGGCATGTCTGAGGTACCTAGATGGCTTTTATGCCAGAAGAGAAGAGGAACTCTTTAGTAATAGGTACTACTTTTGAATGGACCATGGGGGATGCACAATGATTTACTGGTACCTAACCTTAAAGAAAACTCAAAATTTTGCTATCATGAAAAAAAACTCTTGTACATCATTATTAACCTACTTGTACCACAACTGCAAAATTTCAGGTCGATCCGCTAAGTACAAATGCCCCCCAAAGCTTGCGCTTCAGTACTTGGATTGCATGGGTAGAGTGAACAAAAATTCGCACCTAAATCACTTAAACCAGTCAAAATACCAGTTCATTTAGACTTATTTTAATGCAATGGACAGTAATAAGGTATAAAACGTGTCATATTGGCGAATAACATGAGTCCATGTTCTGTGAGCTGCAAAAGGCGAGTTTCCGTATTTTTTTTAATTTTTTTTTTACCCGAAAAAACAGGTTTTGCTTTAAAAATCGTAGTTTTTAAACGTGTCACTTATGATATTTTTCACATTTATTCCCGTGAAAAGTAATAAACGCAATAAAAAAAACACAGTTACATGGGGATTTTATGTATAAGTGGACCCTAAAGGGCCGGTTCCTGGTTTTCTTAAAGGTTAGATACCAGTAATTCCAATACCCATAGGGTCCCATTATAAAACTTTGCAAGCATTTTTCTAGCATTTCCCTTATTTCAGATGTGAAAGCCTGGTATCAATTTAAAGATCAATCTGTCCTCTTTCCAAATTTGCCATAAAAAGATATGTCATATTACTTCTAAGAAAATGCATCTCACTTGAATGCAGGCACCGGTAGAAAACAGGGTTTCGGGAATTATATTTCGACAAAAGCACCATACCACAGTAAACATACCCCAAAAGTTCACCTTTCAAGTTAGCCTCCAATGAAATGCACCAAAATGCTGCAGACACGCGTAGGATATTAAATAACCACAAAAGGCATGTCTGAGATACCTAAATGGCTTTTATGCCAGAAGAGAAGAGGAACTCTTTAGTAATAGGCACTACTTTTGAATGGACCACGGAATGATACACAATGATTTACTGGTATCTAACCACTAGAATTAAAGCTTTTCGCTTGTGAGGTACATAAATGCTCAGGGGCAAAATTGGAAAGGACCTATACTAGTACCATGTTATTTATTTTTCTTAAACAGATAAACACACATTTGATCTCAGCCGCGGTTCATCCCTCAACATTTGCTCACGGGCAACATTTTAACAACTTAATTCACATGTGTACATATAGCCAAATTAATAAAATCAAATATTGTAAGCTCGAATGAATAATGAGCGCTCGAAAAAATATAAATAATTGTAGCAATAGCAGGTATACCGAGTAAGAGCAAGTATAGCAAGATAATGCTCTTATTATAAATGGTCGTTGTTCCAGCATGATCTTATTTATGGAAAAAAAAATTATAGACAAAGAACACAATTATCGTTGTTAAACTACCCATAAACAACGCCAAAGAAGTTCCGATTCTGAGTGGTGCATAGAAAAACGTTCCAATAAAAATTGCAAAACTATATGTCAAATCATGTAAAAATCGAAATTAGTTTCGCATTATCGTTGTTTATCGGCCAATAAACAACTCTTTGTCGTTCTGATGCGTGGCTATTAAACAACTCGGGCTAACGCACTCGTGGCTTAATTCCTATGCATCAGAACTCAAATCGTTGTTTATTGACTTATAAACAACGATAAATCGAAAATTATTTCTTAAGTGAAAATGCAATAACAAACAAACAAATACTAGTATTTAAAACTTTCTGAGGCGTTTTCAACTCTCAACTACGTTTCCGTAATGTCTACGAACGGTGCCCCACGTCCTTTGCTACAACCTACCATCACGTGATGTTGACAAATATCTGTATACTATATCTTCCCTTTTTATTTCAGACAACATGAATTGTATACTATATCTTCCCTTTTTATTTCAGTCAACATGAATTGTATGGGTAAAATACCTCTAAAAGTAGGCTTGTTCAATGTCAGTACTTCAATACTTCAATGCCCCCTTGGCATGCCTTGAAAAGATTTGTAAAACGATATATTGAATGAAGTCGCGGCCACCCATTCTACGAGCCACATAGACCGTCACTAAAGACAACCAATCAGGAGCGGCGCAAACAACTTGTGGAAATCCCCCCGATTGAATGCCATCATTGAAGCGAAACAAAGACAAATAGTCGATTTAAGCTCTTGTCTTTACTATATAGGTTATATTTCGTGTTTACTTTTAAATACCCGGGGGTTACCCTTCAAATGACATACTGTAAACATCATATTTGATGTACGCGAAATGGTAGGTATAATAGCGTACCATCGGTGTTCTTGGAAAACAACGCGCGTAAACATTTACGGTATTTTAATTGCCGGTTTAAAGCTTCTGTTTTTGTTGTTGTTTCAAAGAAAAAAAAAGAAATGTTTCAAAATGGTTGCCAGAAAATTTTCCATCAATCGTATCCTTTTTGCTACGGTATTTTTTTAAACGTACGTTTATGCTTCAATGATTACATCGCTCCACATTAACGAAACACCAATTAAACGTCACCCCACGTTAACGTAACACGCATTTACTTCGCGCTATAAGCCATTAACGCCCCCATACGTTCAACACTCCGTTAAAGTCAACTCACTTTGACGTCACACCTGTTTACTTCGAGCTGCACGTTTACGCCACACCTCTATTACGTCACCTAACGTTCACGCTACACCATGTTAACGTCGCCACACGTGAACTTCACGCCTCGTTTACGCCACTTCACGTTAACGTCACACATCGTTAACGTCGCTCCGCGTTTACGTCGCGCTCCGTCTACGTCACCCAACGTTAACGTTGTACATCGTTTACGTCGCCGCATGTTCCCGTAACACCCCGGTTACGTTGCTCCACGTTCACATCACACACGTTTCCGTCGCCGCCCGTTCGCGTCGCAGCCCGTTAAAGTTGCCCAACGTTCACGTCACACACCGTTTACGTCACCCCTTGTTCATGTCACATCCCTTTGCGTCAACCTACGTTCACGTGACCTCCCGTTTACGCCACCCCTCGTTCAGTTACACTCCGTTCACGTCACAGACCGTTAACGTTGTCCACGTCATGTTACACCCCGTTTACGTCGCCGCACGTTCACATTACAGCCCGTCGTAGTGTCACTTTATCAAGTGCCGTTTTAATACGTATTTGACACTCACGTTCTGCTAATTTGTCATCAATTTCTACTACACTGCCATCACGTAGCGCTGCATGGAAGAACGCAGTGTATAGCGCAGCGAAGCGTAACAATAATGATAGTGATGCGTGGCGTATCGTAGTTTAAACGTAGCGAATAACGTAGCATAACGTGGAGATTGACAGGACTCTCGTTATGTTCACGTTGTTCTAAGTAAAGACCACGTTATTCTACGTTGTGTCCCGTGTACCAAAAGTGTAAGGACGTCGTGATCTAACGTAGCGGTATTTTAAACATGTTCAACATTCAGATTTGTCGTTTACGTTGAACTACCGTGCTGCTAAGTTGTGCCACGTTGAGGCGCGTAACGGTCACGTTGAACTACGTACTTGCCACGTTGCGCAACATACGTAGCTAAACCAGGAGACGAAAACGTGACATTATGACTCGGGTATTAACGTTATTAACGTTCAGCCCAGGTCACACTGCCACGATTTTTGTTACGATTGCCCACGATTTACAAAATCTTGGTGAAGCGTGGTTAAGCATGAACACATACGTACTGGCATCTGTGTAAATCTTGAAGAATCTTGGGGGATCCTTATCGATCGGGAAGAGCTACGACAGTTTTGAACATGTTCAAAACATTCGTGGCTTATCGTAGCGCAGCCACGATTTTTCCAAAACTTAGGACAATCCTAGTGCCATCGTATCTCAATATGGCTTATTCTTACAGCCATCGTAGAGGCATTCGTGGCCTTTCGTGTTTAATCGTGATTAATCATCGAAACGGAAAATACCATAAAAGTGGAAAGTGCCGTCCTGTATTAGCCTGTGCGGACTGCACAGTCTAATCCGGGACGACACTTTACGCACATGCATTATGACCGGTTTACCCACGAGGCGCGTCATTAATTGTCTTTAGATACACGGATCCAGAAGGAGTCGAACTCTCACCTATACACTCGAACAAGAGCCCTACTCTATGCAGGGTTTATGCGTGAATGTGTGTTCGATGACCACTCTTTAAATAATAAAATTATATACGTGTGTCAACTGTTTTTTGAGGTAAATACATAATATTTAACGATGTTTTAATATTAATGCAAACCGATTGACCACTTCTCAACTACACGAGCCCAAATCCAGCCTTGTACTGTGGTGCCTAATTTAATAATCATAGGGACGCATGATGTCCGGTGATCCTTAATGCAATAAACTGAAAGCCCTGTAGGATCATATTTTTCACAAATCATACTTTTCACACACCTGTGAAGAATAGGATCTCATTTGTCACATTTTTATATGAGAAGAATGTGATTGGCCACAGATGGTGAATGCGCGAGGATCAAAGACGAAAATGACTTTATTGAATATCAAAAACTGGATGCGATCACAGAAAATGTGAATAATAAGACTGTGACGTGTGAAGAATAAGATCTAAATTTTCACACCTGTGAAGAATATATATTCGCTCTGAAAAAGTTCATTGACACACGAAATTTAGACAAACATTTGTCTTTAAAATTACGTTTCTCCAAGTTCACCAAAGCTTGTACAATTTGAAATTTAACTGGCGGAATTAGGACTCTGTACTCAATGTGACATTCTGAACCCCATGGGTATCTGCCCGTGTCGTACGAGCTCAATGTGTCGGCAGTAACATGGTCATACAATGTAATATGTGGACCGTGGGTAGTTGTTGACTTTCCACTCGTTGAACCATTAAATAGTCACAATTTCACACAGCACGTCGAAGCCACGTTTAGCAGTGCTGCTTTGCTCGGGGACAATGCCCCACTGCGCGACATTATGCAGAGACAAAAAACCATAAAACATCGATAAAAAAGACATAACAGAAGTATCTGTAATGTACAGAACTACATAAGAACGTACAGAAAGGGAAAATGACGGGATCGGCGGATTCTTCCGTAGTACACCGTAATTTCGTTAAATCGCAATTCGTACAAACACAAATCGATTGTATACAGCACTAACATCGGTTATGTTAATCTAGCAAACATCAAACAAAATAATGCAAAGTTTCCATGCAGTAATTGACATATTGATTATCTATGCTTAATTGCTAACTCTATTATGGAGTTTAAGTATCATCGCACACATGTTATAAGTGTTATAACGAAACATTCGTGTTTTATGAAATCTGCACAAGATGTTTGTTGCAATATCATAATAAATAAAATAAAATTATAAAATTATACACTACAAAATGCTTCTGTACATAATGTTAAACAATGCAATTAATGTAAACATACCAATTTGTCTAACACTGGAACATAAATCGAAATACATAAAAACTAAAACGCTAATCAAACGTACCTGGGATACATTGTACACTTTCGATCTCCCCATTGTACACTTTCGATAATCAACATGCACGAACGAAAAGGTTTAAATATTGATAAAACAATTTCGAAATGGTATCGTAAACAGTAAACGGTCTGCTATATTCGGGTAGGCTTTAGCAGACGCTATTAGTAAACTGATCGTCACACTTCGGTGCTGCAGTATACAGACGGGTAGATCACGTCTGCATGAATGAATCCTCAATGAAATCGGATACAATATGGACGCTAGCGGGTTTATTTTTATTTTTAGTTGAACTATTTTTTTCTGGATAAACAAGACTTGCAACAACAACGGCAGCAACAAAAGCACCATCAACAACGATGAATGATGATGATGATAATGAAAATGATGATAATGGTAATAATAATAATCATCATCATCATAATCATAATCATCATCATCATCATCACCACCATCATCATCAGCAGCAGCATTAGCAGCAGCAGCAGCATCGTAGACCTATTCATTGACGACGTTTCGCACGCTTTTCGGCTATTTAACGCAACGTCGTTTTTGCATAAGCGACGTCGTTTCAGTAAAATGAATGTAGAATATATTTTGAGCATAACTGATAAAAGAAAAATGACGTATAACAGCATTCTCATTAATTTAATAGCATGCACTTATTTTTTTTACTTTAAGACATTTCAATGCAAATATAAACATTCATATGAGAAACACACTATTGCACAAGTAAGTAACAAAATAAATATGTAAAGAAAATATGTTGCCGATAATGGTGATGATTCTGATGATTGCGGCATTAATGACGATGGGAAGTCGATATATTGTATAATTACCTTGAACAACCATGATGTCACACTTATCAATAATTGATTCTTCCACAAAATTGATTATTACAAGGTCGAGTTGCAGATGTAGATGAACAAACAAGTGGACTTCAGTTACTGGTTTATAACCATGATTTGCCCATCGCAAAATCATTTTAACAGAATGACCAGTAATTCCAATTCTAATAGGGTCCCATTATAAAACGGCAAACTTTGCAAGCATTTTTCTAGCATTTCTTATTTCAGATTGTGCAAGCCTGGTATCAATTTAAAGATAAATCTCTCCTCTATCAAAATTTGCACAAAAAAAGATATGTCATGCAACTTCTAAGCAAATGCATCTCACTTGAAGGCAGGCACCGGTAGAAAACATGGTTTCGGGAGTCATATTTCGACAAAAGCCCCATACCACAGTGAACACACCCCATAAGTTTACCTTTCAAGTTAGCCTTCAATGAAATGCACCAAAATGTTGCAGACACGCTCGGGATATTAGAAATTACCACAAAGGCATGTCTGAGGTACCTAGATGGCTTTTATGCCAGAAGAGAAGAGGAACTCTTTAGTAATAGGCACTACTTTTGAATGGACCATGGGGGATGCACAATGATTTACTGGTACCTAACCTTAAAGAAAACTCAAAATTTTGCTATCATGAAAAAAAACTCTTGTACATCATTATTAACCTACTTGTACCACAACTGCAAAATTTCAGGTCGATCTGCTAAGTACAAATGCCCCCAAAGCTTGCGCTTCAGTACTTGGATTGCATGGGTAGCGTGAACAAAAATTCGCACCTAAATCACTTCAACCAGTCAAAATACCAGTTCATTTAGACTTATTTTAATGCAATGGACAGTAATAAGGTATAAAACGTGTAATATTTGCGAATAACATGATTCCATGTTCTGTGAGCTGCAAAAGGCGAGTTTCGGTTTGTTTTTTTCTGTTTTTTTTACCCGAGAAAACAGGGTTTGCTTTAAAAATCGTAGATTTTAGACGTGTCACTTATGATATTTTTCATATTTATTCCCGTGAAAAGTAATAAACGCAATAAAAAAAAACACAGTTACATGGGGATGTTATGTATAAGTGGACCCTAAAGGGCCGGTTCCTGGTTTTCTTAAAGGTTAGATACCAGTAATTCCAATACCCATAGGGTCCCATTATAAAACATTGCAAGCATTTTTCTAGCATTTCCCTTATTTCAGATTGTGCAAGCCTGGTATCAATTTAAAGATCAATTTGTCCTCTTTCCAAATTTGCCATAAAAAGATATGTCATATTACTTCTAAGAAAATGCATCTCACTTGAATGCAGGCCCCGGTAGAAAACAGGGTTTCGGGAATCATATTTCGACAAAAGCCCCATACCACAGTAAACATACCCCAAAAGTTCACCTTTCAAGTTAGCCTCCAATGAAATGCACCAAAATGCTGCAGACACGCATAGGATATTAAATAACCACAAAAGGCATGTCTGAGATACCTAAATGGCTTTTATGCCAGAAGAGAAGAGGAACTCTTTAGTAATAGGCACTACTTTTGAATGGACCACGGAAGGATACACAATGATTTACTGGTATCTAACCACTAGAATTAAAGCTTTTCGCTTGTGAGGTACATAAATGCTCAGGGGCAAAATTGGAAAGGACCTATACTAGTACCATGTTATTTATTTTTCTTAAACAGATAAACACACATTTGATCTCAGCCGCGGTTCATCCCTCAACATTTGCTCACGGGCAACATTTTAACAACTTAATTCACATGTGTACATATAGCCAAATTAATAAAATCAAATATTGTAAGCTCGAATGAATAATGAGCGCTCGAAAAAATATAAATAATTGTAGCAATAGCAGGTATACCGAGTAAGAGCAAGTATAGCAAGATAATGCTCTTATTATAAATGGTCGTTGTTCCAGCATGATCTTATTTACGGAAAAAAAAATTATAGACAAAGAACACAATTATCGTTGTTAAACTACCCATAAACAACGCCAAAGAAGTTCCGATTCTGAGTGGTGCATAGTAAAAAGTTCCAATAAAAATTGCAAAACAATATGTCAAATCATGTAAAAATCGAAATTAGTTTCGCATTATCGTTGTTTATCGGCCAATAAACAACTCTTTGTCGTTCTGATGCGTGGCTATTAAACAACTCGGGATAACGCACTCGTGGCTTAATTCCTATGCATCAGAACTCAAATCGTTGTTTATTGACTTATAAACAACGATAAATCGAAAATTATTTCTTAAGTGAAAATGCAATAACAAACAAACAAATACTAGTATTTAAAACTTTTTGAGGCGTTTTCAACTCTCAACTACGTTTCCGTAATGTCTACGAACGGTGCCCCACGTCCTTTGCTACTACCTACCATCACGTGATGTTGACAAATATCTGTATACTATATCTTCCCTTTTTATTTCAGTCAACATGAATTGTATACTATATCTTCCCTTTTTATTTCAGTCAACATGACGTGAGGTATGCTGCTGTCGTCTGCAGAATTTTGGGATATGGGTAAACGTATTGTACTTGATAAACACACTGCATGGCAATTTGTTGCTTTTGAAAATACAGTTGAACAATGTGAAGGGTAAGTTGGTTCCTTATTCCTGGTTCCTTATTCCTTATTCGAATAAGGAATAAGGAACTATTCCTTATTCCTTATTCAAACTAGATATTGTTGATGTCATTTTATAACGAATAAGAGTACACAGAAGTCTTACGGTAAATCAGAACAATTGTTAAAATAATCAGCGCCTATATTAATTCAACGAATAAGGAATAAGGAACTGGTTCTTTATTCCTTATTCAACACCGAATAAGGACCTGAAACTGTAGGGCAACAAGTACAAGTACTATATCATTCCATCTGATTACCAGGAAACTTGATAATAAAAATCATTCGGTATAAAACACAAATAATGTATGAACAGTTAAAATATATATTAAATGAATAATGAACAAAGAACTGGTTCCGTATTCCTTTTTCAAACTGAATAATATATATATATATATATATATAATATAATTATGTGTTTATGTTCGCCAACATTGCCAAACATGAACGTGAAGCATTCAAGTTGAACACGGAGTATGCTTTCCGAAAAAAATTCCGTTTATCTTCAAATACGAGGTTATATCGTCTCCTGTAACCAGTTCCTTATTCATTATTCAAACTAAATAAGGAACTGGAATTAAAAACACCACATTCATTCACAGAGGCTTCCTTCTGTTAAAAACGGTGTAGAATTGAGAAAAAATGAACCATTTCGCATAAATAGCCAGTTTAACGATAGGAACCGAGCATCCGAATTTGCGTGTCCGAAATTATGGCATCCGAATAAGGAACTGGTTCTTTAGTGAACGAAGTACATTCGCCATTGCTTATATTATATTAAAAAAAAGTAGAAATAAGACAGAAAATATTCGTTTGCCGTAAATAACGAATATTTTATTATGTTTTAATACACATTAATTTTCAGTTAGGTTGGAAGTCGAATACGGAATATATTTTCAGAAGATAAAGTTTTTCAGTAAATAAAATCAACTAAATGCGATACAATTCACTGTATCCAGAAATATTTCATTACAAATGCAATTATTTTTACTAATGTGTCAGTTCCTTATTCGCGTCTAAATAAGGAATAAGGAACCAGTTCCTTATTCCTTATTCGATCTGAATAAGGAACTGGAATTCTCCAACATAAACGATTACGGTACACGTACCAAAAGGTAACCCATTTCTATGAGAATTATTTTAAATAGTCATGTATGTCAAATATATTCATTCTAACACATTTCTACTAAGTATTACTCATGAATGTTTCAGTTCCTTATTCGCGGCTGAATAAGGAACAAGGAACCAGTTCCTTATTCCTTATTCAAACTGAATTAGGAACTGGAATTAAAAACACCACATTCATTCACTGATGTTTCCTTCTGTTAAAAACGGAGTAGATTTGAGAAAGAAAGTAACCATTTCGCATAATTCACCAGTTGTACCGATATAAATCGACCATCCGAATTTGCTTGTCCGAAATTATGACCTCCGAATAAGGAACTGGTTCGTTAGTGAACGAAGTACAGTCGCCTTTGATTAAATGAACCATAGTAGAAATAAGGCAGAAAATACTCGTTGCAGTAATTAACGAATATTATATTCTGTTTTAATACAAATTACAGCTTGATTTGAAGTCGACTATGTTTTCCATATATATAGTTTTTCGGCAAATAAAATCAACTTCATACGATACAATTCACTGTATCCAGAAATATTTCATTACAAATGCAATTGTCTTTGACTAATGTTTCAGTTCCTTATTCCCGACTGAATAACGAACTGGAACTCTCTAACTTAAACGATTACTGTACACGCACCGAAAGGTAACTCATTAGTATACAATTTTGCGGCGGTGTTCGGATTTGGACCGGATCGCCCGGAAACCTTCCCGGCAAGGGACAGTTAGGAGCCTCTGATTGCTTGCTTGGTACTGTCAATGTCGTGGGGGTATTAACCATGGGAAGACTGCACAATCCCGTGGTGTTTATATGCCACTGATTCGGAAATCGGGGTAGGACCGTATTCGAGCTGCAAGGGGGCGCATCTTTCAATTCCTTATTCGCGTCTGAATAAGGAATAAGGAACCAGTTCCTAATTACTTACTTAAATTGAATAAGCAGCTGTCATTTTAGTGAATCTGTCCATTCATTATTTCTTCCTTTGTATAAACACGTAAAAGAACTGAGGAACAAAACGTTTTCCATTGTGCAGAATTAACTAATATTACAACTAGGAATGGACCATCTTAGTTTGTTTATCCGAAATAATGGCCTCCCAATAAGGAACTGTAAATTTGTGTGAACAAGTACATTTCTTATTGCTTTTGTTATATATACACGTAGTAGAAATGTGACAGAAAACAAGATCTGGTCATAGTTAACTAATAGTATAATGTCAATACGCACTACATTTCGAATTGAAATTGAATATGAAACATGTTTTTCTAACATATAGTTTCACTACAAACAGTATCAAGAAGTACATACCAACATTGCACTTTGTGCAGATGTTTTTTTTTCTCAAATACTTAGTTTTGAACGATGGGTCACTTTTAACAAAAAAGGAATGATGAACGGGTTATTTTTGGACTGTATATAATTTTAAGGAATAAGGAACTGTTTCATTGTTCCTTTTTCAACCCCGAATAAGGAACTGAACCTATAGTGAACAGATGCATTCGTTGTTGCTTCTTTCATATACAAACGTGGTAGCCATTAAATTTTTACAGAACATAATAATTTGGACCATAAACTGTTGTACATCTTTTAAACTGTTACTTTGCAATACACCAACAGTAACCATTACTCAATGCCGAATAAGGAATAAAAACTTCAGTGAACAATTGCATTTACCGTAACACTGCTTCTTACATGTAGTATATTTGGTACAAATGACAGAAAACAACCATTGCTAACATTACCGCTAGATCCCAACCACCCAAGTGTGTTGGTTCGAATTTCGGGCACCTAATAAGGAACCGAAACTTAAAGATACTAACTCCAGATGGGCATTAAAATGTGCGTTTTTTGCAGATATGTTTTGTTGAATAAGATCTCACTTTCATTGAATCTGGTATTCACGATTTAAAAATACCGCGGCTTTCCCCCAATACAAGCACATGATTCAAGTGTGCGCATGCGCGACTCAACAAAACTAAACTGTCACGGTAATATCCTAAATATAAACGGCGCTATTTGTACATTACTCGATGGGTTATAGCGTCTGCAGACACTATAGATTTTAGGACAGATTGATTTTTTTAAAAATTTTATACAAGATTATGGAAGAAAAGTGTGTATTTTGACAATTTTCTTTCGTTTGGATCATCTGCAGTTCAGTCCCTTTAAATGAACAAGTATATTCATTTCTTCTTCTTTGAAATAATTAACGCTATAATTTTGCCGAAAAGCAATCATAGAACCAATATAAATATTTGTATAGTCGGTTACATCTAGACAATACAAGTTGAATTAGAGACATGGTTTCCAGACATAGCCTAATAGTTTCTTTTGAAATATAAGTTACATAAAAATAATGCAATGTATTCAGATATATATTTACCAGTAAGTTGATTATTTCGGAAAACATATCAGTTTTAACGAATGATGAACTGTTGTTGTTTTTCGGGCAGTATATAATTTTTAACAATCTATTTTTGGAACACTGCATAGGAACTGAACATGTGTATCCATTTTTGTTTTCTTCGTACACATTCGGATATTCCATGTCCACGCGAACGTAAACGTACACGTGAACGTGAAGGGATGCGTGTACGTGAAACAAAATCGCCCTCCAAAGATACTGTTCCATGTGTCCGTTACGTGAACGTGATGACTATCCATGAACGTGAAACTTCGATCCTCGGCTATTACATGTGCACGCGAACGTGAACGTGAACGCAAACGTGAATGGGTCCGAGTACGTGAAAGAAATCGCTTACCAAAGATACTGTTGGTCCTATTCCATGTGTCCGTTGCGTGAACGTGAATCCTATCCGTGTACGTGAAACTTCGCTCCTTTAAGGTTCTTGTACTCTGCACTTCCTCTCGTTGTCTTCTATCATTATATTAAGTTTCATTTGAATTCATTCAATAATAATGCAGTTATGCTCCGCACAAGAAAATTAACCAAAGAGCAATAACTCGTTAACATTGAACAAATAGTTATGGTCCATGTACTCAGCACTTCCTCTCATTGTCCACTATAATTCTATGAAGTTTGATTTCTTCTATACAAATGGAAGTATGCTCCGCACAAGAAAATGTATGCTTCGCACACGAAAATGAAACAAAAGGCAATAAATATTGAAGAAATAGTTGTAGGCCTTGTGCTGTGCATTTTCTCTCATTGTCCTCTATCATTGTATGATGTTTCATGCGCATCTCTGCATTACTAATAGAGTGTCATCTGCACAAGAAAATGAAACAAAAGGTAATAACTCTGTAAATATTGCAGAAACAGTTGAGGTCCTTGTACTCTGCACTTCCTCTCATTGTCCTGTATATGAAGTTTTATTTGAATCCCTTCACTGCTAATGGAGTTATGCTCCGCACAAGAAGGGTGACGGACGGACATTCAGACAGTCGGACGATGCGATTACTATATGCTCCCAAAGATCTCTTCGCATAAAAACAAGAAATATTTATACTACTATGAAAAACTGCAACCAACCATTGTAGCCAGGGCTTGGACTTGGGGTTGTTGATGCTGAAAAACAAGATAAACGACATAGTGACATGAGTTTATTGTCTTAGTAAAATTGTAATTCAAATGCAAAAATGGATTATTTGTAATTGTTTCTGTGAATAAAGAGAGCTTTAATTTTTTTATGAATCATTTGCTGTTTAGTTTGACCTAAACAATTAATTATTAACAATCTCTTAACACATAGATCTACACATGACATATAATGCTAACACTATTATTATACAGGTAGATCGTTTAAACTTATAATTTGAAAAATGTTACATGCATTTCTTACATTACACTGGAACATGTAACTATACACTCATAAGCGAAGCTAACCCGTAAAATCATTATATTTTGTGGTGTCATAATTTTGTGCATTCCTGACAAACGGCTCATCCCCGCCCATTAATTTCTTTAATTATTATTATTTTTAAATTTGTATGTATACTTTTTAATTATCATGCAAGAAGACATTCTTATTATTTAACAAGGCTATCAGTGAAACAGATGGATGCTCTCCAATGCGCTTCTCCAAGACTCTGAGAAATATCATTGAGGTGGAATGTCCTGATTCAGTGCACACCTCATCTTGTAGCTTCCCAAGAAGTTTCATTGAATTCTTTCTCGTAGTTGCTGAGAAATAGTCCAGACAAGAAAAAGGGGACAGAAGGACGGACGGACAAAGCGGCGATTATTATGCTCCCCCCCCCCCCCCCCAATTTTTTTTCGGAAAGCATACAAATAACAAGAGCTGTCGGACATACAGACCGGAAACAACTAAGAAGGACAATTTCAAATAATTCAAGGTCAATAACTCCACATTTCCTGGGGCGCTTTGGCTGATTATCAAACTTGATCTAGATATTATTATTACAAACATTTTCATGAAGTTTGGTGACGATTGGATGAAAAGTTGGAGAGAGCGGAGACGGCTAAAAGGTTTAGTTAAGATAACTCAAGGGCCATAACTCCACAATTCCTGGGACGATTTGGCTGATTATCAAACTTCATCTAGACTTTATGCCCACAAACATTTTCATGAAGTTTAGTGAAACAAGATTTATAAATTCTCTACCAATTGGATTCATGTTAATGTTATTTTCTTTTGTACAGAATCAACATCAATCCATTAGCACCAACGTCCACTTATTACCTTAATACGACTGACTGCTAAAGAAAATCAGTATGGTTAAGACTAAAAGGGGTTCCAAAGATTGAAACATTTTTCAATAGGTTTCACTAGGATTTATGGTTTAATTTTTCTAATGAATTTATATTTGGTTTACGTACGGAGGAATGTATTAGGTTTATCTTGCAAGATACAATCTGTGTACCGGTAAAAGTAGCCTAATCGCGTTTTGACACCAAGAACACGGTACGTTTAGTAATAATTTTTTATGTTTTTGAAATTGTACGCTTTGACATGAAAAATGTATTTATTTATAAGGCAAGCGTGACCAAAATAACATAAATTGCCTCTTACAACCATGAAGTACATGTAGTCTTTGGTAAAGTTATTCAGCATGCCCAGTATAGCAAGGCCGCTGTAACGGACAGTATCAAGTTGCACCCGGAGAAGGAAGCCTGTCATGCGGTCTGTCACACTCGCCTGCACAGCCGTCAGGGACGGAAGGTTACTAGCAGGCATGCTAAAATTTCAGTTCACTTTTCACCATCCGTTTTATGGCTTGGTTTGATGATTCTAAATATTAAATATATAAAAGGGTAGTTCTACAAAATGACTACATTCAAATAAACAAGTGACAAAATATGTTGTGATAAGTGAATGGCGATAAAAACTGTTATCTGAGTTGAAGATGAAACATCTACAATATTAATTTTTTTACAACGTGTACTTACAACTGCACAGTCATGTTACACACAGGCACACCAAAGAAGAACAATCTTGTTGAAATCTGCAAGGAAGTCATGTCCAACAGTGTAAATCTATTATGACATCATAAAATACAACATTTAATGCTTTAAAATCAATTATTACAAGAAAATACTATTGTTTTCGACTAGTTTTTCCAATCAATGACAGTTTTAATAATCTCATTTATCAGCTAGAAACATAGTGTTGACTTTTGACATGTAAAACAAACACTAGAGCATGAAAAATGTCATTAGTCAAATACACCCAAAACTCTTGTTTTCGTTAGATAAGCCACATAGAAACCAATGTTACATCTGTTCAAACCATAACTGTTTGAAAGTTTAACAATCACGGTATGGCGCTTATATACATGCCATTTTGAAATGTGTACCCACATTTTTGACGGGCTGGGCTAGATGTTTCTCAATGAAACATAATAATTATGTTTGGTGTTGACAACACCAAATATACAGAATGTTTATATAAGCATTAACGTGCTAAGATGCACCACAGGCGACCATTTTGAGAAGCATTTAGGTAAGTTTGGTAAATGACCACCCATGAAACATTTCTATGCATTCATAAAAGTTGGCTCAGTAGATTTAGAGGAGATTGTGTTTGTGTTCTTTTTTAGGTCTTACAGCAATGTAATGCAACGGACCGGAACCACTGAAGCAATTGGATAGTGGACCACCCAAGGAAAGTTTTTATGTGGTTAAAAGGGAGATGTCATTTAAAGAAAAAGAGAAGGCTTGCATGCATAAGCTCCTGGCCTTGAAGCCAGAAACTAATACCAATACATGTAATCAAATACCCAGTACACACACAAAGTATTTACTATTATATTATTAATTCCAAATTTGGATAAATGGGAGCTCATCGCAATATCAAATAAAAAACTTGCCTCAGATGTCACCATGGTGCTCATGTTGTGAAAGAGACTGGAGGAAGTATCATTCATTGACGAGTTCCACGATGTATGCATCATACCAGTGACTTCATATGTGTAGCTTGCTGCAAAATCACATTATCAATAATACGTTAAAACGATCACATAGAGATGACACAACAATCTTCGAGAGTAAGCATACTATACAAAAAAAAGCTTTTACTGGCAGGGGAATAAATTGTATGAACAAAATCCAGTTTGTATGCATTTAACAAAATCCGCAGTAACTAACCACAACATAAGCAATATTTGAGGCGTGTCATGCCTAATTCAAGTGTGTAACGTGTCATCCCGGATGATACTTTCCGCTTGTATGGTATTTTCTGTTTCATAGAAGTCTCTTCTAAAAATAAATCCACTTTAGGCGGAAAATGCCATCCCGGATGAGCCTGTGCGGACTGAATAGGCTGATCCAGGACGACATTCTACGCACATGCATTAAGCTCGATTTTCGACCACACGCCTCATTTTAGTTAAAGTGCTAAGCAATAAGGGTGCTTAATTGAATACGCGGCTGCAAAATAATTAGGTTAATATATGAAATGTACGAAGTTCAATGCATTTCTATTTCGTATACATTGTACATTAAAACAAACAACCACACAGTCAGACAAGAAATAAAGTAAAATTTGCTCATTTTAATTCCGCAAATAAAGTGCAATGAGCAACACAACATCTATCAGAAAATGACTCAAAACTATTTTATCTTTCCAGTTTCTGTTAATAGAAGGGTAGCCTAACAAACTATAAACTTTTGCTGCACACTGTAGGAATACATTACAATTCTATATTAATTTCTGTCAAACATTATATTTCCTTGATGATTTTCAAGTTTATTGAGTGTGTATGATGAATGTGTAAATAAGGGGTGTTGTAACTTAAAGATACATACAATTGCAAAGCTGCAAATAAGGGGTAGTTGTTCTCGGTGTTGTTGTCCCATTTGTTGGGAGCCATGTGGTGTTGGTTGTTGAGTGTGTGGGTGTTGTTGTTCCAGTTGTTGTGAGCCATGGAGCCATGTTGGTTCTCTGGTTGTTTCTGTTGTCATTCTAGTTGTAGTTGTCAACGCTGGCAATGGAAATAAAAATAACAATAATTAATGCAATTCTACACTGATAACATCTTTTAGATCCAGTACGATATTCCTTTTTCTACAAATATATATACTTATGTTTTAGCATTTGATTTTGTTACAAATTACATAGTTATATCTTTCTTAGCTGATTCAATATATTATATCGTTCTAAAAACAAAGCGAAAACAAACAAAAACAGACTTGTAATCCCTCCATTTAAATTTTCAACAAAATAGAAACATTTATTTAACTCCGTGTTTGCATATGTGATAAAAGACAGTTCACAGTCCTTTCCAGTGAAACCTTGACTACAGCTGCAGACATAGCCATTCTCAATATTAGTGCAGCTGGCATTATTTTCTGCCATGGATTCGGAAAGCACTCATGGATATCTGCGGTAGATACAATAACAATAGTCATATTTGTTTGTTTTTATAACAGACACATTACCATGGCATTGGTTCCGAAATTGTTTTTAAATGCTCACATGTAGCTGTGTAAAGATAGGCTTTCATATTTTTTTACCTATTGAACGAATGTTTGAACCCACGTGATCCATGCGCAAAATTGACGTCTTTTACTTAATCATCGTAGTCAACCAAACAAAGACTCAACCTAAAAGCTATAAACTAAAACTCTTAGTATGTTAAGAAGATTTAAATTCCATTTGAATGTATTTCCCTGCTCGAAAAAGTGTACTTAATACGCATTTAATGCGTATTAAACGCTGCGGTATTGGCACCATATTTTTTCTGCGTTTAATACGCATTTAATACACTTGAAAATGCAGAAAAAATACGCTTTCTAACAGAAACAATTGTATTTTTTCTGCATTTTTCCTGCATTCACACACTTAGGTGCATTTAAAGTGTATTTTGTAAAAAAAAATGCACAAACAATACGCTTAATGTACTTAAAGTGTACTTAATGCGCATTTAATGCACAAATAATATGGTGCCAATACCGCAGCGTTGAATAAGCTTATTAGACATGGGTTACTAGTGAACATTCAATTTTTGTTTTCCAGGAATAAAAAGAATTCCGAAACAAAACTAAATAATTTAAGTATACTGTATTACAAATTACCTACAACTTACACAACGGTACCTGCTTCCATATGTTTATCTCAGCACCAGTCCAAACGAATATTCAGCAGTAGGTTTATGTAACACTATAGTCTATCTTAGGCATACAAAATTATGTTTGTTTCAAGTTACATGCCCCAAAATTAGGGTAGGTAGGTAGAGATTTATTTTTATTTGGTAAATTGTCAACTTTAAGATTCTAAAACTAACTAAATATTCAAAACATATCGGTAATATCCTTAAACACTGTTTTGAAGTGGATGCTTTCAAAACAAAACACTTATTTATGGGTCATTACAAAAATAATCAATATTTCAGTGATTTCAATGCTGAAAGCTGATGCGCTATTTTTTTTTAATATTTTATGTTTCCACCACATAATGTTGATTTATTTGGTAACACAAATAAGCATTTAATATTATATGCCCACAAGTAATGGTAAACGTCAATGTCTCCAATGTTCCTAAGATTCCAGTTTTGTCTGTGATTTGGCCGTTTTTTTTCTCGCAATCATTGTTATTTCTAAGAATATTTACTGTACTTTAATATAAAACATGTCAGTGTACTATTTATATCACATTTTATGTTTTAAATAGGTATTTCATCCCATTTAGCAAACAATATTAAAAATAAAAATGTTGAAAGTGTGTATATTATGGCCGTGTTCCTGGTGTTACTATTTGCTAATCGCAATGTGTAACATATAATGTATTAATATATAATTGTGTAATAACATATCCTTACAAAGTCTCTTTCTGATAAATGATAACCGACAGCAACCAAAAGCATCCCTTACGGAGTTGAGAATATGTAGCTAACGTGTATAAATGAGACATAATTACATTTGTTGTGTCTGATGTTACGTAACTTTTTAACTCGGAAAATATGCGCCGCATATTTTGAATAGTATTTCTCCGTTATTATAACAAGTAATTTGTTGATGATAAAAAAAATGCTGTTGAGGATTTGATATTATTCTTTTGCAGTCAACTTTTGATGAAATATTTCCTTGGTGTTACTGTCCCTGTAGTTATTGCTTAAATGATAACACAATGTATAGGTTTGGTAACGGTGTGTATAATTACCGAAATCCCCGTAATTACCGAAATCCCCCAAAATCCCTTTTTATTTTAATTTGTATTAAGAAGTATTAAATGCAAATAAATCATTTTATAGCACTCATAATTGAAAACGTATGCATAAATTGTATTTATTTCACGTTTATGATGATGTACGTTGACTATATAAAGGGATTTCGGTAATTACGATAAGATTTGCGTGAGTGCTCTCCCTTGCCGTTACCGAAATCCCATATTATTGTGGTTTAAAGTAATATTATATGCATTTTTATGCAATAACAACTTATTCCAGATACAAAGCTTTAATATATCTTGCATATGTATGCATAATACTCATGTACTGAACGGATATGGCGCGATACAGTAGTTAATTATCGGGATTTCGGTAATTACTAGAGTAGTTGAATGTTTGTGCTCTCCCTTGTTTTCCGCGTTTAGTTTCCGAAATCCCTTTCTTGTCACGTTATTGACTATAACCGAATGCATTTTAAGGCATTACAAAATCCTGGATGCAGATCATTAAATTATAAATCATTTGTCGATACAGAGCTTTCATATAGGCAACGGATATGTAAAGGTTCATTAATTAATAAAAGGGATTTCGGTAATTACGAGCGGAACAAAGTTATATGTATAATTTGTCTTTCAGCATTAACTGGATATCGGCAAGACGGATGTAAAACTTTAAATAATAATGAAAATATAGAATTTATATACGTGCATAGCTCTAATTTATTTACGGATTAGTTAAGATACAGGGATTTCGGTAATTACGAGCGGAGTTATATGTATTGCTCTCCGTTGTTTTCAGTGTCCAGTTACCGAAATCCCCTTCATATTTTGGTTTAAACTACAAGTAATATAAAATGATTTTTAAACATAACAAATCAATAATTGGTGCAAAGCGTTCGGTCATATATCAAATATATGCATACAATCCATGTGTACAACGGATATGATGAGGTGCATTAAGAAAATATAAAGGGATTTCGATAATTATCTACTAGCGGAGCCGAGTTATCTATATTATGTACATATTTCCAAATTGTCGGGATTTTGCTAAGTCTGTAAATGACAATGCCATAAACGTTGATTTAATACATTCATTTAATAAATTAACAACAATATACAAACAATACTGGTTGCATTATATACAGAAACAACAACATAATAACAATCTACTTATTGTTTGTAAAAAATACCTCTTAAATGTCTAAATAACTTGGTGTGTCCAAGTTGGTTCAAGTGAACCATGTCACCATCGTAGTCCATAGGGAATCTTATTTTGTTTAACTTTATCACATGATTATTTTTCATAAAAATGTCATAAATTTTGTTCCTTTGAGCATTAAAGCACTTCTTGGTCATTGCTTAATATTTCGGGAAATATCCACGTTCGGTAATGGTACAAAAAAAAAACATGCGTAATCCCAGCGGCATGCAGTTCACTTTCCAGACTGCACAGCGACGACACAATGTCCATCGTCGATGAACGAGTGTGGAGTTATCATTTCCACCAAGTAGTACCACCGCAACATGAGGTTGAAACAGCATAACTTCCTGAACCAACTCACGATCCGGACGTGCTGCCATCATACCGCCTTTTCCAAAGAACCGTTTTTCACCTGGCATCTGAAACGAAATATAAATGTCATTTGCACCTTTGATGTAATAATTATAGTCTAGTACCTTAATCTGTAAACATTTTAATGTGTGCATAATAGTAAATTTATTACCAATGCATTTTGACATTTTGACAAGAATACATTAACTTTTAGCTATTTATAATGCCAATTAAATACTCATTTTACGTTATAAGTATTATTAGTACCTTTAAATCATTATTACAGTGTCTTCCCAGTCTTTTGACATAATTGAATTTCCATGTAATGATTTTTATACTACAATAATTTGTAAGGAGTATTCATATTATCGTAATTCACGATTTAAGAAACAGAGTAACACCAAGGACTGGGTTTGGTAACACTGCAGACATACTCAACAAAAAACCTCTTGTTTACAGAAAACTTCATACTGTGTAATCACTTGAATTCGCGGGGTACAAATTTCGCGCACTTGCGATCGCGGACATATTCGCGCGGTCTTAAATTCGCGCAACAACGATTTTGAAAAAATAAACGAGAATTGGTTTTTACCCAAAATATGTGTCAATTATGCAAAAAAAAAACACGACCAACCAGATACTGAAGGGTCCTATTGTGACAGCTTGTTTGTTGCAATAAACACGTATATTAGTACCGGGTTAGGCTCTTAATTGACAGCAGTAATAGCAGATTTAGGTGAGACAATATATACAATATATCACGTTATGTCAAACTGACACATTGTTGTTAATTAAATGCCGATTGAAATACTCCACATCGCTGGCGCTAATTCTTTACTAAAAAGATCAACTTGCGAAAAGTAACATCTCCATGTTTCTTATACCTATTGTAAAAAGTAAAGTAAAGTGTTTGTTTATTATAGTGTCATCCCTAGCGATTTAGGGCCAGCCAGTTTTGACTTATGAGACACCTTAACTGATGAACATCTTCACTCCCGATTCCTATCCTATTTGCCGGGCGCTTGGCAGGAAGGCAATCGGTACCCCTTGATTTAACTAGCTGCTGGGTATGCAACCGGCCATATCAGAACTCGCCCTGTGTAGGACTCGAACCTTCGACCTCCCGCTCCGTAGCCGGACGCCCTAACCACTAGGCCACGGAGACGGTTACGAGTGTTCAAAATCACGCCTTTGCGTAACTGTGTTATAGAAATACAATTTTGTTGTTATGCGTTACGAAATTTTTATACAAAAGTAAAGATCTCAATGTACTCTGCGCTACAAAGGTTTTTTTATGGCAATCAATGCACCCATGCTTTCCATGCGGATGACGTGGCGGTGTACATGTCGGCATAATTTTCGAGCGCATTTTTTAGCAGAACAAAGGATTAACATGAAATACACGTGCAGTTCAATTGTAAAATACATTCGTGTTTACATCACGTGAACATTAATATTAGGAAAGGCGTATCGGATTTCGAATTGATTATACGCGATTTAAAATTAATTACAAGGAATACTATTACTAGTAGATCTCCATATTTTGTATATAGAAACGGAACATCATATGGATATAACACATTAAGGATGTTAACAACAATGAAAAAGACAAGTTGATTATGTTTATGTTTTGCGGTCACGAAAATGGGCTATAGTGTATACATGTATATTTATATACGTGGACACCGCGAATCGCGATATAGCTGATATGCAGTGTACGGCCGCATTTAAAATGCTCACAATTTAAATTAAAAGAAAAAAAACGCATTCATTAATCAAAATGAAGCATATAAAGAAAACATTCCAAAAAACGTTATTTAAAAACATTCGCATCGTAAAATTTAAGCGTATATTTACGAACGATTACCAACGTACATTTGAACGAACGTGTAAGCTTCCAAGGTGTTGCTAATCTGATAAATCGGTAAATATTCGCGATGGTCATAAATTCGCGCAATGGCGGGAGCGCGAAAAGCGCGAAAATTAGTGATTCAACAGTATTGAGTTTTATTAAATAAGAGGAATTATAATTTTAATGACACATGTGGTTCTCCATAAAGTTTTATCATGCAAGTTTCAAATATGCTTGCTTATGTCGGGGTGTACCTCAATATGTAAGACAAATGACAAATGACTGGTTATGTAACGGAAATTCCAAAATATTTCATCCAATATTGACACCTTAGACTTCATTTGTTTGTACTTATCAGTCTTTACGTAATATAATTAGTTATAAATACTACAGAAAGCGATTAAACTATACAAACATATTTTTAAACATGATGTTTCCGTACCATAAATAGTAACACCAGTGACACAAATGGGAACAGAAAGGACGACCTAATGCGGTATAATTGTAATACATACTTTTTATGTTTGGTACCAGTAATAGTAATTGATTAAAACAAATTTAGTGGGCATTTGAAAGTTGTTATCCTCTTTGAATTGTTATAATACCGGATGATATCATCAATGATGTTCAAAATGCCAATAATTGATATGCAATTATAACTGAATACGAACTATTGTTTTTCTTTTAAAAGATAAACTTTTATCAGATAATAGAGGCATCTAAATCAATAAGGACACTTTCAATGGCATTCTTAAATTGTTACTGGTGGGGTTTTAAAAAATCCCAATGGAACCCCTTCCTCCAATGAACACAGAATAATGTCCAGATTAATGTCATTACAATGTCAACTGTTTGGTAATGAACATATATCAACTCGTGACATACTTGTGTGATTTAAATGCATATGTGTCAAGTAAACACAGGTTATTGGGTCTACAGGTGACAATGCTTAGAGGATTAAACAACATGTACCCTACAATGTTAACGTATATTAATGAAGCTGTCACCAAGTTATTCCTAAAATAGTTTTTTAAAAGCAACACATAATTTTTGATATTATAATTTAATTAAGAAATGATTTTCGATGTATCGTTGTTTATCAGCCAATAAACAACGATTTGGAGCAAAAAGTATTTCAATTCTAACAAGATAGTTTAGCAAATGTAATGAAAACTACATTTTACTGTGCTCAGCTCAGAATCGGGACTACTTTTTGCGGTGCTTATTGGGTAGTTCAACAACGATAATTTTGTTCTTTGTCTATAGAAATATTTGCCAGTAGCGTGTTAGAACGTGTTATTAATAACTATAGATTACTATTTAATGTAATGGCCAAGTTTTAAACACATGTTTCATGTCCTTTTCATACATATTATTAGACAATACACAGTTTTGTTGTAGCAAGAATATGTTTTTAGAATAATAATTGAAAAAGTGCAAATGATTGACTAGTTGAAACTACTTTAGGAGAATTGATTATTATTAACTGCAATTATCCGAATTTCACCTCCAGTTTCATGTCCTTTTTGATACAGACTAAGATAACATGAACTTGCTTGTTTGTATGAAAAAGAAGTTAAATAAACAATTTAATAAACCTATTTTGGAGGATGTTAATAACAAAAATCAATTGATCAATATTGACCAGTTTGGACCACTTTGTGAGTATTGATTATTATATACTCTAATGGTTAGATCATCTACTCATGACAAGAGACGTTTTCATTCAGACTAAATAATCATAAAGCGTTGTCTTGTTTATGGTAGAGTGGAGTATGACATTTTTACTATTATTTTAAGAAATATAATCACTACCTTGTTTCTAGCAAAACAAAGTTATAATTATGAAAGTATTTACATATTAATGGACATTTCCTTGTATACAAGTTCACTCGACTACTGTCAACAATATTAATGGTATTGGTCAGCATGAAATCAGCCGGTTAAAAATGTAGGTTAAACCCAGCGTGGATCCACTGGGGCAAACCCCGACTCAAACATAAAATTAGCATTTTTTCTGAACCAAGAAATAAATATGCAATAAAAGGTATTACTTTATAAATATTTGTTTAAATTCAAAAACTAGTCACACAGGTTCATTCAGATTTTGTTGTGCACAAAAGTTATAACCAAATTATGAATCCAAAATATATTTGAAATCTTCAACGGTCATCTATCAAACAAAAAATATTTGAAACAGTGTAATTTGAAAAAGTCATTTGTGTTACCAAAAATGTCCGTATTGTAACCGTAATTTAAGAGCAGTAAGTTTGCTTCATTAATTTTTCAAATTCTAAATAAGAATTACATGCAAGGAATTTTTGTAAAGGTTGTCTTTGATGTTACATTTTTGTCCATGGTGTTATTAATATACAATGCATCATAGGAGCAGTCTCGTGGTATTCTTGATTATTGGACAAAAAGTGTTTTACCAAATCGGGTTTTGATTGTTACTGTTATCTAGGCTATTTCAAACATTTTATAACTGTTTGCTGAGTCATTATTATAAATGATTGTCCTTTATGTTACTTTTCTTTACAGGGTGTAACTGCAATTTCCTTGCTGTTAATGTTATGTATCGACAGTGTAATTATTTTCTGTTTATGTGTTTCCACAATTATTTGCAATATTTGGTCATCTAAAAGAGTTGAATCAATAGAGGAAAACCTTTAGTATTTTTTTAAGGTTTAACTGATGTGTAGAGTAACTTGTGATGTCATTTCGCTGTTCGTTTAGAGCATACACCAAATAATCGGACATCCATGTATTATTTGTCTACAAAACACATACTAATTAGTGAGAATAGCGTAATTTTGCTTGTTTTATGCTGATTGTATCTTTAAACAAGTAAAATATTAAGTTCCCAATGTTTTGGAATTATTTTTTCACACGTAACACCATGGACACCAGCAGGTAGCAGCACGTCATTAATATAACAGTTTCTAGTCAATCTTGTTAAACTCCTTATGTCCATCAGTTGAATATAATACCGCACAGTTATAGTGAGGCAAAAACGTTATAAAAACTTTACAATTTCACTGTTCGATTTTTAAAAATAGCTAACTTGAAATATGGACATAGTTTGAAAATGACCCTAATCCAAAAACATTTAATTATTGGGAAATGTAATTTTCTTCGTTTGAGTTTACGAATAAGAAGAAAATTAATTTCCCTTAATGCAATGTAATGAACGCTAGGTGGCGTTGTAAGTCAGCACGAGGAAATTGTGAAGGTTTGGCGGTATTCGGTCATTCAGCTTTGGACAGTCGAACTGTGCAGACAAAGTTTAAATACTGTGTTAGATTGTTTTTGCGGTGCGGTGCGCGGCCACGTGGTTGCAAAAAATGGACTCAAAAGAGACAAAGGCAGTTGTGAGGATTTGAATCCTATACAATCACAACTAAACGATATATTATCGGAGTTAACGAGTTTGAGGATTGAAGTGCACGGCAACTCAGTTTCAATTTCTTCGGAAATGAAAAAACTTAAATCGGACAATGACATAAAATGGCGATTTGAAGGGAATACAATTCAATTCAGTTTTAACAACGAGCTGTCTGTTGGATATCGTAAAGCAAACCTTTTTTTTTTCTTTTGATTACAACGTCTTTATTTGTATACATATCATATACACAAGTGCATATTACATATGTCATAGTACCTTGTTATACAATGATGTACGCAAAACCACACTCGATGTGCATATGTGTTGCAATCTTAAGAGCTATAAAAACACGAAGAAAAAAAGGCAGGTTGCACAGAGTCTAATGCTATACATCTGAAATGCACTAAACACCGGGCATTTAAATGTATTTCTTTTTCTGCACAAATCGCACAATTTTCATAGTAATGATTATAATACAGTATTGTTGATGTTTACGATTTCTCCTATTACTGACCATCTTTCCTTTTCTGTTTCTGATAGCTTAATGTTACAATATATATTATAAGCCCATGCTAAACGTTTTATTACACCATTATAATTTGGTATTATCTTATTTCTTCTACAAGCAAAAATTTATCTTTTTACTTCAAGGCATAACATATCAATATTGTCTTTTCCTGGTTTAGTATTTCCAAAAATAAGAGTCTTACAATTTACAATATTTCTTTTGTTTAATTTGTGTACCAGATCTTCGTTTATATCTTTTATTAAGTTTTCGATTTTTTCACAATTCCAAAATAGATGAAGTATTGTTTCTTCATGCTCAGTGCAAAATGTACATGTACTATTACTGATTAATTTAATTTTACTCAGTAAGGAATTTGTGCCTAATATTTGGTGAATAATCCTAAATTGAAACCATTGTAAATAATTATCTCTTGTTATGTAGAAAATGCTTTTAAAAATATAGTTCCGTTCATCATCGGCAATAGCAAACATTGCCCATTTGTTTTTACAAATTGGTTCTATGTCATTTTCCAGAAAACAATCATATATTGATCTAGATTGACTTTCATAACATACAAAATATTCGGCATAGCATGACAGGGCAGAATTCTGTACCAAAACATCTGTGGTACTGAACTGTAGGTTCAGTGACTTAATAAATTTCCTCACTGAATGTATAAGGCCTTTATAATGAATAAAGTTCATCGTTTTACCAGTAAGAAGTTCAATTTGTGCTTTGCTTAAAAATGAGTTTGAATCGATTACAATGTCTCTAACGAATCTGACACCCCTGTCGTACAAATCCTTAAAAAACAATTGTTCATTACCAATCTTAAACTTGCAATTATAAAACAAAGGCATGTTCAGAACACTATTAACATCTGAAATCTTTAACACATCAATAAATCATTTTTTATTTTACCTTTAACGACATATGCATAATGTTTTCCTGTGCTAAAAAATGTCCCTATATTAAACAGAGATCTAATTAAAATTCAACATTTACTGTCATATCATGAATACAATTTGCTTAATCATAATAGTTTTATTTTCTTAGAGTATGCATATATATCTACCATATTTAAACCACCATTTTCATATTTTTGTACAAGAATTGAACTTCGTATTTTGTAAGGTTTATCATCCCATACAACGTCAAACCTAAGTTTATTTATTCTATCAAGGATGTCTCTTTTAGGTGTTGGTATCGCAAAGAAACAGTGAGTAAACAGTGCAAGTATTATAGACTTTATAACAGTAATTCTACCAAGTTGGGTAAGTAATCGTTTTTTCCACATATTGATACGATTAATAGCTTTATTTATTTTTTTCAGAAAAAATAAGATCTATCATACTTTGTAAGTTGACATCAAAAATGATTCCTAATAACTTAAATCTCGTTACACCCCATGTTAGTTTGTATTTAGTCTTTATTGATCTTGAGCTGAATTTCAGTGCTCCAATCCAAATAAAATTAGTTATATTAAAATTCACTTTCAGGCCAGAGAATAAAAAGAACTCATGAAGCATGTCAAGAGCACAGTTTAACGAATTTTCAGAACCATCTAACAGAAGTGAAGTATCATCAGCAAATTGGGAAATTTTGAATTCAATACCATTGATAGTAATGCCTTTGATATCTGAACAATGTTTAATCTTTGAGGCTAATAGTTCCGCACATAAAATAAATATGTAAGGTGAAATGGGGTCTCCCTGTCTACAGTCGTGGCCTATTGAAAAACTCTCAGATAAATATCCATTTAATTGGACCATTGTTTGTGTATTTTGTAGGAAAATTGAAATCCAACGTTTAAAACTAAGTCCAAAATTAAAAAAGCTTAAAGTTTGTTCAATGCAGTGGAAGGATAGTGTGTCGCAAAGTCAATTAGCATAATAAGACCTGGTATTTTGTTATTTTCAGCATAGTTCCTAATGTCATATAGTAGTTTGTGTTATCCCCAATATATCGCCCGGAAACAAAGCCAGTTTGATCTTTTGAGATAAGCGTTGGTAAGTATGATTTTAGTCTATTTCCTATGGTTTCAGATGCTAATTTGTAAACAGTATTACGTTAAGTAATAGGTCTCCAGTTTTTAAGAAAGTGTTTTGGCTTGTTATCCTTTGGTAAACAAGTAATTATACCTTGTTTTTTGAGTCACAGAAAAACCATTGGTTATATAGGCAAAGTTAATACTCCTCAAAACAAATCTTCCAATTTTATTCCAGAACATTTTTAAAAAATTGGTTGTAAAACCATCAGATCCAGGGCTTTTGTCATTTTTCATTTTCTCAGAGTATTAGATAACTCTTCGTATGTTAATAGACCTTCCGTGTCATTAGATTGTTCAGTGGTCAATTTATTTATATTAATATGTTTTAAATCATTAAAACTATCATCCGAATTCAATTCCACTCTTTGGTATAAATTGTTATAGAACGACGCAGTTTCTTTAAGAACTTCTGGCTGATTGTGTATCAATTGACTGTCATCTTTTTGAATAAAAGGTATGTTTTTGTTAACATAATTTCTCTTTTCAAGTGAACAAAAATATTTTGTTGTTGTTTACCATTTTCAATCAACTGACTTCTGGCTCTTATAATATGTGCTTTTAATTTCGTATCCCTTATATTATTTAGTTGTACATTTAGTTGTTCGAGTTTTCCTTTGTTAGCTTCGTTGAGATTGCTTTCTAATTGCTCAATTTCTAATAGCAGTTTACGCTCATTGGAAAATACTAATTAATTTTTATAACTAGAGTAAGAAATAGTCCCGCCCCTGATCTCCATTAGTAAAGTTTCCAAAACAAGTTGGTCATTTATACTAAAAGTTAGTTCACTATTATTAATTGTGTGTAAGTTATCTAAATTATATACTGGTAGACAATATTGCTTTTTAATTTCATCAGTTTTATTATTCACATAATCAACATAGTCAATATCATGAAGTAAGGAGTTGTTAAATTTCCACAGTCTTTTGCCGTGTTCAATTTTTTGGAATTGTAATGATATATCGATGATGGAATGGTCGGACTTCAGACTAGGTTTTATATTTGAAGTTTTCACAAAATTAAGCATATTACGAGTAATTAAAAAGAAATCTAGTCTTGCTTGCTGTAATGGATTAGTACGCCGCCATGTAAATCTCTGGATATTATCATGCATTTCTCTGAAAGTGTCTATTAAATTGCGCTTTGCTATTTCTTCTAAAACAACAGTTCTAGAATAAATACTATTGTTTAAAGATATATTGTTGCTATAGTCTAGATTACTATCAACAACAAGGTTAAAATCTCCACATAAAATGAAATCGTAATTTCCAAGTTCCTCAATAAGTTTGAAGACATTTAAAAAAAATTGTGGACTGTCGAGATTTGGACCATAGATAGTTATCAATCAATGAAACCTTATTTTCCCCAATTACCATATATAGTGCAATTAAATTGCCAGCATCATCTTGTTTAAAATTTTGAACTTTACAATCAAAGTCTTTTTTAATTAAAATAGCACATCCTCTGGCATTCGATTTTCCATTGCTTAAAAAGCACATACCATCCCAGCTAGAGTAAATTTCCTTTTCTATCTCTTTTGGCTAATGTGTCTTGTAGACAATACATATGGTAATCTTTTTCCGTTAAAAAATTTAAAACAGCCATTCTTTTTGTATTCCCATAGAGACCGCGGCAGTTCAAGGAGGCAATTTTAATGTCGTTCACATGAGTATTGGATGATATAACTGTAGAATAGGATCCCAAGACTTAACACTGTTCAGTATTACAATACTGTCAGACAGAAACATACATTGTAAACATCAAATCACAATCAAAGTCCAATCAACTACCTTTTGACTAAGTAACATATATATCACTTTAACTTTAAATAAATATTGTTCTTTTCAATGCAACCATAAACTGTATAAAAAACAAGAAAAGAAAAAAACATACTATGTACACAAAAAGGACAAATGGTTTGTTTTACAATGGAAACAAAACAATGTGTTGTAGCCATCGTAACAAGTCAGACGGGACCTGAAAATATACAAAACATAGTTAAATATGATGGATTATTAAATAATTGTTTGGGAACAACACTATAATCCCCATAAAACATCTTCAAAGGAAAATATGTAAGATATGTCACTTCTATAATAAATATTTCCTATATAATATGAAGATGCTGTTAGGATCGTGTTATTTATTTTTGAATGTAAAGGTTCGCTGAAGCAGTTTATTAACACTTAAACTTGGTACGAAATAAAGAAAGTTGTTTAGGTGTTATATGCTTCAATACAGTATTTTGTTGTTGTTTACATGTTATTCATGTTTTTTTTATTATACAGTGTATACATATATTGAAAATAAGGCTAAGGACTTTTCCTTGTTGGTGTTGGAAATAATATTGTTAACAAAGCTAAGTTTGTATTATGAAATATTATACAACAATACATATTGTGGAGTCACAGTTCCGCAGGTTTTTAGGTTGGAAATATATTTATCTTCAAATGATATTTTAAAACAGGAATTTGTAGAATCTAACGAAACTGTTTGTCTGTTATGTTTTTTTGGTTGCAAAACATAACTTTTTTATATTTAGTATGCCTTTATCTGTAAAAAAAAATATTAGGGCATGTCTGCCAAGTAGCAAATTTGTATATGAAAATAACAGATATTCGTCAAAAATTTAACTTTTCACAAGCAATGTGCTTTCAAACCATTAAATATGAACAACACATGTATTATAGATAGGAAATCAGTCAATTTTAGAACAGTATTTCTCACAGTCCAAAACTGCGATATTGGACCTTTAAGACCAGCATTGTGTTAGTCGAACGACTGAACATCATATGTCAATAACTGTATTATGTAAGATGGTTTACACAGGTAAATATGTTCATATTTTAATAAACATATACAATAGACAATAATACAATGTAAGTATACTCCCTTTTTCTTTCGTTCCAACGTACAACCAAGTAACATCTACCTTGAAACTTAGTACAAAAATATGGCGTATTCTATACTAGGGGAAGTAACTCTCAAAATCTAACAGCAACAACTTTACTGTACCGTATCTGAAAAGTGTAGACATTGGTAAAAGTTGTATTTGTCAGAAATATATACGCTATTTTAACATTATTCAGTACATCTGTTGTGTTCCTTTTTAAAATTAAATATTGGTACACACATACAATACGGAAGCATATATTTTCGCAATTATTATTAGACAAACGTGACGGCTTAAATACTTCCTAGTTACTTTTATAAAATATGAAAAGGCTAATTAAATAACGAAATCAAGAGACCTGAGACATTGTCCGAGAAATAGATACGACAATTAAGATTGCTTATAAATCTAGCTACAGCTACAAAGAGACCTGACATGGTCCGAGAAATAGAAACGACAACTACGATTCCTATTAAATATAGATACAACTACAAAATGTATGCATGTGTGTAGGTATGTACGAATGAAGGTAGATAGAAGGTAGGTAGGTTCGAAGGTATGTAGATAAATAAGTAGGTAGGTCCGTAGTCAGCCAGGTAGCTAATAAAGTAGAAACGTATCTATGTAGCTAGGTAAGCGGATATATAGCTAGGTCGGTAGATTTGTAGATAGCAAACCTGCTGGGCACTAGAAAACGGCAAAAATGATTAATGCAGCGAACAGTTCAAATAATTGACAGAAAAGGAACAAGCTAATTCGGATAGCTGATAGTTCGGAGAGAGGTTGGGAAACTGTTAGACAGTTTCAATCCTATCCAGTCGCAAGTGACAGCGAGGACGAAACAAGAATTCACAAGGCTGAGGGCAGAGCTCTTAAGAAGAAACGCACTTCACAGAGTACGGCGCGTAAAACTGTCGGCAACCGTTTTCCTGTGCAGCCAATATTTCCGGTAGGAGACTGGCGAGGTCGTTTTCGTCCCTACAGCAACACTTCCTGTTTTGGCAATGGACCTGCATCCGGTTCCGGGTACGGCGCATTCTCAGGACTTACCAGGTCTTACCGGGCCCCTGCTTTGCGTGCGGAGGGTCAACCCACTTCCGGCGAAATTGCTCACACGTCAGAGCAGTTGCAAACGTTGAACCAAATTCCGGTTCACGGAAGTGAAACCTCAGAACTTGGGGATGAAACCATCAAAGATGAGTATAATTGCAAACTTTTCACACATGACTTTTATGAATACGAACGGGGTCAAAAGGAAATAATCGTAATAGGTAGATTAAGGAACCATTTGGATTTTTCGCGCATAATTTATGCAAATGAATATGTTTTGGATGTCATAGAAAACGGGTATAAAATTCCACTTTATACAGAGCCAAATAATTATATTTTGTAAGAACAACAAGTCTGCTATTTTAGAATCAGATTTTGTCTGTAAGGCTATTCACGATTTTCTAGACAGATGTTTAATAGAGAAATGTACTGAGGTCCCATTTGTAGCAAATCCATTAACTGTTTCTGTTCATAGTACAGGCAAAAAGCGTCTAATATTGGATTCAAGGGAAGTTAACAAACATCTATGGAAACAGTCGGTGAAGTGTGAAGATATTACCATTATTCTGGATTTAAATCAAAAGGATTGTTTTATGATAAAATCTGATTTGAGAGGTGCATATCATTTTGTACAGATTTATGGGCCTCACACAAAATATCTGGGGTTTTCCTGGTCTGACAAGGGAGGTGACCCTGTGTACTATAAAGTTTTGCCCTTTGGGTTATCGTCCGCGTGCTATTTATTTAGCAAATTATGTCGACCATTGGTTAAGAAGTGGCGAGGCGAGGTATCGCTTGTTACGATGTTTTTAGGTGATGGGTTTTGATGCAGTAATGCTTATGAGCGTGCTTTAACAATTAGCTCTCACGTCAAATCGGATATATTGAGTTCTGGTTATTTCACAAATGCGACAAAGTGTATTTGGAATCCGGTAAAAAAAATTGGAATATTTATGTTGTGATCTTGACACGTTGAAAGTTACTATTTCTATACCGGATCGACGTTTGAGTAAAGCTCATTCAACCATATCAGAGTTATTTGTTTCCTTTGAGAGTAAGATTAGGGTTCATGTTCGGTAAGTCGCTAGCATTGTAGGGCAGCTGATTTCCATGACTGTAGTTATTGGAAACGTTTCTCAAATAATGACGAGATATTTAAGTGCGATATTATGAATGCCCGGCATTGGGATTCATTCATTTTCTTAAGTAATAAGAGTAGAGAACAACTGTTGTTTTGGTATTATAATGTATCTCTCATAAACGAGAAACAATTTGAGCAATCAAGCGTATGCACTAAGATGGTGTATTCAGATGCTAGTGATGTGGGTTATGCGGGATACGAAGTTAATACGATAAATGGGGTTTCCAATGGTGTTTGGTCTAGTCAAGAAAGTACAAAATCCTCTACTTGGAGGGAATTAGTGGCTGTGTACAGAGTACTGTTGTCGCTAGGACATTTGCTGAGTCACAAAAAGGGGAAATGGTTTACAGATAACCAAGGGGTTAAATCAATTCCTACAAAGGGTTCGATGAAAATGGAAATACAAGATATTGCATATGGTATTTTTCAATTTTGTATGGAACATTTAATTTAACTTCAAATAGAGTGAATTCCTAGGTCCAAAAATGATCAAGCTAATTATTTGTCAAGATTATCAGATTTTGACGAATGGGGGATATCCATTGTGGTTTTTCAAATGCTTGTTGAGAGATTCGGCGAACCAGAAGTTGACTGGTTTGCATCGTATTACAATGCAAAACTACCACATTGTAGTTCTAGATTTTGGAATCCGTCATGTTCGGGTGTTGATGAGAACTAGGGTACTAAATGTGGCTTGTTTGTACCTCCTATAGCTGTTATTCACCGAGTTATTAAGAAAATGGCACATGATCGAGCAATTGGTATATTAGTGTGTCCATGTTGGAAATCTTAATTGTTTTGGTCGTTTTTGTGTCCGAATGGTAAGTTTATCAAAGAAGTTGTTGATTGGTCTGATTTGCCCACTGAAAAATGTTTTTATGTTAAGTGCAAGAATGGAAAAAGAATGTTTGGAAATACGGATTTGAAGTTAAGATGGCGCTCAAGGTCAATTTTAGCGAGGAAAAATAAAAATGGTTATCCTATCAACAATTTAAAAAGTGGCATCGCCTGAATGTTTTGTCATATGTAATCTGCAGTCACGCTGTGAAAAAAGTTGATGTAAAAGGCGGTATCGCCTAGAAGTGTATAATTGTCATTGCGGTATCGCAAAAATGACAAGGAAGTTTTACGTAGATTTCTAAGTAAGATGCAAACGCAGTATTGCGTCATTTAAGGCGGTATCACCTGTTGTCAGAACGTTATGGAATACTGTGAAGAATGTTGATGTAAAAGGCGGTATCGCCAGAAATGATTATGATTTAAGAATGACAAGGCAGACAATTATTTGACTGATAGTTATTTGCTCAATTAAATGAATTATTTGTTCATGTGTAAAATGAGCGATTTATTTGTTGACGTGTTATTTAGATTGAATCTATGCTATGTCCTACACAAAATTGTCGGTTTCAGTAACTTTTGTATACACGTCTATTTTTTCCGATTCATGTTGAAGATGTTAGCAACCTTCCGGATGTCTTGGCGGAGATGGTGCACCTGCTCCCGGACCTGCTACGCCATTTGCGCGCTCAAAGCACGGACACGAACTATCACGGTGCTTTCATGCGTTTTCATAAACGGGCGTTGTGTAATGGGTTGGGGAGTGGGGACACTTTACCCGCTAGGACTCTTGTAGTTGCTATTTATTTAGCATCTTTGATTCAAACGTGTAATATACCATCTCCTGTAATTTCGGCATTTTATGCCATAAAATGGTTTCATGAAATGTTTGGTTTAGATTCTCCTACAAATTCAAAGTTAGTTGTTAATATTTTGGAGTCAGTTAAGAAAATTTTATCTAAGCCAAATAACAAGAAAGAACCTATAGACATCACTATACTGATAAGTATGTATGGAAGGCTTTTTGTAGATGGTGACATTAAAAATCAGCGTATTATCTGTGCTTTATTTATAGCGTTCTCTGGTTTTATTTAGAAGTTCTGAGGTAATAAATATTCATGTATGT
Organism: Congeria kusceri; assembly: GCA_027627225.1. Taxonomy (NCBI): domain Eukaryota; kingdom Metazoa; phylum Mollusca; class Bivalvia; order Myida; family Dreissenidae; genus Congeria; species Congeria kusceri. Next base: position 18,632,250 of record CM051040.1, read on the forward strand.
GACATAGATTTTAATTATTCTTACATGGCTATATTCATAGAAGAAAGTAAGACGTAAAGGTACCGTGGTGGCTCTTGGGTTATGGTCGCTATATCGAATACAAAATTATGTCCAGTTGACAATGTCAAAAAATTGATACATTGGTGTAAATTGTCTGATAATGACTATTTGTTTTGTAACATATGTTTGACTTAAAATGGTTACAGTGTTAGGAAAGCGCAATGGGTAGCTCACCTGTATCGCAGTTACTTCCAGTGAAACCGTTTTTACAGAGACATATGTAGCTGTTCACTTGATCAATGCAGGTGGCTCCATTATTGCATGGATTTGGAGAGCACTCATTGATATCTAGAGTAGATATTATAAAATCGTACACATTCTTTATTGGTTATAGTATTTGTTAGACAGACTATCTGTAAACGTGTGAAAATAGTTCCATATAGCTGTGAAAAAATGTGTTAATTTTCATACTACATGATAAATTGACACTCTGACCTGATCAGTCGTGTACCAGTTTCCTACACTGGTGTGTAAAATGTATTGTCATGCAATACAAGCTTTAAATACATTATTATCAAAACAAAATATACCTCTTACATACTGTTTACACAATGCTCCTGCTTTTATTGCTAACTGAGCTTTAGTCCAAACAGAATATTCAGCATGAGGTTCAAGGTAACGAAACACGTATTATAAAAATTATAGAATGATAGCATCTTTAAAATAAACATACTTGTGAAACAGAGCGCTCACCTGTTTCGCAATTGTCTCCAGTGTATCCTTGCCTGCAGACGCAGGTGTAATTGTTCACTTGATCAATGCAGGTGGCTCCATTATTGCATGGATTTGATGAGCACTCGTTGATATCTAGAGTAGACATTATAACAATTTTCTCATTCTTTAGTTATAATAGCATACTTTTGTTTTTATCGGTTTTGATTAAACTGCTATGTTCTAAAACTCTATAGTAAATCTTTTTTTTTTAATTATTAAATGCAGTTTATTTGTTTACTCAGTGTGCAATGGGTAGCTCACCTGTATCGCAGTTACCTCCAGTGAAACCGACTTTACAGAGACAGGTGTAGTTGTTCACTTGATCAATGCAGGTGGCTCCATTATTGCATGGATTTATAGAGCACTCATTGATATCTAGAGTAGATATTATAAAATCGTACACATTCTTTATCGGTTATAGTATAGTCAACATTTGTTAGACAGACTTTCCGTAAACGTGTGAAAATAGTTATATATAGCTGTGAAAAAGTATGTTGATTTTCATAATACTAGATACATTGACCCTCTGATCTAATCAGTCGTGTACCATTGTTCTACCCTGGATTTCAAAATGTATTGCCATGCAATACAAGGTTTAAATACATTATTACAAAAACAAAATATACCTCTTACATACCATTTACACAATGATCCTGTTTGTATTGCTAACTGAGCTTTAGACCAAACAAAATATTCAGCAAGAGGTTCAAGGTCACGAAACACGTATTATAAAAATTATAGAATGTCTTCATCTTTAAAATAAACATACTTGTGCAACAGAGAGCTCACCTATTTCGCAATTCTTTCCAGTGTAACCTTGCCTACAGACGCAGGTGTAATTGTTCACTTGATCAATGCAGGTGGCTCCATTATTGCATGGATTTGATGAGCACACGTTGATATCTAGAGTAGACATTATAATCATTTTCAAATTATGTAGTCATAAAATTATTCTTTTGCTTTGCACATGTACGTATTCATCAAATTACCATGTTCTGCAAACACTTTTTGTTTTGAAAAGGTGATGTATTGTTATATAAAAAAAATCTTTAAATCATTGCGCAATCGGTGGCTCACTTGTATCGCAGTTACGTCCAGTGAAATCGACTTTACAGAGACAGGTGTAGTCGTTCACTTGGTCAATGCAGGTGGCTCCATTATTGCATGGATTTGGAGAGCACTCATTGATATCTAGAGTAGATATTATAAAATCGTACACATTTTTTATTGGTAATAGTGTTGTCAACATTTATTAGAAACACTTTCCGTATACGTGTGAAAATAGTTCCATATAGCTGTGAAACAATATATTAATTGTCATAACACTTGACAAATTGACACACTGATCTGATCAGTCGTGTACCAGTTTTCAACCCTGGTTTGCAAAATGTATTGCCATGCAATACAGGGTTTAAACACATTATTACAAAAACAAAATATACCTGGTACATACCATTAACACAATGCTCTTGTTTTTATTGCTAACTGAGCTTCAGTGCAAACAGAATATTCAGCAAGAGGTTCAAGGTCACGAAACACGTATTATACAAATTATAGAATGTCTTTATCTTTAAAATAAACATACCTGTGCAACAGAGAGCTCACCTATTTCGCAATTCTTTCCAGTGTAACCTTGCCTACAGACGCAGGTGTAATTGTTCACTTGATCAATGCAGGTGGCTCCATTATTGCATGGATTTGATGAGCACTCTTTGATATATAGAGTAGACATTATAGCCATTGTCACATTCTTTAGTCATAAAAGTATACTTTTGTTCTTACCGGTTTTCATTAAACTGCTATGTTCTAAGTCACTAAAGTAAATCTGTTTTCAAATTATTAAGTGAATTTAATTTGTTTACTCAATGTGCAATGGGTAGCTCACCTGTATCGCAGTTACGTCCAGTGAAACCGACTTTACAGACACAGGTGTAGTTGTTCACTTGATCAATGCAGGTGGCTCCATTATTGCATGGATTTTGAGAGCACTCATTGATATCTAGTGTATATATTATAAAACCTTACACATTCTTTATTGATTATAGTACAGTACACATTTGTTCGACAGACTATCTGTAAACGTGTGAAAATAGTTCCATATAGCTGTTAAAAAATATGTCAATTTTCATAATACTTGGTAAATTGACCCTCTGACCTGATCAGTCGTGTACCAGTTTTCTACCCTGGATTGAAAAATGTATTGCCATGCAATTCAATGTTTAAATACATTTGTTCAAAAACAAAATATACCTCTTACATACCATTTACACAAGCTCCTGTTTTTATTGCTAACTAAGCTTCAGTGCAAACAGAATATTTAGCAAGAGGTTCAAGTTCACGAAACACGTATCATAAATAATATAGAATGTTATCATCTTTAAAATAAACATACCTGTGCAACAGAGAGCTCACCTGTTTCGCAATTCTTTCCAGTGTAACCTTGCCTACAGACGCAGGTGTAATTGTTCACTTGATCAATGCAGGTGGCTCCATTATTGCATGGATTTGATGAGCACACGTTGATATCTAGAGTAGACATTATAATCATTTTCAAATTATATATATATATAAACGACCCATTATTTCGAGTATATTTCTGTCCGCAATGTTATTTTGCTTCTTTATATATAGTGTAGTTCTCTGCTTGGAATTTGTGACAACTCTGTGTCACAGAAACACGCATGGATCCCCCCAACAACACATGTTTGGACACTGACAAAGGGCGTGTCGCCAACACTAATTCTTTGCCCGCACAAAGTTATTTTAATATATTTTCTAGTCGAAAACATGCCAAAGTGCCATAATTGCCAAAGGGCCATAATTCTGCCAAAATTGGTCGCAGCCAATATTCCTTCATTCACGATCACCGACACGTTAAGGTTCTTCAGCTGTTAAAGTTTGAGCGAAATCCGTCAAGCAGTTAGAGAGCTGAGTCCACAAATTTGGGAAGTAAATATTCTATAGTGGAAAAAATGACGAAGGGCCATAACTCCGCTAAACTGAGTGGCACCAAACATGTTTTCCTTAACAATAACTTACACGTTAAGGTCTTTCAGCTGAACAAGTTTGAGCGAAATCCGCCAAGCAGTTAAAGAGGACTTGGGTCAACAAAATTTCAGGAAGTATATATTCTATAGTGGAAAAACTGAAAAATGGCCATGATTCTGCCAAAATCGATCGCAGCCAAAATTCCTTCCTTTACGATCACCGACACATTAAGGAACTCCAGCTGTGACAGTTTTAGCGATATTCGCCCAGCATCTAAACAGCTGAGTCCACAAAATTACGGACGGACACGCGGACAGACGGACAAGTGCAATGCTTAATGCCTCCCACTTTGTTTGGGCACAAAAATGTAAATTGTCAATGACCCAATCTATGAAAAGGTCCCTTTAATCTTAATTTGAAAAAATAACACCCTTATTACTTTTTAATCTGCACAATGTGTAGATTTTGATGTTTTTCAGATATAACGAAAAGAGCATTAACCTTGTTGAATTGGTTAAAACACATGAAAAACAGTTGTGACCACATAACAAATATATACACATACTATTATAGTCGAGATATATATTCAAATTATTTGTGTGATAATGGCATTCCTTTTGCTCTTTACAGACTCCTAAACAAAACATTGGCCTGGACCATCAAATGAACACTTTCTTGTGGATAGTCAACTGTAACGTGAATTACGCACGGTCAACTAACTAACATAACACCAGTTTCACAGCTGACAGTATAACCGTCAAAACAATTACACATATATCTGGTGGTGAGTATTGAGTAATTTATCCTGTTTCACAGCTAACCCCAGAATATCCAGGCGGACAGTTACGCATATATCGGTTGGTATTTACGCTATGTACCTGTATCACAGTTGACCTCGGTATATCCAGGCAGACAGAGGCACACATATCGGTTGGTATTTACTCTATTTACCTGTTTCACTGTTGACCCCGGTATGTCCAGGCGGACAGAGGCACACATATCGGTTGGTATTTACTCTATTTACCTGTTTCACAGTTGACCCTGGTATATACAGGCAGACAGAGGCACATATATCGATTGGTATTTACTCTATTTACCTGTTTCACAGTTGACCCCGGTATGTCCAGGCGGACAGAGGCACACATATCGGTTGGTATTTACTCTATTTACCGGGTTTACAGTTGACCCTGGTATATCCAGGCGGACAGAGGCACATATATCGATTGGTATTTACTCTATGTACCTGTGTCACAGTTGACCCCGGTATATACAGGCGGACAGTGGCACACATATCCGTGGCTTTAATGTTGTTGTATTTTCTTTTGCTTTTTCACACGCATTTTAGGGAAAAAACATATTTTTACATCCCATTTAATTATTGTTCGACTTGTCGAAAATAATTTGATACATTGTTGTAATCATTGCTATGCTATCACTACTTTGACATTTTGATGATACATGTATAATAATTGCATTGCATTATCTATTAAACATCTATGTCATCGGAACAATATCTATTGTATCAAGGCAAAACGCCGTCTTCCGCATATATCAGAACATTATGTACTGCACTGACAATTTATGAAGTACAGTGTACTCCCTTAATACTGAATTCCCTATGTGGCCTGTCGTGGGAAAACCGGGCTTAATGCGTGTGCGTAGTTTTGTCCCGAATTAGCCTGTGCTAATTCGGGACAGTGGATGCATGTTTAGAAAATACCATAAAAGCGGAAAGTGCCGTTCCGGATTAGCCTGTGGGGACTGCACAGGCTAATTCGGGACGACACTTTACGCACATGCATTAAGCCCGGTTTTTCCACTACACGCCTAACATGTTTCTAACAAGAACGCACTCTTCCGTTCCTAGTAGCGGTTTAGCAACTGTACCTGAAACAGCATTGGGCTTAATGCCAGGTATGTCCTTAATGACGTTCATGACATCCTCAGCTTTCAGCCCAAAATCTTCTGCACTAAACTCTATCGTGGCCAGTGTCGTGGTTGCGGATGTCGTGTTCGACGGTTTCTTCTTCTCGACCTTCACCTTCTTTTTGAATTTTGATTTGACCTCGCCTATCAGACTCCCGTTTCTGAAATTACAAAAAAATAACGTTCACATGTAACATTGTAGGATATGACAAAATTTGAGAATACTACATGTCCTACAACTATAGAATGCAGTGTTAAATTTAAATAACGTATAACAAACTGAAAAAATGTAAAAGAAAACAAAGCAACAACAACAACAACCAAACAAACAAAACAACGTTTCATTGACCAATATCTAATTTTGTTTGCGACCGAGAACTTTCATAATTTTGGGACCAGAGGACAGTCATGAAGAAGACGCTATTTAAACTAAATAATGTATGATAAAGTTACGATAATGTTAAATATATCACAAGTAATGCAAGTAAAACTCTTTTAATAAATGCATAAATTGCAGTGACCATATATTACACGACATGCACGACTATTCTTACCGAAAACCAAGGACTGTTGTTCCAACGTACATGTCCTTTAATTTACTGTTCTTGAACTGATCATCGTACTGAAATAATAAATACATTTATATGGACATAATCACGTCCATGATAGAGTGCAGGGGAGGTTATAAACTCATAGTAATAAACACAAGCTTAGCTAGTTTTGCCATTCCATTTATAATACATGTTGATAAGCTTCTTTGAAAGGCTGTAAATCGAGGTGCAATGTTTATTCAATCAAACTAGACTGCTGCATAAGAACAAAGTATGTGTGTACGCGTATATATGACACTAACAATGATGAATTGTAAGGGAACTGATTTTGTAGTAGTTCCTAAGTCAACTAGGCCAAAGAGATTCGCAGTTGGTCTCTTGTAGATTTATATTAAAATAAATATCGTTTATGCACCGACTCCAATGCATCTGCCAGTTCTATATATAATTATGTTGTCTGGTATTTTGCTGTGTTGATTCATAACCTTCTGCTTCAGTTCTGCAGTGTCGTCTGATCTATCTCAGCAGATTTGTTGACTACATACCTTATAATTCACTTCTGCAGAGTATGTCACCAGGCATTTCTCAGCAGATAGTTGACTACATACCTTATAATTCATTTCTGCAGTGTCATCTGGCATTTCTGAGCAAATTTGTTGATGGCTTTTGTTCTGTTTTAGTTAGGAAACGGTCGCCATGTGTTTTTAATATATTTTGAGTACAGGCCTTGTGCTCCAGTTATTGAGCGTCAAACTGGTATTTTTCAAAAAATGTTTGAATGCATACCTTTGGTTGCTGTTTCTCTGCTGTCGTCGGGTGTTTCGCAGATTATTGGTTGAGTACCTACCTTCTGATTCAATTCATCAGCAATTACGTCGATTTGAAGTTAATGAGCGTTCGAGACATTGAGTGTTTACCTTTTTCTCCAGCTCCGCGGCGGTGGTCTGGTATTTCTTAGATGATTGGTTGAGGTAATCAGCGTCGAAATCTTTTCCAAGCAGCGTCACCTCGCTGTTGACCTCGCCTATCAGACTCCCGTTTCTGAAATTACAAAAAAATAACGTTCACATGTAACATTGTAGGATATGACAAAATTTGAGAATACTACATGTCCTACAACTATAGAATGCAGTGTTAATTTAAATAACGTATAACAAACTGAGAAAATGTAAAAGAAAGCAAAACAACAATAACAACAAACAAACAAACAAAACAACGTTTCATTGACCAATATCTAATTTTGTTTGCGACCGAGAACTTTCATAATTTTGGGACCAGAGGATAGTCATGAAGAAGACGCTATTTAAACTAAATAATGTATGATAAAGTTACGATAATGTTAAATATATCACAAGTAATGCAAGTAAAACTCTTTTAATAAATGCATAAATTGCAGTGACCATATGTTACACGACATGCACGACTATTCTTACCGAAAACCAAGGACTGTTGTTCCAACGTACATGTCCTTTAATTTACTGTTCTTGAACTGATCATCGTACTGAAATAATAAATACATTTATATGGACATAATCACGTCCATGATAGAGTGCAGGGGAGGTTATAAACTCATAGTAATAAGCACAAGCTTAGCTAGTTTTGCCATTCCATTTATAATACATGTTGATAAGCTTCTTTGAAAGGCTGTAAATCGAGGTGCAATGTTTATTCAATCAAACTAGACTGCTGCATAAGAACAAAGCATGTGTGTACGCGTATATATGACACTAACAATGATGAATTGTAAGGGAACTGATTTTGTAGTAGTTCCTAAGTCAACTAGGCCAAAGAGATTCGCAATTGGTCTCTTGTAGATTTATATTAAAATAAATATCGTTTATGCACCGACTCCAATGCATCTGCCAGTTCTATATATAATTATGTTGTCTGGTATTTTGCTGTGTTGATTCATAACCTTCTGCTTCAGTTCTGCAGTGTCGTCTGGTCTTTCTCAGCATTTGTTGACTACATACCTTATAATTCACTTCTGCAGAGTATGTCACCAGGCATTTCTCAGCAGATAGTTGACTACATACCTTATAATTCATTTCTGCAGTGTCATCTGGCATTTCTGAGCAAATTTGTTGATGGCTTTTGTTCTGTTTTAGTTAGGAAACGGTCGCCATGTGTTTTTAATATATTTTGAGTATAGGCCTTGTGCTCCAGTTATTGAGCGTCAAACTGGTATTTTAAAAAAATATTTGAATGCATACCTTTGGTTGCTGTTTTTCTGCTGTCGTCGGGTGTTTCGCAGAATATTGGTTGAGTACCCTTCTGATTCAATTCATCAGCAATCACGTCGATTTGGAGTTAATGAGCGTTCGAGACATTGAGTGTTTACCTTTTTCTCCAGCTCCGCGGCGGTGGTCTGGTATTTCTTAGATGATTGGTTGAGGTAATCAGCGTCGAAATCTATTCCAAGCAGCGTCACCTCGCTGTTGATCTCCTTGGTAACTAAATAAATATGGTAATTGTTTGACAATGTCATCCTCAAGAAGGTGAATTCATTACTTATATATAAAGTAGGCCCTACGTATTGTAAAGAGTGCCGAAATATATATAAAGTAACAAAATAAAATAAAGTTTCATACAAACATGTATTGTTAAAAAGAGTTAGCGGAAGTCTTCATGGTGTATCATTACAATGCTGTAATGTTTTATCGAAATTTTTACGTCATGTGCTGTGTGCACTCGTAACATAGTTTCACATAATAACAATTCGAAAGCTTTGTCATTTTAAGATACGCCATAAGTAGTTGTTACGAAACACTTGAATGATATTTAAGGAAAACGGAATGTGTGGTATTTTGCCGTATTTTGCCAGGATGACATTACATAAATACGATACGGAAAAATGCCGTGTACAGTGTATTTAATAGAAACACGCTTGAATTACACCAAGTGAACACTCCTTTTACTTAAAAATTGCCTTAGCTGAGACATTGTATTTCTGATATAAATGCAGCATGTGCCATATATAGATGTATGCATGTGTACAAACTTTAAAGAGACACAACGTTGTCTAAACCTTAAATACATAAACTACAAACACGCATTACGACCAGAAGCGTTTATCTAAGACAATGGACATAATGTACGCCATTGGGCCTGTTAGTGTAGATGATTTCCCTCTACATTAGGCCTCTATGGGCCTCTATAAAATTGTACACAATGGCATGTATTGTATATTATCTTACCAACAAATAACATTTAAGGCTTGTTCGACATTAAATTAAAACATTTTTCAAGACCAGCATGCTCCAACATGGCTAGGAAATAAATTTTAGTCCAGTTTGTAGATCAGTTATTTGTTTAATATGTAAACTACTTAAAAAATAAACATGGAACATAAAGAAAATAATATTGAAGCCTCTTTTAAATGTATGTTGTAAGTGTCGAAGTGACATAGACACTAAAGCTTTTCAACGACATTTCGATTCGTCAGAATAATGGCATACCAATTTGCTTTTATGTTTAGAGTCCTCGGGCTGGTAGGTTTTCTGACGCTTGAACGGAAAACAAAATTTGACAATTTAAAAAATCGGAAAAGGTATACAAACTTTTAACAAAAAATTGACTTTTAGGTGTTATTAACAATATTTGTAAAAATAGTGTGCAACTAGTCAAATTACACAGTTAAATACTCTCTTAAAGTAGATTCCCAAAATGAAGATGATATATAACAATTTTGCAGGTAGACATTTGCTTTAGCTTGGACCACTACCATTAATAAGTTGTAAAGGAAAAATGTTGTTTGTTTTCTTCTGCCTGGTTGGTAGGTTTTGAAAAATCATGGGGACGATTAACACATACTAAAATGTGTATGGCCAGTGTTCCGTACACTGGTTAAGCATCATCCCTTTATAAGTAATTTTTGCTATTGTATGTTGATCAAATTATGTCCATGATTATTTTGTTGAGTGTATCAAAGAACGCCCGATGAGCCGAGATTGCTCTGTCTGCTGTGTAAGTATACGTTTAATAGTTACGAATGCTTCTCAAAAATCATACCTTCGATTTCCACATATTCTATCGGCTGATTGGATCCACCTACAGTTATAACAAATAGAAAGTTAACAATAACACCAACACCAGCACTAATGGTATAACAACATCAACAAATACTACCACTTCTAATATTATCATTGCAAATACACCTACTACTGCTGCAACAACAACCACAGTATCAACTACTACTAGTACTACTACTACTACTACTACTACTACTACTTCTACTACTATTACTTCTACTACTTCTACTACCACTACTACTACTACTACTACTACTACTGCTACTACTACTACTACCACTACTACCACTACTTTTACTACTACTACTACTTTTATTACTACTAGTACTATTACCACTACTACTACAACTACTACTACTTACCACTACTACTACTACTATTACTACTTTATTACTACTAGTACTATTACCACTACTACTACAACTACTACTACTTACCACTACTACTACAACAACTACTACTACTACTACTACTACTACTTCTACTACTACTACTACTTCTACTACTACTTCTACTACTACTACTACTACTACTACTACTACTACTACTACTACTACTACTACTACTACTTCTACTACTAATACTACTACTACTTCTACTACTTCTACTACTACTACTACTACTACTACTACTACTACTACTACTACTTCTACTACTTCTACTACTACTACTACTAATACTAATTCTACTTCTACTACTATTACTACTACTACTACTACTACTACTACTACTACTACTACTACTACTTCTACTACTACTACTACTACTACTACTACTACTACTACTACTACTACTACTACTACTACTACTACTACTACTACTACTACTACTACTACTACTACTACTACTTCTACTACTACTACTACTTTTACTACTACTACTACTACTACTACTACTACTACTACTACTACTACTACTACTACTATTTCCACTACTACTACAACTACTACTACTTACCACTACTACTACTACTACTACTACTACTACTACTACTTCTACTACTACTACTACTACTACTTCTACTACTACTACTACTACTACTACTACTACTACTACTACTACTACTACTACTATAGTGAACCTGACAATAATAACCACGACTTAAGAATCAGGCCACTTAATACCAACCGGCAAAGGTTTCAACGGCCATTCAGTGTATGCTTTTATGCTCAACATTCAAATTATTGCAATAACAGAATGTACGTATGTACCGGTTTGTATTTAACGCCCCGAATGTAAATAGGAAGGCCACTCATGTAGCTGGTTAATTTTTCTTCCACGACGCTATTATTTTCAGATTTTTGTTTTCGTTTTAAGTATAGATACGTGAATTACACGGCTTGAAAAAGCAACTCATCATATAAATCTCGGTCTCATCATAGTCACTGCAAGCGTATATACTCAGACGGTCCAATATCATTTTTTTGCATTTTATCTACATACGGGGCGATTAAGGGGAGCAATACAGTTCTGAAAACAGTCAATAAACATACATGTAAAATCAAATATCATCAAATGAACGTGACCTGGGGTTTACTCGTTTACAGAGGTGTTCGCTTCTATCATGTTGTCCGTTATTCCTTACTCATGCAGAAACCCGATTTGGACGTTTTATGTTAATATGGTACCAATAGGAAAGAATTGAAATTCCACAAAATACCTTGTGCGAAGTAACCAAGGTCATCTTTAAAAGCCCCGTTCACATTGCCGATCAGTTCAACTGTACTGTCCCGATCGTCCAAATTCTCCGACCATTCTCGATCGACTGCTTGATTGGGCCTCGTCAACAAAACTCGAGTAATAAGCCAGCCGACCAAGGCATACCAACCAGATCATTTGCCCGGAGAGAATCTGACCAGGGACCCGTCTTATTAAACATCGTAGGGCATGTTTACATTACGATACAATTTTTGAAGAAGCATATATGCTAAGCACCAACATCTTTGATTACTTTATTTCAGTAATTCTATTCATTTCCTTGGTATCTTTCACATGTCCTTTATTTCAGGAACATACTGATCATACATGTGTATTTTTTAAACTACAAAATTCAGTCGTAACTTAAACTTGTCGTAAGATCTTGATAAGACAGGGCCCAGTTCCGGATCGCTTGATCGGGCTTGATCGGGCTGATCATCTCGGCAATGGGAACGGGGCTTAACCGGTGTGAACACAATGAGAAGTAATAAACTACACTGTATTAACAATACCAACCGCCCAGAGTGAACGTGATGATGGTGCCGACGATGGCGCCGAGGATCAGTACACATGTCACTGCCATTATCAGTTGTGGGAATCGGCGTCGGCGGTCGGATGTTTGTCTGTATTTCCTACGCGAGATGTAAAAAATTGTTTGCTTAGGTCAATAAATATAATTATACTGAATAACTTGCGATTGGAACTCTGTTAAACGGGATGTTGGTTTGCAATTAATGCTTCCAGGTCCGGGTAGGTGTCACATTTTGTAAAAAGGGAAAGTAATGAAATGAATACAATGACTGCCCATCTAGCGTAGTGGTTGGTACACTCACTTCTCACCTAGACTGCCCGGGTTCACTCCTCACTCGGGCCAAGTGAGTTTGGTTGATGGTCACCATACCGGACAGGTGGGGTTTCCTCCGGGTACTCCGGCTTCCCCCCACAGCACAAGACCACACCAAAATTAAAAATATTTCAGTGAAAAGATAAATATCTGGAAATTTTAGCTATGATTCAAAATTCGTCTCAACTTCGATGATTCTAAAAGTTAATTAGGCAGGGGTGCTGGGACATACCGCGGGTCCTCACATAATGCAGCTTCGGCGCGGAATACAAAACAGTTATGTGGAATGTTGTGTGCGATACAATATTTGATGCAAATGTGACATGTTAAGTTTCAAGTAAATACCTTATATACTTTTAAAATTAGAGGAGTGACCGAAACTTCATCTTGAAAATTTAAGTAGAAAGAGGCAAAACTTTGTCAAAATACAAAACAGAGTTATGGGGATTGTTTAACATAATGTTCGATGACACGATGATAATGACATGGTGACGATTGTGCGATGGTACGATGACGATGGTACGATGACGATGGTACGATGACAATGGCACGCTGACGATTGCACACTGACGATGGCACTTTAGTAGGATGACGATAACACGATGGCACGATGACGATGAAACCATGGTGCGATGATACGATGACGATGGCGCGATAGTACGATGACGATGGCACGATGACGATCGTGTGATGGCATGGTGACGATGGTTCGATGGTACGATGACGATGGCTACTAAAGAAATAATGTTTGATTTATCGGCCAATAAACAACGATATTGAGTTCTGATGAGTGAAAACTAAACCACGAGGGCGTTAGCCCGAGTTGTTTAATATACGCGCATCAGAACGAAAACTCGTTGTTCATTCACATATAAACAACGATAAAGCAAAAATTATTTTTATTCTAACATGACCTGACAACCTTTTCTGCAATTACAATGCGAACTATATTTTTCAGTTTCGGAACTATTATTTCACGTGGTTTATTGGGTATTTAACAACGATAGTTTTATTCTGTGCCTATAGAAACATCTGCGCTTGTCATGTTAGAATATAGAACACTCAACCGAGATATGACTGGTTCCGAGCACAGATAGTATATAAAAACAAAAACGTGGACACCGTAAAATCCTAGCGTTATTTATTTGTATTTATCTATTGTTTTTCATTTTAACTCTTAATATATATATTTTAACCAATTAAGCAAATGTATGTGTCAGTTTTTAGAATAATTAAATTAAATCAAATTGTTCTCAAAATAAATCCTAAGTATGGAAGGATTTCGCTCGTGGTGGCAGTGGTTACTGAAGACCGCTAAGGGGAAGTAACCGCTGTGAGGAGTATACAATGGAAACAACTTATTATCTTCAAATGTTAATAGCAATACATATTTACATTGAACGGTGATATTTCCTAAATATTGTTTGTTCAAACAAACATCTGCCTGCAGTTTTGTATGCCATAAATCAAGAATCAATTTTATGATTCTTTTCAGTAAGATAATGTTCACTCATAATATATAACTGAAAATAATACTGCACATATGTGTTCAATATAATTTAATCACAAATTCGTCCGAGGAAAATCATTGATGAAATTCAGTCTTCGAATAACTAACAATAAGTATTAGAAGCACAAATCCTTATTGTAGAACAGCAAAATATCAGAATGAGAGAATTATTACTTACATTTCTTTATTCCAAACTCTGTTTGATATATTTCATATTAATTCATATACAGGCCTATGACCGACTGCTTTGAAAATAAAAACAGACGATGTGCAGTGATATTCCTAACAAAAAATATCATTATACATGATTTTCGACATCTGAAGCAATTTTGCAAATAATAAATACAAATTGATCTTCCTATATTAATATCTAAAACTGACAAATGAGTGACTTCGGTTTTCACTTGTACTCGTATTTTCAGTTATTCATCGCACGCCTGACTACATCCGAATGACACTCAGTTCTCCCACACTGTACTCCTCCAAATATATGTTATTTATTATCATGATATTTTGTACATAACGTCACTTTTTTTGAAACGTTAAAATAAATATGTGTGCTCTTCAGTTCTTGAATGATGATTATTATTTCTTAATTATTAATTTAAAAAAAGAAAAGAGAGCAACAGAGCAACAGAGTATTTACACGGAGCTACTTTATTAACTAGCGCATTGTGCGTGTTCACATGCACAACTGTTTTAAAATATGTATGTGTACCATCTAGCAAGTACGTCCACATGCTCTGAACCCTCGAATCCTTCGTTGCGATAGTAACGGCTCTCATATGGCCCTTGATTTTCCAGGGGACACTGCAAAAATAACGACAGTGATATTGTCATAATAACAATCTGAAGTACTTTTAAACATTCCGCTGACCAGATACTGACCTTTAGAAAGTCATAATAAGAGACCTTATTCACTTACAGTTTCTTCTAACACACACTAAATGTATGGTCTAATTTGAATTTATCAGATAGAAAGGCACTTAAACATTCGTCATTCGTACGACGTCTTGTCAAACATGCAATGGGCTTCCTTATTAAATGGATTTGTTCACAGATTTTCGTATTTTTGAAAAATGCCGTTCAATATCTTACTAACTGTTAAAACTAAAACATCTTGAATAACAAAAACAAATATTAATTAAAGAAAAATAGTAATTTTAAAATATTCCTTCGCCGAGACTCAAACCTACAATCGTGGGGATATTACATTGATGATACTGAATGTTAACCCTATGTAAGAGATACGCGTGTATTAAAAATACCGGGGAAAAGCGTTAAAAACGCTTTATAATTTTATCTATTTCAAATGATGATTTTTCATAAATAACACTATATTTCGAAAATATGTTTTGTCAGGAGTATTATTTAGATTTCTTATATAAAATGCATTTTTATATTTGGGATCTATGACAAAATAAAAGAAATTTTCAATTTTCCAATCTGTGAACATGTCCCTTTAATGGCGCTAATGCATTCAGGAGGAAACCCTGTCAGACTGAGGCGTCTGTCAGATTACCAGGACGGTGTAAACAACAAAAGTACCTTATGTGATAGATTTTGATTCCGTTATAATATTGAGTCTATATAAGTGTTTATCCATAACACTGCGTTTGCCCAATGGTACGAAAATGGGGCGCATTTGATACAGTATAGTACAACATTGCGATACATCAAGGAAGTTATCTTTTAAATAGTAGTACAGGCTAATCTAGGACAACACTTTTCGCTCATGCATTAAGCCCGGTATTTCCACGACACGCCTCATTTAATTTAAACCCAACCTCCTCGACGATCTATGTGGCATTAAAGTAAATTGTGAGCGTGTGACATACCGTCTATAGGATGGTGCAACTCGCGGCAATTTTAAGTTGTCATGTTATTTCAACACATGTACAATAGCAATAGTACACATAGACAATTATTCGTTGACAAGACTGACTGTTTTGAACCTCGATTGCTTTAAAGAGTGTAGGTACGATCTTTCGCATCAATTATTTCAAAATATGCGGATGAAAGTGACAAAATGACATGAAAGCAGACAGAAACAAATTAGTGTTTTGTAAGCTAAAAACAACTGTCCATTCAACATATATACATGTATTGGAGCAGCCGAAAACTTTTTGTAATTAAAATAATAGCCAATCATGCTCTCTACAGCAAAATTTGGTCTTAATTTCAATTCCCTTGTTAATGGACTTCATTTGATTATCTGCATTTATGCAACTGTCTGTTCTAAGATAGTACATACACATTTTAATGATATAATAAAAATCATGTTTTGATTTTCAGTGGGGCAATGACTATTCGTGACTCCGCTTAACAATCGGTAGGCAATGACTGTCCTTGACACCGCTAAACAATCGATAGGCAATGACTTTTCGTGACTCCGCTTAACAATCGACAGGCAATGACTATCAGTGACTCCGCTTAACAATCGACAGGAAATGACTATAAGTGACTCCGCTTAACAATCGGCAGGCAATTACTATCAGTGACTCCGCTTAACAATCGACAGGGAATGACTATGCGTGACTCCGCTTAACAATCGTAAGGCAATGACTATCAGTGACTCCGCTTAACAATCGACAGGCAATGACTGTCCGTGACTCCGCTTAACAATCGACAGGCAATGACTATCAATGACTCCGCTTAACAATCGACAGGCAATGACTATCAGTGAACCCGCTTAATAATCGACAGGCAATGATTGTCAGTGAATCCGCTAAAAAATCGGCAGACAATGACTGTCCGTGACTCCGCTTAACAATCGGCAGGCAATGGCTATCAGTGACTCCGCTTACCAATCGGCAGGTAATGACTGTCCGTGACTCCGCTTAACAATCGACAGGCAATGACTATCAGTGACTCCGCTTAACAATCGACAGGCAATGACTATCAGTGACTCCGCTTAACAATCGGCTGGCAATTACTATCAGTGACTCCGCTTAACAATCGACAGGCAATGACTGTCCGTGATTCCGCTTAACAAGCGACAGGCAATGAATGTCCGTGACTCCGATTAACAAGCGACTGGCAATGACTATCAGTGACTCCGCTTAACAATCGCCAGGCAATGACTATCAGTGACTCCGCTTAACAATCGACAGGCAATGACTATCAGTGACTCCGCTTAACAATCGGCAGGCCATGACTATCAGTGACTCCGCTTAACAATCGACAGGCAATGACTGTCCGTGACTCCGCTTAACAATCGACAGGCAATGACTATCAATGACTCCGCTTAACAATCGACAGGCAATGACTGTCCGTGACTCCGCTGAACAATCGACAGGCAATGACTGTCCGTGACTCCGCTTAATAATCGACAGACAATGACTGTCCGTGACTCCGCTTAACAATCGGCAGGCAATGATAATCAGTGACTCCGCTTAAGAATCGGCAGGCAATGACTGTCCGTGATTCCGCTTAACAAGCGACAGGCAATGAATGTCCGTGACTCCGATTAACAAGCGACTGGCAATGACTATCAGTGACTCCGCTTAACAATCGCCAGGCAATGACTATCAGTGACTCCGCTTAACAATCGACAGCCAATGACTATCAGTGACTCCGCTTAACAAGCGACGGGCAATGACTATCAGTGACTCCGCTTAACAATCGACAGGCAATGACTATCAGTGACTCCGCTTAACAATCGACAGGAAATGACTGCCCTTGACTCCGCTTAACAATCGACAGGCAATGACTATCAGTGACTCCGCTGAACAATCGACAGGCAATGACTGTCCTTGACTCTACATAACAATCGACAGGCAATGACTCTACGTGACTCCGCTTACCAATCGACAGGCAATGACTATCAGTGACTAAGCAACAGGCAATGACCATCAGTGACTCCGCTTAACAATCGGCAGGCAATGACTATCAGTGACTCCGCTTAACGATCGACAGGCAATGACTGTCCGTGACTCCGCTTAACAATCGACAGGCAATGACTGTCATTGACTCCGCTTAACAATCGACAGGCAATGACTGTCCGTGACTCCGCTTAACAATCGACAGGCAATGACTTTCCGTGACTCCGCTTAACAATCGACAGAAAATGACTGTCCGTGACTCCGCTTAACAATCGGCAAGCAATGACTATCAGTGAGTCCGCTTAACAATCGACAGGCAATGACTATCAGTGACTCTGCTTAACAATCGACAGGCAATGACTATCCGTGACTCCGCTTAACAATCGACAGGCAATGACTATCAGTGACTCCGCTTAACAATGGACAGGCAATGACTGTCCGTGACTCCGCTGAACAATCGACAGGCAATGACTGTCAGTGACTCCGCTTAACAATCGGCAGGCAATGACTATCAGTGACTCCGCTTAACAATCGACAGGCAATTACTATCAGTGACTCCGCTTAACAATCGACAGGCAATGACTGTCCGTGACTCCGCTTAACAATCGACAGACAATGACTGTCCGTGACTCCGCTTAACAATCGGCAGGCAATGATAATCAGTGACTCCGCTTAAGAATCGGCAGGCAATGACTGTCCGTGATTCCGCTTAACAAGCGACAGGCAATGAATGTCCGTGACTCCGCTTAACAAGCGACAGGCAATGACTATCAGTGACTCCGCTTAACAATCGACAGGCAATGACTATCAGTGACTCCGCTTAACAATCGACAGGCAATGACTGTCCGTGACTCCGCTTAACAATCGACAGGAAATGACTGCCCTTGACTCCGCTTAACAATCGACAGGCAATGACTGTCCTAGACTCCGCTGAACAATCGACAGGCAATGACTGTCCTTGACTCTACATAACAATCGACAGGCAATGACTCTACGTGACTCCGCTTACCAATCGACAGGCAATGACTATCAGTGACTAAGCAACAGGCAATGACCATCAGTGACTCCGCTTAACAATCGGCAGGCAATGACTATCAGTGACTCCGCTTAACAATCGACAGGCAATGACTGTCCGTGACTCCGCTTAACAATCGACAGGCAATGACTGTCCTTGACTCCGCTTAACAATCGACAGGCAATGACTGTCCGTGACTCCGCTTAACAATCGACAGGCAATGACTGTCCGTGACTCCGCTTAACAATCGACAGAAAATGACTGTCCGTGACTCCGCTTAACAATCGGCAAGCAATGACTATCAGTGAGTCCGCTTAACAATCGACAGGCAATGACTATCAGTGACTCCGCTTAACAATCGACAGGCAATGACTATCCGTGACTCCGCTTAACAATCGACAGGCAATGACTATCAGTGACTCCGCTTAACAGTCGACAGGCAATGACTGTCCGTGACTCCGCTGAACAATCGACAGGCAATGACTGTCAGTGACTCCGCTTAACAATCGGCAGGCAATGACTATCAGTGACTCCGCTTAACAATCGACAGGCAATGATTATCAGTGATTCCGCTTAACAATCGACAGGCTATGACTATCAGTGACTCCGCTTAACAATCGACAGGCAATTACTATCAGTGACTCCGCTTAACAATCGACAGGCAATGACTATCAGTGACTCCGCTTAACAATCGGCAGGCAATGACTATCAGTGACTCCTCTTAACAATCGACAGGCAATGACTGTCCGTGTCTCCGCTTAACAATCGGCAGGCAATGACTGTCCGTGACTCCGCTTAACAATCGACAGGCAATGACTGTCTTGACTCCGCTTAACAATCGACAGGCAATGACTGTCCGTGACTCCGCTTAACAATCGAAAGGCAATGACTGTCCTTGACTCCGCTTAACAATCGACAGGCAATGCCCGTCCTAGACTCCGCTGAACAATCGACAGGCAATGACTGTCCGTGACTCCGCTTAACAATCGACAGGCAATGACTGTCCGTGACTCCGCTTAACAATCGAAAGGCAATGACTGTCCTTGTCTCCGCTTAACAATCGACAGGCAATGACTGTCCTAGACTCCGCTGAACAATCGACAGGCAATGACTGTCCGTGACTCCGCTTAACAATCGACAGGCAATGACTGTCCGTGACTCCGCTTAACAATCGAAAGGCAATGACTGTCCTTGTCTCCGCTTAACAATCGACAAGCAATGACTGTCCGTGACTCCGCTGAACAATCGACAGGCAATGACTGTCCTTGACTCTGCTTAACAATCGACAGGCAATGACTGTCCGTGACTTTGCTTAACAATCGACAGGCAATGACTGTCCATGACTCCGCTGAACAATCGTCAGGCAATGACTATCAGTGACTCCGCTTAACAATCGACAGGCAATGACTATCTGTGACTCCGCTTAACAATCGACAGGCAATGACTATCAGTGACTCCGCTTAACAATCGCCAGGCAATGACTATCAGTTACTCCGCTTAACAATCGGCAGGCATCATATCCTCCACACAGCTCCTTAGAAAAATATTAGCAGTATTTTTCATTATTTTTTTTGGGGGTAGGGGCTGAAATACTCAGTTACAGCCATCAACTTTTTTCAATTCAGTATCCGTATGATTGTAATACGTATTTTGATATTCCACGTTCAACGAACAGGGCTTTATTATTTTTATTTTTTTTTGACTTTTTCGCACCACTTTTGCCATCCCCAAAGCACTTGCTTTGGTTTTAGTACATATTTCCAGCCATTAAATGGGTGAACTAACTTCCATTTAGTCATTCACTGTGACACTGAATGACATGCGCTTACAATAGAGTTATGTCCATATCGTTCTGCACGCATTTTGGCAGCGTTGGGTTGAACAATAAAATTTTTTCCATATTTCGGAGAGTTTTCTTTGTTTTTCGGAATTCAGCTTGCCCAGGAAAAGTGTGAGTAGGTTAATTGACCGTCCAATCTCATTAAAATCAAATCCAACGATCTGAAGGCATCGTATAACAGGTCACGTTCAAATGACCTTCCGAACAATAAAACATCAGCCCTGCTGCGCCCAATGAAATTGCCTTTTGAACAGCAATGTTTGGCCACGGTTTTTGAAAAGTGATGCATTTCCAGCTGGTCCTCGGGAATACATCATTTACAGTTAATGTTCACGTGGATAACAATGGATATGGTGGTTCCTTAGGCGAGTAAACATCCACAGTTTGCATTAATTTTGTGCATAGTTTTTGTCGTTTACATATAAAGTAATACCACAACATTTTGAAGGCAACAATTTGACAGGCTCGTGAAAAGGTCGTCTGAACGTGACCCCTAATGCGAAGTCATCAGATCCAGTCAGCGGATAAAATAGTAGCGTCAGACTGGAGATGGTGTTAACGAGTTTGCTGACCACCGTGATATGACGGAAATACTGTTAAAAACGGCGAAAAATCCAAACAAACAAAGTCATTCACCGTGACTGTGAACGTGAATGACACGCGCTTACAATCGAGTTATGTCCATATCGTTCTGCACGCGTTTTGGCAGCGTTATCTTAACTATACTTATAGCGTTTTATGTATTAGACCAGAGTTGTTGATTTTTAGTTTTTTCGCTGCTGTATCTGTTCATCGTTCACTTTATTGACACGGAAAACTAGAATTCTGCAAGTCCAAAGTTCGGATCGAAAGTCTGATATGTCAAATGTTCGGCCAGAGTGAACTAGACAAAACAAAGTGTATTTGAAAAAGGTTAATGGCAAACATGGCAAGAAGGGATAATGGTCCCAATTTAAACCGCCCCACAAAATGCTAAACCTGCTAAACCGGAGTGTGTTTATAATTATATTGTCCATACCGGCAATACAAAACCGACCCATACTACCAATAATCTGTTTAGGTTTTTATTGATATATTGACTTATGATTTCCAGATATTATTATTTGCCCTCCATATCTTGATTATTATTATGTAATTATTATGTTGAAACACGTGTTTATAAAAATTAACGAACAGAACATGTTTTATAATGAATCATTTCGCGTTACAAACCCAAAGTATACTTCAATACATTTCGAATTATATTTATGAATTAATGGATAGATAGATTTATTCATATTAAAACACATTTCACAACACATAACATTTAATATATACAACAATGGTATAACTTACATGTAGTTTATAAAACTTTCTAACATGTATAACTAACATATAGTTGATAAAACTACATATGATCATGTTATCATTTCACTCGACACAAAGTGCATGAAATGATAATGCTATCATTTGACTCGACACACAGTGCATGAAATGATCAAGTTATCATTTTACTCGACACACAGTGCATGAAATTATCATGTTATCATTTCACTCGACACACCGTACATGAAATGGTCATGTTATCATTTCACTAGACACACAATGCATGAAATGATCATGTTATCAGTTTCCACAGTTTCTGCACAAAGCATGAAATATTTTAGTATCATCGCACATAACATATTGCTAACTTTTATTTAAAAATGTTAATTTGATACAAGTATTTAAGCAAAGAAACATTGACACGAATTATGTTTACCAGACACACTTTAATTAAATTCATTTAATATTGACAAGTTTATTTTCTAATTACGAAATTTATTAATTTTCTTTAAAAACGTAATAAACGCAGGGGTACAATATTGCTTTTAAAAATAATTTCGTAATTTCTAATGAGTATTTCGTGTTTACGAAAATACAATTTTAAGCAGGAAACAATATAAAAAAAATTACGGAATAGTCGTACTTCCATACGACATCCAGTTTGTTTTTACGACTTAGTATTATTAGGTCTTTACGCACTACCATTCGTTATTACGGAATCAAAGATAAATGTGTCCTGTAATTTTATGGGTACGTACATAACTAAGTTTGTTTTTATTAATATTTTAAACTCCAAACTGCCAATAAAATAATTTACTATACCACTATGCTGATATCGGTCTAATACAAATGTGCCTGATATATTTTTATTATATCAGGTCGTTTATATTGTAACAACCTATAGGACGGAAAATGTCACGTCCGAATTACTACTCCACGTTTGATTTCTGTACACAGACATATTGTTAATTCAATTCTTACCAGTAATAGATAGCCTGTAAGATCAGTAAATCCTGTTTATATTTTCACACAAACAATTCCAGGAATGAGATGCTATGATGAATCCAGCATTTGTTTTGCGTTCATTTTGTTACTGCCATTTTGACATTAAAGCATCGCATTGTAACGTATTTCTTCGGTACAAATGTTACTAAAGTATTTAATTGTTGATTGTTTATTGAAGTTATGTGTCTAAATATTGCATTTATAACTTGTAACAATAATGAGAAGTAATTATTCCCTTTATTTTATCCCGTTTATGTCGGGCATATTTTCTGCTGTTTAGCGTAGTGCTAGAACCAAGCTGGATTGATGAACTGTGTTATTTTTATAAGAATGTCTTCATTATCAAGGCTAAATAGGATGAAGCAATTACTCCTTTTACATGCATAGATATGAAACAGTTGGATTGTATAACTTGTTCATATCGTATAAATCATATGTGTTTATGTTTGCGTAAATCACAAAAACGTTATTTTTTTTAATATTCACATAATTTCAATACACTGTCAATTAAAGCGCTAAATGTCACTACACAGGATCTGTTTATGATGAGTATCAAACATTTTTTACCCAAAGGTGAAAATATTATAGTCAATTTTGACACGATCTTGAAAATGTCAATTTCAATACACAACTCCAAAATGGCGTCTACAAATAAATCGGTGACGTGTGTTCTCCGATAAAATTCATCGTTGAAACCCATTTCAGCGTTTTCAGTATTACAGTCATTGAAGGAATTCCAAATCACTGGTAGTTCCGGGTCACTTTAAGATTAATGGTTCTGAAAATAATTGCAACCCTCCCATTTCGATTTTTATTAATTGGTGTTTGAACAGTAATACATTGCAGTAAATCACCTAAGTTTCAACTATGTATGCTGATCAATGAACCGAAACGGGGTGTTATGAGTAATACATGTTGAAAAATCTACCTGAACACCGGTTGCAGAAACTAGGCTATGGTTTATTTATCGCCATAAAACATCGAAAATGTCCCGTAAATGGGCACATTTATGGTATCAATTGGTAAATAAATGTATATTCTGTGTAATTTATACATAAGAAAACACCTGTTTTCCAAATTACTGCAGATAACAACGGTTATATCAACACATGTGTATTGGGGTGTTCCGGGTCACTTGAACGCACATCATTATTAAAGCTGGATATGTCAAGCAATGTCTTGTGTATATGCATTAAGGAATATCTCCATGGATTGGTTGGAGCTGTAGACTCGGGACAAATGAAATAGATTCAACAAAACAAACAATTTGATACCAAGAACGTCTTTAGTTAATTATTTTTAATAGTCATAAATAACAAAAACGTTATTTTTTTTAAATATTTACATAAACCCGCACTTTGGTACTGATATGACGTCATCAATGGAACAATAAATCATCCATCATAAATATTTCAATACATTCAATATAAATGCACTAAAAGTCACTACACAGCATCAGTTTATGTTGAACAAAAAACATATTTGCCAAAATTGAACACACTATAGTCAATATTGACACGCTCTCGAAAATGTGTTAATTTCAATTCGCAACGCCAAAATGGCGTCTGCAAACACGATTTGTGTTCTCCGATAAAATTGATCGTTGCAATATATTACAAGTTGCATTTTCAATATATTATGAATGAACATGCGTGTAATCTATGTATTTGTAGTGAAAACAGCTAATGTATCATTACGAAATGTTAATAATAAGGTATTATCCAGTAATTATATATTTAAAATCTAAGAACAGCGCTGATTTTCTGAGCCGGCTTTTACACATTCACTTACAATGGAGGTATGGATTTCTAAACGTTGACTGGATAATTTTTTGTATTTTTTTTAGCTCGTTTGGTGTAATTTTTAGAAAACCGTGGTATGATTAATAGAACAAGAGGGCACTGAGGACCATAGGACGCTCACCTGAGACCTTGTAACCCAATTGAAATTTGCATCCCCGAGGCGTGGCTCATTTTGTATCCCAGGGGCATAATTTGAACAATCTTGAACAAACCTCTGGGCCTTGTGGTTTCAGGTAAAAAAAATTAAAGTCATTTTACTATTTAAGTCTATATAAACCATGTGAGCTCTGGGGATGTGGCCAGATTTTACCCCAGGGCATAATTTGAACAATCTTTGGAGAGGACCACTATGCAATGTTACATACCAAATATAGGCCTTGCCGTTTCAGGAGAGAAGGTTTTTAGTCATTTTGCTTTTTAAGTTTATATAAACCGTGTGACCCCCGGGGCGTGACCAGTTTTTATCCCAGGGGCATAATTTTAACAAACTTTGTAGAGGACCACTATAGGATATTACATACCAAATATGAAACCTCTATGCCTTGCGATTTCAGAGGAGAAGAATTTTAAAATCATTTTGCTATTTAAGTCTGTATAAACCATGTGACCCCTGGGGTGTGGTCAGATTTGACCCATGGGGCATCATTTGAACAATCTTTGTAGAGGACCACTATAGGGTATTACGTACCCAATACGAAACCTCAGGGCCTTGCGGTTTCAGAGAAGGTTTTTAAAGACATTTTGCTATTTAAGTTTATCTAAACCATGTGACCCCTGGGGCGTGGCCAGTTTTGACCCCAGGGGCATAATTTGAACAATCTTTGTAGAGGACCACTATATGATGTTAAATACCAAATAAGAAACCTCTGGGCCTTGCGATTTCTGAGGAGAAGATTTTTAAAGTCATTTTGCTATTTAAGTCTATATAAATCATGTGACCCCCGTGGCGTGGCCAATTTTGACCCCAGGGGCATAAATTGAACAAAATTTCTAGAGGACCACTATAGGATGTTACATACCAAATATGAAACCTCTGGGCCTTGCGGATTCAGAGAAGAAAAATTTAAAAGACATTTTGCTATTTAAGTTTATATAAACCATGTGACCTCGGGGCCTGGCCAGTTTTGACCCCAGGGGCATCATTTGAACAATCTTTGTAGAGGACCACTATAGGATGTTACATACCAAATATGAAACCTCTGGGCCTTGTGGTTTCAGAGAGAAATATTTTAAAGACATTTTGCTATATATTCTATATAAACCATGTGACCCCCGAGGCGTGGCCCGTTTTGACCCCGGAGGCATAATTTGAACAAACTTTATAAAGGACCACTAAAGGATCTTACACACCAAATATTAAATATCTGGGCCTTGCGGCTTCAGAGGAGAAGAGTTTTAAAGTCATTTTGCTAAATATTCTTTATAAACAATGTGACCCCCGTGGCATGGCCAGTTTTGACCTCAGGGGCATATCTTTGTAGAGGACCACTATAAGATATTACATACCGAATATGAAACCTCTGGGCCTTGCGGTTTCAGAGAAGAAGAATTTTAAAGTTTAGACTTTTAAAATCTATTTTTAGCTCTTTTGACATACATATGCAGCGGACCGTAACGATTTGAACAACTTTGAAAGAGGGTCACCCAATGAACATTCCTGTGAAGTTTTCAGAAAATCTGCCAAGTGGTTTAGCAGGAGATGTCATTTGAATGAAAAGTTGACAACGGACGTACGGACGGCGGTCAATTGACGATCACAAAAGCTCACCATGAGCACAAAATGTAGTCTTTATCACGATAACGGTCCAAATTGTTGACGGCATACGGACGACGGACGACGCAGGAGAGCTACACTTTACCAATAGCTCACCGAGCACTACGTGCTCAGGTGAGCTAAAAATGCCCCGACCCTAGAACATTTTATTGGGTTTGTCAGACTGATTTTTGTTTTATTTACCTTTTTCAATAATTAAATGTGTTTTTGGATAAATAAGTGTTTTGTTTTGATATTATCAACTTATACACAATGTTTAAGGATGTTACTGATATGTTTTGAATATTTATTCAATTTTAGAATCTTCAGGTTGACCATTTAGCGGTGGGGGGGGGGGGGAGGCAGGGGAATTTGACAAATTGTGTTTTGGGGGTCTGAATCCTCACCTGGAGCCAAGCATTGTTGTCTATAACCCTTCAATGGGAGATGCTTAATTGGTGTATCAAATTAATTTTGGATTTAAATTCCGAACAAAGTATATTTCCCGGGACCCGGCATCACTCTGCGTTTCGAATTCCCGCCTACAGGAACTGCTTTAAGTCTAAAGTCATGTATATGCCCGCCGTCCCCCCCCCCCCCCACCTGTGGGGAAATATTGACTGCACAGGCTAATCCGGGACGACACTTTACGCACATGCATTATGACCGGTTTACCCACGACGCGCCTCATTAATTGTCTTTAGATACACGGATCCAGAAGGAGTCGAACTCTCACCTATACACTCGAACAAGAGCCCTACTCTATGCAGGGTTTATGCGTGAAAGTGTGTTCGATGACCACTCTTTAAATAATAATAATAATTATATACGTGTGTCAACTGTTTTTTGAGGTAAATACATCATATTTAACGATGTTTTAATATTAATGCAAACCGATTGACCACTTCTCAACTACACGAGCCCAAATCCAGCCTTGTACTGTGGTGCTTAAATTTAATAATCATAGGGACGCATGATGTCCGGTGATCCTTAATGCAATAAACTGAAAGCCCTGTAGGATCATATTTTTCACAAATCATACTTTTCACACACCTGTGAAGAATAGGATCTCATTTGTCACATTTTTATATGAGAAGAATGTGATTGGCCACAGATGGTGTATGCGCGAGGATCAAAGACGAAAATGACTTTATTGAATATCAAAAACTGGATGCGATCACAGAAAATGTGAATAATAAGACTGTGACGTGTGAAGAATAAGATCTAAATTTTCACACCTGTGAAGAATATATATTCGCTCTGAAAAAGTTCATTGACACACGAAATTTAGACAACATTTGTCTTTAAAATTACGTTTCTCCACGTTCACCAAAGCTTGTACGATTTGAAATTTAACTGGCGGAATTAGGACTCTGTACTCAATGTGACATTCTGAACCCCATGGGTATCTGCCCGTGTCGTACGAGCTCAATGTGTCGGCAGTAACATGGTCATACAATGTAATATGTGGACCGTGGGTAGTTGTTGACTTTCCACTCGTTGAACCATTAAATAGTCACAATTTCACACAGCACGTCGAAGCCACGTTTAGCAGTGCTGCTTTGCTCGGGGACAATGCCCCACTGCGCGACATTATGCAGAGACAAAAAACCATAAAACATCGATAAAAAAGACATAACAGAAGTATCTGTAATGTACAGAACTACATAAGAACGTACAGAAAGGGAAAATGACGGGATCGGCGGATTCTTCCGTAGTACACCGTAATTTCGTTAAATCGCAATTCGTACAAAGACAATTCGATTGTATACAGCACTAACATCGGTTATGTTAATCTAGCAAACATCAAACAAAATAATGCAAAGTTTCCATTCAGTAATTGACATATTGATTATCTATGCTTAATTGCTAACTCTATTATGGAGTTTAAGTATCATCGCACACATGTTATAAGTGTTATAACGAAACATTCGTGTTTTATGAAATCTGCACAAGATGTTTGTTGCAATATCATAATAAATAAAATAAAATTATACACTACAAAATGCTTCTGTACATAATGTTAAACAATGCAATTAATGTAAACATACCAATTTGTCTAACACTGGAACATAAATCGAAATACATAAAAACTAAAACGCTAATCAAACGTACCTGGGATACATTGTACACTTTCGATCTCCCCATTGTACACTTTCGATAATCAACATGCACGAACGAAAAGGTTTAAATATTGATAAAACAATTTCGAAATGGTATCGTAAACAGTAAACAGTCTGCTATATTCGGGTACGCTTTTAGCAGACTCTATTAGTAAACTGATCGTAACACTTCGGTGCTGCAGTATACAGACGGGTAGATCACGTCTGCATGAATGAATCCTAAATGAAATCGGATACAATATGGACGCTAGCGGGTTTATTTTTATTTTTAGCTGAACTATTTTTTTCTGGATAAACAAGACTTGCAACAACAACGGCAGCAACAAAAGCATCATCAACAACGATGAATGATGATGATGATAATGAAAATGATGATAATGGTAATAATAATAATCATCATCATCATAATCATAATCATCATCATCATCATCACCACCATCATCATCAGCAGCAGCATTAGCAGCAGCAGCAGCATCGTAGACCTATTCATTGACGACGTTTCGCACGCTTTTCGGCTATTTCACGCAACGTCGTTTTTGCATAAGCGACGTCGTTTCAGTAAAATGAATGTAGAATATATTTTGAGCATAACTGATAAAAGAAAAATGACGTATAACAGCATTCTCATTAATTTAATAGCATGCACTTATTTTTTTTACTTTAAGACATTTCAATGCAAATATAAACATTCATATGAGAAACACACTATTGCACAAGTAAGTAACAAAATAAATATGTAAAGAAAATATGTTGCCGATAATGGTGATGATTCTGATGATTGCGGCATTAATGACGATGGGAAGTCGATATATTGTATAATTACCTTGAACAACCACGATGTCACACTTATCAATAATTGATTCTTCCACAAAATTGATTATTACAAGGTCGAGTTGCAGATGTAGATGAACAAACAAGTGGACTTCAGTTACTGGTTTATAACCATGATTTGCCCATCGCAAAATCATTTTAACAGAATGACCAGTAATTCCAATTCTAATAGGGTCCCATTATAAAACGGCAAACTTTGCAAGCATTTTTCTAGCATTTCTTATTTCAGATTGTGCAAGCCTGGTATCAATTTAAAGATAAATCTCTCCTCTATCAAAATTTGCACACAAAAAGATACGTCATGCAACTTTTAAGAAAATGCATCTCACTTGAAGGCAGGCACCGGTAGAAAACATGGTTTCGGGAGTCATA
Source organism: Congeria kusceri (assembly GCA_027627225.1). NCBI lineage: Eukaryota > Metazoa > Mollusca > Bivalvia > Myida > Dreissenidae > Congeria > Congeria kusceri. Next base: position 18,662,442 of record CM051040.1, read on the forward strand.
TTTCGACAAAAGCCCCATACCACAGTGAACACACCCCATAAGTTTACCTTTCAAGTTAGCCTTCAATGAAATGCACCAAAATGTTGCAGACACGCTCGGGATATTAGAAATTACCACAAAGGCATGTCTGAGGTACCTAGATGGCTTTTATGCCAGAAGAGAAGAGGAACTCTTTAGTAATAGGCACTACTTTTGAATGGACCATGGGGGATGCACAATGATTTACTGGTACCTAACCTTAAAGAAAACTCAAAATTTTTCTATCATGACAAAAAACTCTTGTACATCATTATTAACCTACTTGTACCACAACTGCAAAATTTCAGGTCGATCTGCTAAGCACAAATGCCCCCAAAGCTTGCGCTTCAGTACTTGGATTGCATGGGTAGCGTGAACAAAAATTCGCACCTAAATCACTTAAACCAGTCAAAATACCAGTTCATTTAGACTTATTTTAATGCAATGGACAGTAATAAGGTATAAAACGTGTAATATTTGCGAATAACATGATTCCATGTTCTGTGAGCTGCAAAAGGCGAGTTTCGGTTTTTTTTTTCGTTTTTTTTACCCGAGAAAACAGGGTTTGCTTTAAAAATCGTAGATTTTAAACGTGTCACTTATGATATTTTTCACATTTATTCCCGTGAAAAGTAATAAACGCAATAAAAAAAAACACAGTTACATGGGGATTTTATGTATAAGTGGACCCTAAAGGGCCGGTTCCTGGTTTTCTTAAAGGTTAGATACCAGTAATTCCAATACCCATAGGGTCCCATTATAAAACTTTGCAAGCATTTTTCTAGCATTTCCCTTATTTCAGATTGTGCAAGCCTGGTATCAATTTAAAGATCAATTGGTCCTCTTTCCAAATTTGCCATAAAAAGATATGTCATGTTACTTCTAAGAAAATGCATCTCACTTGAATGCAGGCACCGGTAGAAAACAGGGTTTCGGGAGTCATATTTCGACAAAAGCCCCATACCACAGTAAACATACCCCAAAAGTTCACCTTTCAAGTTAGCCTCCAATGAAATGCACCAAAATGCTGCAGACACGCGTAGGATATTAAATAACCACAAAAGGCATGTCTGAGATACCTAAATGGCTTTTATGCCAGAAGAGAAGAGGAACTCTTTAGTAATAGGCACTACTTTTGAATGGACCACGGAAGGATACACAATGATTTACTGGTATCTAACCACTAGAATTAAAGCTTTTCGCTTGTGAGGTACATAAATGCTCAGGGGCAAAATTGGAAAGGACCTATACTAGTACCATGTTATTTATTTTTCTTAAACAGATAAACACACATTTGATCTCAGCCGCGGTTCATCCCTCAACATTTGCTCACGGGCAACATTTTAACAACTTAATTCACATGTGTACATATAGCCAAATTAATAAAATCAAATATTGTAAGCTCGAATGAATAATGAGCGCTCGAAAAAATATAAATAATTGTAGCAATAGCAGGTATACCGAGTAAGAGCAAGTATAGCAAGATAATGCTCTTATTATAAATGGTCGTTGTTCCAGTATGATCTTATTTATGGAAAAAAAAAATATAGACAAAGAACACAATTATCGTTGTTAAACTACCCATAAACAACGCCAAAGAAGTTCCGATTCTGAGTGGTGCATAGTAAAAAGTTCCAATAAAAATTGCAAAACTATATGTCAAATCATGTAAAAATCGAAATTATTTTCGCATTATCGTTGTTTATCGGCCAATAAACAACTCTTTGTCGTTCTGATGCGTGGCTATTAAACAACTCGGGCTAACGTACTCGTGGCTTAATTCCTATGCATCAGAACTCAAATCGTTGTTTATTGACTTATATACAACGATAAATCGAAAATTATTTCTTAAGTGAAAATGCAATAACAAACAAACAAATACTAGTATTTAAAACTTTCTGAGGCGTTTTCAACTCTCAACTACGTTTCCGTAATGTCTACGAACGGTGCCCCACGTCCTTTGCTACAACCTACCATCACGTGATGTTGACAAATATCTGTATACTATATCTTCCCTTTTTATTTCAGACAACATGAATTGTATACTATATCTTCCCTTTTTATTTCAGTCAACATGAATTGTATGGGTAAAATACCTCTAAAAGTAGGCTTGTTCAATGTCAGTACTTCAATACTTCAATGCCCCCTTGGCATGCCTTGAAAAGATTTGTAAAACGATATATTGAATGAAGTCGCGGCCACCCATTCTACGAGGCACATAGACCGTCACTAAAGACAACCAATCAGGAGCGGCGCAAACAACTTGTGGAAATCCCCCCGATTGAATGCCATCATTGAAGCGAAACAAAGACAAATAGTCGATTTAAGCTCTTGTCTTTACTATATAGGTTATATTTCGTGTTTACTTTTAAATACCCGGGGGTTACCCTTCAAATGACATACTGTAAACATCATATTTGATGTACGCGAAATGGTAGGTATAATAGCGTACCATCGGTGTTCTTGAAAAACAACGCGCGTAAACATTTACGGTATTTTAATTGCCGGTTTAAAGCTTCTGTTTTTGTTGTTGTTTCAAAGAAAAAAAAAGAAATGTTTCAAAATGGTTGCCAGAAAATTTTCCATCAATCGTATCCTTTTTGCTACGGTATTTTTTTAAACGTACGTTTATGCTTCAATGATTACATCGCTCCACATTAACGAAACACCAATTAAACGTCACCCCACGTTAACGTAACACGCATTTACTTCGCGCTATAAGCCATTAACGCCCCCATACGTTCAACACTCCGTTAAAGTCAACTCACTTTGACGTCACACCTGTTTACTTCGAGCTGCACGTTTACGCCACACCTCTATTACGTCACCTAACGTTCACGCTACACCATGTTAACGTCGCCACACGTGAACTTCACGCCTCGTTTACGCCACTTCACGTTAACGTCACACATCGTTAACGTCGCTCCGCGTTTACGTCACGCTCCGTCTACGTCACCCAACGTTAACGTTGTACATCGTTTACGTCGCCGCATGTTCCCGTAACACCCCGATTACGTTGCTCCACGTTCACATCACACACGTTTCCGTCGCCGCCCGTTCGCGTCGCAGCCCGTTAAAGTTGCCCAACGTTCACGTCACACACCGTTTACGTCACCCCTTGTTCATGTCACATCCCTTTGCGTCAACCTACGTTCACGTGACCTCCCGTTTACGCCACCCCTCGTTCAGTTACACTCCGTTCACGTCACAGACCGTTAACGTTGTCCACGTCATGTTACACCCCGTTTACGTCGCCGCACGTTCACATTACAGCCCGTCGTAGTGTCACTTTATCAAGTGCCGTTTTAATACGTATTTGACACTCACGTTCTGCTAATTTGTCATCAATTTCTACTACACTGCCATCACGTAGCGCTGCATGGAAGAACGCAGTGCATAGCGCAGCGAAGCGTAACAATAATGATAGTGATGCGTGGCGTATCGTAGTTTAAACGTAGCGAATAACGTAGCATAACGTGGAGATTGACAGGACTCTCGTTATGTTCACGTTGTTCTAAGTAAAGACCACGTTATTCTACGTTGTGTCCCGTGTACCAAAAGTGTAAGTACGTCGTGATCTAACGTAGCGGTATTTTAAACATGTTCAACATTCAGATTTGTCGTTTACGTTGAACTACCGTACTGCTAAGTTGTGCCACGTTGAGGCGCGTAACGGTCACGTTGAACTACGTACTTGCCACGTTGCGCAACATACGTAGCTAAACCAGGAGACGAAAACGTGACATTATGACTCGGGTATTAACGTTATTCCAGCCCAGGTCACACTGCCACGATTTTTGTTACGATTGCCCACGATTTACAAAATCTTGGTGAAGCGTGGTTAAGCATGAACACATACGTACTGGCATCTGTGTAAATCTTGAAGAATCTTGGGGGATCCTTATCGATCGGGAAGAGCTACGACAGTTTTGAACATGTTCAAAACATTCGTGGCTTATCGTAGCGCAGCCACGATTTTTCCAAAACTTAGGACAATCCTAGTGCCATCGTATCTCAATATGGCTTATTCTTACAGCCATCGTAGAGGCATTCGTGGCCTTTCGTGTTTAATCGTGATTAATCATCGAAACGGAAAATACCATAAAAGTGGAAAAGTGCCGTCCTGTATTAGCCTGTGCGGACTGCACAGGCTAATCCGGGACGACACTTTACGCACATGCATTATGACCGGTTTACCCACGACGCGCCTCATTAATTGTCTTTAGATACACGGATCCAGAAGGAGTCGAACTCTCACCTATACACTCGAACAAGAGCCCTACTCTATGCAGGGTTTATGCGTGAAAGTGTGTTCGATGACCACTCTTTAAATAATAAAATTATATACGTGTGTCAACTGTTTTTTGAGGTAAATACATCATATTTAACGATGTTTTAATATTAATGCAAACCGATTGACCACTTCTCAACTACACGAGCCCAAATCCAGCCTTGTACTGTGGTGCCTAAATTTAATAATCATAGGGACGCATGATGTCCGGTGATCCTTAATGCAATAAACTGAAAGCCCTGTAGGATCATATTTTTCACAAATCATACTTTTCACACACCTGTGAAGAATAGGATCTCATTTGTCACATTTTTATATGAGAAGAATGTGATTGGCCACAGATGGTGTATGCGCGAGGATCAAAGACGAAAATGACTTTATTGAATATCAAAAACTGGATGCGATCACAGAAAATGTGAATAATAAGACTGTGATGTGTGAAGAATAAGATCTAAATTTTCACACCTGTGAAGAATATATAATCGCTCTGAAAAAGTTCATTGACACACGAAATTTAGACAAACATTTGTCTTTAAAATTACGTTTCTCCACGTTCACCAAAGCTTGTACAATTTGAAATTTAACTGGCGGAATTAGGACTCTGTACTCAATGTGACATTCTGAACCCCATGGGTACCTGCCCGTGTCGTACGAGCTCAATGTGTCGGCAGTAACATGGTCATACAATGTAATATGTGGACCGTGGGTAGTTGTTGACTTTCCACTCGTTGAACCATTAAATAGTCACAATTTCACACAGCACGTCGAAGCCACGTTTAGCAGTGCTGCTTTGCTCGGGGACAATGCCCCACTGCGCGACATTATGCAGAGACAAAAAACCATAAAACATCGATAAAAAAGACATAACAGAAGTATCTGTAATGTACAGAACTACATAAGAACGTACAGAAAGGGAAAATGACGGGATCGGCGGATTCTTCCGTAGTACACCGTAATTTCGTTAAATCGCAATTCGTACAAACACAAATCGATTGTATACAGCACTAACATCGGTTATGTTAATCTAGCAAACATCAAACAAAATAATGCAAAGTTTCCATGCAGTAATTGACATATTGATTATCTATGCTTAATTGCTAACTCTATTATGGAGTTTAAGTATCATCGCACACATGTTATAAGTGTTATAACGAAACATTCGTGTTTTATGAAATCTGCACAAGATGTTTGTTGCAATATCATAATAAATAAAATAAAATTATAAAATTATACACTACAAAATGCTTCTGTACATAATGTTAAACAATGCAATTAATGTAAACATACCAATTTGTCTAACACTGGAACATAAATCGAAATACATAAAAACTAAAACGCTAATCAAACGTACCTGGGATACATTGTACACTTTCGATCTCCCCATTGTACACTTTCGATAATCAACATGCACGAACGAAAAGGTTTAAATATTGATAAAACAATTTCGAAATGGTATCGTAAACAGTAAACAGTCTGCTATATTCGGGTACGCTTTTAGCAGACTCTATTAGTAAACTGATCGTCACACTTCGGTGCTGCATTATATAGAAATGGTATCGTAAACAGTAAACGGTCTGCTATATTCGGGTACGCTTTTAGCAGACGCTATTAGTAAACTGATCGTCGCACTTCGGTGCTGCAGTATACAGACGGGTAGATCACGTCTGCATGAATGAATCCTAAATGAAATCGGATACAATATGGACGCTAGCGGGTTTATTTTTATTTTTAGTTGAACTATTTTTTTCTGGATAAACAAGACTTGCAACAACAACGGCAGCAACAAAAGCATCATCAACAACGATGAATGATGATTATGATAATGAAAATGATGATAATGGTAATAATAATAATCATCATCATCATAATCATAATCATCATCATCATCACCACCACCATCATCAGCAGCAGCAGCATTAGCAGCAGCAGCAGCATCGTAGACCTATTCATTGACGACGTTTCGCACGCTTTTCGGCTATTTAACGCAACGTCGTTTTTGCATAAGCGACGTCGTTTCAGTAAAATGAATGTAGAATATATTTTGAGCATAACTGATAAAAGAAAAATGACGTATAACAGCATTCTCATTAATTTAATAGCATGCACTTATTTTTTTTACTTTAAGACATTTCAATGCAAATATAAACATTCGTATTAGAAACACACTATTGCACAAGTAAGTAACAAAATAAATATGTAAAGAAAATATGTTGCCGATAATGGTGATGATTCTGATGATGGCGGCATTAACGACGATGGGAAGTCGATATATTGTATAATTACCTTGAACAACCATGATGTCACACTTATCAATAATTGATTCTTCCACAAATTTGATTATTACAAGGTCGAGTTGCAGATGTAGATGAACAAACAAGTGGACTTCAGTTACTGGTTTATAACCATGATTTGCCCATCGCAAAATCATTTTAACAGAATGACCAGTAATTCCAATTCCCATAGGGTCACATTATAAAACGGCAAACTTTGCAAGCATTTTTCTAGCATTTCTTATTTCAGATTGTGCAAGCCTGGTATCAATTTAAAGATAATCTCTCCTCTATCAAAATTTGCACACACAAAAATATGTCATGCAACTTCTAAGAAAATGCATCCCACTTGAAGGCAGGCACCGGTAGAAAACATGGTTTCGGGAGTCATATTTCGACAAAAGCCCCTTACCACAGTGAACACACCCCATAAGTTTACCTTTCAAGTTAGCCTTCAATGAAATGCACCAAAATGCTGCAGACACGCTCGGGATATTAGAAATTACCACAAAGGCATGTCTGAGGTACCTAGATGGCTTTTATGCCAGAAGAGAAGAGGAACTCTTTAGTAATAATTACTACTTTTGAATGGACCATGGGGGATGCACAATGATTTACTGGTACCTAACCTTAAAGAAAACTCAAAATTTTGCTATCATGAAAAAAAACTCTTGTACATCATTATTAACCTACTTGTACCACAACTGCAAAATTTCAGGTCGATCCGCTAAGTACAAATGCCCCCCAAAGCTTGCGCTTCAGTACTTGGATTGCATGGGTAGAGTGAACAAAAATTCGCACCTAAATCACTTAAACCAGTCAAAATACCAGTTCATTTAGACTTATTTTAATGCAATGGACAGTAATAAGGTATAAAACGTGTCATATTGGCGAATAACATGAGTCCATGTTCTGTGAGCTGCAAAAGGCGAGTTTCCGTCTTTTTTTTTATTTTTTTTTTACCCGAAAAAACAGGTTTTGCTTTAAAAATCGTAGTTTTTAAACGTGTCACTTATGATATTTTGCACATTTATTCCCGTGAAAAGTAATAAACGCAATAAAAAAAACACAGTTACATGGGGATTTTATGTATAAGTGGACCCTAAAGGGCCGGTTCCTGGTTTTCTTAAAGGTTAGATACCAGTAATTCCAATACCCATAGGGTCCCATTATAAAACTTTGCAAGCATTTTTCTAGCATTTCCCTTATTTCAGATTGTGCAAGCCTGGTATCAATTTAAAGATCAATCTGTCCTCTTTCCAAATTTGCCATAAAAAGATATGTCATATTACTTCTAAGAAAATGCATCTCACTTGAATGCAGGCACCGGTAGAAAACAGGGTTTCGGGAATTATATTTCGACAAAAGCCCCATACCACAGTAAACATTCCCCAAAAGTTCACCTTTCAAGTTAGCCTCCAATGAAATGCACCAAAATGCTGCAGACACGCGTAGGATATTAAATAACCACAAAAGGCATGTCTGAGATACCTAACTGGCTTTTATGCCAGAAGAGAAGAGGAACTCTTTAGTAATAGGCACTACTTTTGAATGGACCACGGAATGATACACAATGATTTACTGGTATCTAACCACTAGAATTAAAGCTTTTCGCTTGTGAGGTACATAAATGCTCAGGGGCAAAATTGGAAAGGACCTATACTAGTACCATGTTATTTATTTTTCTTAAACAGATAAACACACATTTGATCTCAGCCGCGGTTCATCCCTCAACATTTGCTCACGGGCAACATTTTAACGACTTAATTCACATGTGTACATATAGCCAAATTAATAAAATCAAATATTGTAAGCTCGAATGAATAATGAGCGCTCGAAAAAATATAAATAATTGTAGCAATAGCAGGTATACCGAGTAAGAGCAAGTATAGCAAGATAATGCTCTTATTATAAATGGTCGTTGTTCCAGCATGATCTTATTTATGGAAAAAAAAATTATAGACAAAGAACACAATTATCGTTGTTAAACTACCCATAAACAACGCCAAAGAAGTTCCGATTCTGAGTGGTGCATAGTAAAAAGTTCCAATAAAAATTGCAAAACTATATGTCAAATCATGTAAAAATCGAAATTATTTTCGAATTATCGTTGTTTATCGGCCAATAAACAACTCTTTGTCGTTCTGATGCGTGGCTATTAAACAACTCGGGCTAACGTACTCGTGGCTTAATTCCTATGCATCAGAACTCAAATCGTTGTTTATTGACTTATATACAACGATAAATCGAAAATTATTTCTTAAGTGAAAATGCAATAACAAACAAACAAATACTAGTATTTAAAACTTTCTGAGGCGTTTTCAACTCTCAACTACGTTTCCGTAATGTCTACGAACGTTGCCCCACGTCCTTTGCTACAACCTACCATCACGTGATGTTGTCAAATATCTGTATACTATATCTTCCCTTTTTATTTCAGACAACATGAATTGTATACTATATCTTCCCTTTTTATTTCAGTCAACATGAATTGTATGGGTAAAATACCTCTAAAAGTAGGCTTGTTCAATGTCAGTACTTCAATACTTCAATGCCCCCTTGGCATGCCTTGAAAAGATTTGTAAAACGATATATTGAATGAAGTCGCGGCCACCCATTCTACGAGCCACATAGACCGTCACTAAAGACAACCAATCAGGAGCGGCGCAAACAACTTGTGGAAATCCCCCCGATTGAATGCCATCATTGAAGCGAAACAAAGACAAATAGTCGATTTAAGCTCTTGTCTTTACTATATAGGTTATATTTCGTGTTTACTTTTAAATACCCGGGGGTTACCCTTCAAATGACATACTGTAAACATCATATTTGATGTACGCGAAATGGTAGGTATAATAGCGTACCATCGGTGTTCTTGGAAAACAACGCGCGTAAACATTTACGGTATTTTAATTGCCGGTTTAAAGCTTCTGTTTTTGTTGTTGTTTCAAAGAAAAAAAAGAAATGTTTCAAAATGGTTGCCAGAAAATTTTCCATCAATCGTATCCTTTTTGCTACGGTATTTTTTTAAACGTACGTTTATGCTTCAATGATTACATCGCTCCACATTAACGAAACACCAATTAAACGTCACCCCACGTTAACGTAACACGCATTTACTTCGCGCTATAAGCCATTAACGCCCCCATACGTTCAACACTCCGTTAAAGTCAACTCACTTTGACGTCACACCTGTTTACTTCGAGCTGCACGTTTACGCCACACCTCTATTACGTCACCTAACGTTCACGCTACACCATGTTAACGTCGCCACACGTGAACTTCACGCCTCGTTTACGCCACTTCACGTTAACGTCACACATCGTTAACGTCGCTCCGCGTTTACGTCACGCTCCGTCTACGTCACCCAACGTTAACGTTGTACATCGTTTACGTCGCCGCATGTTCCCGTAACACCCCGATTACGTTGCTCCACGTTCACATCACACACGTTTCCGTCGCCGCCCGTTCGCGTCGCAGCCCGTTAAAGTTGCCCAACGTTCACGTCACACACCGTTTACGTCACCCCTTGTTCATGTCACATCCCTTTGCGTCAACCTACGTTCACGTGACCTCCCGTTTACGCCACCCCTCGTTCAGTTACACTCCGTTCACGTCACAGACCGTTAACGTTGTCCACGTCATGTTACACCCCGTTTACGTCGCCGCACGTTCACATTACAGCCCGTCGTAGTGTCACTTTATCAAGTGCCGTTTTAATACGTATTTGACACTCACGTTCTGCTAATTTGTCATCAATTTCTACTATACTGCCATCACGTAGCGCTGCATGGAAGAACGCAGTGTATAGCGCAGCGAAGCGTAACAATAATGATAGTGATGCGTGGCGTATCGTAGTTTAAACGTAGCGAATAACGTAGCATAACGTGGAGATTGACAGGACTCTCGTTATGTTCACGTTGTTCTAAGTAAAGACCACGTTATTCTACGTTGTGTCCCGTGTACCAAAAGTGTAAGTACGTCGTGATCTAACGTAGCGGTATTTTAAACATGTTCAACATTCAGATTTGTCGTTTACGTTGAACTACCGTACTGCTAAGTTGTGCCACGTTGAGGCGCGTAACGGTCACGTTGAACTACGTACTTGCCACGTTGCGCAACATACGTAGCTAAACCAGGAGACGAAAACGTGACATTATGACTGGGGTATTAACGTTATTAACGTTCAGCCCAGGTCACACTGCCACGATTTTTGTTACGATTGCCCACGATTTACAAAATCTTGGTGAAGCGTGGTTAAGCATGAACACATACGTACTGGCATCTGTGTAAATCTTGAAGAATCTTGGGGGATCCTTATCGATCGGGAAGAGCTACGACAGTTTTGAACATGTTCAAAACATTCGTGGCTTATCGTAGCGCAGCCACGATTTTTCCAAAACTTAGGACAATCCTAGTGCCATCGTATCTCAATATGGCTTATTCTTACAGCCATCGTAGAGGCATTCGTGGCCTTTCGTGTTTAATCGTGATTAATCATCGAAACGGAAAATACCATAAAAGTGGAAAGTGCCGTCCTGTATTAGCCTGTGCGGACTGCACAGGCTAATCCGGGACGACACTTTACGCACATGCATTATGACCGGTTTACCCACGACGCGCCTCATTAATTGTCTTTAGATACACGGATCCAGAAGGAGTCGAACTCTCACCTATACACTCGAACAAGAGCCCTACTCTATGCAGGGTTTATGCGTGAAAGTGTGTTCGATGACCACTCTTTAAATAATAAAATTATATACGTGTGTCAACTGTTTTTTGAGGTAAATACATCATATTTAACGATGTTTTAATATTAATGCAAACCGATTGACCACTTCTCAACTACACGAGCCCAAATCCAGCCTTGTACTGTGGTGCCTAAATTTAATAATCATAGGGACGCATGATGTCCGGTGATCCTTAACGCAATAAACTGAAAGCCCTGTAGGATCATATTTTTCACAAATCATACTTTTCACACACCTGTGAAGAATAGGATCTCATTTGTCACATTTTTATATGAGAAGAATGTGATTGGCCACAGATGGTGTATGCGCGAGGATCAAAGACGAAAATGACTTTATTGAATATCAAAAACTGGATGCGATCACAGAAAATGTGAATAATAAGACTGTGACGTGTGAAGAATAAGATCTAAATTTTCACACCTGTGAAGAATATATATTCGCTCTGAAAAAGTTCATTGACACACGAAATTTAGACAAACATTTGTCTTTAAAATTACGTTTCTCCACGTTCACCAAAGCTTGTACAATTTGAAATTTAACTGGCGGAATTAGGACTCTGTACTCAATGTGACATTCTGAACCCCATGGGTATCTGCCCGTGTCGTACGAGCTCAATGTGTCGGCAGTAACATGGTCATACAATGTAATATGTGGACCGTGGGTAGTTGTTGACTTTCCACTCGTTGAACCATTAAATAGTCACAATTTCACACAGCACGTCGAAGCCACGTTTAGCAGTGCTGCTTTGCTCGGGGACAATGCCCCACTGCGCGACATTATGCAGAGACAAAAAAACATAAAACATCGATAAAAAAAGACATAACAGAAGTATCTGTAATGTACAGAACTACATAAGAACGTACAGAAAGGGAAAATGACGGGATCGGCGGATTCTTCCGTAGTACACCGTAATTTCGTTAAATCGCAATTCGTACAAACACAAATCGATTGTATACAGCACTAACATCGGTTATGTTAATCTAGCAAACATCAAACAAAATAATGCAAAGTTTCCATTCAGTAATTGACATATTGATTATCTATGCTTAATTGCTAACTCTATTATGGAGTTTAAGTATCATCGCACACATGTTATAAGTGTTATAACGAAACATTCGTGTTTTATGAAATCTGCACAAGATGTTTGTTGCAATATCATAATAAATAAAATAAAATTATACACTACAAAATGCTTCTGTACATAATGTTAAACAATGCAATTAATGTAAACATACCAATTTGTCTAACACTGGAACATAAATCGAAATACATAAAAACTAAAACGCTAATCATACGTACCTGGGATACATTGTACCGTTTCGATCTCCCCTTTGTCTTATCCATTAAGAATATATAATCAACATGCACGAACGAAAGGTTTAAATATTGATAAAACAATTTCGAAATGGTATCGTAAACAGTAAACAGTCTGCTATATTCGGGTACGCTTTTAGCAGACTCTATTAGTAAACTGATCGTCACACTTCGGTGCTGCATTATATAGAAATGGTATCGTAAACAGTAAACAGTCTGCTATATTCGGGTACGCTTTTAGCAGACGCTATTAGTAAACTGATCGTCACACTTCGGTGCTGCATTATATAGAAATGGTATCGTAAACAGTAAACAGTCTGCTATATTCGGGTACGCTTTTAGCAGACGCTATTAGTGAACTGATCGTCACACTTCGGTGCTGCATTATATAGAAATGGTATCGTAAACAGTAAACAGTCTGCTATATTCGGGTACGCTTTAGCAGACGCTATTAGTGAACTGATCGTCACACTTCGGTGCTGCATTATATAGAAATGGTATCGTAAACAGTAAACAGTCTGCTATATTCGGGTACGCTTTAGCAGACGCTATTAGTAAACTGATCGTCACACTTCGGTGCTGCATGATATAGAAATGGTATCGTAAACAGTAAACGGTCTGCTATATTCGGGTACGCTTTTAGCAGACGCTATTAGTAAACTGATCGCCACACTTCGGTGCTGCAGTATACAGACGGGTAGATCACGTCTGCATGAATGAATCCTAAACGAAATCGGATACAATATGGACGCTAGCGGGTTTATTTTTATTTTTAGTTGAACTATTTTTTTCTGGATAAACAAGACTTGCAACAACAACGGCAGCAACAAAAGCATCATCAACAACGATGAATGATGATGATGATAATGAAAATGATGATAATGGTAATAATAATAATCATCATCATCATAATCATAATCATCATCATCATCATCACCACCATCATCAGCAGCTGCAGCATTAGCAGCAGCAGCAGCATCGTAGACCTATTCATTGACGACGTTTCGCACGCTTTTCGGCTATTTAACGCAACGTCGTTTTTGCATAAGCGACGTCGTTTCAGTAAAATGAATGTAGAATATATTTTGAGCATAACTGATAAAAGAAAAATGACGTATAACAGCATTCTCATTAATTTAATACCATGCACTTATTTTTTTTACTTTAAGACATTTCAATGCAAATATAAACATTCATATGAGAAACACACTATTGCACAAGTAAGTAACAAAATAAATATGTAAAGAAAATATGTTGCCGATAATGGTGATGATTCTGATGATTGCGGCATTAATGACGATGGGAAGTCGATATATTGTATAATTACCTTGAACAACCATGATGTCACACTTATCAATAATTGATTCTTCCACAAAATTGATTATTACAAGGTCGAGTTGCAGATGTAGATGAACAAACAAGTGGACTTCAGTTACTGGTTTATAACCATGATTTGCCCATCGCAAAATCATTTTGACAGAATGACCAGTAATTCCAATTCTAATAGGGTCCCATTATAAAACGGCAAACTTTGCAAGCATTTTTCTAGCATTTCTTATTTCAGATTGTGCAAGCCTGGTATCAATTTAAAGATAAATCTCTCCTCTATCAAAATTTGCACAAAAAAAGATATGTCATGCAACTTCTAAGAAAATGCATCTCACTTGAAGGCAGGCACCGGTAGAAAACATGGTTTCGGGAGTCATATTTCGACAAAAGCCCCATACCACAGTGAACACACCCCATAAGTTTACCTTTCAAGTTAGCCTTCAATGAAATGCACCAAAATGTTGCAGACACGCTCGGGATATTAGAAATTACCACAAAGGCATGTCTGAGGTACCTAGATGGCTTTTATGCCAGAAGAGAAGAGGAACTCTTTAGTAATAGGCACTACTTTTGAATGGACCATGGGGGATGCACAATGATTTACTGGTACCTAACCTTAAAGAAAACTCAAAATTTTGCTATCATGACAAAAAACTCTTGTACATCATTATTAACCTACTTGTACCACAACTGCAAAATTTCAGGTCGATCTGCTAAGTACAAATGCCCCCAAAGCTTGCGCTTCAGTACTTGGATTGCATGGGTAGCGTGAACAAAAATTCGCACCTAAATCACTTCAACCAGTCAAAATACCAGTTCATTTAGACTTATTTTAATGCAATGGACAGTAATAAGGTATAAAACGTGTAATATTTGCGAATAACATGATTCCATGTTCTGTGAGCTGCAAAAGGCGAGTTTCCGTATTTTTTTTATTTTTTTTTTACCCGAGAAAACAGGGTTTGCTTTAAAAATCGTAGATTTTAAACGTGTCACTTATGATATTTTGCACATTTATTCCCGTGAAAAGTAATAAACGCAATAAAAAAAAACACAGTTACATGGGGATGTTATGTATAAGGGGACCCTAAAGGGCCGGTTCCTGGTTTTCTTAAAGGTTAGATACCAGTAATTCCAATACCCATAGGGTCCCATTATAAAACATTGCAAGCATTTTTCTAGCATTTCCCTTATTTCAGATTGTGCAAGCCTGGTATCAATTTAAAGATCAATTTGTCCTCTTTCCAAATTTGCCATAAAAAGATATGTCATATTACTTATAAGAAAATGCATCTCACTTGAATGCAGGCACCGGTAGAAAACAGGGTTTCGGGAGTCATATTTCGACAAAAGCCCCATACCACAGTAAACATACCCCAAAAGTTCACCTTTCAAGTTAGCCTCCAATGAAATGCACCAAAATGCTGCAGACACGCATAGGATATTAAATAACCACAAAAGGCATGTCCGAGGTACCTAAATGGCTTTTATGCCAGAAGAGAAGAGGAACTCTTTAGTAATAGGCACTACTTTTGAATGGACCACGGAAGGATACACAATGATTTACTGGTATCTAACCACTAGAATTAAAGCTTTTCGCTTGTGAGGTACATAAATGCTCAGGGGCAAAATTGGAAAGGACCTATACTAGTACCATGTTATTTATTTTTCTTAAACAGATAAACACACATTTGATCTCAGCCGCGGTTCATCCCTCAACATTTGCTCACGGGCAACATTTTAACAACTTAATTCACATGTGTACATATAGCCAAATTAATAAAATCAAATATTGTTAGCTCGAATGAATAATGAGCGCTCGAAAAAATATAAATAATTGTAGCAATAGCAGGTATACCGAGTAAGAGCAAGTATAGCAAGATAATGCTCTTATTATAAATGGTCGTTGTTCCAGCATGATCTTATTTACGGAAAAAAAAATTATAGACAAAGAACACAATTATCGTTGTTAAACTACCCATAAACAACGCCAAAGAAGTTCCGATTCTGAGTGGTGCATAGTAAAAAGTTCCAATAAAAATTGCAAAACTATATGTCAAATCATGTAAAAATCGAAATTAGTTTCGCATTATCGTTGTTTATCGGCCAATAAACAACTCTTTGTCGTTCTGATGCGTGGCTATTAAACAACTCGGGATAACGCACTCGTGGCTTAATTCCTATGCATCAGAACTCAAATCGTTGTTTATTGACTTATAAACAACGATAAATCGAAAATTATTTCTTAAGTGAAAATGCAATAACAAACAAACAAATACTAGTATTTAAAACTTTTTGAGGCGTTTTCAACTCTCAACTACGTTTCCGTAATGTCTACGAACGGTGCCCCACGTCCTTTGCTACAACCTACCATCACGTGATGTTGACAAATATCTGTATACTATATCTTCCCTTTTTATTTCAGTCAACATGAATTGTATACTATATCTTCCCTTTTTATTTCAGTCAACATGACGTGAGGTATGCTGCTGTCGTCTGCAGAATTTTGGGATATGGGTAAACTTATTGTACTTGATAAACACACTGCATGGCAATTTGTTGCTTTTGAAAATGCAGTTGAACAATGTGAAGGGTAAGTTGGTTCCTTATTCCTGGTTCCTTATTCCTTATTCGAATAAGGAATAAGGAACTATTCCTTATTCCTTATTCAAACTAGATATTGTTGATGTCATTTTATAACGAATAAGAGTACACAGAAGTCTTACGGTAAATCAGAACAATTGATAAAATAATCAGCGCCTATATTAATTCAACGAATAAGGAATAAGGAACTGGTTCTTTATTCCTTATTCAACACCGAATAAGGACCTGAAACTGTAGGGCAACAAGTACAAGTACTATATCATTCCATCTGATTACCAGGAAACTTGATAATAAAAATCATTCGGTATAAAACACAAATAATGTATAAACAGTTAAAATATATATTAAATGAATAATGAACAAAGAACTGGTTCCGTATTCCTTTTTCAAACTGAATAATATATATATATATATAATATAATATAATTATGTGTTTATGTTCGCCAACATTGCCAAACATGAACGTGAAGCATTCAAGTTGAACACGGAGTATGCTTTCCGAAAAAAATTCCGTTTATCTTCAAATACGAGGTTATATCGTCTCCTGTAACCAGTTCCTTATTCATTATTCAAACTAAATAAGGAACTGGAATTAAAAACACCACATTCATTCACAGAGGCTTCCTTCTGTTAAAAACGGTGTAGAATTGAGAAAAAATGAACCATTTCGCATAAATAGCCAGTTTAACGATAGGAACCGAGCATCCGAATTTGCGTGTCCGAAATTATGGCATCCGAATAAGGAACTGGTTCTTTAGTGAACGAAGTACATTCGCCATTGCTTATATTATATTAAAAAAAAGTAGAAATAAGACAGAAAATAATCGTTTGCCGTAAATAACGAATATTTTATTATGTTTTAATACACATTAATTTTCAGTTAGGTTGGAAGTCGAATACGGAATATATTTTCAGAAGATAAAGTTTTTCAGTAAATAAAATCAACTAAATGCGATACAATTCACTGTATCCAGAAATATTTCATTACAAATGCAATTATTTTTACTAATGTGTCAGTTCCTTATTCGCGTCTAAATAAGGAATAAGGAACCAGTTCCTTATTCCTTATTCGATCTGAATAAGGAACTGGAATTCTCCAACATAAACGATTACGGTACACGTACCAAAAGGTAACCCATTTCTATGAGAATTATTTTAAATAGTCATGTATGTCAAATATATTCATTCTAACACATTTCTACTAAGTATTACTCATGAATGTTTCAGTTCCTTATTCGCGGCTGATTAAGGAACAAGGAACCAGTTCCTTATTCCTTATTCAAACTGAATTAGGAACTGGAATTAAAAACACCACATTCATTCACTGATGTTTCCTTCTGTTAAAAACGGAGTAGATTTGAGAAAGAAAGTAACCATTTCGCATAATTCACCAGTTGTACCGATATAAATCGACCATCCGAATTTGCTTGTCCGAAATTATGACCTCCGAATAAGGAACTGGTTCGTTAGTGAACGAAGTACATTCGCCTTTGATTAAATGAACCATAGTAGAAATAAGGCAGAAAATACTCGTTGCAGTAATTAACGAATATTATATTCTGTTTTAATACAAATTACAGCTTGATTTGAAGTCGACTATGTTTTCCATATATATAGTTTTTCGGCAAATAAAATCAACTTCATACGATACAATTCACTTTATCCAGAAATATTTCATTACAAATGCAATTGTCTTTGACTAATGTTTCAGTTCCTTATTCCCGACTGAATAACGAACTGGAACTCTCTAACTTAAACGATTACTGTACACGCACCGAAAGGTAACTCATTAGTATACAATTTTGCGGCGGTGTTCGGATTTGGACCGGATCGCCCGGAAACCTTCCCGGCAAGGGACAGGTAGGAGCCTCTGATTGCTTGCTTGGTACTGTCAATGTCGTGGGGGTATTAACCATGGGAAGACTGCACAATCTCGTGGTGTTTATATGCCACTGATTCGGAAATCGGGGTAGGACCGTATTCGAGCTGCATGGGGGCGCATCTTTCAATTCCTTATTCGCGTCTGAATAAGGAATAAGGAACCAGTTCCTAATTACTTACTTAAATTGAATAAGCAGCTGTCATTTTAGTGAATCTGTCCATTCATTATTTCTTCCTTTGTATAAACACGTAAAAGAACTGAGGAACAAAACGTTTTCCATTGTGCAGAATTAACTAATATTACAACTAGGAATGGACCATCTTAGTTTGTTTATCCGAAATAATGGCCTCCCAATAAGGAACTGTAAATTTGTGTGAACAAGTACATTTCTTATTGCTTTTGTTATATATACACGTAGTAGAAATGTGACAGAAAACAAGATCTGGTCATAGTTAACTAATAGTATAATGTCAATACGCACTACATTTCGAATTGAAATTGAATATGAAACATGTTTTTCTAACATATAGTTTCACTACAAACAGTATCAAGAAGTACATACCAACATTGCACTTTGTGCAGATGTTTTTTTTTTCTCAAATACTTTGTTTTGAACGATGGGTCACTTTTAACAAAAAAGGAATGATGAACAGGTTATTTTTGGACTGTATATAATTTTAAGGAATAAGGAACTGTTTCATTGTTCCTTTTTCAACCCCGAATAAGGAACTGAACCTATAGTGAACAGATGCATTCGTTGTTGCTTCTTTCATATACAAACGTGGTAGCCATTAAATTTTTACAGAACATAATAATTTGGACCATAAACTGTGGTACATCTTTTAAACTGTTACTTTGAAATACACCAACAGTAACCATTACTCAATGCCGAATAAGGAATAAAAACTTCCGTGAACAATTGCATTTACCGTAACACTGCTTCTTACATGTAGTATCTTTGGTACAAATGACAGAAAACAACCATTGCTAACATTACCGCTAGATCCCAACCACCCAAGTGTGTTGGTTCGAATTTCGGGCACCTAATAAGGAACCGAAACTTAAAGATACTAACTCCAGATGGGCATTAAAATGTGCGTTTTTTGCAGATATGTTTTGTTGAATAAGATCTCACTTTCATTGAACCTGGTATTCACGATTTAAAAATACCGCGGCTTTCCCCCAATACAAGCACATGATTCAAGTGTGCGCATGCGCGACTCAACAAAACTAAACTGTCACGGTAATATCCTAAATATAAACGGCGCTATTTGTACATTACTCGATGGGTTATAGCGTCTGCAGACACTATAGATTTTAGGACAGATTGATTTTTTAAAAAGTTTTATACAAGATTATGGAAGAAAAGTGTGTATTTTGACAATTTTCTTTCGTTTGGATCATCTGCAGTTCAGTCCCTTTAAATGAACAAGTATATTCATTTTTTCTTCTTTGAAATAATTAACGCTATAATTTTGCCGAAAAGCAATCATAGAACCAATATAAATATTTGTATAGTCGGTTACATCTAGAAATAACAAGTTGAATTAAAGACATGGTTTCCAGACATAGCCTAATAGTTTCTTTTGAAATATAAGTTACATAAAAATAATGCAATGTATTCAGATATATATTTACCAGTAAGTTGATTATTTCGGAAAACATATCAGTTTTAACGAATGATGAACTGTTGTTGTTTTTCGGGCAGTATATAATTTTTAACAATCTATTTTTGGAACACTGCATAGGAACTGAACATGTGTATCCATTTTTGTTTTCTTCGTACACATTCGGATATTCCATGTCCACGCGAACGTAAACGTACACGTGAACGTGAAGGGATGCGTGTACGTGAAACAAAATCGCCCTCCAAAGATACTGTTCCATGTGTCCGTTACGTGAACGTGATGACTATCCGTGAACATGAAACTTCGATCCTCGGGTATTACATGTGCACGCGAACGTGAACGTGAACGCAAACGTGAATGGGTCCGAGTACGTGAAAGAAATCGCTTACCAAAGATACTGTTGGTCCTATTCCATGTGTCCGTTGCGTGAACGTGAATCCTATCCGTGTACGTGAAACTTCGCTCCTTTAAGGTTCTTGTACTCTGCACTTCCTCTCGTTGTCTTCTATCATTATATTAAGTTTCATTTGAATTCATTCAATAATAATGCAGTTATGCTCCGCACTAGAAAATTAACCAAAGAGCAATAACTCGTTAACATTGAACAAATAGTTATGGTCCATGTACTCAGCACTTCCTCTCATTGTCCACTATAATTCTATGAAGTTTGATTTCTTCTATACAAATGGAAGTATGCTCCGCACAAGAAAATGTATGCTTCGCACACGAAAATGAAACAAAAGGCAATAAATATTGAAGAAATAGTTGTAGGCCTTGTGCTGTGCATTTTCTCTCATTGTCCTCTATCATTGTATGATGTTTCATGCGCATCTCTGCATTACTAATAGAGTGTCATCTGCACAAGAAAATGACACAAAAGGTAATAACTCTGTAAATATTGCAGAAACAGTTGAGGTCCTTGTACTCTGCACTTCCTCTCATTGTCCTGTATATGAAGTTTTATTTGAATCCCTTCACTGCTAATGGAGTTATGCTCCGCACAAGAAGGGTGACGGACGGACATTCAGACAGTCGGACGATGCGATTACTATATGCTCCCAAAGATCTCTTCGCATAAAAACAAGAAATATTTATACTACTATGAAAAACTGCAACCAACCATTGTAGCCAGGGCTTGGACTTGGGGTTGTTGATGCTGAAAAACAAGATAAACGACATAGTGACATGAGTTTATTGTCTTAGTAAAATTGTAATTCAAATGCAAAAATGGATTATTTGTAATTGTTTCTGTGAATAAAGAGAGCTTTAATTTTTTTTGAATCATTTGCTGTTTAGTTTGACCTAAACAATTAATTATTAACAATCTCTTAACACATAGATCTACACATGACATATAATGCTAACACTATTATTATACAGGTAGATCGTTTAAACTTATAATTTGAAAAATGTTACATGCATTTCTTACATTACACTGGAACATGTAACTATAAACTCATAAGCGAAGCTAACCCGTAAAATCATTATATTTTATGGTGTCATAATTTTGTGCATTCCTGACAAACGGCTCATCCCCACCCATTAATTTCTTTAATTATTATTATTTTTAAATTTGTATGTATACTTTTAAATTATCATGCAAGAAGACATTCTTATTATTTAACAAGGCTATCAGTGAAACAGATGGATGCTCTCCAATGCGCTTCTCCAAGACTCTGAGAAATATCATTGAGGTGGAATGTCCTGATTCAGTGCACACCTCATCTTGTAGCTTCCCAAGAAGTTTCATTGAATTCTTTCTCGTAGTTGCTGAGAAATAGTCCAGACAAGAAAAAGGGGACAGAAGGACGGACGGACAAAGCGGCGATTATTATGCTCCCCCCACCCCCAATTTTTTTTCGGAAAGCATACAAATAACAAGAGCTGTCGGACATACAGACCGGAAACAACTAAGAAGGACAATTTCAAATAATTCAAGGTCAATAACTCCACATTTCCTGGGGCGCTTTGGCTGATTATCAAACTTGATCTAGATATTATTATTACAAACATTTTCATGAAGTTTGGTGAAGATTGGATGAAAAGTTGGAGAGAGCGGAGACGGCTAAAAGGTTTAGTTAAGATAACTCAAGGGCCATAACTCCACAATTCCTGGGACGATTTGGCTGATTATCAAACTTCATCTAGACTTTATGCCCACAAACATTTTCATGAAGTTTAGTGAAACAAGATTTATAAATTCTCTACCAATTGGATTCATGTTAATGTTATTTTCTTTTGTACAGAATCAACATCAATCCATTAGCACCAACGTCCACTTATTACCTTAATACGACTGACTGCTAAAGAAAATCAGTATGGTTAAGACTAAAAGGGGTTCCAAAGATTGAAACATTTTTCAATAGGTTTCACTAGGATTTATGGTTTAATTTTTCTAATGAATTTATATTTGGTTTACGTACGGAGGAATGTATTAGGTTTATCTTGCAAGATACAATCTGTGTACCGGTAAAAGTAGCCTAATCGCGTTTTGACACCAAGAACACGGTACGTTTAGTAATAATTTTTTATGTTTTTGAAATTGTACGCTTTGACATGAAAAATGTATTTATTTATAAGGCAAGCGTCACCAAAATAACATAAATTGCCTCTTACAACCATGAAGTACATGTAGTCTTTGGTAAAGTTATTCAGCATGCCCAGTATAGCAAGGCCGCTGTAACGGACAGTATCAAGTTGCACCTGGAGAAGGAAGCCTGTCATGCGGTCTGTCACACTCGCCTGCACAGCCGTCAGGGACGGAAGGTTACTAGCAGGCATGCTAAAATTTCAGTTCACTTTTCACCATCCGTTTTATGGCTTGGTTTGATGATTCTAAATATTAAATATATAAAAGGGTAGTTCTACAAAATGACTATCTACATTCAAATAAACAAGTGACAAAATATGTTGTGATAAGTGAATGGCGATAAAAACTGTTATCTGAGTTGAAGATGAAACATCTACAATATTAATTTTTTTACAACGTGTACTTACAACTGCACAGTCATGTTACACACAGGCACACCAAAGAAGAACAATCTTGTTGAAATCTGCAAGGAAGTCATGTCCAACAGTGTAAATCTATTATGACATCATAAAATACAACATTTAATGCTTTAAAATCAATTATTACAAGAAAATACTATTGTTTTCGACTAGTTTTTCCAATCAATGACAGTTTTAATAATCTCATTTATCAGCTAGAAACATAGTGTTGACTTTTGACATGTAAAACAAACACTAGAGCATGAAAAATGTCATTAGTCAAATACACCCAAAACTCTTGTTTTCGTTAGATAAGCCACATAGAAACCAATGTTACATCTGTTCAAACCATAACTGTTTGAAAGTTTAACAATCACGGTATGGCGCTTATATACATGCCATTTTGAAATGTGTACCCACATTTTTGACGGGCTGGGCTAGATGTTTCTCAATGAAACATAATAATTATGTTTGGTGTTGACAACACCAAATATACAGAATGTTTATATAAGCATTAACGTGCTAAGATGCACCACAGGCGACCATTTTGAGAAGCATTTAGGTAAGTTTGGTAAATGACCACCCATGAAACATTTCTGTGCATTCATCAAAGT
Source organism: Congeria kusceri (assembly GCA_027627225.1). Taxonomy (NCBI): domain Eukaryota; kingdom Metazoa; phylum Mollusca; class Bivalvia; order Myida; family Dreissenidae; genus Congeria; species Congeria kusceri. The sequence goes on from CM051040.1 coordinate 18,686,131, forward strand.
TGGCTCAGTAGATTTAGAGGAGATTGTGTTTGTGTTCTTTTTTAGGTCTTACAGCAATGTAATGCAACGGACCGGAACCACTGAAGCAATTGGATAGTGGACCACCCAAGGAAAGTTTTTATGTGGTTAAAAGGGAGATGTCATTTAAAGAAAAAGAGAAGGCTTGCATGCATAAGCTCCTGGCCTTGAAGCCAGAAACTAATACCAATACATGTAATCAAATACCCAGTACACACACAAAGTATTTACTATTATATTATTAATTCCAAATTTGGATAAATGGGAGCTCATCGCAATATCAAATAAAAAACTTGCCTCAGATGTCACCATGGTGCTCATGTTGTGAAAGAGACTGGAGGAAGTATCATTCATTGACGAGTTCCACGATGTATGCATCATACCAGTGACTTCATATGTGTAGCTTGCTGCAAAATCACATTATCAATAATACGTTAAAACGATCACATAGAGATGACACAACAATCTTCGAGAGTAAGCATACTATACAAAAAAAGCTTTTACTGGCAGGGGAATAAATTGTATGAACAAAATCCAGTTTGTATGCATTTAACAAAATCCGCAGTAACTAACCACAACATAAGCAATATTTGAGGCGTGTCATGCCTAATTCAAGTGTGTAAAGTGTCATCCCGGATGATACTTTCCGCTTGTATGGTATTTTCTGTTTCATAGAAGTCTCTTCTAAAAATAAATCCACTTTAGGCGGAAAATGCCATCCCGGATGAGCCTGTGCGGACTGAATAGGCTAATCCAGGACGACATTCTACGCACATGCATTAAGCTCGATTTTCGACCACACGCCTCATTTTAGTTAAAGTGCTAAGCAATAAGGGTGCTTAATAGAATACGCGGCTGCAAAATAATTAGGTTAATATATGAAATGTACGAAGTTCAATGCATTTCTATTTCGTATACATTGTACATTAAAACAAACAACCACACAGTCAGACAAGAAATAAAGTAAAATTTGCTCATTTTAATTCCGCAAATAAAGTGCAATGAGCAACACAACATCTATCAGAAAATGACTCAAAACTATTTTATCTTTCCAGTTTCTGTTAATAGAAGGGTAGCCTAACAAACTATAAACTTTTGTTGAACACTGTAGGAATACATTACAATTCTATATTAATTTCTGTCAAACATTATATTTCCTTTAACATAATATATGATTTTCAAGTTTATTGAGTGTATGATGAATGTGTAAATAAGGGGTGTTGTAACTTAAAGATACATACAATTGCAAAGCTGCAAATAAGGGGTAGTTGTTCTCGGTGTTGTTGTCCCATTTGTTGGGAGCCATGTGGTGTTGGTTGTTGAGTGTGTGGGTGTTGTTGTTCCAGTTGTTGTGAGCCATGGAGCCATGTTGGTTCTCTGGTTGTTTCTGTTGTCATTCTAGTTGTAGTTGTCAACGCTGGCAATGGAAATAAAAATAACAATAATTAATGCAATTCTACACTGATAACATCTTTTAGTACGATATTCCTTTTTCTACAAATATATATACTTATGTTTTAGCATTTGATTTTGTTACAAATTACATAGTTATATCTTTCTTAGCTGATTCAATATATTATATCGTTCTAAAAACAATGCGAAAACAAACAAAAACAGACTTGTAATCCCTCCATTTAAATTTTCAACAAAATAGAAACATTTATTTAACTCCGTGTTTGCATATGTGATAAAAGACAGTTCACAGTCCTTTCCAGTGAAACCTTGACTACAGCTGCAGACATAGCCATCCTCAATATTAGTGCAGCTGGCATTATTTTCTGCCATGGATTCGGAAAGCACTCATGGATATCTGCGGTAGATACAATAACAATAGTCATATTTGTTTGTTTTTATAACAGACACATTACCATGGCATTGGTTCCGAAATTGTTTTTAAATGCTCACATGTAGCTGTGTAAAGATAGGCTTTCATATTTTTTTACCTATTCAATGAATGTTTGAACCCACGTGATCCATGCGCAAAATTGACGTCTGTTACTTAATCATCGTAGTCAAACAAACAAAGACTCAACCTAAAAGCTATAAACTAAAACTCTTAGTATGTTAAGAAGATTTAAATTCCATTTGAATGTATTTCCCTGCTCGAAAAAGTGTACTTAATACGCATTTAATGCGTATTAAACGCTGCGGTATTGGCACCATATTTTTTCTGCGTTTAATACGCATTTAATACACTTGAAAATGCAGAAAAAATACGCTTTCTAACAGAAACAATTGTAGTTTTTCTGCATTTTTCCTGCATTCACACACTTAGGTGCATTTAAAGTGTATTTTGTAAAAAAAATGCACAAACAATACGCTTAATGTACTTAAAGTGTACTTAATGCGCATTTAATGCACAAATAATATGGTGCCAATACCGCAGCGTTTAATAAGCTTATTAGACAAGGGTTACTAGTGAACATTCAATTTTTGTTTTCCAGGAATAAAAAGAATTCCGAAACAAAACTAAATAATTTAAGTATACTGTATTACAAATTACCTACAACTTACACAACGGTACCTGCTTCCATATGTTTATCTCAGCACCAGTCCAAACGAATATTCAGCAGTAGGTTTATGTAACACTATAGTCTATCTTAGGCATACAAAATTATGTTTGTTTCAGGTTACATGCCCCAAAATTAGGGTAGGTAGGTAGAGATTTATTTTTATTTGGTAAATTGTCAACTTTAAGCTTCTAAAACTAACTAAATATTCAAAACATATCGGTAATATCCTTAAACACTGTTTTGAAGTGGATGCTTTCAAAACAAAACACTTATTTATGGGTCATTACAAAAATAATCCATATTTCAGTGATTTCAATGCTGAAAGCTGATGCGCTATTTTTTTTAAATATTTTATGTTTCCACCACATAATGTTGATTTATTTGGTAACACAAATAAGCATTTAATATTATATGCCCACAAGTAATGGTCAAAATCAATGTCTCCAATGTTCCTAAGATTCCAGTTTTGTCTGTGATTTGGCCGTTTTTTTCTCGCAATCATTGTTACTTCTAAGAATATTTACTGTACTTTAATATAAAACATGTCAGTGTACTATTTATATCACATTTTATGTTTTAAATAGGTATTTCATCCCATTTAGCAAACAATATTAAAAATAAAAATGTTGAACGTGTGTATATTATGGCCGTGTTCCTGGTGTTACTATTTGCTAATCGCAATGTGTAACATATAATGTATTAATATATAATTGTGTAATAACATATCCTTACAAAGTCTCTTTCTGATAAATGATAACCGACAGCAACCAAAAGCATCCCTTACGGAGTTGAGAATATTTAGCTAACGTGTATAAATGAGACATAATTACATTTGTTGTGTCTGATGTTACGTAACTTTTTAACTCGGAAAATATGCGCCGCATATTTTGAATACTATTTCTCCGTTGTTATAACAAGTAATTTGTTGTTGATAAAAAAAATGCTGTTGAGGATTTGATATTATTCTTTTGCAGTCAACTTTTGATGAAATATTTCCTTGGTGTTACTGTCCCTGTAGTTATTGCTTAAATGATAACACAATGTATAGGTTTGGTAACGGTGTGTATAATTACCGAAATCCCCGTAATTACCGAAATCCCCCAAAATCCCTTTTTATTTTAATTTTTATTAAGTAGTATTAAATGCAAATAAATCATTTTATAGCACTCATAATTGAAAATGTATGCATAAATTGTATTTATTTAACGTTTATGATGATGTACGTTGACTATATAAAGGGATTTCGGTAATTACGATAAGATTTGCGTGAGTGCTCTCCCTTGCCGTTACCGAAATCCCATATTATTGTGGTTTAAAGTAATATTATATGCATTTTTATGCAATAACAACTTATTCCAGATACAAAGCTTTAATATATCTTGCATATGTATGCATAATACTCATGTACTGAACGGATATGGTGCGATACAGTAGTTAATTCTCGGGATATCGGTAATTACTAGAGTAGTTGAATGTTTGTGCTCTCCCTTGTTTTCCGCGTTTAGTTTCCGAAATCCCTTTCTTGTCACGTTATTGACTATAACCGAATGCATTTTAAGGCATTACAAAATCCTGGATGCAGATCATTAAATTATAAATCATTTGTCGATACAGAGCTTTCATATAGGCAACGGATATGTAAAGGTTCATTAATTAATAAAACGGATTTCGGTAATTACGAGCGGAACAAAGTTATATGTATAATTTGTCTTTCAGCATTAACTGGATATCGGCAAGACGGATGTAAAACTTTAAATAATAATGAAAATATAGAATTTATATACGTGCATAGCTCTAATTTATTTACGGATTAGTTAAGATACAGGGATTTCGGTAATTACGAGCGGAGTTATATGTATTGCTCTCCATTGTTTTCAGTGTCCAGTTACCGAAATCCCCTTCTTATTTTGGTTTAAACTATATGTAATATAAAATGATTTTTAAACATAACAAATCAATAATTGGTGCAAAGCGTTTGGTCATATATCAAATATATGCATACATTCCATGTGTACAAAGGATATGATGAGGTGCATTAAGAAAATAAAAAGGGATTTCGATAATTATCTACTAGCGGAGCCGAGTTATCTATATTATGTACATATTTTCAAATTGTCGGGATTTTGCTAAGTCTGTAAATGACAATGCCATAAACGTTGATTTAATACATTCATTTAATAAATTAACAACAATATACAAACAATACTGGTTGCATTATATACAGAAACAACAACATAATAACAATCTACTTATTGTTTGTAAAAAATACCTCTTAAATTGTCTAAATAACTTGGTGTGTCCAAGTTGGTTCAAGTGAACCATGTCACCATCGTAGTCCATAGGGAATCTTATTTTGTTTAACTTTATCACATGATTATTTTTCATAAAAATGTCATAAATTTTGTTCCTTTGAGCATTAAAGCACTTCTTGGTCATTGCTTAATATTTCGGGAAATATCCACGTTCGGTAATGGTACAAAAAAATAACATGCGTAATCCCAGCGGCATGCAGTTCACTTTCCAGACTGCACAGCGACGACACAATGTCCATCGTCGATGAACGAGTGTGGAGTTGTCATTTCTACCAAGTAGTACCACCGCAACATGAGGTTGAAACAGCATAACTTCCTGAACCAACTCACGATCCGGACGTGCTGCCATTATACCGCCTTTTCCAAAGAACCGTTTTTCACCTGGCATCTGAAACGAAATATAAATGTCATTTGCACCTTTGATGTAATAATTATAGTCTAGTACCTTAATCTGTAAACATTTTAATGTGTGCATAATAGTAAATTTATTACCAATGCATTTTGACATTTTGACAAGAATACATTAACTTTTAGCTATTTATAATGCCAATTAAATACTCATTTTACGTTATAAGTATTATTAGTACCTTTAAATCATTATTACAGTGTCTTCCCAGTCTTTTGACATAATTGAATTTCCATGTAATGATTTTTATACTACAATAATTTGTAAGGAGTATTCATATTATCGTAATTCACGATTTAAGAAACAGAGTAACACCAAGGACTGGGTTTGGTAACACTGCAGACATACTCAACAAAAAACCTCTTGTTTACAGAAAACTTCATACTGTGTAATCACTTGAATTCGCGGGGTACAAATTTCGCGCACTTGCGATCGCGGACATATTCGCGCGGTCTTAAATTCGCGCAACAACGATTTTGAAAAAATAAACGAGAATTGGTTTTTACCCAAAATATGTGTCAATTATGCAAAAAAAAACACGACCAACCAGATACTGAAGGGTCCTATTGTGACAGCTTGTTTGTTGCAATAAACACGTATATTAGTACCGGGTTAGGCTCTTAATTGACAGCAGTAATAGCAGATTTAGGTGAGACAATATATACAATATATCACGTTATGTCAAACTGACACATTGTTGTTAATTAAATGCCGATTGAAATACTCCACATCGCTGGCGATAATTCTTTACTCAAAAGGTCAACTTGCGAAAAGTAACATCTCCATGTTTCTTATACCTATTGTAAAAAGTAAAGTAAAGTGTTTGTTTATTATAGTGTCATCCCTAGCGATTTAGGGCCGGCCAGTTTTGACTTATGAGACACCTTAACTGATGAACATCTTCACTCCCGATTCCTATCCTATTTGCCGGGCGCTTGGCAGGAAGGCAATCGGTACCCCTTGATTTAACTAGCTGCTGGGTATGCAACCGGCCATATCAGAACTCGCCCTGTGTAGGACTCGAACCTTCGACCTCCCGCTCCGTAGCCGGACGCCCTAACCACTAGGCCACGGAGACGGTTACGAGTGTTCAAAATCACGCCTTTGCGTAACTGTGTTATAGAAATACAATTTTGTTGTTATGCGTTACGAAATTTTTATACAAAAGTAAAGATCTCAATGTACTCTGCGCTACAAAGGTTTTTTTATGGCAATCAATGCACCCATGCTTTCCATGCGGATGACGTGGCGGTGTACATGTCGGCATAATTTTCGAGCGCATTTTTTAGCAGAACAAAGGATTAACATGAAATACACGTGCAGTTCAATTGTAAAATACATTCGTGTTTACATCACGTGAACATTAATATTAGGAAAGGCGTTTCGGATTTCGAATTGATTATACGCGATTTAAAATTAATTACAAGGAATACTATTACTAGTAGATCTCCATATTTTGTATATAGAAACGGAACATCATATGGATATAACACATTAAGGATGTTAACAACAATGAAAAAGACAAGTTGATTATGTTTATGTTTTGCGGTCACGAAAATGGGCTATAGTGTATACATGTATATTTATATACGTGGACACCGCGAATCGCGATATAGCTGATATGCAGTGTACGGCCGCATTTAAAATGCTCACAATTTAAATTAAAAGAAAAAAAACGCATTCATTAATCAAAATGAAGCATATAAAGAAAACATTCCAAAAAACGTTATTTAAAAACATTCGCATCGTAAAATTTAAACGTATATTTACGAACGATTACCAACGTACATTTGAACGAACGTGTAAGCTTCCAAGGTGTTGCTAATCTGATAAATCGGTAAATATTCGCGATGGTCATAAATTCGCGCAATGGCGGGAGCGCGAAAAGCGCGAAAATTAGTGATTCAACAGTATTGAGTTTTATTAAATAAGAGGAATAATAATTTTCATGACACATGTGGTTCTGCATAAAGTTTTATCATGCAAGTTTCAAATATGCTTGGTTATGTCGGGGTGTACCTCAATATGTAAGACAAATGACAAATGACTGGTTATGTAACGGAAATTCCAAAATATTTCATCCAATATTGACACCTTAGACTTCATTTGTTTGTACTTATCAGTCTTTACGTAATATAATTAGTTATAAATACTACAAGAAGCGATTAAACTATACAAACATATTTTTAAACATGATGTTTCCGTACCATAAATAGTAACACCAGTGACACAAATGGGAACAGAAAGGACGACCTAATGCGGTATAATTGTAATACATACTTTTTATGTTTGGTACCAGTAATAGTAATTGATTAAAACAAATTTAGTGGGCATTTGAAAGTTGTTATCCTCTTTGAATTGTTATAATACCGGATGATATCATCAATGATGTTCAAAATGCCAATAATTGATATGCAATTATAACTGAATACGAACTATTGTTTTTCTTTTAAAAGATAAACTTTTATCAGATAATAGATGCATTTAAATCAATAAGGACACTTTCAATGGCATTCTTAAATTGTTACTGGTGGGGTTTTAAAAAATCCAAATGGAACCCCTTCCTCCAATGAACACAGAGTAATGTCCAGATTAATGTCATTACAATGTCAACTGTTTGGTAATGAACATATATCAACTCGTGACATACTTGTGTGATTTAAATGCATATGTGTCAAGTAAACACAGGTTATTGGGTCTACAGGTGACAATGCTTAGAGGATTAAACAAAAACATGTACCCTACAATGTTAACGTATATTAATGAAGCTGTCACCAAGTTATTCCTAAAATAGTTTTTTAAAAGCAACACATAATTTTTGATATTATAATTTAATTAAGAAATGATTTTCGATGTATCGTTGTTTATCAGCCAATAAACAACGATTTGGAGCAAAAAGTATTTCAATTCTAACAAGATAGTTTTGCAAATGTAATGAAAACTACATTTTACTGTGCTCAGCTCAGAATCGGGACTACTTTTTGCGGTGCTTATTGGGTAGTTCAACAACGATAATTTTGTTCTTTGTCTATAGAAATATTTGCCAGTAGCGTGTTAGAACGTGTTATTAATAACTATAGATTACTATTTAATGTAATGGCCAAGTTTTAAACACATGTTTCATGTCCTTTTCATACATATTATTAGACAATACACAGTTTTGTTGTAGCAAGAATATGTTTTTAGAATAATAATTGAAAAAGTGCAAATGATTGACTAGTTGAAACTACTTTAGGAGAATTGATTATTATTAACTGCAATTATCCGAATTTCACCTCCAGTTTCATGTCCTTTTTGATACAGACTAAGATAACATGAACTTGCTTGTTTGTAGGAAAAATAAGTTAAATAAACAATTTAATAAACCTATTTTGGAGGATGTTAATAACAAAAATCAATTGATCAATATTGACCAGTTTGGACCACTTTGTGAGTATTGATTATTATATACTCTAATGGTTAGATCATCTACTCATGACAAGAGCCGTTTTCATTCAGACTAAATAATCATAAAGCGTTGTCTTGTTTATGGTAGAGTGGAGTATGACATTTTTACTATTATTTTAAGAAATATAATCACTACCTTGTTTCTAGCAAAACAAAGTTATAATTATGAAAGTATTTACATATTAATGGACATTTCATTGTATACAAGTTCACTCGACTACTGTCAACAATATTAATGGTATTGGTCAGCATGAAATCAGCCGGTTAAAAATGTAGGTTAAACCCAGCGTGGATCCACTGGGGCAAACCCCGACTCAAACATAAAATTAGCATTTTTTCTGAACCAAGAAATAAATATGCAATAAAAGGTATTACTTTATAAATATTTGTTTAAATTCAAAAACTAGTCACACAGGTTCATTCAGATTTTGTTGTGCACAAAAGTTATAACCAAATTATGAATCCAAAATATATTTGAAATCTTCAACGGTCATCTATCAAACAAAAAATATTTGAAACAGTGTAATTTGAAAAAGTCATTTGTGTTACCAAAAATGTCCGTATTGTAACCGTAATTTAAGAGCAGTAAGTTTGCTTCATTAATTTTTCAAATTCTAAATAAGAATTACATGCAAGGAATTTTTGTAAAGGTTGTCTTTGATGTTACATTTTTGTCCATGGTGTTATTAATATACAATGCATCATCGGAGCAGTCTCGTGGTATTCTTGATTATTGGACAAAAAGTGTTTTACCAAATCGGTTTTGATTGTTACTGTTATCTAGGCTATTTCAAAACATTTTATAACTGTTTGCTGAGTCATTATTATAAATGATTGTCCTTTATGTTACTTTTCTTTACAGGGTGTAACTGCAATTTCCTTGCTGTTAATGTTATGTATCGACAGTGTAATTTTTTTCTGTTTATGTGTTTCCACAATTATTTGCAATATTTGGTCATCTAAAAGAGTTGAATCAATAAAGGAAAACCTTTAGTATTTTTTTAAGGTTTAACTGATGTGTAGAGTAACTTGTGATGTCATTTCGCTGTTCGTTTAGAGCATACACCAAATAATCGGACATCCATGTATTATTTGTCTACAAAACACATACTAATTAGTGAGAATAGCGTAATTTTGCTTGTTTTATGCTGATTGTATCTTTAAACAAGTAAAATATTAAGTTCCCAATGTTTTGGAATTATTTTTTCACACGTAACACCATGGACACCAGCAGGTAGCAGCACGTCATTAATATAACAGTTTCTAGTCAATCTTGTTAACCTCCTTATGTCCATCAGTTGAATATAATACCGCACAGTTATAGTGAGGCAAACACGTTATAAAAACTTTACAATTTCACTGTTCGATTTTTAAAAATAGCTAACTGGAAATATGGACATAGTTTGAAAATGACCCTAATCCAAAAACATTTAATTATTGGGAAATGTAATTTTCTTCGTGTGAGTTTACGAATAAGAAGAAAATTAATTTCCCTTAATGCAATGTAATGAACGCTAGGTGGCGTTGTAAGTCAGCACGAGGAAATTGTGAAGGTTTGGCGGTATTCGGTCATTCAGCTTTGGACAGTCGAACTGTGCAGACAAAGTTTAAATACTGTGTTAGATTGTTTTTGCGGTGCGGTGCGCGGCCACGTGGTTGCAAACAAATGGACTCAAAAGAGACAAAGGCAGTTGTGAGGATTTGAATCCTATACAATCACAACTAAACGATATATTATCGGAGTTAACGAGTTTGAGGATTGAAGTGCACGGCAACTCAGTTTCAATTTCTTCGGAAATGAAAAAACTTAAATCGGACAATGACATAAAATGGCGATTTGAAGGGAATACAATTCAATTCAGTTTTAACAACGAGCTGTCTGTTGGATATCGTAAAGCAAACCTTTTTTTTTTCTTTTGATTACAACGTCTTTATTTGTATACATATCATATACACAAGTGCATATTACATATGTCATAGTACCTTGTTATACAATGATGTACGCAAAACCACACTCGATGTGCATATGTGTTGCAATCTTAAGAGCTATAAAAACACGAAGAAAAAAAGGCAGGTTGCACAGAGTCTAATGCTATACATGTGATATGCACTAAACACCGGGCATTTAAATGTATTTCTTTTTCTGCACAAATCGCACAATTTTCATAGTAATGATTATAATACAGTATTGTTGATGTTTACGATTTCTCCTATTACTGACCATCTTTCCTTTTCTGTTTCTGATAGCTTAATGTTACAATATATATTATAAGCCCATGCTAAACGTTTTATTACACCATTATAATTTGGTATTATCTTATTTCTTCTACAAGCAAAAATTTATCTTTTTACTTCAAGGCATAACATATCAATATTGTCTTTTCCTGGTTTAGTATTTCCAAAAATAAGAGTCTTACAATTTACAATATTTCTTATGTTTAATTTGTGTACCAGATCTTCGTTTATATCTTTTATTAAGTTTTCGATTTTTTCACAATTCCAAAATAGATGAAGTATTGTTTCTTCATGCTCAGTGCAAAATGTACATGTACTATTACTGATTAATTTAATTTTACTCAGTAAGGAATTTGTGCCTAATATTTGGTGAATAATCCTAAATTGAAACCATTGTAAATAATTATCTCTTGTTATGTAGAAAATGCTTTTAAAAATATAGTTCCGTTCATCATCGGCAATAGCAAACATTGCCCATTTGTTTTTACAAATTGGTTCTATGTCATTTTCCAGAAAACAATCATATATTGATCTAGATTGACTTTCATAACATACAAAATATTCGGCATAGCATGACAGGGCAGAATTCTGTACCAAAACATCTGTGGTACTGAACTGTAGGTTCAGTGACTTAATAAATTTCCTCACTGAATGTATAAGGCCTTTATAATGAATAAAGTTCATCGTTTTACCAGTAAGAAGTTCAATTTGTGCTTTGCTTAAAAATGAGTTTGAATCGATTACAATGTCTCTAACGAATCTGACACCCCTGTCGTACAAATCCTTAAAAAACAATTGTTCATTACCAATCTTAAACTTGCAATTATAAAACAAAGGCATGTTCAGAACACTATTAACATCTGAAATCTTTAACACATCAATAAATCATTTTTTATTTTACCTTTAACGACATATGCATAATGTTTTCCTGTGCTAAAATATGTCCCTATATTAAACAGAGATCTAATTAAAATTCAACATTTACTGTCATATCATGAATACAATTTGCTTAATCATGATAGTTTTATTTTCTTAGAGTATGCATATATATCTACCATATTTAAACCACCATTTTCATATTTTTGTACAAGAATTGAACTTCGTATTTTGTAAGGTTTATCATCCCATACAACGTCAAACCTAAGTTTATTTATTCTATCAAGGATGTCTCTTTTAGGTGTTGGTATCGCAAAGAAACAGTGAGTAAACAGTGCAAGTATTATAGACTTTATAACAGTAATTCTACCAAGTTGGGTAAGTAATCGTTTTTTCCACATATTGATACGATTAATAGCTTTATTTAATTTTTTCAGAAAAAATAAGATCTATCATACTTTGTAAGTTGACATCAAAAATGATTCCTAATAACTTAAATCTCGTTACACCCCATGTTAGTTTGTATTTAGTCTTTATTGATCTTGAGCTGTATTTCAGTGCTCCAATCCAAATAAAATTAGTTATATTAAAATTCACTTTCAGGCCAGAGAATAAAAAGAGCTCATGAAGCATGTCAAGAGCACAGTTTAACGAATTTTCAGAACCATCTAACAGAAGTGAAGTATCATCAGCAAATTGGGAAATTTTGAATTCAATACCATTGATAGTAATGCCTTTGATATCTGAACAATGTTTAATCTTTGAGGCTAATAGTTCCGCACATAAAATAAATATGTAAGGTGAAATGGGGTCTCCCTGTCTACAGTCGCGGCATATTGAAAAACTCTCAGATAAATATCCATTTAATTGGACCATTGTTTGTGTATTTTGTAGGAAAATTGAAATCCAACGTTTAAAACTAAGTCCAAAATTAAAAAAGCTTAAGGTTTGTTCAATGCAGTGGAAGGATAGTGTGTCGCAAAGTCAATTAGCATAATAAGACCTGGTATTTTGTTATTTTCAGCATAGTTCCTAATGTCATATAGTAGTTTGTGTTATCCCCAATATATCGCCCGGAAACAAAGCCAGTTTGATCTTTTGAGATAAGCGTTGGTAAGTATGATTTTAGTCTATTTCCTATGGTTTCAGATGCTAATTTGTAAACAGTATTACGTTAAGTAATAGGTCTCCAGTTTTTAAGAAAGTGTTTTGGCTTGTTATCCTTTGGTAAACAAGTAATTATACCTTGTTTTTTGAGTCACAGAAAAACCATTGGTTATATAGGCAAAGTTAATACTCCTCAAAACAAATCTTCCAATTTTATTCCAGAACATTTTTTAAAAATTGGTTGTAAAATCATCAGATCCAGGGCTTTTGTCATTTTTCATTTTCTCAGAGTATTAGATAACTCTTCGTATGTTAATAGACCTTCCGTGTCATTAGATTGTTCAGTGGTCAATTTATTTATATTAATATGTTTTAAATCATTAAAACTATCATCCGAATTCAATTCCACTCTTTGGTATAAATTGTTATAGAACGACGCAGTTTCTTTAAGAATTTCTGGCTGATTTTGTATCAATTGACTGTCATCTTTTTGAATAAAAGGTATGTTTTTGTTAACATAATTTCTCTTTTCAAGTGAACAAAAATATTTTGTTGTTGTTTACCATTTTCAATCAACTGACTTCTGGCTCTTATAATATGTGCTTTTAATTTCGTATCCCTTATATTATTTAGTTGTACATTTAGTTGTTCGAGTTTTCCTTTCTTAGCTTCGTTGAAATTGCTTTCTAATTGCTCAATTTCTAATAGCAGTTTACGCTCATTGGAAAATACTAATTAATTTTTATAACTAGAGTAAGAAATAGTCCCGCCCCTGATCTCCATTAGTAAAGTTTCCAAAACAAGTTGGTCATTTATACTAAAAGTTAGTTCACTATTATTAATTGTGTGTAAGTTATCTAAATTATATACTGGTAGACAATATTGCTTTTTAATTTCATCAGTTTTATTATTCACATAATCAACATAGTCAATATCATGAAGTAAGGAGTTGTTAAATTTCCACAGTCTTTTGCCGTGTTCAATTTTTTGGAATTGTAATGATATATCGATGATGGAATGGTCGGACTTCAGACTAGGTTTTATATTTGAAGTTTTCACAAAATTAAGCATATTACGAGTAATTAAAAAGAAATCTAGTCTTGCTTGCTGTAATGGATTAGTACGCCGCCAGGTAAATCTCTGGATATTATCATGCATTTCTCTGAAAGTGTCTATTAAATTGCGCTTTGCTATTTCTTCTAAAACAACAGTTCTAGAATAAATACTATTGTTTAAAGATATATTGTTGCTATAGTCTAGATTACTATCAACAACAAGGTTAAAATCTCCACATAAAATGAAATCGTAATTTCCAAGTTCCTCAATAAGTTTGAAGACATTTAAAAAAAATTGTGGACTGTCGAGATTTGGACCATAGATAGTTATCAATCAATGAAACCTTATTTTCCCCAATTACCATATATAGTGCAATTAAATTGCCAGCATCATCTTGTTTAAAATTTTGAACTTTACAATCAAAGTCTTTTTTAATTAAAATAGCACATCCTCTGGCATTCGATTTTCCATTGCTTAAAAAGCACATACCATCCCAGCTAGAGTAAATTTCCTTTTCTATCTCTTTTGGCTAATGTGTCTTGTAGACAATACATATGGTAATCTTTTTCCGTTAAAAAATTTAAAACATCCATTCTTTTTGTATTCCCATAGAGACCGCGGCAGTTCAAGGAGGCAATTTTAATGTCGTTCACATGAGTATTGGATGATATAACTGTAGAATAGGATCCCAAGACTTAACACTGTTCAGTATTACAATACTGTCAGACATAAAAATACATTGTAAACAACAAATCACAGTCAAAGTCCAATCAACTACCTTTTGACTAAGTAACATATATATCACTTTAACTTTAAATAAATATTGTTCTTTTCAATGCAACCATAAACTGTATAAAAAACAAGAAAAGAAAAAAACATACTATGTACACAAAAAGGACAAATGGTTTGTTTTACAATGGAAACAAAACAATGTGTTGTAGCCATCGTAACAAGTCAGACGGGACCTGAAAATATACAAAACATAGTTAAATATGATGGATTATTAAATAATTGTTTGGGAACAACACTATAATCCCCATAAAACATCTTCAAAGGAAAATATGTAAGATATGTCACTTCTATAATAAATATTTCCCATATAATATGAAGATGCTGTTAGGATCGTGTTATTTATTTTTGAATGTAAAGGTTCGCTGAAGCAGTTTATTAACACTTAAACTTGGTACGAAATAAAGAAAGTTTGTTTAGGTGTTATATGCTTCAATACAGTATTTTGTTGTTGTTTACATGTTATTCTTTTTTTATTATTATACAGTGTATACATATATTGAAAATAAGGCTAAGGACTTTTCCTTGTTGGTGTTGGAAATAATATTGTTAACAAAGCTAAGTTTGTATTATGAAATATTATACAACAATACATATTGTGGAGTCACAGTTCCGCAGGTTTTTAGGTTGGAAATATATTTATCTTCAAATGATATTTTAAAACAGGAATTTGTAGAATCTAACGAAACTGTTTGTCTGTTATGTTTTTTTGGTTGCAAAACATAACTTTTTTATATTTAGTATGCCTTTATCTGTAAAAAAAAATATTAGGGCATGTCTGCCAAGTAGCAAATTTGTATATGAAAATAACAGATATTCGTCAAAAATTTAACTTTTCACAAGCAATGTGCTTTCAAACCATTAAATATGAACAACACATGTATTATAGATAGGAAATCAGTCAATTTTAGAACAGTATTTCTCACAGTCCAAAACTGCGATATTGGACCTTTAAGACCAGCATTGTGTTAGTCGAACGACTGAACATCATATGTCAATAACTGTATTATGTAAGATGGTTTACACAGGTAAATATGTTCATATTTTAATAAACATATACAATAGACAATAATACAATGTAAGTATACTCCCTTTTTCTTTCGTTCCAACGTACAACCAAGTAACCTCTACCTTGAAACTTAGTACAAAAATATGGCGTATTCTATACTAGGGGAAGTAACTCTCAAAATCTAACAGCAACAACTTTACTGTACCGTATCTGAAAAGTGTAGACATTGGTAAAAGTTGTATTTGTCAGAAATATATACGCTATTTTAACATTATTCAGTACATCTGTTGTGTTCCTTTTTAAAATTAAATATTGGTACACACATACAATACGGAAGCATATATTTTCGCAATTATTATTAGACAAACGTGACGGCTTAAATACTTCCTAGTTACTTTTATAAAATATGAAAAGGCTAATTAAATAACGAAATCAAGAGACCTGAGACATTGTCCGAGAAATAGATACGACAATTAAGATTGCTGATAAATCTAGCTACAGCTACAAAGAGACCTGACATGGTCCGATAAATAGAAACGACAACTACGATTCCTATTAAATATAGATACAACTACAAAATGTATGCATGTGTGTAGGTATGTACGAATGAAGGTAGATAGAAGGTAGGTAGGTTCGAAGGTATGTAGATAAATAAGTAGGTAGGTCCGTAGTCAGCGAGGTAGCTAATAAAGTAGAAACGTATCTATGTAGCTAGGTAAGCGGATATATAGCTAGGTCGGTAGATTTGTAGATAGCAAACCTGCTGGGCACTAGAAAACGGCAAAAATGATTAATGCAGCGAACAGTTCAAATAATTGACAGAAAAGGAACAAGCTAATTCGGATAGCTGATAGTTCGGAGAGAGGTTGGGAAACTGTTAGACAGTTTCAATCCTATCCAGTCGCAAGTGACAGCGAGGACGAAACAAGAATTCACAAGCCTGAGGGCAGAGCTCTTAAGAAGAAACGCACTTCACAGAGTACGGCGCGTAAAACTGTCGGCAACCGTTTTCCTGTGCAGCCAATATTTCCGGTAGGAGACTGGCGAGGTCGTTTTCGTCCCTACAGCAACACTTCCTGTTTTGGCAATGGACCTGCATCCGGTTCCGGGTACGGCGCATTCTCAGGACTTACCAGGTCTTACCGGGCCCCTGCTTTGCGTGCGGAGGGTCAACCCACTTCCGGCGAAATTGCTCACACGTCAGAGCAGTTGCAAACGTTGAACCAAATTCCGGTTCACGGAAGTGAAACCTCAGAACTTGGGGATGAAACCATCAAAGATGAGTATAATTGCAAACTTTTCACACATGACTTTTATGAATACGAACAGGGTCAAAAGGAAATAATCGTAATAGGTAGATTAAGGAACCATTTGGATTTTTCGCGCATAATTTATGCAAATGAATATGTTTTGGATGTCATAGAAAACGGGTATAAAATTCCACTTTATACAGAGCCAAATAATTATATTTTGTAAGAACAACAAGTCTGCTATTTTAGAATCAGATTTTGTCTGTAAGGCTATTCACGATTTTCTAGACAGATGTTTAATAGAGAAATGTACTGAGGTCCCATTTGTAGCAAATCCATTAACTGTTTCTGTTCATAGTACAGGCAAAAAGCGTCTAATATTGGATTTAAGGGAAGTTAACAAACATCTATGGAAACAGTCGGTTAAGTGTGAAGATATTACCATTATTCTGGATTTAAATCAAAAGGATTGTTTTATGATAAAATCTGATTTGAGAGGTGCATATCATTTTGTACAGATTTATGGGCCTCACACAAAATATTCTGGGGTTTTCCTGGTCTGACAAGGGAGGTAACCCTGTGTACTATAAAGTTTTGCCCTTTGGGTTATCGTCCGCGTGCTATTTATTTAGCAAATTATGTCGACCATTGGTTAAGAAGTGGCGAGGCGAGGTATCGCTTGTTACGATGTTTTTAGGTGATGGGTTTTGATGCAGTAATGCTTATGAGCGTGCTTTAACAATTAGCTCTCACGTCAAATCGGATATATTGAGTTCTGGTTATTTCACAAATGCGACAAAGTGTATTTGGAATCCGGTAAAAAAAATTGGAATATTTATGTTGTGATCTTGACACGTTGAAAGTTACTATTTCTATACCGGATCGACGTTTGAGTAAAGCTCATTCAACCATATCAGAGTTATTTGTTTCCTTTGAGAGTAAGATTAGGGTTCATGTTCGGTAAGTCGCTAGCATTGTAGGGCAGCTGATTTCCATGACTGTAGTTATTGGAAACGTTTCTCAAATAATGACGAGATATTTAAGTGCGATATTATGAATGCCCGGCATTGGGATTCATTCATTTTCTTAAGTAATAAGAGTAGAGAACAACTGTTGTTTTGGTATTATAATGTATCTCTCATAAACGAGAGACAATTTGAGCAATCAAGCGTATGCACTTAGATGGTGTATTCAGATGCTAGTGATGTGGGTTATGCGGGATACGAAGTTAATACGATAAATGGGGTTTCCAATGGCGTTTGGTCTAGTCACGAAAGTACAAAATCCTCTACTTGGAGGGAATTAGTGGCTGTGTACAGAGTACTGTTGTCGCTAGGACATTTGGTGAGTCACAAAAAGGGGAAATGGTTTACAGATAACCAAGGGGTTAAATCAATTCCTACAAAGGGTTCGATGAAAATGGAAATACAAGATATTGCATATGGTATTTTTCAATTTTGTATGGAACATTTAATTTAACTTCAAATAGAGTGAATTCCTAGGTCCAAAAATGATCAAGCTAATTATTTGTCAAGATTGTCAGATTTTGACGAATGGGGGATATCCATTGTGGTTTTTCAAATGCTTGTTGAGAGATTCGGCGAACCAGAAGTTGACTGGTTTGCATCGTATTACAATGCAAAACTACCACATTGTAGTTCTAGATTTTGGAATCCGTCATGTTCGGGTGTTGATGAGAACTAGGGTACTAAATGTGGCTCGTTTGTACCTCCTATAGCTGTTATTCACCGAGTTATTAAGAAAATGGCACATGATCGAGCAATTGGTATATTAGTGTGTCCATGTTGGAAATCTTAATTGTTTTGGTCGTTTTTGTGTCCGAATGGTGAGTTTATCAAAGAAGTTGTTGATTGGTCTGATTTGCCCACTGAAAAATGTTTTTATGTTAAGTGCAAGAATGGAAAAAGAATGTTTGGAAATACGGATTTGAAGTTAAGATGGCGCTCAAGGTCAATTTTAGCGAGGAAAAATAAAAATGGTTATCCTATCAACAATTTAAAAAGTGGCATCGCCTGAATGTTTTGTCATATGTAATCTGCAGTCACGCTGCGAAAAAAGTTGATGTAAAAGGCGGTATCGCCTAGAAGTGTATATTTGTCATTGCGGTATCGCAAAAATGACAAGGAAGTTTTACGTAGATTTCTAAGTAAGATGCAAACGCAGTATTGCGTCATTTAAGGCGGTATCACCTGTTGTCAGAACGTTATGGAATACTGTGAAGAATGTTGATGTAAAAGGCGGTATCGCCAGAAATGATTATGATTTAAGAATGACAAGGCAGACAATTATTTGACTGATAGTTATTTGCTCAATTAAATGAATTATTTGTTCATGTGTAAAATGAGCGATTTATTTGTTGACGTGTTATTTAGATTGAATCTATGCTATGTCCTACACAAAATTGTCGGTTTGAGTAACTTTTGTATACACGTCTATTTTTTCCGATTCATGTTGAAGATGTTAGCAACCTTCCGGATGTCTTGGCGGAGATGGTGCACCTGCTCCCGGACCTGCTACGCCATTTGCGCGCTCAAAGCACGGACACGAACTATCACGGTGCTTTCATGCGTTTTCATAAACGGGCGTTGTGTAATGGGTTGGGGAGTGGGGACACTTTACCCGCTAGGACTCTTGTAGTTGCTATTTATTTAGCATCTTTGATTCAAACGTGTAATACACCATCTCCTGTAATTTCGGCATTTTATGCCATAAAATGGTTTCATGAAATGTTTGGTTTAGATTCTCCTACAAATTCAAAGTTAGTTGTTAATATTTTGGAGTCAGTTAAGAAAATTTTATCTAAGCCAAATAACAAGAAAGAACCTATAGACATCACTATACTGATAAGTATGTATGGAAGGCTTTTTGTAGATGGTGACATTAAAAATCAGCGTATTATCTGTGCTTTATTTATAGCGTTCTCTGGTTTTATTTAGAAGTTCTGAGGTAATAAATATTCATGTATGTGACATAGATTTTAATTATTCTTACATGGCTATATTCATAGAAGAAAGTAAGACGTAAAGGTACCGTGGTGGCTCTTGGGTTATGGTCGCTATATCGAATACAAAATTATGTCCAGTTGACAATGTCAAAAATTGATACATTGGTGTAAATTGTCTGATAAAGACTATTTGTTTTGTAACATATGTTTGACTTAAAATGGTTACAGTGTTAGGAAAGCGCAATGGGTAGCTCACCTGTATCGCAGTTACTTCCAGTGAAACCGTTTTTACAGAGACATATGTAGCTGTTCACTTGATCAATGCAGGTGGCTCCATTATTGCATGGATTTGGAGAGCACTCATTGATATCTAGAGTAGATATTATAAAATCGTACACATTCTTTATTGGTTATAGTATTTGTTAGACAGACTATCTGTAAATGTGTGAAAATAGTTCCATATAGCTGTGAAAAAATGTGTTAATTTTCATACTACATGATAAATTGACACTCTGACCTGATCAGTCGTGTACCAGTTTCCTACACTGGTGTGTAAAATGTATTGTCATGCAATACAAGCTTTAAATACATTATTATCAAAACAAAATATACCTCTTACATACTGTTTACACAATGCTCCTGCTTTTATTGCTAACTGAGCTTTAGTCCAAACAGAATATTCAGCATGAGGTTCAAGGTAACGAAACACGTATTATAAAAATTATAGAATGATAGCATCTTTAAAATAAACATACTTGTGAAACAGAGCGCTCACCTGTTTCGCAATTGTCTCCAGTGTATCCTTGCCTGCAGACGCAGGTGTAATTGTTCACTTGATCAATGCAGGTGGCTCCATTATTGCATGGATTTGATGAGCACTCGTTGATATCTAGAGTAGACATTATAACAATTTTCTCATTCTTCAGTTATAATAGCATACTTTTGTTTTTATCGGATTTGATTAAACTGCTATGTTCTAAAACTCTATAGTAAATCTTTTTTTTTTAATTATTAAATGCAGTTTATTTGTTTACTCAGTGTGCAATGGGTAGCCCACCTGTATCGCAGTTACCTCCAGTGAAACCGACTTTACAGAGACAGGTGTAGTTGTTCACTTGATCAATGCAGGTGGCTCCATTATTGCATGGATTTATAGAGCACTCATTGATATCTAGAGTAGATATTATAAAATCGTACACATTCTTTATCGGTTATAGTATAGTCAACATTTGTTAGACAGACTTTCCGTAAACGTGTGAAAATAGTTATATATAGCTGTGAAAAAGTATGTTGATTTTCATAATACTTGATACATTGACCCTCTGATCTAATCAGTCGTGTACCATTGTTCTACCCTGGATTTCAAAATGTATTGCCATGCAATACAAGGTTTAAATACATTATTACAAAAACAAAATATACCTCTTACATACCATTTACACAATGATCCTGTTTGTATTGCTAACTGAGCTTTAGACCAAACAAAATATTCAGCAAGAGGTTCAAGGTCACGAAACACGTATTATAAAAATTATAGAATGTCTTCATCTTTAAAATAAACATACTTGTGCAACAGAGAGCTCACCTATTTCGCAATTCTTTCCAGTGTAACCTTGCCTACAGACGCAGGTGTAATTGTTCACTTGATCAATGCAGGTGGCTCCATTAGTGCATGGATTTGATGAGCACTCGTTGATATCTAGAGTAGACATTATAGCCATTGTCACATTCTTTAGTCATAAAAGTATACTTTTGTTCTTACCGGTTTTCATTAAACTGCAATGTTCTAAGTCACTAAAGTAAATCTGTTTTCAAATTATTAGGTAAATTTAATTTGTTTACTCAATGTGCAATGGGTAGCTCACCTGTATCGCAGTTACGTCCAGTGAAACCGACTTTACAGACACAGGTGTAGTTGTTCACTTGATCAATGCAGGTGGCTCCATTATTGCATGGATTTTGAGAGCACTCATTGATATCTAGTGTATATATTATAAAACCTTACACATTCTTTATTGATTATAATACAGTACACATTTTTTCGACAGACTATCTGTAAACGTGTGAAAATAGTTCCATATAGCTGTTAAAAAATATGTTAATTTTCATAATACTTGGTAAATTGACCCTCTGACCTGATCAGTCGTGTACCAGTTTTCTACCCTGGATTGAAAAATGTATTGCCATGCAATTCAATGTTTAAATACATTTGTACAAAAACAAAATATACCTCTTACATACCATTTACACAAGCTCCTGTTTTCATTGCTAACTAAGCTTCAGTGCAAACAGAATATTTACCAAGAGGTTCAAGTTCACGAAACACGTATCATAAATAATATAGAATGTTATCATCTTTAAAATAAACATACCTGTGCAACAGAGAGCTCACCTGTTTCGCAATTCTTTCCAGTGTAACCTTGCCTGCAGACGCAGGTGTAATTGTTCACTTGATCAATGCAGGTGGCTCCATTATTGCATGGATTTGATGAGCACACGTTGATATCTAGAGTAGACATTATAATCATTTTCAAATTATATATATATATAAACGACCCATTATTTCGAGTATATTTCTGTCCGCAATGTTATTTTGCTTCTTTATATATAGTGTAGTTCTCTGCTTGGAATTTGTGACAACTCTGTGTCACAGAAACAGGCATGGATCCCCCCAACAACACATGTTTGGACACTGACAAAGGGCGTGTCGCCAACACTAATTCTTTGCCCGCACAAAGTTATTTTAATATATTTTCTAGTCGAAAACATGCCAAAGTGCCATAATTGCCAAAGGGCCATAATTCTGCCAAAATTGGTCGCAGCCAACATTCCTTCATTCACGATCACCGACACGTTAAGGTTCTTCAGCTGTTAAAGTTTGAGCGAAATCCGTCAAGCAGTTAGAGAGCTGAGTCCACAAATTTGGGAAGTAAATATTCTATAGTGGAAAAAATGACGAAGGGCCATAACTCCGCTAAACTGAGTGGCACCAAACATGTTTTCCTTAACAATAACTTACACGTTAAGGTCTTTCAGCTGAACAAGTTTGAGCGAAATCCGCCAAGCAGTTAAAGAGGACTTGGGTCAACAAAATTTCAGGAAGTATATATTCTATAGTGGAAAAACTGAAAAATGGCCATGATTCTGCCAAAATCGATCGCAGCCAAAATTCCTTCCTTTACGATCACCGACACATTAAGGAACTCCAGCTGTGACAGTTTTAGCGATATTCGCCCAGCATCTAAACAGCTGAGTCCACAAAATTACGGACGGACACGCGGACAGACGGACAAGTGCAATGCTTAATGCCTCCCACTTTGTTTGGGCACAAAAATGTAAATTGTCAATGACCCAATCTATGAAAAGGTCCCTTTAATCTTAATTTGAAAAAATAACACCCTTATTACTTTTTAATCTGCACAATGTGTAGATTTTGATGTTTTTCAGATATAACGAAAAGAGCATTAACCTTGTTGAATTGGTTAAAACACATGAAAAACAGTTGTGACCACATAACAAATATATACACATACTATTATAGTCGAGATATATATTCAAATTATTTGTGTGATAATGGCATTCCTTTTGCTCTTTACAGACTCCTAAACAAAACATTGGCCTGGACCATCAAATGAACACTTTCTTGTGGATAGTCAACTGTAACGTGAATTACGCACGGTCAACTAACTAACATAACACCAGTTTCACAGCTGACAGTATAACCGTCAAAACAATTACACATATATCTGGTGGTGAGTATTGAGTAATTTATCCTGTTTCACAGCTAACCCCAGAATATCCAGGCGGACAGTTACGCATATATCGGTTGGTATTTACGCTATGTACCTGTATCACAGTTGACCTCGGTATATCCAGGCAGACAGAGGCACACATATCGGTTGGTATTTACTCTATTTACCTGTTTCACTGTTGACCCCGGTATGTCCAGGCGGACAGAGGCACACATATCGGTTGGTATTTACTCTATTTACCTGTTTCACAGTTGACCCTGGTATATACAGGCAGACAGAGGCACATATATCGATTGGTATTTACTCTATTTACCTGTTTCACAGTTGACCCCGGTATGTCCAGGCGGACAGAGGCACACATATCGGTTGGTATTTACTCTATTTACCGGGTTTACAGTTGACCCTGGTATATCCAGGCGGACAGAGGCACATATATCGATTGGTATTTACTCTATGTACCTGTGTCACAGTTGACCCCGGTATATACAGGCGGACAGTGGCACACATATCCGTGGCTTTAATGTTGTTGTATTTTCTTTTGCTTTTTCACACGCATTTTAGGGAAAAAACATATTTTTACATCCCATTTAATTATTGTTCGACTTGTCGAAAATAATTTGATACATTGTTGTAATCATTGCTATGCTATCACTACTTTGACATTTTGATGATACATGTATAATAATTGCATTGCATTATCTATTAAACATCTATGTCATCGGAACAATATCTATTGTATCAAGGCAAAACGCCGTCTTCCGCATATATCCGAACATTATGTACTGCACTGACAATTTATGAAGTACAGTGTACTCCCTTAATACTGAATTCCCTATGTGGCCTGTCGTGGGAAAACCGGGCTTAATGCGTGTGCGTAGTTTTGTCCCGAATTAGCCTGTGATAATTCGGGACAGTGGATGCATGTTTAGAAAATACCATAAAAGCGGAAAGTGCCGTTCCGGATTAGCCTGTGGGGACTGCACAGGCTAATTCGGGACGACACTTTACGCACATGCATTAAGCCCGGTTTTTCCACTACACGCCTAACATGTTTCTAACAAGAACGCACTCTTCCGTTCCTAGTAGCGGTTTAGCAACTGTACCTGAAACAGCATTGGGCTTAATGCCAGGTATGTCCTTAATGACGTTCATGACATCCTCAGCTTTCAGCCCAAAATCTTCTGCACTAAACTCTATCGTGGCCAGTGTCGTGGTTGCGGATGTCGTGTTCGACGGTTTCTTCTTCTCGACCTTCACCTTCTTTTTGAATTTTGATTTGACCTCGCCTATCAGACTCCCGTTTCTGAAATTACAAAAAAATAACGTTCACATGTAACATTGTAGGATATGACAAAATTTGAGAATACTACATGTCCTACAACTATAGAATGCAGTGTTAAATTTAAATAACGTATAACAAACTGAAAAAAATGTAAAAGAAAACAAAGCAACAACAACAACAACCAAACAAACAAAACAACGTTTCATTGACCAATATCTAATTTTGTTTGCGACCGAGAACTTTCATAATTTTGGGACCAGAGGACAGTCATGAAGAAGACGCTATTTAAACTAAATAATGTATGATAAAGTTACGATAATGTTAAATATATCACAAGTAATGCAAGTAAAACTCTTTTAATAAATGCATAAATTGCAGTGACCATATATTACACGACATGCACGACTATTCTTACCGAAAACCAAGGACTGTTGTTCCAACGTACATGTCCTTTAATTTACTGTTCTTGAACTGATCATCGTACTGAAATAATAAATACATTTATATGGACATAATCACGTCCATGATAGAGTGCAGGGGAGGTTATAAACTCATAGTAATAAACACAAGCTTAGCTAGTTTTGCCATTCCATTTATAATACATGTTGATAAGCTTCTTTGAAAGGCTGTAAATCGAGGTGCAATGTTTATTCAATCAAACTAGACTGCTGCATAAGAACAAAGTATGTGTGTACGCGTATATATGACACTAACAATGATGAATTGTAAGGGAACTGATTTTGTAGTAGTTCCTAAGTCAACTAGGCCAAAGAGATTCGCAGTTGGTCTCTTGTAGATTTATATTAAAATAAATATCGTTTATGCACCGACTCCAATGCATCTGCCAGTTCTATATATAATTATGTTGTCTGGTATTTTGCTGTGTTGATTCATAACCTTCTGCTTCAGTTCTGCAGTGTCGTCTGATCTTTCTCAGCAGATTTGTTGACTACATACCTTATAATTCACTTCTGCAGAGTATGTCACCAGGCATTTCTCAGCAGATAGTTGACTACATACCTTATAATTCATTTCTGCAGTGTCATCTGGCATTTCTGAGCAAATTTGTTGATGGCTTTTGTTCTGTTTTAGTTAGGAAACGGTCGCCATGTGTTTTTAATATATTTTGAGTACAGGCCTTGTGCTCCAGTTATTGAGCGTCAAACTGGTATTTTTCAAAAAATGTTTGAATGCATACCTTTGGTTGCTGTTTCTGTGCTGTCGTCGGGTGTTTCGCAGATTATTGGTTGAGTACCTACCTTCTGATTCAATTCATCAGCAATTACGTCGATTTGGAGTTAATGAGCGTTCGAGACATTGAGTGTTTACCTTTTTCTCCAGCTCCGCGGCGGTGGTCTGGTATTTCTTAGATGATTGGTTGAGGTAATCAGCGTCGAAATCTTTTCCAAGCAGCGTCACCTCGCTGTTGACCTCGCCTATCAGACTACCGTTTCTGAAATTACAAAAAAATAACGTCCACATGTAACATTGTAGGATATGACAAAATTTGAGAATACTACATGTCCTACAACTATAGAATGCAGTGTTAATTTAAATAACGTATAACAAACTGAGAAAATGTAAAAGAAAGCAAAACAACAACAACAACAAACAAACAAACAAAACAACGTTTCATTGACCAATATCTAATTTTGTTTGCGACCGAGAACTTTCATAATTTTGGGACCAGAGGACAGTCATGAAGAAGACGCTATTTAAACTAAATAATGTATGATAAAGTTACGATAATGTTAAATATATCACAAGTAATGCAAGTAAAACTCTTTTAATAAATGCATAAATTGCAGTGACCATATATTACACGACATGCACGACTATTCTTACCGAAAACCAAGGACTGTTGTTCCAACGTACATGTCCTTTAATTTACTGTTCTTGAACTGATCATCGTACTGAAAGAATAAATACATTTATATGGACATAATCACGTCCATGATAGAGTGCAGGGGAGGTTATAAACTCATAGTAATAAGCACGAGCTTAGCTAGTTTTGCCATTCCATTTATAATACATGTTGATAAGCTTCTTTGAAAGGCTGTAAATCGAGGTGCAATGTTTATTCAATCAAACTAGACTGCTACATAAGAACAAAGTATGTGTGTACGCGTATATATGACACTAACAATGATGAATTGTAAGGGAACTGATTTTGTAGTAGTTCCTAAGTCAACTAGGCCAAAGAGATTCGCAGTTGGTCTCTTGTAGATTTATATTAAAATAAATATCGTTTATGCACCGACTCCAATGCATCTGCCAGTTCTATATATAATTATGTTGTCTGGTATTTTGCTGTGTTGATTCATAACCTTCTGCTTCAGTTCTGCAGTGTCGTCTGATCTTTCTCAGCAGATTTGTTGACTACATACCTTATAATTCACTTCTGCAGAGTATGTCACCAGGCATTTCTCTGCAGATAGTTGACTACATACCTTATAATTCATTTCTGCAGTGTCATCTGGCATTTCTGAGCAAATTTGTTGATGGCTTTTGTTCTGTTTTAGTTAGGAAACGGTCGCCATGTGTTTTTAATATATTTTGAGTACAGGCCTTATGCTCCAGTTATTGAGCGTCAAACTGGTATTTTTCAAAAAATGTTTGAATGCATACCTTTGGTTGCTGTTTCTCTGCTGTCGTCGGGTGTTTCGCAGATTATTGGTTGAGTACCTATCTTCTGATTCAATTCATCAGCAATTACGTCGATTTGGAGTTAATGAGCGTTCGAGACATTGAGTGTTTACCTTTTTCTCCAGCTCCGCGGCGGTGGTCTGGTATTTCTTAGATGATTGGTTGAGGTAATCAGCGTCGAAATCTTTTCCAAGCAGCGTCACCTCGCTGTTGATCTCCTTGGTAACTAAATAAATATGGTAATTGTTTGACAATGTCATCCTCAAGAAGGTGAATTCATTACTTATATATAAAGTAGGCCCTACGTATTGTAAAGAGTGTCGAAATATATTTAAAGTAACAAAATAAAATAAAGTCATACAAACATGTATTGGTAAAAAGAGTTAGCGGAAGTCTTCATGGTGTATCATTACAATGCTGTAATGTTTTATCGAATGTTTTACGTCATGTGCGGTGTGCACTCGTAACATAGTTTCACATAATAACAATTCGAAAGCTTTGTCATTTTAAGATACGCCATAAGTAGTTGTTACGAAACACTTGAATGATATTTAAGGAAAACGGAATGTGTGGTATTTTGCCGTATTTTGCCAGGATGACATTACATAAATACGATACGGAAAAATGCCGTATACAGTGTATTTAATAGAAACACGCTTGAATTACACCAAGTGAACACTCCTTTTACTTAAAAATTGCCTTAGCTGAGGCATTGCATTTCTGATATAAATGCAGCATGTGCCATATATAGATGTATGCATGTGTACAAACTTTAAAGAGACACTACGTTGTCTAAACCTTAAATACATAAACTACAAACACGCATTACGACCAGAAGCGTTTATCTAAGACAATGGACATAATGTACGCCATTGGGCCTGTTAGTGTAGATGATTTCCCTCTACACCAGGCCTCTATGGGCCTCTATAAAATTGTACACAAATGGCATGTATTGTATATTATCTTACCAACAAATAACATTTAAGGCTTGTTCGACATTAAATTTAAAGCATTTATCAAGCCCAGCATGCTCCAACATGGCTAGGAAATAAATTTTAGTCCAGTTTGTAGATCAGTTATTTGTTTAATATGTAAACTACTTAAAAAATAAACATGGAACATAAAGAAAATAATATTGAAGCCTCTTTTAAATGTATGTTGTAAGTGTCGAAGTGACATAGACACTAAAGCTTTTCAACGACATTTCGATTCGTCAGAATAATGGCATACCAATTTGATTTTATGTTTAGAGTCCTCGGGCTGGTAGGTTTTCTGACGCTTGAACGGAAAACAAAATTTGACAATTTAAAAAATCGGAAAAGGTATGCAAACTTTTAACAAAAATTGACTTTTAGGTGTTTTTAACAATATTTGTAAAAATAGTGTGCAACTAGTCAAATTACACAGTTAAATACTCTCTTAAAGTAGATTCCCAAAATGAAGATGATATATAACAATTTTGCAGGTAGACATTTGCTTTAGCTTGGACCACTACCATTAATAAGTTGTAAAGGAAAAATGTTGTTTGTTTTCTTCTGCCTGGTTGGTAGGTTTTGAAAAATCATGGGGACGATTAACACATAATAAAATGTGTATGGCCAGTGTTCCGTACACTGGTTAAGCATCAACCCTTTATAAGTAATTTATGCTATTGTATGTTGATCAAATTATGTCCATGATTATTTTGTTGAGTGTATCAAAGAACGCCCGATGAGCCGAGATTGCTCTGTCTGCTGTGTAAGTATACGTTTAATAGTTACGAATGCTTCTCAAAAATCATACCTTCGATTTCCACATATTCTATCGGCTGATCGGATCCACCTACAGTTATAATAAATAGAAAGTTAACAATAACACCAACACCAGCACTAATGGTATAACAACATCAACAAATACTACCACTTCTAATATTATCATTGCAAATACACCTACTACTGCTGCAACAACAACCACAGTATCAACTACTACTAGTACTACTACTACTACTACTACTACTACTACTTCTACTACTATTACTTCTACTACTTCTACAACCACTACTACTACTACTACTACTACTACTGCTACTACTACTACTACCACTACTACCACTACTTCTACTACTACTACTACTTTTATTACTACTAGTACTATTACCACTACTACTACAACTACTACTACTTACCACTACTACTACTACTACTACTACTTTATTACTACTAGTACTATTACCACTACTACTACAACTACTACTACTTACCACTACTACTACTACTACTACTACTACTACTACTACTACTACTACTACTTCTACTACTACTACTACTACTACTACTACTACTACTATTACTACTACTACTACTACTACTACTACTACTACTACTACTACTACTACTACTTCTACTACTACTACTACTACTACTACTACTACTACTACTACTACTACTACTACTACTATAGTGAACCTGACAATAATAACCACGACTTAAGAATCAGGCCACTTAATACCAACCGGCAAAGGTTTCAACGGCCATTCAGTGTATGGTTTTATGCTCAACATTCAAATTATTGCAATAACAGAATGTACGTATGTACCGGTTTGTATTTAACGCCCCGAATGTAAATAGGAAGGCCACTCATGTAGCTGGTTAATTTTTCTTCCACGACGCTATTATTTTCAGATTTTTGTTTTCGTTTTAAGTATAGATACGTGAATTACACGGCTTGAAAAAGCAACTCATCATATAAATCTCGGTCTCATCATAGTCACTGCAAGCGTATATACTCAGACGGTCCAATATCATTTTTTTTGCATTTTATCTACATACGGGGCGATTAAGGGGAGCAATACAGTTCTGAAAACAGTCAATAAATAAAATCAAATATCATCAAATGAACGTGCCCTGGGGTTTACTCGTTTACAGAGGTGTTCGCTTTTATCATACTGTCCGTTATTCCTTACTCATGCAGAAACCCGATTTGGACGTCTTATGTTAATATGGTACCAATAGGAAAGAATTGAAATTCCACAAAATACCTTGTGCGAAGTAACCAAGGTCATCTTTAAAAGCCCCGTTCCCATTGCCGATCAGTTCAACTGTACTGTCCCGATCGTCCAAATGCTCCGACCATTCTCGATCGACTGCTTGATTGGGCATCGTCAAAACTCGAGTAATAAGCCAGCCGACCAAGGCATACCAACCAGATCATTTGCCCGGAGAGAGTCTGACCAGGGACCCGTCTTATTAAACATCGTAGGGCATGTTTACATTACGATACAATTTTTGAAGAAGCATATATGCTAAGCACCAACATCTTCGATTACTTTATTTCAGTAATTCTATTCATTTCCTTGGTATCTTTCACATGTCCTTTATTTCAGAAACATACTGATCATACATGTGTATTTTTTAAACTACAAAATTCAGTCGTAACTTAAACTTGTCGTAAGATCTTGATAAGACAGGGCCCAGTTCCGGATCGCTTGATCGGGCTTGATCGGGCTGATCATCTCGGCAATGGGAACGGGGCTTAACCGGTGTGAACACAATGAGAAGTAATAAACTACACTGTATTAACAATACCAACCGCCCAGAGTGAACGTGATGAAGGTGCCGACGATGGCGCCGAGGATCAGTACCCATGTCACTGCCATTATCAGTCGTAGGCATCGGCGTCGGCGGTCGGATGTTTGTCTGTTTTGCCTACGCGAGATGTAAAAAATTGTTTGCTTAGGTCAATAAATATAATTATACTGAATAACTTGCGATTGGAACTCTGTTAAACGGGATGTTGGTTTGCAATTAATGCTTCCAGGTCCGGGTAGGCGTCACATTTTGTAAAAAGGGAAACTAATGAAATGAATACAATGACTGCCCAGCTAGCGTAGTGGTTGGTACACTCACTTCTCACCTAGACTGCCCGGGTTCACTCCTCACTCGGGCCAAGTGAGTTTGGTTGATGGTCACCATACCGGACAGGTGGGGTTTCCTCCGGGTACTCCGGCTTCCCCCCACAGCACAAGACCACACCAAAATTAAAAATATTTCAGTGAAAAGATAAATATCTGGAAATTTTAGCTATGATTCAAAATTCGTCTCAACTTCGATGATTCTAAAAGTTAATTAGGCAGGGGTGCTGGGACACACCGCGGGTCCTCACATAATGCAGCTTCGGCGCGGAATACAAAACAGTTATGTGGAATGTTGTGTGCGATGCAATATTTGATGCAAATGTGACATGTTAAGTTTCAAGTGAATAGCTTATATACTTTTAAAATTAGAGGAGTGACCGAATCTTCATCTTGAAAATTTAAGTAGAAAGAGGCAAAACTTTGTCAAAATACAAAACAGAGTTATGGGGATTGTTTAACATAATGCTCGATGACATGATGATAATGACATGGTGACGATTGTGCGATGGTACGATGACGATGGTACGACGACAATGGCACGCTGACGATTGCACACTGACGATGGCACGTTAGTAGGATGACGATAACACGATGGCACGATGACGATGACACCATGGTGCGATGATACGATGACGATGGCGCGATAGCACGATGACGATGGCACGATGACGATCGTGTGATGGCATGGTGACGATGGTTCGATGGTACGATGACGATGGCTACTAAAGAAATAATGTTTGATTTATCGGCCAATAAACAACGATATTGAGTTCTGATGAGTGAAAATTAAACCACGAGGGCGTTAGCCCGAGTTGTTTAATATACGTGCATCAGAACGAAAACTCGTTGTTCATTCACATTTAAACAACGATAAAGCAAACATTATTTTTATTCTAACATGACCTGACAACCTTTTCTGCAATTACTATGCGAACTATATTTTTCAGTTTCGGAACTATTATTTCACGTGGTTTATTGGGTATTTAACAACGATAGTTTTATTCTGTGCCTATAGAAACATCTGCGCTTGTCATGTTAGAATATAGAACACTCAACCGAGATATGACTGGTTCCGAGCACAGCTAGTATATAAAAACAAAAACGTGGACACCGTAAAATCCTAGCGTTAATTTTACATTTGTATTTATCTATTATTTTTCATTTTAACTCTTAATATATATATTTTAACCAATTAAGCAAATGTATGTGTCAGTTTTTAGAATAATTAAATTAAATCAAATTGTTCTCAAAATAAATCGTAAGTATAGAAGGATTTCGCTCGTGGTGGCAGTGGTTACTGAAGACCGCTAAGGGGAAGTAACCGCTGTGAGGAGTATACAATGGAAACAACTTATTATCTTCAAATGTTAATAGCAATACATATTTACATTGAACGGTGATATTTCCTAAATATTGTTTGTTCAAACAAACATCTGCCTGCAGTTTTGTATGCCATAAATCAAGAATCAATTTTATGATTCTTTTCAGTAAGATAATGTTCACTCATAATATATAACTGAAAATAATACTGCACATATGTGTTCAATATAATTTAATCACAAATTCGTCCGAGGAAAATCATTGATGAAATTCAGTCTTCGAATAACTAATAATAAGTATTAGAAGCACAAATCCTTATTGTATAACAGCGAAATATCAGAATGAGAGAATTATTACTTACATTTCTTTATTCCAAACTCTGTTTGATATATTTCATATTAATTCATATACGGACCTATGACCGACTGCTTTGAAAATAAAAACAGACGATGTGCAGTGATATTCCTAACAAAAAATATCATTATACATGATTTTCGACATCTGAAGCAATTTTGCAAATAATAAATACAATTGATCTTCCTATATTAATATTTAAAACTGACAAATGAGTGACTTCGGTTTTCACTTGTACTCGTATTTTCAGTTATTCATCGCACGCCTGACTACATCCGAATGACACTCAGTTCTCCCACACTGTACTCCTCCAAATATATGTTATTTATTATCATGATATTTTGTACATAACGTCACTTTTTTTGAAACGTTAAAATAAATATGTGTGCTCTTCAGTTCCTGAATGATTATTATTATTTCTTAATTATTAATTTAAAAAAAGAAAAGACAGCAACAGAGCAACAGAGCAACAGAGTATTTACACGGCGAGCTACTTTATTAACTAGCGCATTTCTTCGCGAAGTGTTCACATGCACAACTGTTTTAAAATATGTATGGGTACCATCTAGCCGGTACGTCCATATGCTCTGAACCCTCGAATCCTTCGTTGCGATAGTAACGGCTCTCATATGGCCCTTGATTTTCCAGGGGACACTGCAAAAATAACGACAGTTATATTGTCATAATAACAATCTTAAGTACTTTTAAACATTCCGCTGACCAGATACTGACCTTTAGAAAGTCATAATAAGAGACCTTATTCACTTACAGTTTCTTCTAACACACACTAAATGTATGGTCTAATTTGAATTTATCAGATAGAAAGGCACTTAAACATTCGTCATTCGTACGACGTCTTGTCAAATATGCAATGGGCTTCCTTATTAAATGGATTTGTTCACAGATTTTCGTATTTTTGAAAAATGCCGTTAAGTATCTTACTAACTGTAAAAACTAAAACATCTTGAATAACAAAAACAAATATTAATTAAAGAAAAATAGTAACTTAAAAATATTCCTTCGCCGAGACTCAAACCTACAATCGTGGGGATATTACATTGATGATACTGAATGTTAACCCTATGTAAGAGATACGCGTGTTTTAAAAATACCGGGGAAAAGCGTTAAAAACGCTTTATAATTTTATCTATTTCAAATGATGATTTTTCATAAATAACACTATATTTCGAAAATATTTTTTGTCAGGAGTATTATTTAGATTTCTTATATAAAATGCATTTTTATACTTGGGATCTATGACAAAATAAAAGAAATTTTCAATTTTCCAATCTGTGAACATGTCCCTTTAATGGCGCTAATGCATTCAGGAGGAAACCCTGTCAGACTGAGGCGTCTGTCAGATTACCAGGACGGTGCAAACAACAAAAGTACCTTATGTGAAAAGTACCCATAACACTGCGTTTGCCCAACGGTACGAAAATGGGGCGCATTTGATACAGTATAGTACAACATTGCGATACATCAAGGAAGTTATCTTTTAAATAGTAGTACAGGCTAATCTAGGACAACACTTTTCGCTCATGCATTAAGCCCGGTTTTTCCACGACACGCCTCATTTAATTTAAACCCAACCTCCTCTACGATCTATGTGGCATTAAAGTAAATTGTGAGCGTGTGACATACCGTATATAGGATGGTGCAACTCGCGGCAATTTTAAGTTGTCATGTTATTTCAACACATGTACAATAGACAATAGTACACATAGACAATTATTCGTTGACAAGACTGACTGTTTT
The DNA here is from genome assembly GCA_027627225.1 of Congeria kusceri. Taxonomy (NCBI): domain Eukaryota; kingdom Metazoa; phylum Mollusca; class Bivalvia; order Myida; family Dreissenidae; genus Congeria; species Congeria kusceri. The sequence continues at coordinate 18,721,118 of CM051040.1, forward strand.
GAACCTCGATTGCTTTAAAGAGTGTAGGTACGATCTTTCGCATCAATTATTTCAAAATATGCGGATGAAAGTGACAAAATGACACGAAAGCAGACAGAAAAAAATTAGTGTTTTGTAAGCTTAAACAACTGTCCATTCAACATATACATATATTGGAGCAGCCGAAAACTTTTTTGTAATTAAAATAATAGCCAATCATGCTCTCTACAGCAAAATTTGGTCTTAATTTTAATTCCCTTGTTAATGGACTTCATTTGATTATCTGCATTTATGCAACTGTCTGTTCTAAGATAGTACATACACATTTTAATGATATAATAAAAATCATGTTTTGATTTTCAGTGGGGCAATGACTATTCGTGACTCCGCTTAACAATCGGTTGGCAATGACTGTCCTTGACACCGCTAAACAATCGATAGGCAATGACTTTTCGTGACTCCGCTTAACAATCGACAGGCAATGACTATCAGTGACTCCGCTTAACAATCGACAGGAAATTACTATCAGTGACTCCGCTTAACAATCGGCAGGCAATTACTATCAGTGACTCCGCTTAACAATCGACAGGGAATGACTATGCGTGACTCCGCTTAACAATCGTAAGGCAATGACTATCAGTGACTCCGCTTAACAATCGACAGGCAATGACAGTCCGTGACTCCGCTTAACAATCGACAGGCAATGACTATCAGTGATTCCGCTTAATAATCGACAGGCAATGATTGTCAGTGAATCCGCTAAAAAATCGGCAGAAAATGACTGTCCGTGGCTCCGCTTAACAATCGGCAGGCAATGGCTATCAGTGACTCCGCTTACCAATCGGCAGGTAATGACTGTCCGTGACTCGGCTTAACAATCGACAGGCAATGACTATCAGTGACTCCGCCTAACAATCGACAGGCAATGACTATCAGTGACTCCGCTTAACAATCGGCAGGCAATTACTATCAGTGACTCCGCTTAACAATCGGCAGGCAATGACTGTCCGTGATTCCGCTTAACAAGCGACAGGCAATGAATGTCCGTGACACCGATTAACAAGCGACTGGCAATGACTATCAGTGACTCCGCTTAACAATTGCCAGGCAATGACTATCAGTGACTCCGCTTAACAATCGACAGGCAATGACTATCAGTGACTCCGCTTAACAATCGACAGGCAATGACTATCAGTCACTCCGCTTAATAATCGACAGGCAATGATTGTCAGTGAATCCGCTAAACAATCGGCAGACAATGACTGTCCGTGGCTCCGCTTAACAATCGGCAGGCAATGGCTATCAGTGACTCCGCTTACCAATCGGCAGGTAATGACTGTCCGTGACTCCGCTTAACAATCGACAGGCAATGACTATCAGTGACTCCGCCTAACAATCGACAGGCAATGACTGTCAGTGACTCCGCTTAACAATCGGAAGGCAATTACTATCAGTGACTCCGCTTAACAATCGGCAGGCAATGACTGTCCGTGATTCCGCTTAACAAGCGACAGGCAATGAATGTCCGTGACTCCGATTAACAAGCGACTGGCAATGACTATCAGTGACTCCGCATAACAATTGCCAGGCAATGACTATCAGTGACTCCGCTTAACAATCGACAGGCAATGACTATCAGTGACTCCGCTTAACAATCGGCAGGCAATGACTATCAGTGACTCCGCTTAACAATCGACAGGCAATGACTGTCCGTGACTCCGCTGAACAATCGACAGGCAATGACTGTCCGTGACTCCGCTTAACAATCGACAGACAATGACTGTCCGTTACTCCGCTTAACAATCGGCAGGCAATGACAATCAGTGACTCCGCTTAACAATCGTCAGGCAATGACTGTCCGTGATTCCGCTTAACAAGCGACAGGCAATGACTATCAGTGACTCCGCTTAACAATCGACAGGCAATGACTATCAGTGACTCCGCTTAACAATCGACAGGCAATGACTATCAGTGACTCCGCTTAACAAGCGACAGGCAATGACTATCAGTGACTCCGCTTAACAATCGGCAGGCAATGACTATCAGTGACTCCGCTTAACAATCGACAGGCAATGACTGTCCGTGACTCCGCTTAACAATCGACAGGAAATGACTGCCCTTGACTCCGCTTAACAATCGACAGGCAATGACTGTCCTAGACTCCGCTGAACAATCGACAGGCAATGACTGTCCTTGACTCTACATAACAATCGACAGGCAATGACTCTACGTGACTCCGCTTACCAATCGACAGGCAATGACTATCAGTGACTAAGCAACAGGCAATGACAATCAGTGACTCCGCTTAACAATCGGCAGGCAATGACTATCAGTGACTCCGCATAACAATCGACAGGCAATGACTGTCCGTGACTCCGCTTAACAATCGACAGGCAATGACTGTCCTTGACTCCGCTTAACAATCGACAGGCAATCACTGTCCGTGACTCCGCTGAACAATCGACAGGCAATGACTGTCCGTGACTCCGCTTAACAATCAACAGACAATGACTGTCCGTGACTCCGCTTAACAATCGGCAGCCAATGACTATCATTGAGTCCGCTTAACAATCGACAGGCAATGACTATCAGTGACTCCGCTTAACAATCGAGAGGCAATGACGATCCGTGACTCCGCTTAACAATCGACAGGCAATGACTATCAGTGACTCCGCTTAACAGTCGACAGGCAATGACTGTCCGTGACTCCGCTGAACAATCGACAGGCAATGACTGTCAGTGACTCCGCTTAACAATCGGCAGACAATGACTATCAGTGACTCCGCTTAACAATCGACAGGCAATGACTATCAGTGATTCCGCTTAACAATCGACAGGCAATGACTATCAGTGACTCCGCTTAACAATCGACAGGCAATGACTATCAGTGACTCTGCTTAACAATCGACAGGCAATGACTATCAGTGACTCCGCTTAGCAATCGGCAGGCAATGACTATCAGTGACTCCGCTTAACAATCGACAGGCAATGACTGTCCGTGTCTCCGCTTAACAATCGGCAGGCAATGACTGTCCGTGACTCCGCTTAACAATCGACAGGCAATGACTGTCCGTGACTCCGCTTAACAATCGAAAGGCAATGACTCTCCTTGACTCCGCTTAACAATCGACAGGCAATGCCTGTCCTAGACTCCGCTGAACAATCGACAGGCAATGACTGTCCGTGACTCCGCTTAACAATCGACAGGCAATGACTGTCCGTGACTCCGCTTAACAATTGAAAGGCAATGACTGTCCTTGACTCCGCTTAACAATCGACAGGCAATGACTGTCCTAGACTCCGCTGAACAATCGACAGGCAATGACTGTCCTTGACTCTGCTTAACAATCGACAGGCAATGACTGTCCGTGACTTTGCTTAACAATCGACAGGCAATGACTGTCCGTGAATCCGCTCAACAATCGGCAGTCAATGACTATCAGTGACTCCGCTTAACAATCGACAGGCAATGACTATCAGTGACTCCGCTTAACAATCGATAGGCAATGACTATCAGTGACTCCGTTTAACAATAGCCAGGCAATGACTATCAGTTACTCCCCTTAACAATCGGCAGGGATCATATCCTCCACACAGCTCCTTAGAAAAATATTAGCAGTATTTTTCATTATTTTTTTTTTGGGGGGGGGGGGCGGAAATACCCAGTTACAGCCATCAACTTTTTTGAATTCAGTATCCGTATTATTGTAATACGTATTTTGATATTCCACGTTCAACGAACAGGGCTTTATTATTTTTTATTTTTTTTTACTTTTTCGCACCACTTTTGCCATCCCCAAAGCACTTGCTTTGGTTTTAGTTCATATTTCCAGCCATTAAATGGTGAACTAACTTCCATTTAGTCATTCACTGTGACACTGAATGACATGCGCTTACAATAGAGTTATGTCCATATCGTTCTGCACGCATTTTGGCAGCGTTGGGTTGAACAATAAAAAAATCTCCATATTTCGGAGAGTTTTCTTTGTTTTTCGGAATTCAGCTTGCCCAGGAAAAGTGTGAGTAGGTTAATTGACCGCCCAATCTCATTAAAATCAAATCCAACGATCTGAAGGCATCGTATAACAGGTCACGTTCAAATGACCTTCCGAACAATAAAACATCAGCCCTGCTGCGCCCAATGAAATTGCCTTTTGAACAGCAATGTTTGGCCACGGTTTTTGAAAAGTGATGCATTTCCAGCTGGTCCTCGGGAATACATCATTTACAGTTAATGTTCACGTGGATAACAATGGATATGGTGGTTCCTTAGGCGAGTAAACATCCACAGTTTGCATTAATTTTGTGCATAGTTTTTGTCGTTTACATATAAAGTAATACCACAACATTTTGAAGGCAACAATTTGACAGGCTCGTGAAAAGGTCGTCTGAACGTGACCCCTAATGCGAAGTCATCCGATCCAGTCAGCGGATAAAATAGTAGCGTCAGACTGGAGATGGTTTTAACGAGATTGCTGACCACCGTGATATGACGGAAATACTGTTAAAAACGGCGAAAAATCCAAACAAACAAAGTCATTCACCGTGACTGTGAACGTGAATGACACGCGCTTACAATCGAGTTATGTCCATATCGTTCTGCACGCGTTTTGGCAGCGTTATCTTAACTATATACTTATAGCGTTTTATGTATTAGACCAGAGTTGTTGATTTTTAGTTTTTTCGCTGCTGTATCTGTTCATCGTTCACTTTATTGACACGGAAAACTAGAATTCTGCAAGTCCAAAGTTCGGATCGAAAGTCTGATATGTCAAATGTTCGGCCAGAGTGAACTAGACAAAACAAAGTGTATTTGAAAAAGGTTAATGGCAAACATGGCAAGAAGGGATAATGGTCCCAATTTAAACCGCCCCACAAAATGCTAAACCTGCTAAACCGGAGTGTGTTTATAATTATATTGTCCATACCGGCAATACAAAACCGACCCATACTACCAATAATCTGTTTAGGTTTTTATTGATATATTGACTTATGATTTCCAGATATTATTATTTGCCCTCCATATCTTGATTATTATTATGTAATTATTATGTTGAAACAAGTGTTTATAAAAATTAACGAACAGAACATGTTTTATATTGAATCATTTCGCGTTACAAACCCAAAGTATACTTTAATACATTTCGAATTATATTTATGAATTAATGGATAGATAGATTTTTATTCATATTAAAACACATTTCACAACACATAACATTTAATATATACAACAATGGTATAACTTACATGTAGTTTATAAAACTTTCTAACATGTATAACTAACATATAATTGATAAAACTACATATGATCATGTTATCATTTCACTCGACACAAAGTGCATGAAATGATAATGCTATCATTTGACTCGACACACAGTGCATGAAATGATCAAGTTATCATTTTACTGGACAAACAGTGCATGAAATTATCATGTTATCATTTCACTCGACACACCGTACATGAAATGGTCATGTTATCATTTCACTAGACACACAGTGCATGAAATGATCATGTTATCAGTTTCCACAGTTTCTGCACAAAGCATGAAATATTTTAGTATCATCGCACATAACATATTGCTAACTTTTATTTAAAAATGTTAATTTGATATAAGTATTTAAGCAAACAAACATTGACACGAATTATGTTTACCAGACACACTTTAATTAAATTTATTTAATATTGACAAGTTTATTTTCTAATTACGAAATTAACTAATTTTCTTTAAAAACGCAATAAACGCAGGGGTACATTATTGCTTTTAAAAATAATTTCGCAATTTCGAAAGAGTATTTCGTGTTTACGAAAATACAATTTTAAGCAGGAAACAATATAAAAAGAAATACGGAATAGTTGTACTTCCATACGACATTCATTTTGTTTATACGACTTAGTATTATTAGGTCTTTACGCAATACCATTCGTTATTACGAAATAAAAGATAAATGTGTCCTGTCATTTTATGGGTACGTACATAACTAAGTTTGTTTTTATTAATATTTTAAACTCCAAACTGCCAATAAAATAATTTACTATACCACTATGCTGACTATCGGTCTAATACAAATGTGCCTGATATATTTTTATTATATCAGGTCGTTTATATTGTAACAACCTATAGGACGGAAAATGTCACGTCCGAATTACTACTCCACGTTTGATTTCTGTACACAGACATATTGTTTAATTCAAGTCTTACCAGTAATAGATAGCCTGTAAGATCAGTAAATCCTGTATATATTTTCACACAAACAATTCCAGGAATGAGATGCTATGATGAATCCAGCATTTGTTTTGCGTTCATTTTGTTACTGCCATTTTGACATTAAAGCATCGCATTGTAACGTATTTCTTTGGTACAAATGTTACTAAAGTATTTAATTTTGTTTATTGTTTATTGAAGTTATGTGTCTAATATTGCATTTATAACTTGTAACAATAATGAGAAGTAATTATTCCCTTTATTTTATCCCGTTTATGTCGGGCATATTTTCTGCTGTTTAGCGAAGTGCTAGAACCAAGCTGGATTGATGAACTGTGTTATATTTATAAGAATGTCTTCATTATCAAGGCTAAATAGGATGAAGCAAATATTCCTTTTACATGCATAGATATGAAACAGTTGGATTGTATAACTTGTTCATATCGTATAAATCATATTATGTGTTTATGTTTGCGTATGACCGAATAACACTGTTGATGCTGGAAGTGCCTGCTCGATTCTGATTGGTTAAAAGTTAGATCCAGCATCCAGCTCCAGCATCAGTTGCTATAAAAGGCGCGCACAACCAGCCGAGATTATCATTCGATCATTCCAGAATCTTAATAAACATCATGAACGTTCAGGCCAAAACTCAAAAAGGTCAATAATTCGAATACAGCAGCGGTTACACGCCACAATCAAGTTTACCACATGAAACAGAAATACTTACAGACTTCTAATGAATATCTTGTTTTATCTATTTCAGTGTATTATACGGATCATTGTACGGCTGTGTCTGTGGCAGGTATTTATACGACTTCAAAGTTACTGTTTTTTTTCAACAAAACAAACAATTTGATACCAAGAACGTATATAGTTTATTATTTTTAATCGTGATAAATCACAAAAACGTTATTTTTTTTAAATATTCACATAATTTCAATACATTGTAAATCAAAGCGCTAAATGTCACTACACAGGATCTGTTTATGATGAGTATCAAACATTGTTTACCCAAAGGTGAAAATATTATAGTCAATAAAAACATCGAAAATGTCCCGTAAATGGGCACATTTATGGTATCAATTGGTAAATAAATGTATATTCTGTGCAATTTATACATAAGAAAACACCTGTTTTCCAAATTACTGCAGATAACAACAATTATATCAACACATGTGTATTGGGCTGTTCCGGGTCACTTGAACGCACATCATTGTTTAAGGGGGATATGTCAAGCAATGTCTTGTGTATATGCATTAAGGAATATCTCCATGGATTGGTTGGGTCAGTAGACTCAGGACAAATGAAATAGATTCAACAAAACAAACAATTTGATACCAAGAACGTCTTTAGTTAATTATTTTTAATAGTCATAAATAACAAAAACGTTTTTTTTTTTAATATTCACATAAACCCGCACTTTGGTACTGATATGACGTCATCAATGGAACAATAAATCATCCATCATAAATATTTCAATACATTCAATATAAATGCACTAAAAGTCACTACACAGCATCAGTTTATGTTGAACAAAATACATTTTTGCCAAAATTGAACACACTATAGTCAATATTGACACGCCCTCGAAAATGTTTTAATTTCGCAACTCCAAAATGGCGTCTGCAAACAGTTCGACGATTTGTGTTCTCCGATAAAATTAATCGTTGCAATATATTACAGGTTGCATTTTCAATATATTATGAATGAACATGCGTGTAATCTATGTATTTGTAGTGAAAACAGCTAATGTATCATTACGAAATGTTAATAATAAGGTATTATCCAGTCATTATATATTTAAAATCTAAGAACAGCGCTGATTTTTCTGAGCTGGCTTTTACACATTCACTTACAATGGAGGTATGGATTTCTAAACGTTGACTAAACGAAAACCGTTGTATGATTAATAGAACAAGAGGGCACTGAGGACCATAGGACGCTCACTTGAGACCTTGTAACCCAAATGAAATTTGCATCCCCGAGGCGTGGCTCATTTTTTATCCAAGGGGCATAATTTGAACAATCATGAACAAACCTCTGGGCCTTGTGGTTTCAGGTAAAAAAAATTAATGTCATTTTACTATTTAAGTCTATATAAACCATGTGAGCTCTGGGGATGAAGCCAGATTTTACCCCAGGGCATAATTTGAACAATCTTTGGAGAGGACCACTATGCAATGTTACATACCAAATATAGGCCTTGCCGTTTCATGGGAGAAGGTTTTTAATCATTTTGCATTTTAAGTTTATATAAACCGTGTGACCCCCGGGGCGTGACCAGTTTTTACCCCAGGGGCATCATTTGAACAAAATTTGTAGAGGACCTCTATAGGATGTTACATACCAAATATGAAACCTCTATGCCTTGCGATTTCAGAGAAGATGAATTTTAAAATCATTTTGCTATTTAAGTCTGTATAAACCATGTGACCCCTGGGGTGGGGTCAGATTTGACCCATGGGGCATCATTTGAACAATCTTTGTAGAGGACCACTATAGGGTATTACGTACCCAATACGAAACCTCAGGGCCTTGCGGTTTCAGAGAAGGTTTTTAAATACATTTTGCTATTTAAGTTTATCTAAACCATGTGACCCCCGGGGCGTGGCCAGTTTTGACCCCAGGGGCATAATTTGAACAATCTTTGTAGAGGACCACTATATGATGTTACATACCAAATAAGAAACCTCTGGGCCTTGCGGTTTCTGAGGAGAAGATTTTAAAAGTCATTTTGCTATTTAAGTCTATATAAATCATGTGACCCCCGTGGCGTGGCCAATTTTGACCCCAGGGGCATAAATCGAACAACATTTCTAGAGGACCACTATAGGATGTTACATACCAAATATGAAACCTCTGGGCCTTGCGGATTCAGAGAAGACAAATTTAAAAGACATTTTGCTATTTAAGTTTATATAAACCATGTGACCTGGCCAGTTTTGACCCCAGGGGCATCATTTGAACAATCTTCATAGAGGACCACTATAGGATGTTACATACCAAATATGAAACCTCTGGGCCTTGTGGTTTCAGAGAGAAATATTTTAAAGACATTTTGCTATATATTCTATATAAACCATGTGACCCCCGAGGCGTGGCCTTTTTTGACTCCGGAGGCATAATTTGAACAAACTTTATAAAGGACAACTAAAGGATCTTACACACCAAATATGAAATCTCTGGGCCTTGCAGCTTCAGAGGAGAAGAGTTTTAAAGTCATTTTGCTAAATATACTTTATAAACAATGTGACCCCCGTGGCATGGCCAGTTTTGACCTCAGGGGCATATCTTTGTAGAGGACCACTATAAGATATTACATACCGAATATGAAACCTCTGGGCCTTGCGGTTTCCGAAAAGAAGAATTTTAAAGTTTAGACTTTTTAAATCTAGTTTTAGCTCTTTTGATATACATATGCAGCGGACCGTAACGATTTGAACAACTTTGAAAGAGGGTCACCCAATGAACATTCCTGTGAAGTTTTGAGAAAATCTGCCAAGTGGTTTAGCAGGAGATGTCATTTGAATGAAAAGTTGACAACGGACGTACGGACGACGGACAATTGACGATCACAAAAGCTCACCATGAGCACAAAATGTAGTCTTTATCACGATAACGGTCCAAATTGTTGACGGCATACGGACGACGGACGACGCAGGAGAGCTCCCCTTTACCAATAGCTCACCGAGCACTACGTGCTCAGGTGAGCTAAAAATGCCCCGACCCTAGAACATTTTATTGGGTTTGTCAGACTGATTTTTGTTTTATTTACCTTTTTCAATAATTAAATGTGTTTTTGGATAAATAAGTGTTTTGTTTTGATATTATCAACTTATACACAATGTTTAAGGATGTTACTGATATGTTTTGAATATTTATTCAATTTTAGAATCTTCAGGTTGACCATTTAGTGGTGGGTGGAAAGCCAGGGGAATTTGACAAATTGTGTTTTGGGGGTCTGAATCCTCACCTGGAGCCAAGCATTTTGTCTATAACCCTTCAATGGGAGACGCTTAATTGGTGTATCAAATTAATTGGATTTAAATTCCGAACGAAGTATATTTCCCGGGACCCGGCATCACTCTGCGTTTCGAATTCCCGCCTACAGTAATTGCTTTAAGTCTAAAGTCATGTATATGCCCGCCGTCCCCCCTGTGGGGAAATATTGATAGGTGCATCAAGCTTGCCATCCAAGTTATAAAACATGTCACATACTCTTGGTTTTAAAACACGCATAACATCTCATGTTACACCATAAATGGAAACGCATGTGTGCAAGACCCAGTATTGGGATATAATAGTAATGTATATCCCGTTAAAACATTCACAAGTGGTTTCTTTTTTTTCCCCATCCTGTATTGTTTTGAATGCATCAGGTAGTGTTGATTTACTGTGCATTTGCGCAACAATACCTTTTTCTTCAACACGCAATTCTAAAATATTTAGATAACAAGGGGGCCATGATGGCCCTAAACGCTCACCTGAGAACTGGTACAGATGAAGACCATACTGTTGTGACAGGTTTAAAAATTAAGGTATCTGAACAATACGCAGAGGGGGATAGGATCAATTTGATTTTGATCGGTTAGTGCAATGGGCTAACTAAAGTGTGAGTTGGGTAGTGGATGTGCGGGGTTTTTTGCTAATGGTTCTCAAATCAGTTTCTCGATATTCTTACCTGACCCTTTTTCATTAAGTCATTGACAATTCTGGAAAATGCAGAAACAGTAGATTTTGATGTCTTTTTCGCAAGCAGTTTTGGAGAACTAGTTGCAATGCGATAATTGCGATGGCTGTGCTATGTGGTAAAGTTTTGCTGTTTCTTTGATAAATTTCTGTCCAATGATGATAAATGACGTTAATGCAGGCTCAGAAGACATCAATGTTGCAAGTACAAATAACTGCAGGCGAAGTCTCGCAACTGTTGGAAATCAATTTTATCAATCAACTTTTATGGTCATGCGCAAACTGTGTAAGTTTGGTCAATATTGAATCAAAACTCGTGTGTGCAAGCCAATCATTGCTAACTTGTTGATGTTTTTTTTCCAATCACAAGGGGTAATAACTCTGGTGTTTCTGGCCCGTTCATAGACAAACTTTACACGATTGGTGAAGATTGGATGAAAAATGAATTCTCTATCCTGCATAATGTCCTTTTTTTCATAAACAAAGGGCAATAACTCTGGTGTTTGACAAACGATCTGGTCCATTTTGTGAGTCGCCTGAGATCTAATGGTCATACACAAACTGTGAAAGTTTGGTTAAGATTGGATGGAAAATAAAGTCTATATGTTGCAAAAGGGCATTTTGCACTTTTTTGCATGAAAAAGGGGCAATAACTCTGGTGTTTCTCGTGTGATCTGACCCAATAACAATCCCATTCGAGATTTTATGGTCATACACAAACTGAGCAGGTTAAGTGAAGACTGAATAAAAAATGAAGTCTTTATCGCAATAACGGTCCAAATTGTTGACGGCATACGGACGACGGACGATGGACGACGGACGACGCCGGAGAGGTCCCCTATACCAATAGCTCACCGAGCACTTTGTGCTCAGGTGAGCTTAAAAAAGAAAGAAAAAAAGTTGCTCCCACCGGGGATCGAACCTCAGACCTCTAGATCAAAAGGCTACCCCCTTAACCACACGGCCATCCAACTTTTATATATGGGGATGCATTATATATTTTATTATATGATTCTATAATTTATGTAAGCGATCCACGTGTTGTCAGCAATTTTAACGAAAACAACAGAAACACTTCAAATTATTCCATCGTTGAGCGTTACAAACGCTTTATGATTTTCTAAATTTCCACTTATGATTACTCATTAACAAAACGGTATTTATAGTATATTTATATGTCCTTTGTGTTATTTCGCTATTTATATATGCTATTCTTTCATTGTGGGAATCTGTGACAAAAAGTTGGAAAATTGTCAGTTGGCCAATCTGTGAACTGGTCCCTTTAAATAAATAAATACTCTAAACTAATGAACCCACAATTAAAACAAATTATACTGAAAACAATTTTGTTTTCAGACAAATTGCCTGCTTCGCAATGGTGGCTCTTGGGCCTCTTTGCATGACAATAAGGTCTTGGATTTGATAACGTTCATCACTGACAAACCGGCTGCATATTATTATTGGAAAGATTCATCCAATTTTACTTTGTCATTTGGACAGATGAAGGTAATCAAATATGCATTGGATGTAGTAATACTTGGTCAGGACATGCAGTTCACTTCTATTGATGTGAGCAAGTTAGTAACACATTGTTTACGCAGTTTCTGCATAACACCATTACAGAGATCAAGTACAATTTCTCCAACTCTGATTTAATAATTATTATTATGACTCAATATTTTCTGTGTAATATTGTTACAGTTATGTAAAATTGGAGTGTATAGTAAACAATTTATTGCATTTTTTTATATGACAACAATTATTTATTGAACTACTTTATGTGATCATAACTGCTCACATAAACAAATAAGTAAGTTTAATTTACATACAGCTAAGCTGCCAGTGCGGCACTTTCCGCCTACAGTGGATTTATGTTTAGAAGAGACTTCCTTGAAACAGAAAATACCATAAAAGTGGAAAGTGCCGTCCTGTATTAGCCTGTGCGGACTGCACAGGCTAATCCGGGACGACACTTTACGCACATGCATTAAGACCGGTTTACCCACGACGCGCCTCATTAATTGTCTTTAGATACACGGATCCAGAAGGAGTCAACTCTCACCTATACACTCGAACAAGAGCCCTACTCTATGCATGGTTTATGCGTGAAAGTGTCTTCGATGACCACTCTTTAAATAATAATAATAATTATATACGTGTGTCAACTGTTTTTTGAGGTAAATACATAATATTTAACGATGTTTTAATATTAATGCAAACCGATTAACCACTTCTCAACTACACGAGCCCAAATCCAGCCTTGAACTGTGGTGCCTAAATTTAATAATCATAGGGACGCATGATGTCCGGTGATCCTTAATGCAATAAACTGAAAGCCCTGTAGGATCATATTTTTCACAAATCATACTTTTCACACACCTGTGAAGAATAGGATCTCATTTGTCACATTTTTATATGAGAAGAATGTGATTGGCCACAGACGGTGTGATCAAAGACGAAAATGACTTTATTGAATATCAAAAGCTGGATGCGATCACAGAAAATGTGAATAATAAGACTGTGACGTGTGAAGAATAAGATCTAAATTTTCACAGCTGTGAAGAATATATATTCCCTCTGAAAAAGTTCATTGACACACGAAATTTGGACAAACATTTGTCTTTAAAATTACGTTTCTCCACGTTCACCAAAGCTTGTACAATTTGAAATTTAACTGGCGGAATTAGGACTCTGTACTCAATGTGACATTCTGAACCCCATGGGTATCTGCCCGTGTCGTACGAGCTCAAGGTGTCGGCAGTAACATGGTCATACAATGTAATATGTGGACCGTGGGTAGTTGTTGACTTTCCACTCGTTGAACCATTAAATAGTCACAATTTCACTCAGAACGTCGTAGCCACGTTTAGCAGTGCTGCTTTGCTCGGGGACAATGCCCCACTGCGCGACATTATGCAGAGACAAAAAACCATAAAACATCGACAAAAAAAGACATAACAGAAGTATCTGTAATGTACAGAACTACATAAGAACGTACAGAAAGGGAAAATGACGGGATCGGCGGATTCTTTCGTAGTACACCGTCATTTCGTTAAATCGCGATTCGTACAAACACAATTCGATTGTATGCAGCACGAACATCGGTTATGTTAATCTAGCAAACAAATCAAACAAAATAATGCAAAGTTTCCATTCAGTAATTGACAGATTGATTATCTATGCTTTAATTGCTAACTCTATTATGGAGTTTAAGTATCATCGCACACATGTTATAAGTGTTATAACGAAACATTCGTGTTTTATGAAATCTGCACAAGATGTTTGTTGCAATATCATAATAAATAAAATAAAATTATACACTACAAAATGCTTCTGTACATAATGTTAAACAATGCAATTAATGTAAACATACCAATTTGTCTAACACTGGAACATAAATCGAAATACATAAAAACTAAAACGCTAATCAAACGTACCTGGGATACATTGTACACTTTCGATCTCCCCTTTGTCTTATCCATTACGAACATATAATCAACATGCACGAACGAAAAGGTTTAAATATTGAATAAAACAATTTCGAAATGGTATCGTAAACAGTAAACGGTCTGCTATATTCGGGTAGGCTTTAGCAGACGCTATTAGTAAACTGATCGTCACACTTCGGTGCTGCAGTATACAGACGGGTAGATCACGTCTGCATGAATGAATCCTAAATGAAATCGGATACAATATGGACGCTAGCGGGTTTATTTTTATTTTTAGTTGAACTATTTTTTTCTGGATAAACAAGACTTGCAACAACAACGGCAGCAACAGAAGCATCATCAACAACGATGAATGATGATGATGATAATTAAAATGATGATAATGGTAATAATAATCATCATCATCATCATAATCATAATCATCATCATCATCACCACCATCATCATCAGCAGCAGCATTAGCAGCAGCAGCAGCATCGTAGACCTATTCATTGACGACGTTTCGCACGCTTTTCGGCTATTTAACGCAACGTCGTTTTTGCATAAGCGACGTCGTTTCAGTAAAATGAATGTAGAATATATTTTGAGCATAACTGATAAAAGAAAAATGACGTATAACAGCATTCTCATTAATTTAATAGCATGCACTTATTTTTTTTACTTTAAGACATTTCAATGCAAATATAAACATTCATATGAGAAACACACTATTGCACAAGTAAGTAACAAAATAAATATGTAAAGAAAATATGTTGCCGATAATGGTGATGATTCTGATGATTGCGGTTTTTTGGCTCTGTGAAATCATGTGATTTAAAAGCGGATTTAAAACAAAAAGAGTGTTAGATTTGAAATCAAAATCAGCCTAGACGATTTTACTTGATGTCACCAAAGAAAAATAAGAACTCAAAAGGAAATAAAAGTGGAAATTCAAACAGAAAACGAAAAACTATTTCGCCGATTGAGCCCGCCAATTCGAGCACGAGTTTTTCACTCACACAAACCTGTTCAACAAGTACAACAAGTTCGGACAATGTAAACAGTGTAAACAGTGTACACAGTGAACAAGGTGAACAAGGTAAAGCAAAACGTGTGAATAGGCCTCAAGAACCGGCATATTTCAATTTTGATAGAAATTGTGTACCTGGTGCGTTTTGGAACATGAATTATAACAGTGCACAACAATATGGGAACCAGTTCGGACTACAATCCCCACCCTTCAACCAATTCGGCATGCCAACACAACTGAATACACCGATACAAGCACCACCAACATGGGCTGTGGGAATTATCGAGGACATAAAAAGCATTAAACTGCAAGTATCAACAATAGATAAAATAGAAGATTGTATAAATAAATTGACACATAAAGTAGAAACATTAGAAAATCAGGTTAAGTCCATAGAACACAGCTGTGCGTTCATCAATGAACAATTTGAATACACAAAACAATCACTTAAGAAATCAGAAGATCAAATGAAAACTTTTCAAGATAGGTACAATGTCATTGAAACCACGATGAATCAATACCAACAAAAAATCAACCAAATCGAAGCATCAAATGACACACTGGAATTTCATAGTTTAAGGGAAAACTTGCTATTTCATGGAATAAAAGAATCGACCGGTCAGGAAAATTGTGAAGCGCTTGTACAAACGCTCATTAGAGACGTGCTTCACATTGAAAAAGACATACCTTTGGACAGGGTACATAGAATCGGCAAAGGAACACCCGGAAAAACACGTCCAATTGTTGCAAAGTTCCATCAATATTCGGACCGGGAACTAGTACGCAAAACTGCACTAGACCGAAACCAAGAACTAAGGGTCCTTAACCAGAACGTTGGGATCCAGCAAACAAAGGCGACCCTCAGCAGCCGACGTAGCAAACAACACCTTGTCGACAGGGAACGTGCAGCCGGAAGAGCGACGAAATGGGCCGGGTCAAAGCTACTAGTCAAAGGAAACGACGGAAGTTTTCGCGAAATTATCAATTAGGACAATGCGGAGTTAAAATTTTTATCGTGGAATGTGAACGGACTTGTTCGAAAATTAAATGATATTGACTTTTTAGAATATATTAAACTATATGACATTATTATTTTAAGTGAAACATGGACTAATAAGAAGATCAAATACAACCTGGAAATTCAGCATTACGAAAGTATTCATGTTTACGGATATAAATCACATGGTGTAAAAAAAGGTCGACAGGCCGGAGGTATTTCTATTTATTATAAAACGTATTTAAAAGAAAAAATATCTGTTGTAGATTTAAATAATTATGGCATAATTTGGCTAAAGCTAGATTCTTCATTATTTAACTTTGATAAGCATGTTTACCTATGTTGTACTTACATTCCACCGATATCATCTACTGTTTTAAAGGATAAGGATTTTGATTTTTTTGAGGAAATAGAAGGCAATATTGAAAAATACTGCAATTTGGGTTATACATATATTATAGGAGATTTAAATTCCAGGACAGGAGATTTATCTGATACCGTAGATTATAACAAATATCTAGATAATTTGGTTGAACATAATGACCCTTTTGACTGTTCGAATGACACAGTTTCGGGACACTTACGTCTGCCTAAACGTATGAATGAAGACCACGTGATTGACAGTCAAGGTCGTGTTTTGTTATCGCTTTGTAAAGCAACCAACCACATAATAGCGAACGGTCGTTTACCGGGTGACAAAACAGGCAATTATACGTTTATCTCAGCACGTGGTCAAAGCGTAACGGATTATTTATTACTACAGCAAGATACTTACGATAGAAATTTCATTCATGATTTCAAAATACTAGAATGGACAGAATTTTCCGACCATGCTGCATTATACTTCAGCTTCTTAATGCGCAATACAAACAACAGTAATGATGATAAAATAAACACAGAACAAACTGAAATTAAAATTGTTTTTGACGACAGTAAAATATCGGATTTTAATATACTACTGAATGAAAAAAAAGATGCTTTAGACCAAATATATAATGAAAATACATCGCACTACAATAAAATAGATATTCTTACAAATTTTTTGCAAGAACACAGCAAAACAATTTTTGGCAAAACTTTCCAAACAAGACCGAAACGTAACGTAGTATTTCATAAGCCAGAATAACATTCGTAGAAAGGCTAAATATCGCTATAAAGTTAGCGAGGGAACAAAACTAAGCAAAATAGCCAAAAAACAACCCAAAAGGTTCTGGAAAACAGTTAAAAAATGTTATAAAACAGGCAATAAAAAAGTAAGTGATAACATAATTCACGACATGTTCATCCACTTTAAGGATTTGATTGGAAATAATACTGATAATAATCAAGACAATCACAACATCGAAAATATTCCACATATTATAAACGATTACCTCGATTCCCCAATCACAGAAAAAGAGATATACGATGCTGTTTTTAAGCAATATAACGGTAAATCAAGTGGACCGGATAATATATCAGCAGAAATAATCAAGACTGCATATAACATTATTAAACACCACCTATTATTTATATTAAACGATATATTTGAAAATGCTCAGTACCCAGAAAGCTGGGGAATAGGTTATATTACACCAATATTCAAAAGTGGCGATCCCAATGTTGCAAAAAATTACCGTGGAATAACTCTCAATAACATTTTGTCAAAAATATATTCTCAAGTATTACTAAACAGACTGACTAAATGGTGCGAAGAAAATAAGAAAATATATAAATTTCAATTTGGTTATCAAAAGGGAAAAAGCACAGTTGATTGCATATTCATCCTTAATAGTATAATCAATAAGGTACTGAACTCGGGTCAGAAATTATACTGCATATTTATCGATTATGCTAAATGCTATGATAGCATAAATCGCACACTGCTGTGGCAAAAATTAATAACAGAACAAATGAGTACCAAAATGGTATCTGCTCTTAAAGCGATGTATTCTTCAGTGAAAGCAGCAGTCAAATTACAAACACGCATATCAGAATATATACATTCATACACTGGTGTCAAACAAGGAGACCCATGTTCGAGTATATTGTTCATGATGTTCGTGAATGACATCATAGATAATATAAATTCTGATATCGAAGGCATTATAACAATAAACGATATTAAAATTTTCTTATTATCATATGCTGATGATCAGGCTCTTTTTTCAACATCCCCGTCATCCCTACAGTCAATGTTGAATGATATAGAAAGCTACTGTAATCAATATAAACTCAAAATAAATACCAATAAAACCAAACTAGTCATTTTTGAAAAAAGTAATCGACCTTCTAATTACAATTTCTATCTGTATGGAGAAACACTGGAAATATCATCATCTTTCAAATACTTAGGTGTAACATTATTTAAAAATGGAAACTGGTATAAAACAGTACAGACGATATCGGAACACGGTAACAAAGCATTATACCGTCTTTTTTCTGTAATAAACCAGTATGAATTCCCAACAAAAGAAAAATTAAATCTATTTGATAAACTAGTAACACCAGTACTTCACTACTCTGCCGAAATTTGGGGCTATAATGCAGGAAAAGAGTTAGAAATTATTCACACGAAATTTTTGAGAAAAATCCTTTGTGTTAATAAATCAACAAACTTATCTGCGTTATATGGCGAATTAGGAAGATATCCGTTATCAGTTATAAGAAAGCTACACATGATTAGATATTGGTTTAAATTAATTTCATCAACCAATGATAGCCTTGTAAAAATAACATATACATTACTACATAATGACACAGAACAAAACATAACATATAACCAAAGAAATTGGGCAACACAAATAAAAACAATACTCGCACAGCTAGGTTTAACGTATATATGGATTGAACATGAAACCCTTACAGAAAAAACTGAACAAACTTATACTTACAATCTTATAAAACAACGATTATTTGATCAATATAAACAGCACTGGTATAGCGATATAAACAATTCACCAAGACTTTCCACATACTGTCGGTTCAAGGACAATTTTAATTTAGAACGCTACCTCGATGTCGTAAAAACAAGAAAACACAAAATAGCATTAACAAAATTTCGATTGTCATCGCACAAATTAGAGATAGAGCGAGGTCGATACAATAATATCACTCGAGCAAATAGAAAATGCAGATTTTGTAATATAAACGTTGTAGAAAGTGAATATCACTTCCTATTGACTTGCCCAGTATATAAAGATATTAGAAATACGTGTTTAAACCGTTTTTCCAAAGATGGCCAACATTGAACAAATTTGACAATTTAATGCGAACTCAAAATAAAAACGAAATTATTAATCTTGCTAAATATATTTACACTGCAAACGAACTGAGAAATAGTTTAGACACTACATATGTTTAAATAAAACAATCAAATATGTTTAAATGTACAAGATGAATACATACAATAAGTACTACTTAGAATTTATTATACTGCATAAAATTTTCTACAAAACAAGTTCGTTATTAATTTTGGAATGTTATCGAGTGTACTAAATACTAGATGACAAATTATAATCAATACGAACAATAAATATGCTATGTATTCTGGCATTATAATTAACCTAAATACAAACGTATTACTAATTTGATTTATCGTCTTCAAACTCCTGTCTTTGTCTAAGTACAAAACATACTCAAATAACATATTTCACTCTTCTTTTGACAACTGATATGTAAACCAAAGTATGTTAATACAATTTCAGATTTATATAACACTTTCAGCTCCTGCTATTAACTAATTGTATTTAATGTGTCGTTTACATATTGCGTCCAATATGTTTTAATACATTTGGCTAAAAGCATATATGCTTATATGCTAATAAATGTTGTTGTTGTTGTTGTTGTTGTTGTATAATTACCTTGAACAACCATGATGTCACACTTATCAATAATTGATTCTTCCACAAAATTGATTATTACAAGGTCGAGTTGCAGATGTAGATGAACAAACAAGTGGACTTCAGTTACTGGTTTATAACCATGATTTGCCCATCGCAAAATCATTTTAACAGAATGACCAGTAATTCCAATTCTAATAGGGTCCCATTATAAAACGGCAAACTTTGCAAGCATTTTTCTAGCATTTCTTATTTCAGATTGTGCAAGCCTGGTATCAATTTAAAGATAAATCTCTCCTCTATCAAAATTTGCACACAAAAAAGATATGTCAAGCAACTTCTAAGAAAATGCATCTCACTTGAAGGCAGGCACCGGTAGAAAACATGGTTTCGGGAGTCATATTTCGACAAAAGCCCCATACCACAGTGAACACACCCCATAAGTTTACCTTTCAAGTTAGCCTTCAATGAAATGCACCAAAATGTTGCAGACACGCTCGGGATATTAGAAATTACCACAAAGGCATGTCTGAGGTACCTAGATGGCTTTTATGCCAGAAGAGAAGAGGAACTCTTTAGTAATAGGCACTACTTTTGAATGGACCATGGGGGATGCACAATGATTTACTGGTACCTAACCTTAAAGAAAACTCAAAATTTTAATATCATGAAAAAAAACTCTTGTACATCATTATTAACCTACTTGTACCACAACTGCAAAATTTCAGGTCGATCCGCTAAGTACAAATGCCCCCAAAGCTTGTGCTTCAGTACTTGGATTGCATGGGTAGCGTGAACAAAAATTCGCACCTAAATCACTTAAACCAGTCAAAATACCAATTCATTTAGACTTATTTTAATGCAATGGACAGTAATAAGGTATAAAACGTGTAATATTTGCGAATAACATGATTCAATGTTCTGTGAGCTGCAAAAGGCGAGTTTCCGTATTTTTTTGTATTTTTTTTTTACCCGAAAAAACAGGTTTTGCTTTAAACGTGTCACTTATGATATTTTTCACATTTATTCCCGTGAAAAGTAATAAACGCAATAAAAAAAACAACACAGTTACATGGGGATTTTATGTATAAGTGGACCCTAAAGGGTCGGTTCCTGGTTTTCTTAAAGGTTAGATACCAGTAATTCCAATACCCATAGGGTCCCATTATAAAACATTGCAAGCATTTTTCAAGCATTTCCCTTATTTCAGATTGTGCAAGCCTGGTATCAATTTAAAGATCAATCTGTCCTCTTTCCAAATTTGCCATAAAAAGATATGTCATGTTACTTCTAAGAAAATGCATCTCACTTGAATGCAGGCCCCGGTAGAAAACAGGGTTTCGGGAGTCATATTTCGACAAAAGCCCCATACCACAGTAAACATACCCCAAAAGTTCACCTTTCAAGTTAGCCTCCAATGAAATGCACCAAAATGCTGCAGACACGCATAGGATATTAAATAACCACAAAAGGCATGTCTGAGATACCTAAATGGCTTTTATGCCAGAAGAGAAGAGGAACTCTTTAGTAATAGGCACTACTTTTGAATGGACCACGGAAGGATACACAATGATTTACTGGTATCTAACCACTAGAATTAAAGCTTTTCGCTTGTGAGGTACATAAATGCTCAGGGGCAAAATTGGAAAGGACCTATACTAGTACCATGTTATTTATTTTTCTTAAACAGATAAACACACATTTGATCTCAGCCGCGGTTCATCCCTCAACATTTGCTCACGGGCAACATTTTAACAACTTAATTCACATGTGTACATATAGCCAAATTAATAAAATCAAATATTGTAAGCTCGAATGAATAATGAGCGCTCGAAAAAATATAAATAATTGTAGCAATAGCAGGTATACCGAGTAAGAGCAAGTATAGCAAGATAATGCTCTTATTATAAATGGTCGTTGTTCCAGCATGATCTTATTTATGGAAAAAAAAATTATAGACAAAGAACACAATTATCGTTGTTAAACTACCCATAAACAACGCCAAAGAAGTTCCGATTCTGAGTGGTGCATAGAAAAACGTTCCAATAAAAATTGCAAAACTATATGTCAAATCATGTAAAAATCGAAATTAGTTTCGCATTATCGTTGTTTATCGGCCAATAAACAACTCTTTGTCGTTCTGATGCGTGGCTATTAAACAACTCGGGCTAACGCACTCGTGGCTTAATTCCTATGCATCAGAACTCAAATCGTTGTTTATTGACTTATAAACAACGATAAATCGAAAATTATTTCTTAAGTGAAAATGCAATAACAAACAAACAAATACTAGTATTTAAAACTTTCTGAGGCGTTTTCAACTCTCAACTACGTTTCCGTAATGTCTACGAACGGTGCCCCACGTCCTTTGCTACAACCTACCATCACGTGATGTTGACAAATATCTGTATACAATATCTTCCCTTTTTATTTCAGACAACATGAATTGTATACTATATCTTCCCTTTTTATTTCAGTCAACATGAATTGTATGGGTAAAATACCTCTAAAAGTAGGCTTGTTCAATGTCAGTACTTCAATACTTCAATGCCCCCTTGGCATGCCTTGAAAAGATTTGTAAAACGATATATTGAATGAAGTCGCGGCCACCCATTCTACGAGCCACATAGACCGTCACTAAAGACAACCAATCAGGAGCGGCGCAAACAACTTGTGGAAATCCCCCCGATTGAATGCCATCATTGAAGCGAAACAAAGACAAATAGTCGATTTAAGCTCTTGTCTTTACTATATAGGTTATATTTCGTGTTTACTTTTAAATACCCGGGGGTTACCCTTCAAATGACATACTGTAAACATCATATTTGATGTACGCGAAATGGTAGGTATAATAGCGTACCATCGGTGTTCTTGGAAAACAACGCGCGTAAACATTTACTGTATTTTAATTGCCGGTTTAAAGCTTCTGTTTTTGTTGTTGTTTCAAAGAAAAAAAAAGAAATGTTTCAAAATGGTTGCCAGAAAATTTTCCATCAATCGTATCCTTTTTGCTACGGTATTTTTTTAAACGTATGTTTATGCTTCAATGATTACATCGCTCCACATTAACGAAACACCAATTAAACGTCACCCCACGTTAACGTAACACGCATTTACTTCGCGCTATAAGCCATTAACGCCCCCATACGTTCAACACTCCGTTAAAGTCAACTCACTTTGACGTCACACCTGTTTACTTCGAGCTGCACGTTTACGCCACACCTCTATTACGTCACCTAACGTTCACGCTACACCATGTTAACGTCGCCACACGTGAACTTCACGCCTCGTTTACGCCACTTCACGTTAACGTCACACATCGTTAACGTCGCTCCGCGTTTACGTCGAGCTCCGTCTACGTCACCCAACTTTAACGTTGTACATCGTTTACGTCGCCGCATGTTCCCGTAACACCCCGATTACGTTGCTCCACGTTCACATCACACACGTTTCCGTCGCCGCCCGTTCGCGTCGCAGCCCGTTAAAGTTGCCCAACGTTCACGTCACACACCGTTTACGTCACCCCTTGTTCATGTCACATCCCTTTGCGTCAACCTACGTTCACGTGACCTCCCGTTTACGCCACCCCTCGTTCAGTTACACTCCGTTCACGTCACAGACCGTTAACGTTGTCCACGTCATGTTACACCCCGTTTACGTCGCCGCACGTTCACATTACAGCCCGTCGTAGTGTCACTTTATCAAGTGCCGTTTTAATACGTATTTGACACTCACGTTCTGCTAATTTGTCATCAATTTCTACTACACTGCCATCACGTAGCGCTGCATGGAAGAACGCAGTGTATAGCGCAGCGAAGCGTAACAATAATGATAGTGATGCGTGGCGTATCGTAGTTTAAACGTAGCGAATAACGTAGCATAACGTGGAGATTGACAGGACTCTCGTTATGTTCACGTTGTTCTAAGTAAAGACCACGTTATTCTACGTTGTGTCCCGTGTACCAAAAGTGTAAGTACGTCGTGATCTAACGTAGCGGTATTTTAAACATGTTCAACATTCAGATTTGTCGTTTACGTTGAACTACCGTGCTGCTAAGTTGTGCCACGTTGAGGCGCGTAACGGTCACGTTGAACTACGTACTTGCCACGTTGCGCAACATACGTAGCTAAACCAGGAGACGAAAACGTGACATTATGACTCGGGTATTAACGTTATTAACGTTCAGCCCAGGTCACACTGCCACGATTTTTGTTACGATTGCCCACGATTTACAAAATCTTGGTGAAGCGTGGTTAAGCATGAACACATACGTACTGGCATCTGTGTAAATCTTGAAGAATCTTGGGGGATCCTTATCGATCGGGAAGAGCTACGACAGTTTTGAACATGTTCAAAACATTCGTGGCTTATCGTAGCGCAGCCACGATTTTTCCAAAACTTAGGACAATCCTAGTGCCATCGTATCTCAATATGGCTTATTCTTACAGCCATCGTAGAGGCATTCGTGGCCTTTCGTGTTTAATCGTGATTAATCATCGAAACGGAAAATACCATAAAAGTGGAAAGTGCCGTCCTGTATTAGCCTGTGCGGACTGCACAGGCTAATCCGGGACGACACTTTACGCACATGCATTATGACCGGTTTACCCACGAGGCGCGTCATTAATTGTCTTTAGATACACGGATCCAGAAGGAGTCGAACTCTCACCTATACACTCGAACAAGAGCCCTACTCTATGCAGGGTTTATGCGTGAATGTGTGTTCGATGACCACTCTTTAAATAATAAAATTATATACGTGTGTCAACTGTTTTTTGAGGTAAATACATCATATTTAACGATGTTTTAATATTAATGCAAACCGATTGACCACTTCTCAACTACACGAGCCCAAATCCAGCCTTGTACTGTGGTGCCTAAATTTAATAATCATAGGGACGCATGATGTCCGGTGATCCTTAATGCAATAAACTGAAAGTCCTGTAGGATCATATTTTTCACAAATCATACTTTTCACACACCTGTGAAGAATAGGATCTCATTTGTCACATTTTTATATGAGAAGAATGTGATTGGCCACAGATGGTGTATGCGCGAGGATCAAAGACGAAAATGACTTTATTGAATATCAAAAACTGGATGCGATCACAGAAAATGTGAATAATAAGACTGTGACGTGTGAAGAATAAGATCTAAATTTTCACACCTGTGAAGAATATATATTCGCTCTGAAAAAGTTCATTGACACACGAAATTTAGACAAACATTTGTCTTTAAAATTACGTTTCTCCACGTTCACCAAAGCTTGTACAATTTGAAATTTAACTGGCGGAATTAGGACTCTGTACTCAATGTGACATTTTGAACCCCATGGGTATCTGCCCGTGTCGTACGAGCTCAATGTGTCGGCAGTAACATGGTCATACAATGTAATATGTGGACCGTGGGTAGTTGTTGACTTTCCACTCGTTGAACCATTAAATAGTCACAATTTCACACAGCACGTCGAAGCCACGTTTAGCAGTGCTGCTTTGCTCGGGGACAATGCCCCACTGCGCGACATTATGCAGAGACAAAAAACCATAAAACATCGATAAAAAAGACATAACAGAAGTATCTGTAATGTACAGAACTACATAAGAACGTACAGAAAGGGAAAATGACGGGATCGGCGGATTCTTCCGTAGTACACCGTAATTTCGTTAAATCGCAATTCGTACAAACACAAATCGATTGTATACAGCACTAACATCGGTTATGTTAATCTAGCAAACATCAAACAAAATAATGCAAAGTTTCCATGCAGTAATTGACATATTGATTATCTATGCTTAATTGATAACTCTATTATGGAGTTTAAGTATCATCGCACACATGTTATAAGTGTTATAACGAAACATTCGTGTTTTATGAAATCTGCACAAGATGTTTGTTGCAATATCATAATAAATAAAATAAAATTATAAAATTATACACTACAAAATGCTTCTGTACATAATGTTAAACAATGCAATTAATGTAAACATACCAATTTGTCTAACACTGGAACATAAATCGAAATACATAAAAACTAAAACGCTAATCAAACGTACCTGGGATACATTGTACACTTTCGATCTCCCCATTGTACACTTTCGATAATCAACATGCACGAACGAAAAGGTTTAAATATTGATAAAACAATTTCGAAATGGTATCGTAAACAGTAAACGGTCTGCTATATTCGGGTAGGCTTTAGCAGACGCTATTAGTAAACTGATCGTCACACTTCGGTGCTGCAGTATACAGACGGGTAGATCACGTCTGCATGAATGAATCCTAAATGAAATCGGATACAATATGGACGCTAGCGGGTTTATTTTTATTTTTAGTTGAACTATTTTTTTCTGGATAAACAAGACTTGCAACAACAACGGCAGCAACAAAAGCACCATCAACAACGATGAATGATGATGATGATAATGAAAATGATGATAATGGTAATAATAATAATCATCATCATCATAATCATAATCATCATCATCATCATCACCACCATCATCATCAGCAGCAGCATTAGCAGCAGCAGCAGCATCGTAGACCTATTCATTGACGACGTTTCGCACGCTTTTCGGCTATTTAACGCAACGTCGTTTTTGCATAAGCGACGTCGTTTCAGTAAAATGAATGTAGAATATATTTTGAGCATAACTGATAAAAGAAAAATGACGTATAACAGCATTCTCATTAATTTAATAGCATGCACTTATTTTTTTTACTTTAAGACATTTCAATGCAAATATAAACATTCATATGAGAAACACACTATTGCACAAGTAAGTAACAAAATAAATATGTAAAGAAAATATGTTGCCGATAATGGTGATGATTCTGATGATTGCGGCATTAATGACGATGGGAAGTCGATATATTGTATAATTACCTTGAACAACCATGATGTCACACTTATCAATAATTGATTCTTCCACAAAATTGATTATTACAAGGTCGAGTTGCAGATGTAGATGAACAAACAAGTGGACTTCAGTTACTGGTTTATAACCATGATTTGCCCATCGCAAAATCATTTTAACAGAATGACCAGTAATTCCAATTCTAATAGGGTCCCATTATAAAACGGCAAACTTTGCAAGCATTTTTCTAGCATTTCTTATTTCAGATTGTGCAAGCCTGGTATCAATTTAAAGATAAATCTCTCCTCTATCAAAATTTGCACAAAAAAAGATATGTCATGCAACTTCTAAGAAAATGCATCTCACTTGAAGGCAGGCACCGGTAGAAAACATGGTTTCGGGAGTCATATTTCGACAAAAGCCCCATACCACAGTGAACACACCCCATAAGTTTACCTTTCAAGTTAGCCTTCAATGAAATGCACCAAAATGTTGCAGACACGCTCGGGATATTAGAAATTACCACAAAGGCATGTCTGAGGTACCTAGATGGCTTTTATGCCAGAAGAGAAGAGGAACTCTTTAGTAATAGGCACTACTTTTGAATGGACCATGGGGGATGCACAATGATTTACTGGTACCTAACCTTAAAGAAAACTCAAAATTTTGCTATCATGAAAAAAAACTCTTGTACATCATTATTAACCTACTTGTACCACAACTGCAAAATTTCAGGTCGATCTGCTAAGTACAAATGCCCCCAAAGCTTGCGCTTCAGTACTTGGATTGCATGGGTAGCGTGAACAAAAATTTGCACCTAAATCACTTCAACCAGTCAAAATACCAGTTCATTTAGACTTATTTTAATGCAATGGACAGTAATAAGGTATAAAACGTGTAATATTTGCGAATAACATGATTCCATGTTCTGTGAGCTGCAAAAGGCGAGTTTCCGTTTTTTTTTTTCTGTTATTTTTACCCGAGAAAACAGGGTTTGCTTTAAAAATCGTAGATTTTAAACGTGTCACTTATGATATTTTTCATATTTATTCCCGTGAAAAGTAATAAACGCAATAAAAAAAAACACAGTTACATGGGGATGTTATGTATAAGTGGACCCTAAAGGGCCGGTTCCTGGTTTTCTTAAAGGTTAGATACCAGTAATTCCAATACCCATAGGGTCCCATTATAAAACATTGCAAGCATTTTTCTAGCATTTCCCTTATTTCAGATTGTGCAAGCCTGGTATCAATTTAAAGATCAATTTGTCCTCTTTCCAAATTTGCCATAAAAAGATATGTCATATTACTTCTAAGAAAATGCATCTCACTTGAATGCAGGCCCCGGTAGAAAACAGGGTTTCGGGAGTCATATTTCGACAAAAGCCCCATACCACAGTAAACATACCCCAAAAGTTAACCTTTCAAGTTAGCCTCCAATGAAATGCACCAAAATGCTGCAGACACGCATAGGATATTAAATAACCACAAAAGGCATGTCTGAGATACCTAAATGGCTTTTATGCCAGAAGAGAAGAGGAACTCTTTAGTAATAGGCACTACTTTTGAATGGACCACTGAAGGATACACAATGATTTACTGGTATCTAACCACTAGAATTAAAGCTTTTCGCTTGTGAGGTACATAAATGCTCAGGGGCAAAATTGGAAAGGACCTATACTAGTACCATGTTATTTATTTTTCTTAAACAGATAAACACACATTTGATCTCAGCCGCGGTTCATCCCTCAACATTTGCTCACGGGCAACATTTTAACAACTTAATTCACATGTGTACATATAGCCAAATTAATAAAATCAAATATTGTAAGCTCGAATGAATAATGAGCGCTCGAAAAAATATTAATAATTGTAGCAATAGCAGGTATACCGAGTAAGAGCAAGTATAGCAAGATAATGCTCTTATTATAAATGGTCGTTGTTCCAGCATGATCTTATTTACGGAAAAAAAAATTATAGACAAAGAACACAATTATCGTTGTTAAACTACCCATAAACAACGCCAAAGAAGTTCCGATTCTGAGTGGTGCATAGTAAAAAGTTCCAATAAAAATTGCAAAACAATATGTCAAATCATGTAAAAATCGAAATTAGTTTCGCATTATCGTTGTTTATCGGCCAATAAACAACTCTTTGTCGTTCTGATGCGTGGCTATTAAACAACTCGGGATAACGCACTCGTGGCTTAATTCCTATGCATCAGAACTCAAATCGTTGTTTATTGACTTATAAACAACGATAAATCGAAAATTATTTCTTAAGTGAAAATGCAATAACAAACAAACAAATACTAGTATTTAAAACTTTTTGAGGCGTTTTCAACTCTCAACTACGTTTCCGTAATGTCTACGAACGGTGCCCCACGTCCTTTGCTACTACCTACCATCACGTGATGTTGACAAATATCTGTATACTATATCTTCCCTTTTTATTTCAGTCAACATGAATTGTATACTATATCTTCCCTTTTTATTTCAGTCAACATGACGTGAGGTATGCTGCTGTCGTCTGCAGAATTTTGGGATATGGGTAAACTTATTGTACTTGATAAACACACTGCATGGCAATTTGTTGCTTTTGAAAATGCAGTTGAACAATGTGAAGGGTAAGTTGGTTCCTTATTCCTGGTTCCTTATTCCTTATTCGAATAAGGAATAAGGAACTATTCCTTATTCCTTATTCAAACTAGATATTGTTGATGTCATTTTATAACGAATAAGAGTACACAGAAGTCTTACGGTAAATCAGAACAATTGTTAAAATAATCAGCGCCTATATTAATTCAACGAATAAGGAATAAGGAACTGGTTCTTTATTCCTTATTCAACACCGAATAAGGACCTGAAACTGTAGGGCAACAAGTACAAGTACTATATCATTCCATCTGATTACCAGGAAACTTGATAATAAAAATCATTCGGTATAAAACACAAATAATGTATGAACAGTTAAAATATATATTAAATGAATAATGAACAAAGAACTGGTTCCGTATTCCTTTTTCAAACTGAATAATATATATATATATATATAATATAATATAATTATGTGTTTATGTTCGCCAACATTGCCAAACATGAACGTGAAGCATTCAAGTTGAACACGGAGTATGCTTTCCGAAAAAAATTCCGTTTATCTTCAAATACGAGGTTATATCGTCTCCTGTAACCAGTTCCTTATTCATTATTCAAACTAAATAAGGAACTGGAATTAAAAACACCACATTCATTCACAGAGGCTTCCTTCTGTTAAAAACGGTGTAGAATTGAGAAAAAATGAACCATTTCGCATAAATAGCCAGTTTAACGATAGGAACCGAGCATCCGAATTTGCGTGTCCGAAATTATGGCATCCGAATAAGGAACTGGTTCTTTAGTGAACGAAGTACATTCGCCATTGCTTATATTATATTAAAAAAAAGTAGAAATAAGACAGAAAATATTCGTTTGCCGTAAATAACGAATATTTTATTATGTTTTAATACACATTAATTTTCAGTTAGGTTGGAAGTCGAATACGGAATATATTTTCAGAAGATAAAGTTTTTCAGTAAATAAAATCAACTAAATGCGATACAATTCACTGTATCCAGAAATATTTCATTACAAATGCAATTATTTTTACTAATGTGTCAGTTCCTTATTCGCGTCTAAATAAGGAATAAGGAACCAGTTCCTTATTCCTTATTCGATCTGAATAAGGAACTGGAATTCTCCAACATAAACGATTACGGTACACGTACCAAAAGGTAACCCATTTCTATGAGAATTATTTTAAATAGTCATGTATGTCAAATATATTCATTCTAACACATTTCTACTAAGTATTACTCATGAATGTTTCAGTTCCTTATTCGCGGCTGATTAAGGAACAAGGAACCAGTTCCTTATTCCTTATTCAAACTGAATTAGGAACTGGAATTAAAAACACCACATTCATTCACTGATGTTTCCTTCTGTTAAAAACGGAGTAGATTTGAGAAAGAAAGTAACCATTTCGCATAATTCACCAGTTGTACCGATATAAATCGACCATCCGAATTTGCTTGTCCGAAATTATGACCTCCGAATAAGGAACTGGTTCGTTAGTGAACGAAGTACATTCGCCTTTGATTAAATGAACCATAGTAGAAATAAGGCAGAAAATACTCGTTGCAGTAATTAACGAATATTATATTCTGTTTTAATACAAATTACAGCTTGATTTGAAGTCGACTATGTTTTCCATATATATAGTTTTTCGGCAAATAAAATCAACTTCATACGATACAATTCACTGTATCCAGAAATATTTCATTACAAATGCAATTGTCTTTGACTAATGTTTCAGTTCCTTATTCCCGACTGAATAACGAACTGGAACTCTCTAACTTAAACGATTACTGTACACGCACCGAAAGGTAACTCATTAGTATACAATTTTGCGGCGGTGTTCGGATTTGGACCGGATCGCCCGGAAACCTTCCCGGCAAGGGACAGGTAGGAGCCTCTGATTGCTTGCTTGGTACTGTCAATGTCGTGGGGGTATTAACCATGGGAAGACTGCACAATCCCGTGGTGTTTATATGCCACTGATTCGGAAATCGGGGTAGGACCGTATTCGAGCTGCATGGGGGCGCATCTTTCAATTCCTTATTCGCGTCTGAATAAGGAATAAGGAACCAGTTCCTAATTACTTACTTAAATTGAATAAGCAGCTGTCATTTTAGTGAATCTGTCCATTCATTATTTCTTCCTTTGTATAAACACGTAAAAGAACTGAGGAACAAAACGTTTTCCATTGTGCAGAATTAACTAATATTACAACTAGGAATGGACCATCTTAGTTTGTTTATCCGAAATAATGGCCTCCCAATAAGGAACTGTAAATTTGTGTGAACAAGTACATTTCTTATTGCTTTTGTTATATATACACGTAGTAGAAATGTGACAGAAAACAAGATCTGGTCATAGTTAACTAATAGTATAATGTCAATACGCACTACATTTCGAATTGAAATTGAATATGAAACATGTTTTTCTAACATATAGTTTCACTACAAACAGTATCAAGAAGTACATACCAACATTGCACTTTGTGCAGATGTTTTTTTTTCTCAAATACTTAGTTTTGAACGATGGGTCACTTTTAACAAAAAAGGAATGATGAACGGGTTATTTTTGGACTGTATATAATTTTAAGGAATAAGGAACTGTTTCATTGTTCCTTTTTCAACCCCGAATAAGGAACTGAACCTATAGTGAACAGATGCATTCGTTGTTGCTTCTTTCATATACAAACGTGGTAGCCATTAAATTTTTACAGAACATAATAATTTGGACCATAAACTGTTGTACATCTTTTAAACTGTTACTTTGCAATGCACCAACAGTAACCATTACTCAATGCCGAATAAGGAATAAAAACTTCAGTGAACAATTGCATTTACCGTAACACTGCTTCTTACATGTAGTATATTTGGTACAAATGACAGAAAACAACCATTGCTAACATTACCGCTAGATCCCAACCACCCAAGTGTGTTGGTTCGAATTTCGGGCACCTAATAAGGAACCGAAACTTAAAGATACTAACTCCAGATGGGCATTAAAATGTGCGTTTTTTGCAGATATGTTTTGTTGAATAAGATCTCACTTTCATTGAATCTGGTATTCACGATTTAAAAATACCGCGGCTTTCCCCCAATACAAGCACATGATTCAAGTGTGCGCATGCGCGACTCAACAAAACTAAACTGTCACGGTAATATCCTAAATATAAACGGCGCTATTTGTACATTACTCGATGGGTTATAGCGTCTGCAGACACTATAGATTTTAGGACAGATTGATTTTTTTAAAATTTTTATACAAGATTATGGAAGAAAAGTGTGTATTTTGACAATTTTCTTTCGTTTGGATCATCTGCAGTTCAGTCCCTTTAAATGAACAAGTATATTCATTTTTTCTTCTTTGAAATAATTAACGCTATAATTTTGCCGAAAAGCAATCATAGAACCAATATAAATATTTGTATAGTCGGTTACATCTAGACAATACAAGTTGAATTAGAGACATGGTTTCCAGACATAGCCTAATAGTTTCTTTTGAAATATAAGTTACATAAAAATAATGCAATGTATTCAGATATATATTTACCAGTAAGTTGATTATTTCGGAAAACATATCAGTTTTAACGAATGATGAACTGTTGTTGTTTTTCGGGCAGTATATAATTTTTAACAATCTATTTTTGGAACACTGCATAGGAACTGAACATGTGTATCCATTTTTGTTTTCTTCGTACACATTCGGATATTCCATGTCCACGCGAACGTAAACGTACACGTGAACGTGAAGGGATGCGTGTACGTGAAACAAAATCGCCCTCCAAAGATACTGTTCCATGTGTCCGTTACGTGAACGTGATGACTATCCATGAACGTGAAACTTCGATCCTCGGGTATTACATGTGCACGCGAACGTGAACGTGAACGCAAACGTGAATGGGTCCGAGTACGTGAAAGAAATCGCTTACCAAAGATACTGTTGGTCCTATTCCATGTGTCCGTTGCGTGAACGTGAATCCTATCCGTGTACGTGAAACTTCGCTCCTTTAAGGTTCTTGTACTCTGCACTTCCTCTCGTTGTCTTCTATCATTATATTAAGTTTCATTTGAATTCATTCAATAATAATGCAGTTATGCTCCGCACAAGAAAATTAACCAAAGAGCAATAACTCGTTAACATTGAACAAATAGTTATGGTCCATGTACTCAGCACTTCCTCTCATTGTCCACTATAATTCTATGAAGTTTGATTTCTTCTATACAAATGGAAGTATGCTCCGCACAAGAAAATGTATGCTTCGCACACGAAAATGAAACAAAAGGCAATAAATATTGAAGAAATAGTTGTAGGCCTTGTGCTGTGCATTTTCTCTCATTGTCCTCTATCATTGTATGATGTTTCATGCGCATCTCTGCATTACTAATAGAGTGTCATCTGCACAAGAAAATGAAACAAAAGGTAATAACTCTGTAAATATTGCAGAAACAGTTGAGGTCCTTGTACTCTGCACTTCCTCTCATTGTCCTGTATATGAAGTTTTATTTGAATCCCTTCACTGCTAATGGAGTTATGCTCCGCACAAGAAGGGTGACGGACGGACATTCAGACAGTCGGACGATGCGATTACTATATGCTCCCAAAGATCTCTTCGCATAAAAACAAGAAATATTTATACTACTATGAAAAACTGCAACCAACCATTGTAGCCAGGGCTTGGACTTGGGGTTGTTGATGCTGAAAAACAAGATAAACGACATAGTGACATGAGTTTATTGTCTTAGTAAAATTGTAATTCAAATGCAAAAATGGATTATTTGTAATTGTTTCTGTGAATAAAGAGAGCTTTAATTTTTTTATGAATCATTTGCTGTTTAGTTTGACCTAAACAATTAATTATTAACAATCTCTTAACACATAGATCTACACATGACATATAATGCTAACACTATTATTATACAGGTAGATCGTTTAAACTTATAATTTGAAAAATGTTACATGCATTTCTTACATTACACTGGAACATGTAACTATACACTCATAAGCGAAGATAACCCGTAAAATCATTATATTTTGTGGTGTCATAATTTTGTGCATTCCTGACAAACGGCTCATCCCCGCCCATTAATTTCTTTAATTATTATTATTTTTAAATTTGTATGTATACTTTTAAATTATCATGCAAGAAGACATTCTTATTATTTAACAAGGCTATCAGTGAAACAGATGGATGCTCTCCAATGCGCTTCTCCAAGACTCTGAGAAATATCATTGAGGTGGAATGTCCTGATTCAGTGCACACCTCATCTTGTAGCTTCCCAAGAAGTTTCATTGAATTCTTTCTCGTAGTTGCTGAGAAATAGTCCAGACAAGAAAAAGGGGACAGAAGGACGGACGGACAAAGCGGCGATTATTATGCTCCCCCCCCCCCCCAATTTTTTTTCGGAAAGCATACAAATAACAAGAGCTGTCGGACATACAGACCGGAAACAACTAAGAAGGACAATTTCAAATAATTCAAGGTCAATAACTCCACATTTCCTGGGGCGCTTTGGCTGATTATCAAACTTGATCTAGATATTATTATTACAAACATTTTCATGAAGTTTGGTGACGATTGGATGAAAAGTTGGAGAGAGCGGAGACGGCTAAAAGGTTTAGTTAAGATAACTCAAGGGCCATAACTCCACAATTCCTGGGACGATTTGGCTGATTATCAAACTTCATCTAGACTTTATGCCCACAAACATTTTCATGAAGTTTAGTGAAACAAGATTTATAAATTCTCTACCAATTGGATTCATGTTAATGTTATTTTCTTTTGTACAGAATCAACATCAATCCATTAGCACCAACGTCCACTTATTACCTTAATACGACTGACTGCTAAAGAAAATCAGTATGGTTAAGACTAAAAGGGGTTCCAAAGATTGAAACATTTTTCAATAGGTTTCACTAGGATTTATGGTTTAATTTTTCTAATGAATTTATATTTGGTTTACGTACGGAGGAATGTATTAGGTTTATCTTGCAAGATACAATCTGTGTACCGGTAAAAGTAGCCTAATCGCGTTTTGACACCAAGAACACGGTACGTTTAGTAATAATTTTTTATGTTTTTGAAATTGTACGCTTTGACATGAAAAATGTATTTATTTATAAGGCAAGCGTGACCAAAATAACATAAATTGCCTCTTACAACCATGAAGTACATGTAGTCCTTGGTAAAGTTATTCAGCATGCCCAGTATAGCAAGGCCGCTGTAACGGACAGTATCAAGTTGCACCTGGAGAAGGAAGCCTGTCATGCGGTCTGTCACACTCGCCTGCACAGCCGTCAGGGACGGAAGGTTACTAGCAGGCATGCTAAAATTTCAGTTCACTTTTCACCATCCGTTTTATGGCTTGGTTTGATGATTCTAAATATTAAATATATAAAAGGGTAGTTCTACAAAATGACTACATTCAAATAAACAAGTGACAAAATATGTTGTGATAAGTGAATGGCGATAAAAACTGTTATCTGAGTTGAAGATGAAACATCTACAATATTAATTTTTTTACAACGTGTACTTACAACTGCACAGTCATGTTACACACAGGCACACCAAAGAAGAACAATCTTGTTGAAATCTGCAAGGAAGTCATGTCCAACAGTGTAAATCTATTATGACATCATAAAATACAACATTTAATGCTTTAAAATCAATTATTACAAGAAAATACTATTGTTTTCGACTAGTTTTTCCAATCAATGACAGTTTTAA
Organism: Congeria kusceri; assembly: GCA_027627225.1. NCBI lineage: Eukaryota > Metazoa > Mollusca > Bivalvia > Myida > Dreissenidae > Congeria > Congeria kusceri. The sequence continues at coordinate 18,757,455 of CM051040.1, forward strand.
TAATCTCATTTATCAGCTAGAAACATAGTGTTGACTTTTGACATGTAAAACAAACACTAGAGCATGAAAAATGTCATTAGTCAAATACACCCAAAACTCTTGTTTTCGTTAGATAAGCCACATAGAAACCAATGTTACATCTGTTCAAACCATAACTGTTTGAAAGTTTAACAATCACGGTATGGCGCTTATATACATGCCATTTTGAAATGTGTACCCACATTTTTGACGGGCTGGGCTAGATGTTTCTCAATGAAACATAATAATTATGTTTGGTGTTGACAACACCAAATATACAGAATGTTTATATAAGCATTAACGTGCTAAGATGCACCACAGGCGACCATTTTGAGAAGCATTTAGGTAAGTTTGGTAAATGACCACCCATGAAACATTTCTATGCATTCATAAAAGTTGGCTCAGTAGATTTAGAGGAGATTGTGTTTGTGTTCTTTTTTAGGTCTTACAGCAATGTAATGCAACGGACCGGAACCACTGAAGCAATTGGATAGTGGACCACCCAAGGAAAGTTTTTATGTGGTTAAAAGGGAGATGTCATTTAAAGAAAAAGAGAAGGCTTGCATGCATAAGCTCCTGGCCTTGAAGCCAGAAACTAATACCAATACATGTAATCAAATACCCAGTACACACACAAAGTATTTACTATTATATTATTAATTCCAAATTTGGATAAATGGGAGCTCATCGCAATATCAAATAAAAAACTTGCCTCAGATGTCACCATGGTGCTCATGTTGTGAAAGAGACTGGAGGAAGTATCATTCATTGACGAGTTCCACGATGTATGCATCATACCAGTGACTTCATATGTGTAGCTTGCTGCAAAATCACATTATCAATAATACGTTAAAACGATCACATAGAGATGACACAACAATCTTCGAGAGTAAGCATACTATACAAAAAAAGCTTTTACTGGCAGGGGAATAAATTGTATGAACAAAATCCAGTTTGTATGCATTTAACAAAATCCGCAGTAACTAACCACAACATAAGCAATATTTGAGGCGTGTCATGCCTAATTCAAGTGTGTAAAGTGTCATCCCGGATGATACTTTCCGCTTGTATGGTATTTTCTGTTTCATAGAAGTCTCTTCTAAAAATAAATACACTTTAGGCGGAAAATGCCATCCCGGATGAGCCTGTGCGGACTGAATAGGCTAATCCAGGACGACATTCTACGCACATGCATTAAGCTCGATTTTCGACCACACGCCTCATTTTAGTTAAAGTGCTAAGCAATAAGGGTGCTTAATAGAATACGCGGCTGCAAAATAATTAGGTTAATATATGAAATGTACGAAGTTCAATGCATTTCTATTTCGTATACATTGTACATTAAAACAAACAACCACACAGTCAGACAAGAAATAAAGTAAAATTTGCTCATTTTAATTCCGCAAATAAAGTGCAATGAGCAACACAACATCTATCAGAAAATGGCTCAAAACTATTTTATCTTTCCAGTTTCTGTTAATAGAAGGGTAGCCTAACAAACTATAAACTTTTGCTAAACACTGTAGGAATACATTACAATTCTATATTAATTTCTGTCAAACATTATATTTCCTTTAACATAATATATGATTTTCAAGTTTATTGAGTGTGTATGATGAATGTGTAAATAAGGGGTGTTGTAACTTAAAGATACATACAATTGCAAAGCTGCAAATAAGGGGTAGTTGTTCTCGGTGTTGTTGTCCCATTTGTTGGGAGCCATGTGGTGTTGGTTGTTGAGTGTGTGGGTGTTGTTGTTCCAGTTGTTGTGAGCCATGGAGCCATGTTGGTTCTCTGGTTGTTTCTGTTGTCATTCTAGTTGTAGTTGTCAACGCTGGCAATGGAAATAAAAATAACAATAATTAATGCAATTCTACACTGATAACATCTTTTAGTACGATATTCCTTTTTCTACAAATATATATACTTATGTTTTAGCATTTGATTTTGTTACAAATTACATAGTTATATCTTTCTTAGCTGATTCAATATATTATATCGTTCTAAAAACAATGCGAAAACAAACAAAAACAGACTTGTAATCCCTCCATTTAAATTTTCAACAAAATAGAAACATTTATTTAACTCCGTGTTTGCATATGTGATAAAAGACAGTTCACAGTCCTTTCCAGTGAAACCTTGACTACAGCTGCAGACATAGCCATCCTCAATATTAGTGCAGCTGGCATTATTTTCTGCCATGGATTCGGAAAGCACTCATGGATATCTGCGGTAGATACAATAACAATAGTCATATTTGTTTGTTTTTATAACAGACACATTACCATGGCATTGGTTCCGAAATTGTTTTTAAATGCTCACATGTAGCTGTGTAAAGATAGGCTTTCATATTTTTTTACCTATTCAATGAATGTTTGAACCCACGTGATCCATGCGCAAAATTGACGTCTGTTACTTAATCATCGTAGTCAACCAAACAAAGACTCAACCTAAAAGCTATAAACTAAAACTCTTAGTATGTTAAGAAGATTTAAATTCCATTTGAATGTATTTCCCTGCTCGAAAAAGTGTACTTAATACGCATTTAATGCGTATTAAACGCTGCGGTATTGGCACCATATTTTTTCTGCGTTTAATACGCTTTTAATACACTTGAAAATGCAGAAAAAATACGCTTTCTAACAGAAACAATTGTAGTTTTTCTGCATTTTTCCTGCATTCACACACTTAGGTGCATTTAAAGTGTATTTTGTAAAAAAAATGCACAAACAATACGCTTAATGTACTTAAAGTGTACTTAATGCGCATTTAATGCACAAATAATATGGTGCCAATACCGCAGCGTTTAATAAGCTTATTAGACAAGGGTTACTAGTGAACATTCAATTTTTGTTTTCCAGGAATAAAAAGAATTCCGAAACAAAACTAAATAATTTAAGTATACTGTATTACAAATTACCTACAACTTACACAACGGTACCTGCTTCCATATGTTTATCTCAGCACCAGTCCAAACGAATATTCAGCAGTAGGTTTATGTAACACTATAGTCTATCTTAGGCATACAAAATTATGTTTGTTTCAGGTTACATGCCCCAAAATTAGGGTAGGTAGGTAGAGATTTATTTTTATTTGGTAAATTGTCAACTTTAAGCTTCTAAAACTAACTAAATATTCAAAACATATCGGTAATATCCTTAAACACTGTTTTGAAGTGGATGCTTTCAAAACAAAACACTTATTTATGGGTCATTACAAAAATAATCCATATTTCAGTGATTTCAATGCTGAAAGCTGATGCGCTATTTTTTTTTAAATAGTTTATGTTTCCACCACATAATGTTGATTTATTTGGTAACACAAATAAGCATTTAATATTATATGCCCACAAGTAATGGTCAAAATCAATGTCTCCAATGTTCCTAAGATTCCAGTTTTGTCTGTGATTTGGCCGTTTTTTTCTCGCAATCATTGTTATTTCTAAGAATATTTACTGTACTTTAATATAAAACATGTCAGTGTACTATTTATATCACATTTTATGTTTTAAATAGGTATTTCATCCCATTTAGCAAACAATATTAAAAATAAAAATGTTGAACGTGTGTATATTATGGCCGTGTTCCTGATGTTACTATTTGCTAATCGCAATGTGTAACATATAATGTATTAATATATAATTGTGTAATAACATATCCTTACAAAGTCTCTTTCTGATAAATGATAGCCGACAGCAACCAAAAGCATCCCTTACGGAGTTGAGAATATGTAGCTAACGTGTATAAATGAGACATAATTACATTTGTTGTGTCTGATGTTACGTAACTTTTTAACTCGGAAAATATGCGCCGCATATTTTGAATACTATTTCTCCGTTGTTATAACAAGTAATTTGTTGTTGATAAAAAAAATGCTGTTGAGGATTTGATATTATTCTTTTGCAGTCAACTTTAGATGAAATATTTCCTTGGTGTTACTGTCCCTGTAGTTATTGCTTAAATGATAACACAATGTATAGGTTTGGTAACGGTGTGTATAATTACCGAAATCCCCGTAATTACCGAAATCCCCCAAAATCCCTTTTTATTTTAATTTTTATTAAGTAGTATTAAATGCAAATAAATCATTTTATAGCACTCATAATTGAAAATGTATGCATAAATTGTATTTATTTAACGTTTATGATGATGTACGTTGACTATATAAAGGGATTTCGGTAATTACGATAAGATTTGCGTGAGTGCTCTCCCTTGCCGTTACCGAAATCCCATATTATTGTGGTTTAAAGTAATATTATATGCATTTTTATGCAATAACAACTTATTCCAGATACAAAGCTTTAATATATCTTGCATATGTATGCATAATACTCATGTACTGAACGGATATTGTGCGATACAGTAGTTAATTATCGGGATTTCGGTAATTACTAGAGTAGTTGAATGTTTGTGCTCTCCCTTGTTTTCCGCGTTTAGTTTCCGAAATCCCTTTCTTGTCACGTTATTGACTATAACCGAACGCATTTTAAGGCATTACAAAATCCTGGATGCAGATCATTAAATTATAAATCATTTGTCGATACAGAGCTTTCATATAGGCAACGGATATGTAAAGGTTCATTAATTAATAAAAGGGCTTTCGGTAATAACGAGCGGAACAAAGTTATATGTATAATTTGTCTTTCAGCATTAACTGGATATCGGCAAGACGGATGTAAAACTTTAAATAATAATGAAAATATAGAATTTATATACGTGCATAGCTCTAATTTATTTACGGATTAGTTAAGATACAGGGATTTCGGTAATTACGAGCGGAGTTATATGTATTGCTCTCCATTGTTTTCAGTGTCCAGTTACCGAAATCCCCTTCTTATTTTGGTTTAAACTACAAGTAATATAAAATGATTTTTAAACATAACAAATCAATAATTGGTGCAAAGCGTTCGGTCATATATCAAATATATGCATACATTCCATGTGTACAACGGATATGATGAGGTGCATTAAGAAAATAAAAAGGGATTTCGATAATTATCTACTAGCGGAGCCGAGTTATCTATATTATGTACATATTTTCAAATTGTCGGGATTTTGCTAAGTCTGTAAATGACAATGCCATAAACGTTGATTTAATACATTCATTTAATAAATTAACAACAATATACAAACAATACTGGTTGCATTATATACAGAAACAATAACATAATAACAATCTACTTATTGTTTGTAAAAAATACCTCTTAAATTGTCTAAATAACTTGGTGTGTCCAAGTTGGTTCAAGTGAACCATGTCACCATCGTAGTCCATAGGGAATCTTATTTTGTTTAACTTTATCACATGATTATTTTTCATAAAAATGTCATAAATTTTGTTCCTTTGAGCATTAAAGCACTTCTTGGTCATTGCTTAATATTTCGGGAAATATCCACGTTCGGTAATGGTACAAAAAAAAAACATGCGTAATCCCAGCGGCATGCAGTTCACTTTCCAGACTGCACAGCGACGACACAATGTCCATCGTCGATGAACGAGTGTGGAGTTGTCATTTCTACCAAGTAGTACCACCGCAACATGAGGTTGAAACAGCATAACTTCCTGAACCAACTCACGATCCGGACGTGCTGCCATCATACCGCCTTTTCCAAAGAACCGTTTTCCACCTGGCATCTGAAACGAAATATAAATGTCATTTGCACCTTTGATGTAATAATTATAGTCTAGTACCTTAATCTGTAAACATTTTAATGTGTGCATAATAGTAAATTTATTACCAATGCATTTTGACATTTTGACAAGAATACATTAACTTTTAGCTATTTATAATGCCAATTAAATACTCATTTTACGTTATAAGTATTATTAGTACCTTTAAATCATTATTACAGTGTCTTCCCAGTCTTTTGACATAATTGAATTTCCATGTAATGATTTTTATACTACAATAATTTGTAAGGAGTATTCATATTATCGTAATTCACGATTTAAGAAACAGAGTAACACCAAGGACTGGGTTTGGTAACACTGCAGACATACTCAACAAAAAACCTCTTGTTTACAGAAAACTTCATACTGTGTAATCACTTGAATTCGCGGGGTACAAATTTCGCGCACTTGCGATCGCGGACATATTCGCGCGGTCTTAAATTCGCGCAACAACGATTTTGAAAAAAATAAACGAGAATTGGTTTTTACCCAAAATATGTGTCAATTATGCAAAAAAAACACGACCAACCAGATACTGAAGGGTCCTATTGTGACAGCTTGTTTGTTGCAATAAACACGTATATATTAGTACCGGGTTAGGCTCTTAATTGACAGCAGTAATAGCAGATTTAGTTGAGACAATATATACAATATATCACGTTATGTCAAACTGACACATTGTTGTTAATTAAATGCCGATTGAAATATTCCACATCGCTGGCGCTAATTCTTTACTCAAAAGGTCAACTTGCGAAAGTAACATCTCCATGTTTCTTATACCTATTGTAAAAAGTAAAGTAAAGTGTTTGTTTATTATAGTGTCATCCCTAGCGATTTAGGGCCAGCCAGTTTTGACTTATGAGACACCTTAACTGATGAACATCTTCACTCCCGATTCCTATCCTATTTGCCGGGCGCTTGGCAGGAAGGCAATCGGTACCCCTTGATTTAACTAGCTGCTGGGTATGCAACCGGCCATATCAGAACTCGCCCTGTGTAGGACTCGAACCTTCGACCTCCCGCTCCGTAGCCGGACGCCCTAACCACTAGGCCACGGAGACGGTTACGAGTGTTCAAAATCACGCCTTTGCGTAACTGTGTTATAGAAATACAATTTTGTTGTTATGCGTTACGAAATTTTTATACAAAAGTAAAGATCTCAATGTACTCTGCGCTACAAAGGTTTTTTTATGGCAATCAATGCACCCATGCTTTCCATGCGGATGACGTGGCGGTGTACATGTCGGCATAATTTTCGAGCGCATTTTTTAGCAGAACAAAGGATTAACATGAAATACACGTGCAGTTCAATTGTAAAATACATTCGTGTTTACATCACGTGAACATTAATATTAGGAAAGGCGTTTCGGATTTCGAATTGATTATACGCGATTTAAAATTAATTACAAGGAATACTATTACTAGTAGATCTCCATATTTTGTATATAGAAACGGAACATCATATGGATATAACACATTAAGGATGTTAACAACAATGAAAAAGACAAGTTGATTATGTTTATGTTTTGCGGTCACGAAAATGGGCTATAGTGTATACATGTATATTTATATACGTGGACACCGCGAATCGCGATATAGCTGATATGCAGTGTACGGCCGCATTTAAAATGCTCACAATTTAAATTAAAAGAAAAAAAACGCATTCATTAATCAAAATGAAGCATATAAAGAAAAAATTCCAAAAAACGTTATTTAAAAACATTCGCATCGTAAAATTTAAACGTATATTTACGAACGATTACCAACGTACATTTGAACGAACGTGTAAGCTTCCAAGGTGTTGCTAATCTGATAAATCGGTAAATATTCGCGATGGTCATAAATTCGCGCAATGGCGGGAGCGCGAAAAGCGCGAAAATTAGTGATTCAACAGTATTGAGTTTTATTAAATAAGAGGAATAATAATTTTCATGACACATGTGGTTCTGCATAAAGTTTTATCATGCAAGTTTCAAATATGCTTGGTTATGTCGGGGTGTACCTCAATATGTAAGACAAATGACAAATGACTGGTTATGTAACGGAAATTCCAAAATATTTCATCCAATATTGACACCTTAGACTTCATTTGTTTGTACTTATCAGTCTTTACGTAATATAATTAGTTATAAATACTACAAGAAGCGATTAAACTATACAAACATATTTTTAAACATGATGTTTCCGTACCATAAATAGTAACACCAGTGACACAAATGGGAACAGAAAGGACGACCTAATGCGGTATAATTGTAATACATACTTTTTATGTTTGGTACCAGTAATAGTAATTGATTAAAACAAATTTAGTGGGCATTTGAAAGTTGTTATCCTCTTTGAATTGTTATAATACCGGATGATATCATCAATGATGTTCAAAATGCCAATAATTGATATGCAATTATAACTGAATACGAACTATTGTTTTTCTTTTAAAAGATAAACTTTTATCAGATAATAGATGCATTTAAATCAATAAGGACACTTTCAATGGCATTCTTAAATTGTTACTGGTGGGGTTTTAAAAAATCCAAATGGAACCCCTTCCTCCAATGAACACAGAGTAATGTCCAGATTAATGTCATTACAATGTCAACTGTTTGGTAATGAACATATATCAACTCGTGACATACTTGTGTGATTTAAATGCATATGTGTCAAGTAAACACAGGTTATTGGGTCTACAGGTGACAATGCTTAGAGGATTAAACAACATGTACCCTACAATGTTAACGTATATTAATGAAGCTGTCACCAAGTTATTCCTAAAATAGTTTTTTAAAAGCAACACATAATTTTTGATATTATAATTTAATTAAGAAATGATTTTCGATGTATCGTTGTTTATCAGCCAATAAACAACGATTTGGAGCAAAAAGTATTTCAATTCTAACAAGATAGTTTTGCAAATGTAATGAAAACTACATTTTACTGTGCTCAGCTCAGAATCGGGACTACTTTTTGCGGTGCTTATTGGGTAGTTCAACAACGATAATTTTGTTCTTTGTCTATAGAAATATTTGCCAGTAGCGTGTTAGAACGTGTTATTAATAACTATAGATTACTATTTAATGTAATGGCCAAGTTTTAAACACATGTTTCATGTCCTTTTCATACATATTATTAGACAATACACAGTTTTGTTGTAGCAAGAATATGTTTTTAGAATAATAATTGAAAAAGTGCAAATGATTGACTAGTTGAAACTACTTTAGGAGAATTGATTATTATTAACTGCAATTATCCGAATTTCACCTCCAGTTTCATGTCCTTTTTGATACAGACTAAGATAACATGAACTTGCTTGTTTGTAGGAAAAATAAGTTAAATAAACAATTTAATAAACCTATTTTGGAGGATGTTAATAACAAAAATCAATTGATCAATATTGACCAGTTTGGACCACTTTGTGAGTATTGATTATTATATACTCTAATGGTTAGATCATCTACTCATGACAAGAGCCGTTTTCATTCAGACTAAATAATCATAAAGCGTTGTCTTGTTTATGGTAGAGTGGAGTATGACATTTTTACTATTATTTTAAGAAATATAATCACTACCTTGTTTCTAGCAAAACAAAGTTATAATTATGAAAGTATTTACATATTAATGGACATTTCATTGTATACAAGTTCACTCGACTACTGTCAACAATATTAATGGTATTGGTCAGCATGAAATCAGCCGGTTAAAAATGTAGGTTAAACCCAGCGTGGATCCACTGGGGCAAACCCCGACTCAAACATAAAATTAGCATTTTTTCTGAACCAAGAAATAAATATGCAATAAAAGGTATTACTTTATAAATATTTGTTTAAATTCAAAAACTAGTCACACAGGTTCATTCAGATTTTGTTGTGCACAAAAGTTATAACCAAATTATGAATCCAAAATATATTTGAAATCTTCAACGGTCATCTATCAAACAAAAAATATTTGAAACAGTGTAATTTGAAAAAGTCATTTGTGTTACCAAAAATGTCCGTATTGTAACCGTAATTTAAGAGCAGTAAGTTTGCTTCATTAATTTTTCAAATTCTAAATAAGAATTACATGCAAGGAATTTTTGTAAAGGTTGTCTTTGATGTTACATTTTTGTCCATGGTGTTATTAATATACAATGCATCATAGGAGCAGTCTCGTGGTATTCTTGATTATTGGACAAAAAGTGTTTTACCAAATCGGGTTTTGATTGTTACTGTTATCTAGGCTATTTCAAACATTTTATAACTGTTTGCTGAGTCATTATTATAAATGATTGTCCTTTATGTTACTTTTCTTTACAGGGTGTAACTGCAATTTCCTTGCTGTTAATGTTATGTATCGACAGTGTAATTTTTTTCTGTTTATGTGTTTCCACAATTATGTGCAATATTTGGTCATCTAAAAGAGTTGAATCAATAGAGGAAAACCTTTAGTATTTTTTTAAGGTTTAACTGATGTGTAGAGTAACTTGTGATGTCATTTCGCTGTTCGTTTAGAGCATACACCAAATAATCGGACATCCGTGTATTATTTGTCTACAAAACACATACTAATTAGTGAGAATAGCGTAATTTTGCTTGTTTTATGCTGATTGTATCTTTAAACAAGTAAAATATTAAGTTCCCAATGTTTTGGAATTATTTTTTCACACGTAACACCATGGACACCAGCAGGTAGCAGCACGTCATTAATATAACAGTTTCTAGTCAATCTTGTTAAACTCCTTATGTCCATCAGTTGAATATAATACCGCACAGTTATAGTGAGGCAAAAACGTTATAAAAACTTTACAATTTCACTGTTCGATTTTTAAAAATAGCTAACTTGAAATATGGACATAGTTTGAAAATGACCCTAATCCAAAAACATTTAATTATTGGGAAATGTAATTTTCTTCGTTTGAGTTTACGAATAAGAAGAAAATTAATTTCCCTTAATGCAATGTAATGAACGCTAGGTGGCGTTGTAAGTCAGCACGAGGAAATTGTGAAGGTTTGGCGGTATTCGGTCATTCAGCTTTGGACAGTCGAACTGTGCAGACAAAGTTTAAATACTGTGTTAGATTGTTTTTGCGGTGCGGTGCGCGGCCACGTGGTTGCAAAAAATGGACTCAAAAGAGACAAAGGCAGTTGTGAGGATTTGAATCCTATACAATCACAACTAAACGATATATTATCGGAGTTAACGAGTTTGAGGATTGAAGTGCACGGCAACTCAGTTTCAATTTCTTCGGAAATGAAAAAACTTAAATCGGACAATGACATAAAATGGCGATTTGATGGGAATACAATTCAATTCAGTTTTAACAACGAGCTGTCTGTTGGATATCGTAAAGCAAACCTTTTTTTTTTCTTTTGATTACAACGTCTTTATTTGTATACATATCATATACACAAGTGCATATTACATATGTCATAGTACCTTGTTATACAGTGATGTACGCAAAACCACACTCGATGTGCATATGTGTTGCAATCTTAAGAGCTATAAAAACACGAAGAAAAAAAGGCAGGTTGCACAGAGTCTAATGCTATACATGTGATATGCACTAAACACCGGGCATTTAAATGTATTTCTTTTTCTGCACAAATCGCACAATTTTCATAGTAATGATTATAATACAGTATTGTTGATGTTTACGATTTCTCCTATTACTGACCATCTTTCCTTTTCTGTTTCTGATAGCTTAATGTTACAATATATATTATAAGCCCATGCTAAACGTTTTATTACACCATTATAATTTGGTATTATCTTATTTCTTCTACAAGCAAAAATTTATCTTTTTACTTCAAAGGCATAACATATCAATATTGTCTTTTCCTGGTTTAGTATTTCCAAAAATAAGAGTCTTACAATTTACAATATTTCTTATGTTTAATTTGTGTACCAGATCTTCGTTTATATCTTTTATTAAGTTTTCGATTTTTTCACAATTCCAAAATGGATGAAGTATTGTTTCTTCATGCTCAGTGCAAAATGTACATGTACTATTACTGATTAATTTAATTTTACTCAGTAAGGAATTTGTGCCTAATATTTGGTGAATAATCCTAAATTGAAACCATTGTAAATAATTATCTCTTGTTATGTAGAAAATGCTTTTAAAAATATAGTTCCGTTCATCATCGGCAATAGCAAACATTGCCCCATTTGTTTTTACAAATTGGTTCTATGTCATTTTCCAGAAAACAATCATATATTGATCTAGATTGACTTTCATAACATACAAAATATTCGACATAGCATGACAGGGCAGAATTCTGTACCAAAACATCTGTGGTACTGAACTGTAGGTTCAGTGACTTAATAAATTTCCTCACTGAATGTATAAGGCCTTTATAATGAATAAAGTTCATCGTTTTACCAGTAAGAAGTTCAATTTGTGCTTTGCTTAAAAATGAGTTTGAATCGATTACAATGTCTCTAACGAATCTGACACCCCTGTCGTACAAATCCTTAAAAAACAATTGTTCATTACCAATCTTAACTTGCAATTATAAAACAAAGGCATGTTCAGAACACTATTAACATCTGAAATCTTTAACACATCAATAAATCATTTTTTATTTTACCTTTAACGACATATGCATAATGTTTTCCTGTGCTAAAAAATGTCCCTATATTAAACAGAGATCTAATTAAAATTCAACATTTACTGTCATATCATGAATACAATTTGCTTAATCATAATAGTTTTATTTTCTTAGAGTATGCATATATATCTACCATATTTAATCCACCATTTTCATATTTTTGTACAAGAATTGAACTTCGTATTTTGTAAGGTTTATCATCCCATACAACGTCAAACCTAAGTTTATTTATTCTATCAAGGATGTCTCTTTTAGGTGTTGGTATCGCAAAGAAACAGTGAGTAAACAGTGCAAGTATTATAGACTTTATAACAGTAATTCTACCAAGTTGGGTAAGTAATCGTTTTTTCCACATATTGATACGATTAATAGCTTTATTTATTTTTTTCAGAAAAAATAAGATCTATCATACTTTGTAAGTTGACATCAAAAATGATTCCTAATAACTTAAATCTCGTTACACCCCATGTTAGTTTGTATTTAGTCTTTATTGACCTTGAGCTGTATTTCAGTGCTCCAATCCAAATAAAATTAGTTATATTAAAATTCACTTTCAGGCCAGAGAATAAAAAGAACTCATGAAGCATGTCAAGAGCACAGTTTAACGAATTTTCAGAACCATCTAACAGAAGTGAAGTATCATCAGCAAATTGGGAAATTTTGAATTCAATACCATTGATAGTAATGCCTTTGATATCTGAACAATGTTTAATCTTTGAGGCTAATAGTTCCGCACATAAAATAAATATGTAAGGTGAAATGGAGTCTCCCTGTCTACAGTCGCGGCCTATTGAAAAACTCTCAGATAAATATCCATTTAATTGGACCATTGTTTGTGTATTTTGTAGGAAAATTGAAATCCAACGTTTAAAACTAAGTCCAAAATTAAAAAAGCTTAAAGTTTGTTCAATGCAGTGGAAGGATAGTGTGTCGCAAAGTCAATTAGCATAATAAGACCTCGTATTTCGTTATTTTCAGCATAGTTCATAATGTCATATAGTAGTCTTGTGTTATCCCCAATATATCGCCCGGGAACAAAGCCAGTTTGATCTTTTGAGATAAGCGTTGGTAAGTATGATTTTAGTCTATTTCCTGTGGTTTCAGATGCTAATTTGTAAACAGTATTACGTTAAGTAATAGGTCTCCAGTTTTTAAGAAAGTGTTTTGGCTTGTTATCCTTTGGTAAACAAGTAATTATACCTTGTTTTTGAGTCACAGAAAAACCATTGGTTATATAGGCAAAGTTAATACTTCTCAAAACAAATCTTCCAATTTTATTCCAGAACATTTTTTAAAAAAATGGTTGTAAAACCATCAGATCCAGGGCTTTTGTCATTTTTCATTTTCTCAGAGTATTAGATAACTCTTCGTATGTTAATAGACCTTCCGTGTCATTAGATTGTTCAGTGGTCAATTTATTTATATTAATATGTTTTAAATCATTAAAACTATCATCCGAATTCAATTCCACTCTTTGGTATAAATTGTTATAGAACGACGCAGTTTCTTTAAGAATTTCTGGCTGATTGAGTATCAATTGACTGTCATCTATTTGAATAAAAGGTATGTTTTTGTTAACATAATTTCTCTTTTCAAGTGAACAAAAATATTTTGTTGTTGTTTACCATTTTCAATCAACTGACTTCTGGCTCTTATAATATGTGCTTTTAATTTCGTATCCCTTATATTATTTAGTTGTACATTTAGTTGTTCGAGTTTTCCTTTGTTAGCTTCGTTGAGATTGCTTTCTAATTGCTCAATTTCTAATAGCAGTTTACGCTCATTGGAAGATACTAATTAATTTTTATAACTAGATTAAGAAATAGTCCCGCCCCTGATCTCCATTAGTAAAGTTTCCAAAACAAGTTGTTCATTTATACTAAAAGTTAGTTCACTATTATTAATTGTGTGTAAGTTATCTAAATTATATACTGGTAGACAATATTGCTTTTTAATTTCATCAGTTTTATTATTCACATAATCAACATAGTCAATATCATGAAGTAAGGAGTTGTTAAATTTCCACAGTCTTTTGCCATGTTCAATTTTTTGGAATTGTAATGATATATCGATGATGGAATGGTCGGACTTCAGACTAGGTTTTATATTTGAAGTTTTCACAAAATTAAGCATATTACGAGTAATTAAAAAGAAATCTAGTCTTGCTTGCTGTAATGGATTAGTACGCCGCCATGTAAATCTCTGGATATTATCATGCATTTCTCTGAAAGTGTCTATTAAATTGCGCTTTGCTATTTCTTCTAAAACAACAGTTCTAGAATAAATACTATTGTTTAAAGATATATTGTTGCTATAGTCTAGATTACTATCAACAACAAGCTTAAAATCTCCACATAAAATGAAATCGTAATTTCCAAGTTCCTCAATAAGTTTGAAGACATTTAAAAAAAATTGTGGACTGTCGAGATTTGGACCATAGATAGTTATCAATCAATGAAACCTTATTTTCCCCAATTACCATATATAGTGCAATTAAATTGCCAACTTTACAATCAAAGTCTTTTGGCATTCGATTTTCCATTGCTTAAAAAGCACATACCATCCCAGCTAGAGTAAATTTCCTTTTCTATCTCTTTTGGCTAATGTGTGTCTTGTAGACAATACATATGGTAATCTTTTTCCGTTAAAAAATTTAAAACATCCATTCTTTTTGTATTCCCATAGAGACCGCGGCAGTTCAATGACGCAATTGTAATGTCGTTCACATGAGTATTGGATGATATAACTGTAGAATAGGATCCCAAGACTTAACACTGTTCAGTATTACAATACTGTCAGACATAAAAATACATTGTAAACAACAAATCACAATCAAAGTTCAATCAACTACCTTTTGACTAAGTAACATATATATCACTTTAACTTTAAATAAATATTGTTCTTTTCAATGCAACCATAAACTGCATAAAAAAACAAGAAAATAAAAAAACATACTATGTACACAAAAAGGACAAATGGTTTGTTTTACAATGGAAACAAAACAATGTGTTGTAGCCATCGTAACAAGTCAGACGGGACCTGAAAATATACAAAACATAGTTAAATATGATGGATTATTAAATAATTGTTTGGGAACAACACTATAATCCCCATAAAACATCTTCAAAGGAAAATATGTAAGATATGTCACTTCTATAATAAATATTTCCCATATAATATGAAGATGCTGTTAGGATCGTGTTATTTATTTTTGAATGTAAAGGTTCGCTGAAGCAGTTTATTAACACTTAAACTTGGTACGAAATAAAGAAAGTTGTTTAGGTGTTATATGCTTCAATACAGTATTTTGTTGTTGTTTACATGTTATTCAATTTTTTTTTATTATACAGTGTATACATATATTGAAAATAAGGCTAAGGACTTTTCCTTGTTGGTGTTGGAAATAATATTGTTAACAAAGCTAAGTTTGTATTATGAAATATTATACAACAATACATATTGTGGAGTCACAGTTCCGCAGGTTTTTAGGTTGGAAATATATTTATCTTCAAATGATATTTTAAAACAGGAATTTGTAGAATCTAACGAAACTGTTTGTCTGTTTGTCTGTTATGTTTGTTTGGTTGCAAAACATAACTTTTTTATATTTAGTATGCCTTTATCTGTAAAAAAAATATTAGGGCATGTCTGCCAAGTAGCAAATTTGTATCTGAAAATAACAGATATTCGTCAAAAACTTAACTTTTCACAAGCAATGTGCTTTAAAACCATTAAATATGAACAACACATGTATTATAGACAGGAAACCAGTCAATTTTAAAACAGTATTTCTCACAGCCCAGAACTGCGATATTGGAGCTTTAAGACCAGCATTGTGTTAGTCGAACGACTGAACATCATATGTCAATAACTGTGTTATGTAAGATGGTTTACACAGGTAAATATGTTCATATTTTAATAAACATATACAATAGACAATAATACAATGTAAGTATACTCCCTTTTTCTTTCGTTCCAACGTACAACCAAGTAAACTCTACCTTTAAACTTAGTACAAAAATATGGCGTATTCTATACTAGGGGAAGTAACTCTCAAAATCTAACAGCAACAACTTTACTGTACCGTATATGAAAAGTGTAGACATTGGTAAAAGTTGTATTTGTCAGAAATATATACGCTATTTTAACATTATTCAGTACATCTGTTGTGTTCCTTTTTAAAATTAAATATTGGTACACACATACAATACGGAAGCATATATTTTCGAAATTATTATTAGACAAACGTGACGGCTTAAATACTTCCTAGTTACTTTTATAAAATATGAAAAGGCTAATTAAATAAAGAAATCAAGAGACCTGAGACATTGTCCGAGAAATAGATACGACAATTAAGATTGCTTATAAATCTAGCTACAGCTACAAAGAGACCTGACATGGTCCGAGAAATAGAAACGACAACTACGATTCCTATTAAATATAGATACAACTACAAAATGTATGCATGTGTGTAGGTATGTACGAATGAAGGTAGATAGAAGGCAGGTAGGTTCGAAGGTATGTAGATAAATAAGTAGGTAGGTCCGTAGTCAGCGAGGTAGCTAATAAAGTAGAAACGTATCTATGTAGCTAGGTAAGTGGATATATAGCTAGGTCGGTAGATTTGTAGATAGCAAACCTGCTGGGCACTAGAAAACGGCAACAATGATTATTGCAGCGAACAGTTCAAATAATTGACAGAAAAGGAACAAGCTAATTCGGATAGCTGATAGTTCGGAGGGAGGTTGGGAAACTGTTAGACAGTTTGAATCCTATCCAGTCGCAAGTGACAGCGAGGACGAAACAAGAATTCACACGGCTGAGGGCAGAGCTCTTAAGAAGAAACGCTCTTCAAAGAGTAAGGCGCGTAAAACTGTCGGCAACCGTTTTCCTGTGCAGCCAGTACTTCCGGTAGGAGACTGGCGAGGTCGTTTTCGTCCATACAGCAACACTTCCTGTGTTGGCAATGGACCTGCATCCGGTTCCGGGTACGGCGCATTCTCAGGACTTACCAGGTCTTACCGGGCCCCTGCTTTGCGTGCGGAGGGTCAACCCACTTCCGGCGAAATTGCTCACACGTCAGAGCAGTTGCAAACGTTGAACCAACTTCCGGTTCACGGAAGTGAAACCTCAGAACTTGGGGATGAAACCATCAAAGATGAGTATAATTGTAAACTTTTCACACATGACTTTTATGAATACGAACAGGGTCAAAAGGAAATAATCGTAATAGGTAGATTAAAGAACCATTTGGATTTTTCGCGCATAATTTATGCAAATGAATATGTTTTAGATGTCATAGAAAACGGGTATAAAATTCCACTTTATACAGAGCCAAATAATTATATTTTGTAAGAACAACAAGTCTGCTATTTTAGAATCAGATTTTGTCTGTAAGGCTATTCACGATTTTCTAGACAGATGTTTAATAGAGAAATGTACTGAGGTCCCATTTGTAGCAAATCCATTAACTGTTTCTGTTCATAGTACAGGCAAAAAGCGTCTAATATTGGATTTAAGGGAAGTTAACAAACATCTATGGAAACAGTCGGTTAAGTGTGAAGATATTACCATTATTTTGGATTTAATTCAAAAGGATTGTTTTATGATAAAATGTGATTTGAGAGGTGCATATCATTTTGTACAGATTTATGGGCCTCACACAAAATATCTGGGGTTTTCCTGGTCTGACAAGGGAGGTAACCCTGTGTACTATAAAGTTTTGCCCTTTGGGTTATCGTCCGCGTGCTATTTATTTAGCAAATTATGTCGACCATTGGTTAAGAAGTGGCGAGGCGAGGCATCGCTTGTTACGATGTTTTTAGGTGATGGGTTTTGATGCAGTAATGCTTATGAGCGTGCTTTAACAATTAGCTCTCACGTCAAATCGGATATATTGAGTTCTGGTTATTTCCCAAATGCGACAAAGTGTATTTGGAATCCGGTAAAAAAAATTGGAATATTTATGTTGTGATCTTGACACGTTGCAAGGTACTATTTCTATACCGGATCGACGTTTGAGTAAAGCTCATTCAACCATATCAGAGTTATTTGTTTCCTTTGAGAGTAAGATTAGGGTTCATGTTCGGTAAGTCGCTAGCATTGTAGGGCAGCTGATTTCCATGACTGTAGTTATTGGAAACGTTTCTCAAATAATGACGAGATATTTAAGTGCAGATATTATGAATGCCCGGCATTGGGATTCATTCATTTTCTTAAGTAATAAGAGTAGAGAACAACTGTTGTTTTGATATTATAATGTATCTCTCATAAACGAGAAACAATTTGAGCAATCAAGCGTATGCACTAAGATGGTGTATTCAGATGCTAGTGATGTGGGTTATGCGGGATACGAAGTTAATGCGATAAATGGGGTTTCCAATGGTGTTTGGTCTAGTCAAGAAAGTACAAAATCCTCTACTTGGAGGGAATTAGTGGCTGTGTACAGAGTACTGTTGTCGCTAGGACATTTGCTGAGTCACCAAAAGGGGAAATGGTTTACAGACAACCAAGGGGTTAAATCAATTCCTATAAAGGGTTCGATGAAAATGGAAATACAAGATATTGCATATGGTATTGTTCAATTTTGTATGGAACATTTAATTTAACTTCAAATAGAGTGAATTCCTAGGTCCAAAAATGATCAAGCTAATTATTTGTCAAGATTGTCAGATTTGGACGATTGGGGGATATCCATTGTGGTTTTTCAAATGCTTGTTGTGAGATTCGGCGAACCAGAAGTTGACTGGTTTGCATCGTATTACAATGCAAAACTACCACATTGTAGTTCTAGATTTTAGAATCCGTCATGTTCGGGTGTTGATGAGAACTAGGGTACTAAATGTGGCTTGTTTGTACCTCCTATAGCTGTTATTCACAGAGTTATTAAGAAAATGGCACATGATTGAGCAATTGGTATATTAGTGTGTCCATGTTGGAAATCTTAATTGTTTTGGTCGTTTTTGTGTCCGAATGGTAAGTTTATCAAAGAAGTTGTTGATTGGTCTGATTTGCCCACTGAAAAATGTTTTTATGTTAAGTGCAAGAATGGAAAAAGAATGTTTGGAAATACGGATTTGAAGTTAAGATGGCGCTCAAGGTCAATTTTAGCGAGGAAAAATAAAAATGGTTATCCTATCAACAATTTAAAAAGTGGCATCGCCTGAATGTTTTGTCATATGTAATCTGCAGTCACGCTGTGAAAAAAGTTGATGTAAAAGGCGGTATCGCCTAGAAGTGTATATTTGTCATTGCGGTATTGCAAAAATGACAAGGAAGTTTTACGTAGATTTCTAAGTAAGATGCAAACGCAGTATTGCGTCATTTAAGGCGGTATCACCTGTTGTCAGAACGTTATGGAATACTGTGAAGAATGTTGATGTGAAAGGCGGTATCGCCAGAAATGATTATGATTTAAGAATGACAAGGCAGACAATTACTTGACTGATAGTTATTTGCTAAATTAAATGAATTATTTGTTCATGTGTAAAATGAGCGATTTATTTGTTGACGTGTTATTTAGATTGAATCTATGCTATGTCCTACACAAAATTGTCGGTTTGAGTAACTTTTGTATACACGTCTATTTTTTCCGATTCATGTTGAAGATGTTAGCAACCTTCCGGATGTCTTGGCGGAGATGGTGCACCTGCTCCCGGACCTGCTACGCCATTTGCGCGCTCAAAGCACGGACACGAACTATCACGGTGCTTTCATGCGTTTTCATAAACGGGCGTTGTGTAATGGGTTGGGGAGTGGGGACACTTTACCCGCTAGGACTCTTGTAGTTGCTATTTATTTAGCATCTTTGATTCAAACGTGTAATACACCATCTCCTGTAATTTCGGCATTTTATGCCATAAAATGGTTTCATGAAATGTTTGGTTTAGATTCTCCTACAAATTCAAAGTTAGTTGTTAATATTTTGGAGTCAGTTAAGAAAATTTTATCTAAGCCAAATAACAAGAAAGATCCTATAGACATCACTATACTGATAAGTATGTATGGAAGGCTTTTTGTAGATGGTGACATTAAAAATCAGCGTATTATCTGTGCTTTATTTATAGCGTTCTCTGGTTTTATTTAGAAGTTCTGAGGTAATAAATATTCATGTATGTGACATAGATTTTAATTATTCTTACATGGCTATATTCATAGAAGAAAGTAAGACGTAAAGGTACCGTTGTGGCTCTTGGGTTATGGTCGCTATATCGAATACAAAATTATGTCCAGTTGACAATGTCAAAAAATTGATACATTGGTGTAAATTGTCTGATAATGACTATTTGTTTTGTAACATATGTTTGACTTAAAATGGTTACAGTGTTAGGAAAGCGCAATGGGTAGCTCACCTGTATCGCAGTTACTTCCAGTGAAACCGTTTTTACAGAGACATATGTAGCTGTTCACTTGATCAATGCAGGTGGCTCCATTATTGCATGGATTTGGAGAGCACTCATTGATATCTAGAGTAGATATTATAAAATCGTACACATTCTTTATTGGTTATAGTATTTGTTAGACAGACTATCTGTAAACATGTGAAAATAGTTCCATATAGCTGTGAAAAAATGTGTTAATTTTCATACTACATGATAAATTGACACTCTGACCTGATCAGTCGTGTACCAGTTTCCTACACTGGTGTGTAAAATGTATTGTCATGCAATACAAGCTTTAAATACATTATTATCAAAACAAAATATACCTCTTACATACTGTTTACACAATGCTCCTGCTTTTATTGCTAACTGAGCTTTAGTCCAAACAGAATATTCAGCATGAGGTTCAAGGTAACGAAACACGTATTATAAAAATTATAGAATGATAGCATCTTTAAAATAAACATGCTTGTGAAACAGAGCGCTCACCTGTTTCGCAATTGTCTCCAGTGTATCCATGCCTGCAGACGCAGGTGTAATTGTTCACTTGATCAATGCAGGTGGCTCCATTATTGCATGGATTTGATGAGCACTCGTTGATATCTAGAGTAGACATAATAACAATTTTCACATTCTTTAGTCATAATAGTAAACTTTTGTTGTTACCGATTTTCATTAAACTGCTATGTTCTAAGTCACTAAAGTAAATCTTTTTTCAAATTATTAAGTGAATTTAATTTGTTTACTCAATGTGCAATGGGTAGCTCACCTGTATCGCAGTTACGTCCAGTGAAACCGACTTTACAGACACAGGTGTAGTTGTTCACTTGATCAATGCAGGTGGCTCCATTATTGCATGGATTTTGAGAGCACTCATTGATATCTAGTGTATATATTATAAAATCTTACACATTCTTTATTGATTATGGTACAGTACACATTTGTTCGACAGACTATCTGTAAACGTGTGAAAATAGTTCCATATAGCTGTTAAAAAATATGTTAATTTTCATAATACTTGGTAAATTGACCCTCTGACCTGATCAGTCGTGTACCAGTTTTCTACCCTAGATTGAAAAATGTATTGCCATGCAATTCAATGTTTAAATAAATTTGTACAAAAACAAAATATACCTCTTACATACCATTTACACAAGCTCCTGTTTTTATTGCTAACTAAGCTTCAGTGCAAACAGAATAGCAAGAGGTTCAAGTTCACGAAACACGTATCATAAATAATATAGAATGTTATCATCTTTAAAATAAACATACCTGTGCAACAGAGAGCTCACCTGTTTCGCAATTCTTTCCATTGTAACCTTGCCTACAGACGCAGGTGTAATTGTTCACTTGATCAATGCAGGTGGCTCCATTATTGCATGGATTTGATGAGCACACGTTGATATCTAGAGTAGACATTATAATCATTTTCAAATTATGTTGTCATAAAATTATTCTTTTGCTTTGCACATGTACGTATTCATTAAATTACCATGTTCTGCAAACACTTTTGTTTTGAAAAGGTGATGTATTGTTATATAAAAAAAATCTTTAAATCATTGAGCAATCGGTGGCTCACTTGTATCGCAGTTACGTCCAGTGAAATCGACTTTACAGAGACAGGTGTAGTTGTTCTCTTGGTCAATGCAGGTGGCTCCATTATTGCATGGATTTGGAGAGCACTCATTGATATCTAGAGTAGATATTATAAAATCGTACACATTCTTTATTGGTAATAGTATTGTCAACATTTATTAGACAGACTTTCCGTAAACGTGTGAAAATAGTTCCATATAGCTGTCAAACAATATATTAATTGTCATAATACTTGACAAATTGACACACTGACCTGATCAGTCGTGTACCAGTTTTCAACCCTGGTTTGCAAAATGTATTGCCATGCAATACAGGGTTTAAACACATTATTACAAAAACAAAATATACCTGGTAAATACCATTAACACAATGCTCTTGTTTTTATTGCTAATTGAGCTTCAGTGCAAACAGAATATTCAGCAAGAGGTTCAAGGTCACGAAACACGTATTATACAAATTATAGAATGTCTTCATCTTTAAAATAAACATACTTGTGCAGCAGAGAGCTCACCTATTTCGCAATTCTTTCCAGTGTAACCTTGCCTACAAACGCAGGTGTAATTGTTCACTTTATCAATGCAGGTGGCTCCATTATTGCATGGATTTGGAGAGCACTCATCGATATCTAGAGTAGATATTATAAAATCATACACATTCTTTATTGGTTATAGTATTGTCAACATTTATTAGCCAGACTAACTGTAAACGTGTGAAAATCGTTCCATATAGCTGTGAAACAATATATTAATTGTCATAATACTTGACAAATTGACACACTGACCTGATCAGTCGTGTACCAGTTTTCAACCCTGGTTTGCAAAATGTATTGCCATGCAATACAGGATTTAAACACATTATTACAAAAACAAAATATACCTGGTACATACCATTAACACAATGCTCCTGTTTTATTGCTATCAGAATATTCAGCAAGAGGTTCAAGGTCACGAAACACGTATTATACAAATTATAGAATGTTAGCATCTATTAAATAAACATACTTGTGCAATAGAGAGCTCACCTGTTTCGCAAATTTTTCCAGTGTATCCTTGCCTACAGACGCAGGTGTAATTGTTCACTTGATCAATGCAGTTGGCTCCATGCTTCCATGGATTTGATGAGCACTCTTTGATATCTAGAGTAGACATTATAACCATTTTCACATTCTTTAGTCATAATAGTATATTTCTGTTCTTACCGGTTTTTATTAATCTAAATTTTTAAAATTATTTAGTGTAGTTTATTTGTTTACTCGATGTGCAATGGGTAGCTCACCTGTTGCGCAGTTACGTCCAGTGAAACCGACTTTACAGAGACAGGTGTAGTTGTTCACTTGATCAATCCAGGTGGCTCCATATTTGCATCGATTTGGAGTGCACTCATTTATATCTAGAGTTGATAGTATTGTTGTTTTATTGTGAAGTACTTAAATTTTATTGTGCCTCATCTCCGTAAATGCTATACAGCCTCTCCTCTATTTGGCCTTTTTTCAAATAAATTAAGTTGTTACAAGTGAGATGTTATACAATGCATTAAGGATAACAATTATAAATCAGATATGTAAAACATATATTGTAACCTGTCAATAATTCAACAAAACTTGCGAGGAATGTGCAAGTATTGCATTATGAATATTGCATTATGATTATTAAATTTTTGGATATTTTGGTTTGAAGTATATATGCATATATATATATAAACGACCCATTATTTCGAGTATATTTCTGTCCGCAATGTTATTTTGCTTCTTTATATATAGTGTAGTTCTCTGCTTGGAATTTGTGACAACTCTGTGTCACAGAAACAGGCATGGATCCCCCCAACAACACATGTTTGGACACTGACAAAGGGCGTGTCGCCAACACTAATTCTTTGCCCGCACAAAGTTATTTTAATATATTTTCTAGTCGAAAACATGCCAAAGTGCCATAATTGCCAAAGGGCCATAATTCTGCCAAAATTGGTCGCAGCCAACATTCCTTCATTCACGATCACCGACACGTTAAGGTTCTTCAGCTGTTAAAGTTTGAGCGAAATCCGTCAAGCAGTTAGAGAGCTGAGTCCACAAATTTGGGAAGTAAATATTCTATAGTGGAAAAAATGACGAAGGGCCATAACTCCGCTAAACTGAGTGGCACCAAACATGTTTTCCTTAACAATAACTTACACGTTAAGGTCTTTCAGCTGAACAAGTTTGAGCGAAATCCGCCAAGCAGTTAAAGAGGACTTGGGTCAACAAAATTTCAGGAAGTATATATTCTATAGTGGAAAAACTGAAAAATGGCCATGATTCTGCCAAAATCGATCGCAGCCAAAATTCCTTCCTTTACGATCACCGACACATTAAGGAACTCCAGCTGTGACAGTTTTAGCGATATTCGCCCAGCATCTAAACAGCTGAGTCCACAAAATTACGGACGGACACGCGGACAGACGGACAAGTGCAATGCTTAATGCCTCCCACTTTGTTTGGGCACAAAAATGTAAATTGTCAATGACCCAATCTATGAAAAGGTCCCTTTAATCTTAATTTGAAAAAATAACACCCTTATTACTTTTTAATCTGCACAATGTGTAGATTTTGATGTTTTTCAGATATAACGAAAAGAGCATTAACCTTGTTGAATTGGTTAAAACACATGAAAAACAGTTGTGACCACATAACAAATATATACACATACTATTATAGTCGAGATATATATTCAAATTATTTGTGTGATAATGGCATTCCTTTTGCTCTTTACTGACTCCTAAACAAAACATTGGCCTGGACCATCAAATGAACACTTTCTTGTGGATAGTCAACTGTAACGTGAATTACGCACGGTCAACTAACTAACATAACACCAGTTTCACAGCTGACAGTATAACCGTCAAAACAATTACACATATATCTGGTGGTGAGTATTGAGTAATTTATCCTGTTTCACAGCTAACCCCAGAATATCCAGGCGGACAGTTACGCATATATCGGTTGGTATTTACGCTATGTACCTGTATCACAGTTGACCTCGGTATATCCAGGCAGACAGAGGCACACATATCGGTTGGTATTTACTCTATTTACCTGTTTCACAGTTGACCCCGGTATGTCCAGGCGGACAGAGGCACACATATCGGTTGGTATTTACTCTATTTACCTGTTTCACAGTTGACCCTGGTATATACAGGCAGACAGAGGCACATATATCGATTGGTATTTACTCTATTTACCTGTTTCACAGTTGACCCCGGTATGTCCAGGCGGACAGAGGCACACATATCGGTTGGTATTTACTCTATTTACCGGGTTTACAGTTGACCCTGGTATATCCAGGCGGACAGAGGCACATATATCGATTGGTATTTACTCTATGTACCTGTGTCACAGTTGACCCCGGTATATACAGGCGGACAGTGGCACACATATCCGTGGCTTTAATGTTGTTGTATTTTCTTTTGCTTTTTCACACGCATTTTAGGGAAAAAACATATTTTTACATCCCATTTAATTATTGTTCGACTTGTCGAAAATAATTTGATACATTGTTGTAATCATTGCTATGCTATCACTACTTTGACATTTTGATGATACATGTATAATAATTGCATTGCATTATCTATTAAACATCTATGTCATCGGAACAATATCTATTGTATCAAGGCAAAACGCCGTCTTCCGCATATATCCGAACATTATGTACTGCACTGACAATTTATGAAGTACAGTGTACTCCCTTAATACTGAATTCCCTATGTGGCCTGTCGTGGGAAAACCGGGCTTAATGCGTGTGCGTAGTTTTGTCCCGAATTAGCCTGTGCTAATTCGGGACAGTGGATGCATGTTTAGAAAATACCATAAAAGCGGAAAGTGCCGTTCCGCATTAGCCTGTGGGGACTGCACAGGCTAATTCGGGACGACACTTTACGCACATGCATTAAGCCCGGTTTTTCCACTACACGCCTAACATGTTTCTAACAAGAACGCACTCTTCCGTTCCTAGTAGCGGTTTAGCAACTGTACCTGAAACAGCATTGGGCTTAATGCCAGGTATGTCCTTAATGACGTTCATGACATCCTCAGCTTTCAGACCAAAATCTTCTGCACTAAACTCTATCGTGGCCAGTGTCGTGGTTGCGGATGTCGTGTTCGACGGTTTCTTCTTCTCGACCTTCACCTTCTTTTTGAATTTTGATTTGACCTCGCCTATCAGACTCCCGTTTCTGAAATTACAAAAAAATAACGTTCACATGTAACATTGTAGGATATGACAAAATTTGAGAATACTACATGTCCTACAACTATAGAATGCAGTGTTAAATTTAAATAACGTATAACAAACTGAAAAAATGTAAAAGAAAACAAAGCAACAACAACAACAACCAAACAAACAAAACAACGTTTCATTGACCAATATCTAATTTTGTTTGCGACCGAGAACTTTCATAATTTTGGGACCAGAGGACAGTCATGAAGAAGACGCTATTTAAACTAAATAATGTATGATAAAGTTACGATAATGTTAAATATATCACAAGTAATGCAAGTAAAACTCTTTTAATAAATGCATAAATTGCAGTGACCATATATTACACGACATGCACGACTATTCTTACCGAAAACCAAGGACTGTTGTTCCAACGTACATGTCCTTTAATTTACTGTTCTTGAACTGATCATCGTACTGAAATAATAAATACATTTATATGGACATAATCACGTCCATGATAGAGTGCAGGGGAGGTTATAAACTCATAGTAATAAACACAAGCTTAGCTAGTTTTGCCATTCCATTTATAATACATGTTGATAAGCTTCTTTGAAAGGCTGTAAATCGAGGTGCAATGTTTATTCAATCAAACTAGACTGCTGCATAAGAACAAAGTATGTGTGTACGCGTATATATGACACTAACAATGATGAATTGTAAGGGAACTGATTTTGTAGTAGTTCCTAAGTCAACTAGGCCAAAGAGATTCGCAGTTGGTCTCTTGTAGATTTATATTAAAATAAATATCGTTTATGCACCGACTCCAATGCATCTGCCAGTTCTATATATAATTATGTTGTCTGGTATTTTGCTGTGTTGATTCATAACCTTCTGCTTCAGTTCTGCAGTGTCGTCTGATCTTTCTCAGCAGATTTGTTGACTACATACCTTATAATTCACTTCTGCAGAGTATGTCACCAGGCATTTCTCAGCAGATAGTTGACTACATACCTTATAATTCATTTCTGCAGTGTCATCTGGCATTTCTGAGCAAATTTGTTGATGGCTTTTGTTCTGTTTTAGTTAGGAAACGGTCGCCATGTGTTTTTAATATATTTTGAGTACAGGCCTTGTGCTCCAGTTATTGAGCGTCAAACTGGTATTTTTCAAAAAATGTTTGAATGCATACCTTTGGTTGCTGTTTCTCTGCTGTCGTCGGGTGTTTCGCAGATTATTGGTTGAGTACCTACCTTCTGATTCAATTCATCAGCAATTACGTCGATTTGGAGTTAATGAGCGTTCGAGACATTGAGTGTTTACCTTTTTCTCCAGCTCCGCGGCGGTGGTCTGGTATTTCTTAGATGATTGGTTGAGGTAATCAGCGTCGAAATCTTTTCCAAGCAGCGTCACCTCGCTGTTGACCTCGCCTATCAGACTCCCGTTTCTGAAATTACAAAAAAATAACGTCCACATGTAACATTGTAGGATATGACAAAATTTGAGAATACTACATGTCCTACAACTATAGAATGCAGTGTTAATTTAAATAACGTATAACAAACTGAGAAAATGTAAAAGAAAGCAAAACAACAACAACAAACAAACAAACAAACAAAACAACGTTTCATTGACCAATATCTAATTTTGTTTGCGACCGAGAACTTTCATAATTTTGGGACCAGAGGACAGTCATGAAGAAGACGCTATTTAAACTAAATAATGTATGATAAAGTTACGATAATGTTAAATATATCACAAGTAATGCAAGTAAAACTCTTTTAATAAATGCATAAATTGCAGTGACCATATATTACACGACATGCACGACTATTCTTACCGAAAACCAAGGACTGTTGTTCCAACGTACATGTCCTTTAATTTACTGTTCTTAAACTGATCATCGTACTGAAATAATAAATACATTTATATGGACATAATCACGTCCATGATAGAGTGCAGGGGAGGTTATAAACTCATAGTAATAAGCACAAGCTTAGCTAGTTTTGCCATTCCATTTATAATACATGTTGATAAGCTTCTTTGAAAGGCTGTAAATCGAGGTGCAATGTTTATTCAATCAAACTAGACTGCTGCATAAGAACAAAGCATGTGTGTACGCGTATATATGACACTAACAATGATGAATTGTAAGGGAACTGATTTTGTAGTAGTTCCTAAGTCAACTAGGCCAAAGAGATTCGCAGTTGGTCTCTTGTAGATTTATATTAAAATAAATATCGTTTATGCACCGACTCCAATGCATCTGCCAGTTCTATATATAATTATGTTGTCTGGTATTTTGCTGTGTTGATTCATAACCTTCTGCTTCAGTTCTGCAGTGTCGTCTGGTCTTTCTCAGCATATTTGTTGACTACATACCTTATAATTCACTTCTGCAGAGTATGTCACCAGGCATTTCTCAGCAGATAGTTGACTACATACCTTATAATTCATTTCTGCAGTGTCATCTGGCATTTCTGAGCAAATTTGTTGATGGCTTTTGTTCTGTTTTAGTTAGGAAGCGGTCGCCATGTGTTTTTAATATATTTTGAGTACAGGCCTTGTGCTCCAGTTATTGAGCGTCAAACTGGTATTTAAAAAAAATATTTGAATGCATACCTTTGGTTGCTGTTTTTCTGCTGTCGTCGGGTGTTTCGCAGAATATTGGTTGAGTACCCTTCTGATTCAATTCATCAGCAATCACGTCGATTTGGAGTTAATGAGCGTTCGAGACATTGAGTGTTTACCTTTTTCTCCAGCTCCGCGGCGGTGGTCTGGTATTTCTTAGATGATTGGTTGAGGTAATCAGCGTCGAAATCTATTCCAAGCAGCGTCACCTCGCTGTTGATCTCCTTGGTAACTAAATAAATATGGTAATTGTTTGACAATGTTATCCTCAAGAAGGTGAATTCATTACTTATATATAAAGTAGGCCCTACGTATTGTAAAGAGTGCCGAAATATATATAAAGTAACAAAATAAAATAAAGTTTCATACAAACATGTATTGTTAAAAAGAGTTAGCGGAAGTCTTCATGGTGTATCATTACAATGCTGTAATGTTTTATCGAAATTTTTACGTCATGTGCTGTGTGCACTCGTAACATAGTTTCACATAATAACAATTCGAAAGCTTTGTCATTTTAAGATACGCCATAAGTAGTTGTTACGAAACACTTGAATGATATTTAAGGAAAACGGAATGTGTGGTATTTTGCCGTATTTTGCCAGGATGACATTACGTAAATACGATACGGAAAAATGCCGTGTACAGTGTATTTAATAGAAACACGCTTGAATTACACCAAGTGAACACTCCTTTTACTTAAAAATTGCCTTAGCTGAGACATTGTATTTCTGATATAAATGCAGCATGTGCCATATATAGATGTATGCATGTGTACAAACTTTAAAGAGACACAACGTTGTCTAAACCTTAAATACATAAACTACAAACACGCATTACGACCAGAAGCGTTTATCTAAGACAATGGACATAATGTACGCCATTGGGCCTGTTAGTGTAGATGATTTCCCTCTACATTAGGCCTCTATGGGCCTCTATAAAATTGTACACAATGGCATGTATTGTATATTATCTTACCAACAAATAACATTTAAGGCTTGTTCGACATTAAATTAAAACATTTTTCAAGACCAGCATGCTCCAACATGGCTAGGAAATAAATTTTAGTCCAGTTTGTAGATCAGTTATTTGTTTAATATGTAAACTACTTAAAAAATAAACATGGAACATAAAGAAAATAATATTGAAGCCTCTTTTAAATGTATGTTGTAAGTGTCGAAGTGACATAGACACTAAAGCTTTTCAACGACATTTCGATTCGTCAGAATAATGGCATACCAATTTGCTTTTATGTTTAGAGTCCTCGGGCTGGTAGGTTTTCTGACGCTTGAACGGAAAACAAAATTTGACAATTTAAAAAATCGGAAAAGGTATACAAACTTTTAACAAAAAATTGACTTTTAGGTGTTATTAACAATATTTGTAAAAATAGTGTGCAACTAGTCAAATTACACAGTTAAATACTCTCTTAAAGTAGATTCCCAAAATGAAGATGATATATAACAATTTTGCAGGTAGACATTTGCTTTAGCTTGGACCACTACCATTAATAAGTTGTAAAGGAAAAATGTTGTTTGTTTTCTTCTGCCTGGTTGGTAGGTTTTGAAAAATCATGGGGACGATTAACACATAATAAAATGTGTATGGCCAGTGTTCCGTACACTGGTTAAGCATCATCCCTTTATAAGTAATTTTTGCTATTGTATGTTGATCAAATTATGTCCATGATTATTTTGTTGAGTGTATCAAAGAACGCCCGATGAGCCGAGATTGCTCTGTCTGCTGTGTAAGTATACGTTTAATAGTTACGAATGCTTCTCAAAAATCATACCTTCGATTTCCACATATTCTATCGGCTGATTGGATCCACCTACAGTTATAACAAATAGAAAGTTAACAATAACACCAACACCAGCACTAATGGTATAACAACATCAACAAATACTACCACTTCTAATATTATCATTGCAAATACACCTACTACTGCTGCAACAACAACCACAGTATCAACTACTACTAGTACTACTACTACTACTACTACTACTACTACTTCTACTACTATTACTTCTACTACTTCTACTACCACTACTATTACTACTACTACTACTACTGCTACTACTACTACTACCACTACTACCACTACTTTTACTACTACTACTACTTTTATTACTACTAGTACTATTACCACTACTACTACAACTACTACTACTTACCACTACTACTACTACTATTACTACTTTATTACTACTAGTACTATTACCACTACTACTACAACTACTACTACTTACCACTACTACTACAACAACTACTACTACTACTACTACTACTACTTCTACTACTACTACTACTTCTACTACTACTTCTACTACTACTACTACTACTACTACTACTACTACTACTACTACTACTACTACTACTACTTCTACTACTAATACTACTACTACTTCTACTACTTCTACTACTACTACTACTACTACTACTACTACTACTACTACTACTACTTCTACTACTTCTACTACTACTACTACTAATACTAATTCTACTTCTACTACTATTACTACTACTACTACTACTACTACTACTACTACTACTACTACTACTTCTACTACTACTACTACTACTACTACTACTACTACTACTACTACTACTACTACTACTACTACTACTCCTACTACTACTACTACTACTACTACTACTACTACTTCTACTACTACTACTACTTTTACTACTACTACTACTACTACTACTACTACTACTACTACTACTACTACTATTTCCACTACTACTACAACTACTACTACTTACCACTACTACTACTACTACTACTACTACTACTACTACTTCTACTACTACTACTACTACTACTTCTACTACTACTACTACTACTACTACTACTACTACTACTACTACTACTACTACTATAGTGAACCTGACAATAATAACCACGACTTAAGAATCAGGCCACTTAATACCAACCGGCAAAGGTTTCAACGGCCATTCAGTGTATGCTTTTATGCTCAACATTCAAATTATTGCAATAACAGAATGTACGTATGTACCGGTTTGTATTTAACGCCCCGAATGTAAATAGGAAGGCCACTCATGTAGCTGGTTAATTTTTCTTCCACGACGCTATTATTTTCAGATTTTTGTTTTCGTTTTAAGTATAGATACGTGAATTACACGGCTTGAAAAAGCAACTCATCATATAAATCTCGGTCTCATCATAGTCACTGCAAGCGTATATACTCAGATGGTCCAATATCTTTTTTTTTTGCATTTTATCTACATACGGGGCGATTAAGGGGAGCAATACAGTTCTGAAAACAGTCAATAAACATACATGTAAAATCAAATATCATCAAATGAACGTGACCTGGGGTTTACTCGTTTACAGAGGTGTTCGCTTCTATCATATTGTCCGTTATTCCTTACTCATGCAGAAACCCGATTTGGACGTTTTATGTTAATATGGTACCAATAGGAAAGAATTGAAATTCCACAAAATACCTTGTGCGAAGTAACCAAGGTCATCTTTAAAAGCCCCGTTCACATTGCCGATCAGTTCAACTGTACTGTCCCGATCGTCCAAATTCTCCGACCATTCTCGATCGACTGCTTGATTGGGCCTCGTCAACAAATAAGCCAGCCGACCAAGGCATACCAACCAGATCATTTGCCCGGAGAGAGTCTGACCAGGGACCCGTCTTATTAAACATCGTAGGGCATGTTTACATACGATACAATTTTTGAAGAAGCATATATGCTAAGCACCAACATCTTTGATTACTTTATTTCAGTAATTCTATTCATTTCCTTGGTATCTTTCACATGTCCTTTATTTCAGGAACATACTGATCATACATGTGTATTTTTTAAAAAACTACAAAATTCAGTCGTAACTTAAACTTGTCGTAAGATCTTGATAAGACAGGGCCCAGTTCCGGATCGCTTGATCGGGCTTGATCGGGCTGATCATCTCGGCAATGGGAACGGGGCTTAACCGGTGTGAACACAATGAGAAGTAATAAACTACACTGTATTAACAATACCAACCGCCCAGAGTGAACGTGATGATGGTGCCGACGATGGCGCCGAGGATCAGTACACATGTCACTGCCATTATCAGTTGTGGGAATCGGCGTCGGCGGTCGGATGTTTGTCTGTATTTCCTACGCGAGATGTAAAAAATTGTTTGCTTAGGTCAATAAATATAATTATACTGAATAACTTGCGATTGGAACTCTGTTAAACGGGATGTTGGTTTGCAATTAATGCTTCCAGGTCCGGGTAGGCGTCACATTTTGTAAAAAGGGAAAGTAATGAAATGAATACAATGACTGCCCATCTAGCGTAGTGGTTGGTACACTCACTTCTCACCTAGACTGCCCGGGTTCACTCCTCACTCGGGCCAAGTGAGTTTGGTTGATGGTCACCATACCGGACAGGTGGGGTTTCCTCCGGGTACTCCGGCTTCCCCCCACAGCACAAGACCACACCAAAATTTAAAATATTTCAGTGAAAAGATAAATATCTGGAAATTTTAGCTATGATTCAAAATTCGTCTCAACTTCGATGATTCTAAACGTTAATTAGGCAGGGGTGCTGGGACACACCGCGGGTCCTCACATAATGCAGCTTCGGCGCGGAATACAAAACAGTTATGTGGAATGTTGTGTGCGATACAATATTTGATGCAAATGTGACATGTTAAGTTTCAAGTGAATACCTTATATACTTTTAAAATTAGAGGAGTGACCGAAACTTCATCTTGAAAATTTAAGTAGAAAGAGGCAAAACTTTGTCAAAATACAAAACAGAGTTATGGGGATTGTTTAACATAATGTTCGATGACACGATGATAATGACATGGTGACGATTGTGCGATGGTACGATGACGATGGTACGATGACGATGGTACGATGACAATGGCACGCTGACGATTGCACACTGACGATGGCACTTTAGTAGGATTACGATAACACGATGGCACGATGACGATGAAACCATGGTGCGATGATACGATGACGATGGCGCGATAGTACGATGACGATGGCACGATGACGATCGTGTGATGGCATGGTGACGATGGTTCGATGGTACGATGACGATGGCTACTAAAGAAATAATGTTTGATTTATCGGCCAATAAACAACGATATTGAGTTCTGATGAGTGAAAATTAAACCACGAGGGCGTTAGCCCGAGTTGTTTAATATACGCGCATCAGAACGAAAACTCGTTGTTCATTCACATATAAACAACGATAAAGCAAAAATTATTTTTATTCTAACATGACCTGACAACCTTTTCTGCAATTACTATGCGAACTATATTTTTCAGTTTCGGAACTATTATTTCACGTGGTTTATTGGGTATTTAACAACGATAGTTTTATTCTGTGCCTATAGAAACATCTGCGCTTGTCATGTTAGAATATAGAACACTCAACCGAGATATGACTGGTTCCGAGCACAGATAGTATATAAAAACAAAAACGTGGACACCGTAAAATCCTAGCGTTATTTATTTGTATTTATCTATTGTTTTTCATTTTAACTCTTAATATATATATTTTAACCAATTAAGCAAATGTATGTGTCAGTTTTTAGAATAATTAAATTAAATCAAATTGTTCTCAAAATAAATCCTAAGTATAGAAGGATTTCGCTCGTGGTGGCAGTGGTTACTGAAGACCGCTAAGGGGAAGTAACCGCTGTGAGGAGTATACAATGGAAACAACTTATTATCTTCAAATGTTAATAGCAATACATATTTACATTGAACGGTGATATTTCCTAAATATTGTTTGTTCAAACAAACATCTGCCTGCAGTTTTGTATGCCATAAATCAAGAATCAATTTTATGATTCTTTTCAGTAAGATAATGTTCACTCATAATATATAACTGAAAATAATACTGCACATATGTGTTCAATATAATTTAATCACAAATTCGTCCGAGGAAAATCATTGATGAAATTCAGTCTTCGAATAACTAACAATAAGTATTAGAAGCACAAATCCTTATTGTAGAACAGCGAAATATCAGAATGAGAGAATTATTACTTACATTTCTTTATTCCAAACTCTGTTTGATATATTTCATATTAATTCATATACGGGCCTATGACCGACTGCTTTGAAAATAAAAACAGACGATGTGCAGTGATATTCCTAACAAAAAATATCATTATACATGATTTTCGACATCTGAAGCAATTTTGCAAATAATAAATACAAATTGATCTTCCTATATTAATATCTAAAACTGACAAATGAGTGACTTCGGTTTTCACTTGTACTCGTATTTTCAGTTATTCATCGCACGCCTGAATACATCCGAATGACACTCAGTTCTCCCACACTGTACTCCTCCAAATATATGTTATTTATTATCATGATATTTTGTACATAACGTCACTTTTTTTGAAACGTTAAAATAAATATGTGTGCTCTTCAGTTCTTGAATGATGATTATTATTTCTTAATTATTAATTTAAAAAAAGAAAAGAGAGCAACAGAGCAACAGAGTATTTACACGGAGCTACTTTATTAACTAGCGCATTGTGCGTGTTCACATGCACAACTGTTTTAAAATATGTATGGGTACCATCTAGCAAGTACGTCCACATGCTCTGAACCCTCGAATCCTTCGTTGCGATAGTAACGGCTCTCATATGGCCCTTGATTTTCCAGGGGACACTGCAAAAATAACGACAGTGATATTGTCATAATAACAATCTGAAGTACTTTTAAACATTCCGCTGACCAGATACTGACCTTTAGAAAGTCATAATAAGAGACCTTATTCACTTACAGTTTCTTCTAACACACACTAAATGTATGGTCTAATTTGAATTTATCAGATAGAAAGGCACTTAAACATTCGTCATTCGTACGACGTCTTGTCAAACATGCAATGGGCTTCCTTATTAAATGGATTTGTTCACAGATTTTCGTATTTTTGAAAAATGCCGTTCAATATCTTACTAACTGTAAAAACTAAAACATCTTGAATAACAAAAACAAATATTAATTAAAGAAAAATAGTAATTTTAAAATATTCCTTCGCCGAGACTCAAACCTACAATCGTGGGGATATTACATTGATGATACTGAATGTTAACCCTATGTAAGAGATACGCGTGTTTTAAAAATACCGGGGAAAAGCGTTAAAAACGCTTTATAATTTTATCTATTTCAAATGATGATTTTTCATAAATAACACTATATTTCGAAAATATGTTTTGTCAGGAGTATTATTTAGATTTCTTATATAAAATGCATTTTTATATTTGGGATCTATGACAAAATAAAAGAAATTTTCAATTTTCCAATCTGTGAACATGTCCCTTTAATGGCGCTAATGCATTCAGGAGGAAACCCTGTCAGACTGAGGCGTCTGTCAGATTACCAGGACGGTGTAAACAACAAAAGTACCTTATGTGATAGATTTTGATTCCGTTATAATATTGAGTCTATATAAGTGTTTATCCATAACACTGCGTTTGCCCAATGGTACGAAAATGGGGCGCATTTGATACAGTATAGTACAACATTGCGATACATCAAGGAAGTTATCTTTTAAATAGTAGTACAGGCTAATCTAGGACAACACTTTTCGCTCATGCATTAAGCCCGGTATTTCCACGACACGCCTCATTTAATTTAAACCCAACCTCCTCGACGATCTATGTGGCATTAAAGTAAATTGTGAGCGTGTGACATACCGTCTATAGGATGGTGCAACTCGCGGCAATTTTAAGTTGTCATATTATTTCAACACATGTACAATAGACAATAGTACACATAGACAATTATTCGTTGACAAGACTGACTGTTTTGAACCTTGATTGCTTTAAAGAGTGTAGGTACGATCTTTCGCATCAATTATTTCAAAATATGCGGATGAAAGTGACAAAATGACATGAAAGCAGACAAAAAAAAATTAGTGTTTTGTAAGCTTAAACAACTGTCCATTCAACATATATACGTGTATTGGAGCAGCCGAAAACTTTTTTGTAATTAAAATAATAGCCAATCATGCTCTCTACAGCAAAATTTGGTCTTAATTTCAATTCCCTTGTTAATGGACTTCATTTGATTATCTGCATTTATGCAACTGTCTGTTCTAAGATAGTACATACACATTTTAATGATATAATAAAAATCATGGTTTGATTTTCAGTGGGGCAATGACTATTCGTGACTCCGCTTAACAATCGGTTGGCAATGACTGTCCTTGACACCGCTAAACAATCGATAGGCAATGACTTTTCGTGACTCCGCTTAACAATCGACAGGCAATGACTATCAGTGACTCCGCTTAACAATCGACAGGAAATTACTATCAGTGACTCCGCTTAACAATCGGCAGGCAATTACAATCAGTGACTCCGCTTAACAATCGACAGGGAATGACTATGCGTGACTCCGCTTAACAATCGTAAGGCAATGACTATCAGTGACTCCGCTTAACAATCGACAGGCAATGACAGTCCGTGACTCCGCTTAACAATCGACAGGCAATGACTATCAGTGATTCCGCTTAATAATCGACAGGCAATGATTGTCAGTGAATCCGCTAAAAAATCGGCAGACAATGACTGTCCGTTGCTCCGCTTAACAATCGGCAGGCAATGGCTATCAGTGACTCCGCTTACCAATCGGCAGGTAATGACTGTCCGTGACTCCGCTTAACAATCGACAGGCAATGACTATCAGTGACTCCGCCTAACAATCGACAGGCAATGACTATCAGTGACTCCGCTTAACAATCGGCAGGCAATTACTATCAGTGACTCCGCTTAACAATCGGCAGGCAATGACTGTCCGTGATTCCGCTTAACAAGCGACAGGCAATGAATGTCCGTGACACCGATTAACAAGCGACTGGCAATGACTATCAGTGACTCCGCTTAACAATTGCCAGGCAATGACTATCAGTGACTCCGCTTAACAATCGACAGGCAATGACTATCAGTGACTCCGCTTAACAATCGACAGGCAATGACTATCAGTGACTCCGCTTAATAATCGACAGGCAATGATTGTCAGTGAATCCGCTAAAAAATCGGCAGACAATGACTGTCCGTGGCTCCGCTTAACAATCGGCAGGCAATGGCTATCAGTGACTCCGCTTACCAATCGGCAGGTAATGACTGTCCGTGACTCCGCTTAACAATCGACAGGCAATGACTATCAGTGACTCCGCCTAACAATCGACAGGCAATGACTATCAGTGACTCCGCTTAACAATCGGAAGGCAATTACTATCAGTTTCTCCGCTTAACAATCGGCAGGCAATGACTGTCCGTGATTCCGCTTAACAAGCGACAGGCAATGAATGTCCGTGACTCCGATTAACAAGCGACTGGCAATGACTATCAGTGACTCCGCTTAACAATTGCCAGGCAATGATTATCAGTGACTCCGCTTAACAATCGACAGGCAATGACTATCAGTGACTCCGCTTAACAATCGGCAGGCAATGACTATCAGTGACTCCGCTTAACAATCGACAGGCAATGACTGTCCGTGACTCCGCTGAACAATCGACAGGCAATGACTGTCCGTGACTCCGCTTAACAATCGACAGACAATGACTGTCCGTTACTCCGCTTAACAATCGGCAGGCAATGACAATCAGTGACTCCGCTTAACAATCGTCAGGCAATGACTGTCCGTGATTCCGCTTAACAAGCGACAGGCAATGACTATCAGTGACTCCGCTTAACAATCGACAGGCAATGACTATCAGTGACTCCGCTTAACAATCGACAGGCAATGACTATCAGTGACTCCGCTTAACAAGCGACAGGCAATGACTATCAGTGACTCCGCTTAACAATCGGCAGGCAATGACTATCAGTGACTCCGCTTAACAATCGACAGGCAATGACTGTCCGTGACTCCGCTTAACAATCGACAGGAAATGACTGCCCTTGACTCCGCTTAACAATCGACAGGCAATGAATGTCCTAGACTCCGCTGAACAATCGACAGGCAATGACTGTCCTTGACTCTACATAACAATCGACAGGCAATGACTCTACGTGACTCCGCTTACCAATCGACAGGCAATGACTATCAGTGACTAAGCAACAGGCAATGACAATCAGTGACTCCGCTTAACAATCGGCAGGCAATGACTATCAGTGACTCCGCATAACAATCGACAGGCAATGACTGTCCGTGACTCCGCTTAACAATCGACAGGCAATGACTGTCCTTGACTCCGCTTAACAATCGACAGGCAATGACTGTCCGTGACTCCGCTGAACAATCGACAGGCAATGACTGTCCGTGACTCCGCTTAACAATCAACAGACAATGACTGTCCGTGACTCCGCTTAACAATCGGCAGCCAATGACTATCATTGAGTCCGCTTAACAATCGACAGGCAATGACTATCAGTGACTCCGCTTAACAATCGAGAGGCAATGACGATCCGTGACTCCGCTTAACAATCGACAGGCAATGACTATCAGTGACTCCGCTTAACAGTCGACAGGCAATGACTGTCCGTGACTCCGCTGAACAATCGACAGGCAATGACTGTCAGTGACTCCGCTTAACAATCGGCAGACAATGACTATCAGTGACTCCGCTTAACAATCGACAGGCAATGACTATCAGTGATTCCGCTTAACAATCGACAGGCAATGACTATCAGTGACTCCGCTTAACAATCGACAGGCAATGACTATCAGTGACTCTGCTTAACAATCGACAGGCAATGACTATCAGTGACTCCGCTTAGCAATCGGCAGGCAATGACTATCAGTGACTCCGCTTAACAATCGACAGGCAATGACTGTCCGTGTCTCCGCTTAACAATCGGCAGGCAATGACTGTCCGTGACTCCGCTTAACAATCGACAGGCAATGACTGTCCGTGATTCCGCTTAACAATCGAAAGGCAATGACTGTCCTTGACTCCGCTTAACAATCGACAGGCAATGCCTGTCCTAGACTCCGCTGAACAATCGACAGGCAATGACTGTCCGTGACTCCGCTTAACAATCGACAGGCAATGACTGTCCGTGACTCCGCTTAACAATCGAAAGGCAATGACTGTCCTTGACTCCGCTTAACAATCGACAGGCAATGACTGTCCTAGACTCCGCTGAACAATCGACAGGCAATGACTGTCCTTGACTCTGCTTAACAATCGACAGGCAATGACTGTCCGTGACTTTGCTTAACAATCGACAGGCAATGACTGTCCGTGAATCCGCTCAACAATCGGCAGTCAATGACTATCAGTGACTCCGCTTAACAATCGACAGGCAATGACTATCAGTGACTCCGCTTAACAATCGATAGGCAATGACTATCAGTGACTCCGCTTAACAATAGCCAGGCAATGACTATCAGTTACTCCCCTTAACAATCGGCAGGGATCATATCCTCCACACAGCTCCTTAGAAAAATATTAGCAGTATTTTTCATTATTTTTTTTTTTTGGGGGGGGGGGGGGGCGGAAATACCCAGTTACAGCCATCAACTTTTTTGAATTCAGTATCCGTATTATTGTAATACGTATTTTGATATTCCACGTTCAACGAACAGGGCTTTATTATTTTTTATTTTTTTTTACTTTTTCGCACCACTTTTGCCATCCCCAAAGCACTTGCTTTGGTTTTAGTACATATTTCCAGCCATTAAATGGTGAACTAACTTCCATTTAGTCATTCACTGTGACACTGAATGACATGCGCTTACAATAGAGTTATGTCCATATCGTTCTGCACGCATTTTGGCAGCGTTGGGTTGAACAATAAAAAAATCTCCATATTTCGGAGAGTTTTCTTTGTTTTTCGGAATTCAGCTTGCCCAGGAAAAGTGTGAGTAGGTTAATTGACCGCCCAATCTCATTAAAATCAAATCCAACGATCTGAAGGCATCGTATAACAGGTCACGTTCAAATGACCTTCCGAACAATAAAACATCAGCCCTGCTGCGCCCAATGAAATTGCCTTTTGAACAGCAATGTTTGGCCACGGTTTTTGAAAAGTGATGCATTTCCAGCTGGTCCTCGGGAATACATCATTTACAGTTAATGTTCACGTGGATAACAATGGATATGGTGGTTCCTTAGGCGAGTAAACATCCACAGTTTGCATTAATTTTGTGCATAGTTTTTGTCGTTTACATATAAAGTAATACCACAACATTTTGAAGGCAACAATTTGACAGGCTCGTGAAAAGGTCGTCTGAACGTGACCCCTAATGCGAAGTCATCCGATCCAGTCAGCGGATAAAATAGTAGCGTCAGACTGGAGATGGTGTTAACGAGATTGCTGACCACCGTGATATGACGGAAATACTGTTAAAAACGGCGAAAAATCCAAACAAACAAAGTCATTCACCGTGACTGTGAACGTGAATGACACGCGCTTACAATCGAGTTATGTCCATATCGTTCTGCACGCATTTTGGCAGCGTTATCTTAACTATATACTTATAGCGTTTTATGTATTAGACCAGAGTTGTTGATTTTTAGTTTTTTCGCTGCTGTATCTGTTCATCGTTCACTTTATTGACACGGAAAACTAGAATTCTGCAAGTCCAAAGTTCGGATCGAAAGTCTGATATGTCAAATGTTCGGCCAGAGTGAACTAGACAAAACAAAGTGTATTTGAAAAAGGTTAATGGCAAACATGGCAAGAAGGGATAATGGTCCCAATTTAAACCGCCCCACAAAATGCTAAACCTGCTAAACCGGAGTGTGTTTATAATTATATTGTCCATACCGGCAATACAAAACCGACCCATACTACCAATAATCTGTTTAGGTTTTTATTGATATATTGACTTATGATTTCCAGATATTATTATTTGCCCTCCATATCTTGATTATTATTATGTAATTATTATGTTGAAACAAGTGTTTATAAAAATTAACGAACAGAACATGTTTTATATTGAATCATTTCGCGTTACAAACCCAAAGTATACTTTAATACATTTCGAATTATATTTATGAATTAATGGATAGATAGATTTTTATTCATATTAAAACACATTTCACAACACATAACATTTAATATATACAACAATGGTATAACTTACATGTAGTTTATAAAACTTTCTAACATGTATAACTAACATATAATTGATAAAACTACATATGATCATGTTATCATTTCACTCGACACAAAGTGCATGAAATGATAATGCTATCATTTGACTCGACACACAGTGCATGAAATGATCAAGTTATCATTTTACTGGACAAACAGTGCATGAAATTATCATGTTATCATTTCACTCGACACACCGTACATGAAATGGTCATGTTATCATTTCACTAGACACACAGTGCATGAAATGATCATGTTATCAGTTTCCACAGTTTCTGCACAAAGCATGAAATATTTTAGTATCATCGCACATAACATATTGCTAACTTTTATTTAAAAATGTTAATTTGATATAAGTATTTAAGCAAACAAACATTGACACGAATTATGTTTACCAGACACACTTTAATTAAATTTATTTAATATTGACAAGTTTATTTTCTAATTACGAAATTAATTAATTTTCTTTAAAAACGCAATAAACGCAGGGGTACATTATTGCTTTTAAAAATAATTTCGCAATTTCGAAAGAGTATTTCGTGTTTACGAAAATACAATTTTAAGCAGGAAACAATATAAAAAGAAATACGGAATAGTTGTACTTCCATACGACATTCATTTTGTTTATACGACTTAGTATTATTAGGTCTTTACGCAATACCATTCGTTATTACGAAATAAAAGATAAATGTGTCCTGTCATTTTATGGGTACGTACATAACTAAGTTTGTTTTTATTAATATTTTAAACTCCAAACTGCCAATAAAATAATTTACTATACCACTATGCTGACTATCGGTCTAATACAAATGTGCCTGATATATTTTTATTATATCAGGTCGTTTATATTGTAACAACCTATAGGACGGAAAATGTCACGTCCGAATTACTACTCCACGTTTGATTTCTGTACACAGACATATTGTTTAATTCAAGTCTTACCAGTAATAGATAGCCTGTAAGATCAGTAAATCCTGTATATATTTTCACACAAACAATTCCAGGAATGAGATGCTATGATGAATCCAGCATTTGTTTTGCGTTCATTTTGTTACTGCCATTTTGACATTAAAGCATCGCATTGTAACGTATTTCTTTGGTACAAATGTTACTAAAGTATTTAATTTTGTTTATTGTTTATTGAAGTTATGTGTCTAAATATTGCATTTATAACTTGTAACAATAATGAGAAGTAATTATTCCCTTTATTTTATCCCGTTTATGTCGGGCATATTTTCTGCTGTTTAGCGAAGTGCTAGAACCAAGCTGGATTGATGAACTGTGTTATATTTATAAGAATGTCTTCATTATCAAGGCTAAATAGGATGAAGCAAATATTCCTTTTACATGCATAGATATGAAACAGTTGGATTGTATAACTTGTTCATATCGTATAAATCATATTATGTGTTTATGTTTGCGTATGACCGAATAACACTGTTGATGCTGGAAGTGCCTGCTCGATTCTGATTGGTTAAAAGTTAGATCCAGCATCCAGCTCCAGCATCAGTTGCTATAAAAGGCGCGCACAACCAGCCGAGATTATCATTCGATCATTCCAGAATCTTAATAAACATCATGAACGTTCAGGCCAAAACTCAAAAAGGTCAATAATTCGAATACAGCAGCGGTTACACGCCACAATCAAGTTTACCACATGAAACAGAAATACTTACAGACTTCTAATGAATATCTTGTTTTATCTATTTCAGTGTATTATACGGATCATTGTACGGCTGTGTCTGTGGCAGGTATTTATACGACTTCAAAGTTACTGTTTTTTTTCAACAAAACAAACAATTTGATACCAAGAACGTATATAGTTTATTATTTTTAATCGTGATAAATCACAAAAACGTTATTTTTTTTAAATATTCACATAATTTCAATACATTGTAAATCAAAGCGCTAAATGTCACTACACAGGATCTGTTTATGATGAGTATCAAACATTGTTTACCCAAAGGTGAAAATATTATAGTCAATAATGACACGATCTTGAAAATGTCAATTT
This sequence comes from Congeria kusceri, assembly GCA_027627225.1. NCBI lineage: Eukaryota > Metazoa > Mollusca > Bivalvia > Myida > Dreissenidae > Congeria > Congeria kusceri. Next base: position 18,801,581 of record CM051040.1, read on the forward strand.
CAATACACAACTCCAAAATGGCGTCTACAAATAAATCGGTGACGTGTGTTCTCTGATAAAATTCATCGTTGAAACCCATTTCAGCGTTTTCAGTATTACAGTCATTGAAGGAATTCCAAATCACTGGTAGTTCCGGGTCACTTTAAGATTAATGGTTCTGAAAATAATTGCAACCCTCCCAATTCGATTTTTATTAATTGGTGTTTGAACAGTAATACATTTGCAGTAAATCAGTTTCAACTATGTATGCTGATCAATGAACCGAAACGGAGTTTTATGAGTAATACATGTTGAAAAATCTACCTGAACACCGGTTGCAGAAACTAGGCTATGGTTTATTTATCGCCAAAAAACATCGAAAATGTCCCGTAAATGGGCACATTTATGGTATCAATTGGTAAATAAATGTATATTCTGTGCAATTTATACATAAGAAAACACCTGTTTTCCAAATTACTGCAGATAACAACAATTATATCAACACATGTGTATTGGGCTGTTCCGGGTCACTTGAACGCACATCATTGTTTAAGGGGGATATGTCAAGCAATGTCTTGTGTATATGCATTAAGGAATATCTCCATGGATTGGTTGGGTCAGTAGACTCAGGACAAATGAAATAGATTCAACAAAACAAACAATTTGATACCAAGAACGTCTTTAGTTAATTATTTTTAATAGTCATAAATAACAAAAACGTTTTTTTTTTAATATTCACATAAACCCGTACTTTGGTACTGATATGACGTCATCAATGGAACAATAAATCATCCATCATAAATATTTCAATACATTCAATATAAATGCACTAAAAGTCACTACACAGCATCAGTTTATGTTGAACAAAAAACATTTTTGCCAAAATTGAACACACTATAGTCAATATTGACACGCCCTCGAAAATGTTTTAATTTCGCAACTCCAAAATGGCGTCTGCAAACAGTTCGACGATTTGTGTTCTCCGATAAAATTAATCGTTGCAATATATTACAGGTTGCATTTTCAATATATTATGAATGAACATGCGTGTAATCTATGTATTTGTAGTGAAAACAGCTAATGTATCATTACGAAATGTTAATAATAAGGTATTATCCAGTCATTATATATTTAAAATCTAAGAACAGCGCTGATTTTTCTGAGCTGGCTTTTACACATTCACTTACAATGGAGGTATGGATTTCTAAACGTTGACTAAACGAAAACCGTTGTATGATTAATAGAACAAGAGGGCACTGAGGACCATAGGACGCTCACTTGAGACCTTGTAACCCAAATGAAATTTGCATCCCCGAGGCGTGGCTCATTTTTTATCCAAGGGGCATAATTTGAACAATCATGAACAAACCTCTGGGCCTTGTGGTTTCAGGTAAAAAAAATTAATGTCATTTTACTATTTAAGTCTATATAAACCATGTGAGCTCTGGGGATGAAGCCAGATTTTACCCCAGGGCATAATTTGAACAATCTTTGGAGAGGACCACTATGCAATGTTACATACCAAATATAGGCCTTGCCGTTTCATGGGAGAAGGTTTTTAATCATTTTGCTTTTTAAGTTTATATAAACCGTGTGACCCCCGGGGCGTGACCAGTTTTTACCCCAGGGGCATCATTTGAACAAAATTTGTAGAGGACCTCTATAGGATGTTACATACCAAATATGAAACCTCTATGCCTTGCGATTTCAGAGAAGATGAATTTTAAAATCATTTTGCTATTTAAGTCTGTATAAATAATGTGACCCCTGGGGTGGGGTCAGATTTGACCCATGGGGCATCATTTGAACAATCTTTGTAGAGGACCACTATAGGGTATTACGTACCCAATACGAAACCTCAGGGCCTTGCGGTTTCAGAGAAGGTTTTTAAAGACATTTTGCTATTTAAGTTTATCTAAACCATGTGACCCCCGGGGCGTGGCCAGTTTTGACCCCAGGGGCATAATTTGAACAATCTTTGTAGAGGACCACTATATGATGTTACATACCAAATAAGAAACCTCTGGGCCTTGCGGTTTCTGAGGAGAAGATTTTTAAAGTCATTTTGCTATTTAAGTCTATATAAATCATGTGACCCCCGTGGCGTGGCCAATTTTGACCCCAGGGGCATAAATCGAACAACATTTCTAGAGGACCACTATAGGATGTTACATACCAAATATGAAACCTCTGGGCCTTGCGGATTCAGAGAAGACAAATTTAAAAGACATTTTGCTATTTAAGTTTATATAAACCATGTGACCTGGCCAGTTTTGACCCCAGGGGCATCATTTGAACAATCTTCATAGAGGACCACTATAGGATGTTACATACCAAATATGAAACCTCTGGGCCTTGTGGTTTCAGAGAGAAATATTTTAAATACATTTTGCTATATATTCTATATAAACCATGTGACCCCCGAGGCGTGGCCTTTTTTGACTCCGGAGGCATAATTTGAACAAACTTTATAAAGGACAACTAAAGGATCTTACACACCAAATATGAAATCTCTGGGCCTTGCAGCTTCAGAGGAGAAGAGTTTTAAAGTCATTTTGCTAAATATACTTTATAAACAATGTGACCCCCGTGGCATGGCCAGTTTTGACCTCAGGGGCATATCTTTGTAGAGGACCACTATAAGATATTACATACCAAATATGAAACCTCTGGGCCTTGCGGTTTCCGAAAAGAAGAATTTTAAAGTTTAGACTTTTTAAATCTAGTTTTAGCTCTTTTGATATACATATGCAGCGGACCGTAACGATTTGAACAACTTTGAAAGAGGGTCACCCAATGAACATTCCTGTGAAGTTTTGAGAAAATCTGCCAAGTGGTTTAGCAGGAGATGTCATTTGAATGAAAAGTTGACAACGGACGTACGGACGACGGACAATTGACGATCACAAAAGCTCACCATGAGCACAAAATGTAGTCTTTATCACGATAACGGTCCAAATTGTTGACGGCATACGGACGACGGACGACGCAGGAGAGCTCCCCTTTACCAATAGCTCACCGAGCACTACGTGCTCAGGTGAGCTAAAAATGCCCCGACCCTAGAACATTTTATTGGGTTTGTCAGACTGATTTTTGTTTTATTTACCTTTTTCAATAATTAAATGTGTTTTTGGATAAATAAGTGTTTTGTTTTGATATTATCAACTTATACACAATGTTTAAGGATGTTACTGATATGTTTTGAATATTTATTCAATTTTAGAATCTTCAGGTTGACCATTTAGCGGTGGGGGGAAAGCCAGGGGAATTTGACAAATTGTGTTTTGGGGGTCTGAATCCTCACCTGGAGCCAAGCATTTTGTCTATAACCCTTCAATGGGAGACGCTTAATTGGTGTATCAAATTAATTGGATTTAAATTCCGAACGAAGTATATTTGCCGGGACCCGGCATCACTCTGCGTTTCGAATTCCCGCCTACAGTAATTGCTTTAAGTCTAAAGTCATGTATATGCCCGCCGTCCCCCCTGTGGGGAAATATTGATAGGTGCATCAAGCTTGCCATCCAAGTTATAAAACATGTCACATACTCTTGGTTTTAAAACACGCATAACATCTCATGTTACACCATAAATGGAAACGCATGTGTGCAAGACCCAGTATTGGGATATAATAGTAATGTATATCCCGTTAAAACATTCACAAGTGGTTTCTTTTTTTTCCCCATCCTGTATTGTTTTGAATGCATCAGGTAGTGTTGATTTACTGTGCATTTGCGCAACAATACCTTTTTCTTCAACACGCAATTCTAAAATATTTAGATAACAAGGGGGCCATGATGGCCCTAAACGCTCACCTGAGAACTGGTACAGATGAAGACCATACTGTTGTGACAGGTTTAAAAATTAAGGTATCTGAACAATACGCAGAGGGGGATAGGATCAATTTGATTTTGATCGGTTAGTGCAATGGGCTAACTAAAGTGTGAGTTGGGTAGTGGATGTGCGGGTTTTTTGCTAATGGTTCTCAAATCAGTTTCTCGATATTCTTACCTGACCCTTTTTCATTAAGTCATTGACAATTCTGGAAAATGCAGAAACAGTAGATTTTGATGTCTTTTTCGCAAGCAGTTTTGGAGAACTAGTTGCAATGCGATAATTGCGATGGCTGTGCTATGTGGTAAAGTTTTGCTGTTTCTTTGATAAATTTCTGTCCAATGATGATAAATGACGTTAATGCAGGCTCAGAAGACATCAATGTTGCAAGTACAAATAACTGCAGGCGAAGTCTTGCAACTGTTGGAAATCAATTTTATCAATAAACTTTTATGGTCATGCGCAAACTGTGTAAGTTTGGTCAATATTGAATCAAAACTCGTGTGTGCAAGCCAATCATTGCTAACTTGTTGATGTTTTTTTTCCAATCACAAGGGGTAATAACTCTGGTGTTTCTGGCCCGTTCATAGACAAACTTTACACGATTGGTGAAGATTGGATGAAAAATGAATTCTCTATCCTGCATAATGTCCTTTTTTTCATAAACAAAGGGCAATAACTCTGGTGTTTGACAAACGATCTGGTCCATTTTTTGAGTCGCCTGAGATCTAATGGTCATACACAAACTGTGAAAGTTTGGTTAAGATTGGATGGAAAATAAAGTCTATATGTTGCAAAAGGGCATTTTGCACTTTTTTGCATGAAAAAGGGGCAATAACTCTGGTGTTTCTCCTGTGATCTGACCCAATAACAATCCCATTCGAGATTTTATGGTCATACACAAACTGAGCAGGTTAAGTGAAGACTGAATGAAAAATGAAGTCTTTATCGCAATAACGGTCCAAATTGTTGACGGCATACGGACGACGGACGATGGACGACGGACGACGCCGGAGAGGTCCCCTATACCAATAGCTCACCGAGCACTTTGTGCTCAGGTGAGCTTACAAAAGAAAGAAAAAAAGTTGCTCCCACCGGGGATCGAACCTCAGACCTCTAGATCAAAAGGCTACCCCCTTAACCACACGGCCATCCAACTTTTATATATGGGGATGCATTATATATTTTATTATATGATTCTATAATTTATGTAAGCGATCCACGTGTTGTCAGCAATTTTAACGAAAACAACAGAAACACTTCAAATTATTTCATCGTTTAGCGTTACAAACGCTTTATGATTTTCTAAATTTCCACTTATGATTACTCATTAACAAAACGGTATTTATAGTATATTTATATGTCCTTAGTGTTATTTCGCTATTTATATATGCTATTCTTTCATTGTGGGAATCTGTGACAAAAAGTTGGAAAATTGTCAGTTGGCCAATCTGTGAACTGGTCCCTTTAAATAAATAAATACTCTAAACTAATGAACCCACAATTAAAACAAATTATACTGAAAACAATTTTGTTTTCAGACAAATTGCCTGCTTCGCAATGGTGGCTCTTGGACCTCTTTGCATGACAATAAGGTCTTGGATTTGATAACGTTCATCACTGACAAACCGGCTGCATATTATTATTGGAAAGATTCATCCAATTTTACTTTGTCATTTGGACAGATGAAGGTAATCAAATATGCATTGGATGTAGTAATACTTGGTCAGGACATGCAGTTCACTTCTATTGATGTGAGCAAGTTAGTAACACATTGTTTACGCAGTTTCTGCATAACACCATTACAGAGATCAAGTACAATTTCTCCAACTCTGATTTAATAATTATTATTATGACTCAATATTTTCTGTGTAATATTGTTACAGTTATGTAAAATTGGAGTGTATAGTAAACAATTTATTGCATTTTTTTATATGACAACAATTATTTATTGAACTACTTTATGTGATCATAACTGCTCACATAAAAAAATAAGTAAGTTTAATTTACATACAGCTAAGCTGCCAGTGCGGCACTTTCCGCCTACAGTGGATTTATGTTTAGAAGAGACTTCCTTGAAACAGAAAATACCATAAAAGTGGAAAGTGCCGTCCTGTATTAGCCTGTGCGGACTGCACAGGCTAATCCGGGACGACACTTTACGCACATGCATTAAGACCGGTTTACCCACGACGCGCCTCATTAATTGTCTTTAGATACACGGATCCAGAAGGAGTCAACTCTCACCTATACACTCGAACAAGAGCCCTACTCTATGCATGGTTTATGCGTGAAAGTGTCTTCGATGACCACTCTTTAAATAATAATAATAATTATATACGTGTGTCAACTGTTTTTTGAGGTAAATACATAATATTTAACGATGTTTTAATATTAATGCAAACCGATTAACCACTTCTCAACTACACGAGCCCAAATCTAGCCTTGAACTGTGGTGCCTAAATTTAATAATCATAGGGACGCATGATGTCCGGTGATCCTTAATGCAATAAACTGAAAGCCCTGTAGGATCATATTTTTCACAAATCATACTTTTCACACACCTGTGAAGAATAGGATCTCATTTGTCACATTTTTATATGAGAAGAATGTGATTGGCCACAGACGGTGTGATCAAAGACGAAAATGACTTTATTGAATATCAAAAGCTGGATGCGATCACAGAAAATGTGAATAATAAGACTGTGACGTGTGAAGAATAAGATCTAAATTTTCACAGCTGTGAAGAATATATATTCCCTCTGAAAAAGTTCATTGACACACGAAATTTGGACAAACATTTGTCTTTAAAATTACGTTTCTCCACGTTCACCAAAGCTTGTACAATTTGAAATTTAACTGGCGGAATTAGGACTCTGTACTCAATGTGACATTCTGAACCCCATGGGTATCTGCCCGTGTCGTACGAGCTCAAGGTGTCGGCAGTAACATGGTCATACAATGTAATATGTGGACCGTGGGTAGTTGTTGACTTTCCACTCGTTGAACCATTAAATAGTCACAATTTCACTCAGAACGTCGTAGCCACGTTTAGCAGTGCTGCTTTGCTCGGGGACAATGCCCCACTGCGCGACATTATGCAGAGACAAAAAACCATAAAACATCGACAAATAAAGACATAACAGAAGTATCTGTAATGTACAGAACTACATAAGAACGTACAGAAAGGGAAAATGACGGGATCGGCGGATTCTTTCGTAGTACACCGTAATTTCGTTAAATCGCGATTCGTACAAACACAATTCGATTGTATGCAGCACGAACATCGGTTATGTTAATCTAGCAAACAAATCAAACAAAATAATGCAAAGTTTCCATTCAGTAATTGACAGATTGATTATCTATGCTTTAATTGCTAACTCTATTATGGAGTTTAAGTATCATCGCACACATGTTATAAGTGTTATAACGAAACATTCGTGTTTTATGAAATCTGCACAAGATGTTTGTTGCAATATCATAATAAATAAAATAAAATTATACACTACAAAATGCTTCTGTACATAATGTTAAACAATGCAATTAATGTAAACATACCAATTTGTCTAACACTGGAACATAAATCGAAATACATAAAAACTAAAACGCTAATCAAACGTACCTGGGATACATTGTACACTTTCGATCTCCCCTTTGTCTTATCCATTACGAACATATAATCAACATGCACGAACGAAAAGGTTTAAATATTGAATAAAACAATTTCGAAATGGTATCGTAAACAGTAAACGGTCTGCTATATTCGGGTAGGCTTTAGCAGACGCTATTAGTAAACTGATCGTCACACTTCGGTGCTACAGTATACAGACGGGTAGATCACGTCTGCATGAATGAATCCTAAATGAAATCGGATACAATATGGACGCTAGCGGGTTTATTTTTATTTTTAGTTGAACTATTTTTTTCTGGATAAACAAGACTTGCAACAACAACGGCAGCAACAAAAGCATCATCAACAACGATGAATGATGATGATGATAATTAAAATGATGATAATGGTAATAATAATCATCATCATCATCATAATCATAATCATCATCATCATCATCACCACCATCATCATCAGCAGCAGCATTAGCAGCAGCAGCAGCATCGTAGACCTATTCATTGACGACGTTTCGCACGCTTTTCGGCTATTTAACGCAACGTCGTTTTTGCATAAGCGACGTCGTTTCAGTAAAATGAATGTAGAATATATTTTGAGCATAACTGATAAAAGAAAAATGACGTATAACAGCATTCTCATTAATTTAATAGCATGCACTTCTTTTTTTTACTTTAAGACATTTCAATGCAAATATAAACATTCATATGAGAAACACACTATTGCACAAGTAAGTAACAAAATAAATATGTAAAGAAAATATGTTGCCGATAATGGTGATGATTCTGATGATTGCGGTTTTTTGGCTCTGTGAAATCATGTGATTTAAAAGCGGATTTAAAACAAAAAGAGTGTTAGATTTGAAATCAAAATCAGCCTAGACGATTTTACTTGATGTCACCAAAGTAAAATAAGAACTCAAAAGGAAATAAAAGTGGAAATTCAAACAGAAAACGAAAAACTATTTCGCCGATTGAGCCCGCCAATTCGAGCACGAGTTTTTCACTCACACAAACCTGTTCAACAAGTACAACAAGTTCGGACAATGTAAACAGTGTAAACAGTGTACACAGTGAACAAGGTGAACAAGGTAAAGCAAAACGTGTGAATAGGCCTCAAGAACCGGCATATTTCAATTTTGATAGAAATTGTGTACCTGGTGCGTTTTGGAACATGAATTATAACAGTGCACAACAATATGGGAACCAGTTCGGACTACAATCCCCACCCTTCAACCAATTCGGCATGCCAACACAACTGAATACACCGATACAAGCACCACCAACATGGGCTGTGGGAATTATCGAGGACATAAAAAGCATTAAACTGCAAGTATCAACAATAGATAAAATAGAAGATTGTATAAATAAATTGACACATAAAGTAGAAACATTAGAAAATCAGGTTAAGTCCATAGAACACAGCTGTGCGTTCATCAATGAACAATTTGAATACACAAAACAATCACTTAAGAAATCAGAAGATCAAATGAAAACTTTTCAAGATAGGTACAATGTCATTGAAACCACGATGAATCAATACCAACAAAAAATCAACCAAATCGAAGCATCAAATGACACACTGGAATTTCATAGTTTAAGGGAAAACTTGCTATTTCATGGAATAAAAGAATCGACCGGTCAGGAAAATTGTGAAGCGCTTGTACAAACGCTCATTAGAGACGTGCTTCACATTGAAAAAGACATACCTTTGGACAGGGTACATAGAATCGGCAAAGGAACACCCGGAAAAACACGTCCAATTGTTGCAAAGTTCCATCAATATTCGGACCGGGAACTAGTACGCAAAACTGCACTAGACCGAAACCAAGAACTAAGGGTCCTTAACCAGAACGTTGGGATCCAGCAAACAAAGGCGACCCTCAGCAGCCGACGTAGCAAACAACACCTTGTCGACAGGGAACGTGCAGCCGGAAGAGCGACGAAATGGGCCGGGTCAAAGCTACTAGTCAAAGGAAACGACGGAAGTTTTCGCGAAATTATCAATTAGGACAATGCGGAGTTAAAATTTTTATCGTGGAATGTGAACGGACTTGTTCGAAAATTAAATGATATTGACTTTTTAGAATATATTAAACTATATGACATTATTATTTTAAGTGAAACATGGACTAATAAGAAGATCAAATACAACCTGGAAATTCAGCATTACGAAAGTATTCATGTTTACGGATATAAATCACATGGTGTAAAAAAAGGTCGACAGGCCGGAGGTATTTCTATTTATTATAAAACGTATTTAAAAGAAAAAATATATGTTGTAGATTTAAATAATTATGGCATAATTTGGCTAAAGCTAGATTCTTCATTATTTAACTTTGATAAGCATGTTTACCTATGTTGTACTTACATTCCACCGATATCATCTACTGTTTTAAAGGATAAGGATTTTGATTTTTTTGAGGAAATAGAAGGCAATATTGAAAAATACTGCAATTTGGGTTATACATATATTATAGGAGATTTAAATTCCAGGACAGGAGATTTATCTGATACCGTAGATTATAACAAATATCTAGATAATTTGGTTGAACATAATGACCCTTTTGACTGTTCGAATGACACAGTTTCGGGACACTTACGTCTGCCTAAACGTATGAATGAAGACCACGTGATTGACAGTCAAGGTCGTGTTTTGTTATCGCTTTGTAAAGCAACCAACCACATAATAGCGAACGGTCGTTTACCGGGTGACAAAACAGGCAATTATACGTTTATCTCAGCACGTGGTCAAAGCGTAACGGATTATTTATTACTACAGCAAGATACTTACGATAGAAATTTCATTCATGATTTCAAAATACTAGAATGGACAGAATTTTCCGACCATGCTGCATTATACTTCAGCTTCTTAATGCGCAATACAAACAACAGTAGTGATGATAAAATAAACACAGAACAAACTGAAATTAAAATTGTTTTTGACGACAGTAAAATATCGGATTTTAATATACTACTGAATGAAAAAAAAGATGCTTTAGACCAAATATATAATGAAAATACATCGCACTACAATAAAATAGATATTCTTACAAATTTTTTGCAAGAACACAGCAAAACAATTTTTGGCAAAACTTTCCAAACAAGACCGAAACGTAACGTAGTATTTCATAAGCCAGAATGGTTCGACGATAAATGTAAAACAGCAAAACGAACATTAAGTAACGCAAAAAAATCATTTAGTAAAGATAAAACACAGGAAAACAGACAAAATCTTGTTACCAGCAGAACCCGCTACAATAACATTCGTAGAAAGGCTAAATATCGCTATAAAGTTAGCGAGGGAACAAAACTAAGCAAAATAGCCAAAAAACAACCCAAAAGGTTCTGGAAAACAGTTAAAAAATGTTATAAAACAGGCAATAAAAAAGTAAGTGATAACATAATTCACGACATGTTCATCCTCTTTAAGGATTTGATTGGAAATAATACTGATAATAATCAAGACAATCACAACATCGAAAATATTCCATATTATTATAAACGATTACCTCGATTCCCCAATCACAGAAAAAGAGATATACGATGCTGTTTTTAAGCAATATAACGGTAAATCAAGTGGACCGGATAATATATCAGCAGAAATAATCAAGACTGCATATAACATTATTAAACACCACCTATTATTTATATTAAACGATATATTTGAAAATGCTCAGTACCCAGAAAGCTGGGGAATAGGTTATATTACACCAATATTCAAAAGTGGCGATCCCAATGTTGCAAAAAATTACCGTGGAATAACTCTCAATAACATTTTGTCAAAAATATATTCTCAAGTATTACTAAACAGACTGACTAAATGGTGCGAAGAAAATAAGAAAATATCTAAATTTCAATTTGGTTATCAAAAGGGAAAAAGCACAGTTGATTGCATATTCATCCTTAATAGTATAATCAATAAGGTACTGAACTCGGGTCAGAAATTATACTGCATATTTATCGATTATGCTAAATGCTATGATAGCATAAATCGCACACTGCTGTGGCAAAAATTAATAACAGAACAAATGAGTACCAAAATGGTATCTGCTCTTAAAGCGATGTATTCTTCAGTGAAAGCAGCAGTCAAATTACAAACACGCATATCAGAATATATACATTCATACACTGGTGTCAAACAAGGAGACCCATGTTCGAGTATATTGTTCATGATGTTCGTGAATGACATCATAGATAATATAAATTCTGATATCGAAGGCATTATAACAATAAACGATATTAAAATTTTCTTATTATCATATGCTGATGATCAGGCTCTTTTTTCAACATCCCCGTCATCCCTACAGTCAATGTTGAATGATATAGAAAGCTACTGTAATCAATATAAACTCAAAATAAATACCAATAAAACCAAACTAGTCATTTTTGAAAAAAGTAATCGACCTTCTAATTACAATTTCTATCTGTATGGAGAAACACTGGAAATATCATCATCTTTCAAATACTTAGGTGTAACATTATTTAAAAATGGAAACTGGTATAAAACAGTACAGACGATATCGGAACACGGTAACAAAGCATTATACCGTCTTTTTTCTGTAATAAACCAGTATGAATTCCCAACAAAAGAAAAATTAAATCTATTTGATAAACTAGTAACACCAGTACTTCACTACTCTGCCGAAATTTGGGGCTATAATGCAGGAAAAGAGTTAGAAATTATTCACACGAAATTTTTGAGAAAAATCCTTTGTGTTAATAAATCAACAAACTTATCTGCGTTATATGGCGAATTAGGAAGATATCCGTTATCAGTTATAAGAAAGCTACACATGATTAGATATTGGTTTAAATTAATTTCATCAACCAATGATAGCCTTGTAAAAATAACATATACATTACTACATAATGACACAGAACAAAACATAACATATAACCAAAGAAATTGGGCAACACAAATAAAAACAATACTCGCACAGCTAGGTTTAACGTATATATGGATTGAACATGAAACCCTTACAGAAAAAACTGAACAAACTTATACTTACAATCTTATAAAACAACGATTATTTGATCAATATAAACAGCACTGGTATAGCGATATAAACAATTCACCAAGACTTTCCACATACTGTCGGTTCAAGGACAATTTTAATTTAGAACGCTACCTCGATGTCGTAAAAACAAGAAAACACAAAATAGCATTAACAAAATTTCGATTGTCATCGCACAAATTAGAGATAGAGCGAGGTCGATACAATAATATCACTCGAGCAAATAGAAAATGCAGATTTTGTAATATAAACGTTGTAGAAAGTGAATATCACTTCCTATTGACTTGCCCAGTATATAAAGATATTAGAAATACGTGTTTAAACCGTTTTTCCAAAGATGGCCAACATTGAACAAATTTGACAATTTAATGCGAACTCAAAATAAAAACGAAATTATTAATCTTGCTAAATATATTTACACTGCAAACGAACTGAGAAATAGTTTAGACACTACATATGTTTAAATAAAACAATCAAATATGTTTAAATGTACAAGATGAATACATACAATAAGTACTACTTAGAATTTATTATACTGCATAAAATTTTCTACAAAACAAGTTCGTTATTAATTTTGGAATGTTATCGAGTGTACTAAATACTAGATGACAAATTATAATCAATACGAACAATAAATATGCTATGTATTCTGGCATTATAATTAACCTAAATACAAACGTATTACTAATTTGATTTATCGTCTTCAAACTCCTGTCTTTGTCTAAGTACAAAACATACTCAAATAACATATTTCACTCTTCTTTTGACAACTGATATGTAAACCAAAGTATGTTAATACAATTTCAGATTTATATAACACTTTCAGCTCCTGCTATTAACTAATTGTATTTAATGTGTCGTTTACATATTGCGTCCAATATGTTTTAATACATTTGGCTAAAAGCATATATGCTTATATGCTAATAAATGTTGTTGTTGTTGTTGTTGTTGTTGTATAATTACCTTGAACAACCATGATGTCACACTTATCAATAATTGATTCTTCCACAAAATTGATTATTACAAGGTCGAGTTGCAGATGTAGATGAACAAACAAGTGGACTTCAGTTACTGGTTTATAACCATGATTTGCCCATCGCAAAATCATTTTAACAGAATGACCAGTAATTCCAATTCTAATAGGGTCCCATTATAAAACGGCAAACTTTGCAAGCATTTTTCTAGCATTTCTTATTTCAGATTGTGCAAGCCTGGTATCAATTTAAAGATAAATCTCTCCTCTATCAAAATTTGCACACAAAAAAGATATGTCAAGCAACTTCTAAGAAAATGCATCTCACTTGAAGGCAGGCACCGGTAGAAAACATGGTTTCGGGAGTCATATTTCGACAAAAGCCCCATACCACAGTGAACACACCCCATAAGTTTACCTTTCAAGTTAGCCTTCAATGAAATGCACCAAAATGTTGCAGACACGCTCGGGATATTAGAAATTACCACAAAGGCATGTCTGAGGTACCTAGATGGCTTTTATGCCAGAAGAGAAGAGGAACTCTTTAGTAATAGGCACTACTTTTGAATGGACCATGGGGGATGCACAATGATTTACTGGTACCTAACCTTAAAGAAAACTCAAAATTTTAATATCATGAAAAAAAACTCTTGTACATCATTATTAACCTACTTGTACCACAACTGCAAAATTTCAGGTCGATCCGCTAAGTACAAATGCCCCCAAAGCTTGTGCTTCAGTACTTGGATTGCATGGGTAGCGTGAACAAAAATTCGCACCTAAATCACTTAAACCAGTCAAAATACCAATTCATTTAGACTTATTTTAATGCAATGGACAGTAATAAGGTATAAAACGTGTAATATTTGCGAATAACATGATTCAATGTTCTGTGAGCTGCAAAAGGCGAGTTTCCGTATTTTTTTGTATTTTTTTTTTACCCGAAAAAACAGGTTTTGCTTTAAAAATCGTTGTTTTTAAACGTGTCACTTATGATATTTTTCACATTTATTCCCGTGAAAAGTAATAAACGCAATAAAAAAAAAACACAGTTACATGGGGATTTTATGTATAAGTGGACCCTAAAGGGCCGGTTCCTGGTTTTCTTAAAGGTTAGATACCAGTAATTCCAATACCCATAGGGTCCCATTATAAAACATTGCAAGCATTTTTCAAGCATTTCCCTTATTTCAGATTGTGCAAGCCTGGTATCAATTTAAAGATCAATCTGTCCTCTTTCCAAATTTGCCATAAAAAGATATGTCATGTTACTTCTAAGAAAATGCATCTCACTTGAATGCAGGCCCCGGTAGAAAACAGGGTTTCGGGAGTCATATTTCGACAAAAGCCCCATACCACAGTAAACATACCCCAAAAGTTCACCTTTCAAGTTAGCCTCCAATGAAATGCACCAAAATGCTGCAGACACGCATAGGATATTAAATAACCACAAAAGGCATGTCTGAGATACCTAAATGGCTTTTATGCCAGAAGAGAAGAGGAACTCTTTAGTAATAGGCACTACTTTTGAATGGACCACGGAAGGATACACAATGATTTACTGGTATCTAACCACTAGAATTAAAGCTTTTCGCTTGTGAGGTACATAAATGCTCAGGGGCAAAATTGGAAAGGACCTATACTAGTACCATGTTATTTATTTTTCTTAAACAGATAAACACACATTTGATCTCAGCCGCGGTTCATCCCTCAACATTTGCTCACGGGCAACATTTTAACAACTTAATTCACATGTGTACATATAGCCAAATTAATAAAATCAAATATTGTAAGCTCGAATGAATAATGAGCGCTCGAAAAAATATAAATAATTGTAGCAATAGCAGGTATACCGAGTAAGAGCAAGTATAGCAAGATAATGCTCTTATTATAAATGGTCGTTGTTCCAGCATGATCTTATTTATGGAAAAAAAAATTATAGACAAAGAACACAATTATCGTTGTTAAACTACCCATAAACAACGCCAAAGAAGTTCCGATTCTGAGTGGTGCATAGAAAAACGTTCCAATAAAAATTGCAAAACTATATGTCAAATCATGTAAAAATCGAAATTAGTTTCGCATTATCGTTGTTTATCGGCCAATAAACAACTCTTTGTCGTTCTGATGCGTGGCTATTAAACAACTCGGGCTAACGCACTCGTGGCTTAATTCCTATGCATCAGAACTCAAATCGTTGTTTATTGACTTATAAACAACGATAAATCGAAAATTATTTCTTAAGTGAAAATGCAATAACAAACAAACAAATACTAGTATTTAAAACTTTCTGAGGCGTTTTCAACTCTCAACTACGTTTCCGTAATGTCTACGAACGGTGCCCCACGTCCTTTGCTACAACCTACCATCACGTGATGTTGACAAATATCTGTATACAATATCTTCCCTTTTTATTTCAGACAACATGAATTGTATACTATATCTTCCCTTTTTATTTCAGTCAACATGAATTGTATGGGTAAAATACCTCTAAAAGTAGGCTTGTTCAATGTCAGTACTTCAATACTTCAATGCCCCCTTGGCATGCCTTGAAAAGATTTGTAAAACGATATATTGAATGAAGTCGCGGCCACCCATTCTACGAGCCACATAGACCGTCACTAAAGACAACCAATCAGGAGCGGCGCAAACAACTTGTGGAAATCCCCCCGATTGAATGCCATCATTGAAGCGAAACAAAGACAAATAGTCGATTTAAGCTCTTGTCTTTACTATATAGGTTATATTTCGTGTTTACTTTTAAATACCCGGGGGTTACCCTTCAAATGACATACTGTAAACATCATATTTGATGTACGCGAAATGGTAGGTATAATAGCGTACCATCGGTGTTCTTGGAAAACAACGCGCGTAAACATTTACTGTATTTTAATTGCCGGTTTAAAGCTTCTGTTTTTGTTGTTGTTTCAAAGAAAAAAAAAGAAATGTTTCAAAATGGTTGCCAGAAAATTTTCCATCAATCGTATCCTTTTTGCTACGGTATTTTTTTAAACGTATGTTTATGCTTCAATGATTACATCGCTCCACATTAACGAAACACCAATTAAACGTCACCCCACGTTAACGTAACACGCATTTACTTCGCGCTA
Source organism: Congeria kusceri (assembly GCA_027627225.1). Classification (NCBI taxonomy): domain Eukaryota; kingdom Metazoa; phylum Mollusca; class Bivalvia; order Myida; family Dreissenidae; genus Congeria; species Congeria kusceri. Next base: position 18,818,119 of record CM051040.1, read on the forward strand.
TAAGCCATTAACGCCCCCATACGTTCAACACTCCGTTAAAGTCAACTCACTTTGACGTCACACCTGTTTACTTCGAGCTGCACGTTTACGCCACACCTCTATTACGTCACCTAACGTTCACGCTACACCATGTTAACGTCGCCACACGTGAACTTCACGCCTCGTTTACGCCACTTCACGTTAACGTCACACATCGTTAACGTCGCTCCGCGTTTACGTCGCGCTCCGTCTACGTCACCCAACGTTAACGTTGTACATCGTTTACGTCGCCGCATGTTCCCGTAACACCCCGATTACGTTGCTCCACGTTCACATCACACACGTTTCCGTCGCCGCCCGTTCGCGTCGCAGCCCGTTAAAGTTGCCCAACGTTCACGTCACACACCGTTTACGTCACCCCTTGTTCATGTCACATCCCTTTGCGTCAACCTACGTTCACGTGACCTCCCGTTTACGCCACCCCTCGTTCAGTTACACTCCGTTCACGTCACAGACCGTTAACGTTGTCCACGTCATGTTACACCCCGTTTACGTCGCCGCACGTTCACATTACAGCCCGTCGTAGTGTCACTTTATCAAGTGCCGTTTTAATACGTATTTGACACTCACGTTCTGCTAATTTGTCATCAATTTCTACTACACTGCCATCACGTAGCGCTGCATGGAAGAACGCAGTGTATAGCGCAGCGAAGCGTAACAATAATGATAGTGATGCGTGGCGTATCGTAGTTTAAATGTAGCGAATAACGTAGCATAACGTGGAGATTGACAGGACTCTCGTTATGTTCACGTTGTTCTAAGTAAAGACCACGTTATTCTACGTTGTGTCCCGTGTACCAAAAGTGTAAGTACGTCGTGATCTAACGTAGCGGTATTTTAAACATGTTCAACATTCAGATTTGTCGTTTACGTTGAACTACCGTGCTGCTAAGTTGTGCCACGTTGAGGCGCGTAACGGTCACGTTGAACTACGTACTTGCCACGTTGCGCAACATACGTAGCTAAACCAGGAGACGAAAACGTGACATTATGACTCGGGTATTAACGTTATTAACGTTCAGCCCAGGTCACACTGCCACGATTTTTGTTACGATTGCCCACGATTTACAAAATCTTGGTGAAGCGTGGTTAAGCATGAACACATACGTACTGGCATCTGTGTAAATCTTGAAGAATCTTGGGGGATCCTTATCGATCGGGAAGAGCTACGACAGTTTTGAACATGTTCAAAACATTCGTGGCTTATCGTAGCGCAGCCACGATTTTTCCAAAACTTAGGACAATCCTAGTGCCATCGTATCTCAATATGGCTTATTCTTACAGCCATCGTAGAGGCATTCGTGGCCTTTCGTGTTTAATCGTGATTAATCATCGAAACGGAAAATACCATAAAAGTGGAAAGTGCCGTCCTGTATTAGCCTGTGCGGACTGCACAGGCTAATCCGGGACGACACTTTACGCACATGCATTATGACCGGTTTACCCACGAGGCGCGTCATTAATTGTCTTTAGATACACGGATCCAGAAGGAGTCGAACTCTCACCTATACACTCGAACAAGAGCCCTACTCTATGCAGGGTTTATGCGTGAATGTGTGTTCGATGACCACTCTTTAAATAATAAAATTATATACGTGTGTCAACTGTTTTTTGAGGTAAATACATCATATTTAACGATGTTTTAATATTAATGCAAACCGATTGACCACTTCTCAACTACACGAGCCCAAATCCAGCCTTGTACTGTGGTGCCTAAATTTAATAATCATAGGGACGCATGATGTCCGGTGATCCTTAATGCAATAAACTGAAAGTCCTGTAGGATCATATTTTTCACAAATCATACTTTTCACACACCTGTGAAGAATAGGATCTCATTTGTCACATTTTTATATGAGAAGAATGTGATTGGCCACAGATGGTGTATGCGCGAGGATCAAAGACGAAAATGACTTTATTGAATATCAAAAACTGGATGCGATCACAGAAAATGTGAATAATAAGACTGTGACGTGTGAAGAATAAGATCTAAATTTTCACACCTGTGAAGAATATATATTCGCTCTGAAAAAGTTCATTGACACACGAAATTTAGACAAACATTTGTCTTTAAAATTACGTTTCTCCACGTTCACCAAAGCTTGTACAATTTGAAATTTAACTGGCGGAATTAGGACTCTGTACTCAATGTGACATTTTGAACCCCATGGGTATCTGCCCGTGTCGTACGAGCTCAATGTGTCGGCAGTAACATGGTCATACAATGTAATATGTGGACCGTGGGTAGTTGTTGACTTTCCACTCGTTGAACCATTAAATAGTCACAATTTCACACAGCACGTCGAAGCCACGTTTAGCAGTGCTGCTTTGCTCGGGGACAATGCCCCACTGCGCGACATTATGCAGAGACAAAAAACCATAAAACATCGATAAAAAAGACATAACAGAAGTATCTGTAATGTACAGAACTACATAAGAACGTACAGAAAGGGAAAATGACGGGATCGGCGGATTCTTCCGTAGTACACCGTAATTTCGTTAAATCGCAATTCGTACAAACACAAATCGATTGTATACAGCACTAACATCGGTTATGTTAATCTAGCAAACATCAAACAAAATAATGCAAAGTTTCCATGCAGTAATTGACATATTGATTATCTATGCTTAATTGCTAACTCTATTATGGAGTTTAAGTATCATCGCACACATGTTATAAGTGTTATAACGAAACATTCGTGTTTTATGAAATCTACACAAGATGTTTGTTGCAATATCATAATAAATAAAATAAAATTATAAAATTATACACTACAAAATGCTTCTGTACATAATGTTAAACAATGCAATTAATGTAAACATACCAATTTGTCTAACACTGGAACATAAATCGAAATACATAAAAACTAAAACGCTAATCAAACGTACCTGGGATACATTGTACACTTTCGATCTCCCCATTGTACACTTTCGATAATCAACATGCACGAACGAAAAGGTTTAAATATTGATAAAACAATTTCGAAATGGTATCGTAAACAGTAAACGGTCTGCTATATTCGGGTAGGCTTTAGCAGACGCTATTAGTAAACTGATCGTCACACTTCGGTGCTGCAGTATACAGACGGGTAGATCACGTCTGCATGAATGAATCCTAAATGAAATCGGATACAATATGGACGCTAGCGGGTTTATTTTTATTTTTAGTTGAACTATTTTTTTCTGGATAAACAAGACTTGCAACAACAACGGCAGCAACAAAAGCACCATCAACAACGATGAATGATGATGATGATAATGAAAATGATGATAATGGTAATAATAATAATCATCATCATCATAATCATAATCATCATCATCATCATCACCACCATCATCATCAGCAGCAGCATTAGCAGCAGCAGCAGCATCGTAGACCTATTCATTGACGACGTTTCGCACGCTTTTCGGCTATTTAACGCAACGTCGTTTTTGCATAAGCGACGTCGTTTCAGTAAAATGAATGTAGAATATATTTTGAGCATAACTGATAAAAGAAAAATGACGTATAACAGCATTCTCATTAATTTAATAGCATGCACTTCTTTTTTTTACTTTAAGACATTTCAATGCAAATATAAACATTCATATGAGAAACACACTATTGCACAAGTAAGTAACAAAATAAATATGTAAAGAAAATATGTTGCCGATAATGGTGATGATTCTGATGATTGCGGCATTAATGACGATGGGAAGTCGATATATTGTATAATTACCTTGAACAACCATGATGTCACACTTATCAATAATTGATTCTTCCACAAAATTGATTATTACAAGGTCGAGTTGCAGATGTAGATGAACAAACAAGTGGACTTCAGTTACTGGTTTATAACCATGATTTGCCCATCGCAAAATCATTTTAACAGAATGACCAGTAATTCCAATTCTAATAGGGTCCCATTATAAAACGGCAAACTTTGCAAGCATTTTTCTAGCATTTCTTATTTCAGATTGTGCAAGCCTGGTATCAATTTAAAGATAAATCTCTCCTCTATCAAAATTTGCACAAAAAAAGATATGTCATGCAACTTCTAAGAAAATGCATCTCACTTGAAGGCAGGCACCGGTAGAAAACATGGTTTCGGGAGTCATATTTCGACAAAAGCCCCATACCACAGTGAACACACCCCATAAGTTTACCTTTCAAGTTAGTCTTCAATGAAATGCACCAAAATGTTGCAGACACGCTCGGGATATTAGAAATTACCACAAAGGCATGTCTGAGGTACCTAGATGGCTTTTATGCCAGAAGAGAAGAGGAACTCTTTAGTAATAGGCACTACTTTTGAATGGACCATGGGGGATGCACAATGATTTACTGGTACCTAACCTTAAAGAAAACTCAAAATTTTGCTATCATGAAAAAAAACTCTTGTACATCATTATTAACCTACTTGTACCACAACTGCAAAATTTCAGGTCGATCTGCTAAGTACAAATGCCCCCAAAGCTTGCGCTTCAGTACTTGGATTGCATGGGTAGCGTGAACAAAAATTCGCACCTAAATCACTTCAACCAGTCAAAATACCAGTTCATTTAGACTTATTTTAATGCAATGGACAGTAATAAGGTATAAAACGTGTAATATTTGCGAATAACATGATTCCATGTTCTGTGAGCTGCAAAAGGCGAGTTTCCGTTTTTTTTTTCTGTTTTTTTTACCCGACAAAACAGGGTTTGCTTTAAAAATCGTAGATTTTAAACGTGTCACTTATGATATTTTTCATATTTATTCCCGTGAAAAGTAATAAACGCAATAAAAAAAAACACAGTTACATGGGGATGTTATGTATAAGTGGACCCTAAAGGGCCGGTTCCTGGTTTTCTTAAAGGTTAGATACCAGTAATTCCAATACCCATAGGGTCCCATTATAAAACATTGCAAGCATTTTTCTAGCATTTCCCTTATTTCAGATTGTGCAAGCCTGGTATCAATTTAAAGATCAATTTGTCCTCTTTCCAAATTTGCCATAAAAAGATATGTCATATTACTTCTAAGAAAATGCATCTCACTTGAATGCAGGCCCCGGTAGAAAACAGGGTTTCGGGAGTCATATTTCGACAAAAGCCCCATACCACAGTAAACATACCCCAAAAGTTCACCTTTCAAGTTAGCCTCCAATGAAATGCACCAAAATGCTGCAGATACGCATAGGATATTAAATAACCACAAAAGGCATGTCTGAGATACCTAAATGGCTTTTATGCCAGAAGAGAAGAGGAACTCTTTAGTAATAGGCACTACTTTTGAATGGACCACGGAAGGATACACAATGATTTACTGGTATCTAACCACTAGAATTAAAGCTTTTCGCTTGTGAGGTACATAAATGCTCAGGGGCAAAATTGGAAAGGACCTATACTAGTACCATGTTATTTATTTTTCTTAAACAGATAAACACACATTTGATCTCAGCCGCGGTTCATCCTTCAACATTTGCTCACGGGCAACATTTTAACAACTTAATTCACATGTGTACATATAGCCAAATTAATAAAATCAAATATTGTAAGCTCGAATGAATAATGAGCGCTCGAAAAAATATAAATAATTGTAGCAATAGCAGGTATACCGAGTAAGAGCAAGTATAGCAAGATAATGCTCTTATTATAAATGGTCGTTGTTCCAGCATGATCTTATTTACGGAAAAAAAAATTATAGACAAAGAACACAATTATCGTTGTTAAACTACCCATAAACAACGCCAAAGAAGTTCCGATTCTGAGTGGTGCATAGTAAAAAGTTCCAATAAAAATTGCAAAACAATATGTCAAATCATGTAAAAATCGAAATTAGTTTCGCATTATCGTTGTTTATCGGCCAATAAACAACTCTTTGTCGTTCTGATGCGTGGCTATTAAACAACTCGGGATAACGCACTCGTGGCTTAATTCTTATGCATCAGAACTCAAATCGTTGTTTATTGACTTATAAACAACGATAAATCGAAAATTATTTCTTAAGTGAAAATGCAATAACAAACAAACAAATACTAGTATTTAAAACTTTTTGAGGCGTTTTCAACTCTCAACTACGTTTCCGTAATGTCTACGAACGGTGCCCCACGTCATTTGCTACTACCTACCATCACGTGATGTTGACAAATATCTGTATACTATATCTTCCCTTTTTATTTCAGTCAACATGAATTGTATACTATATCTTCCCTTTTTATTTCAGTCAACATGACGTGAGGTATGCTGCTGTCGTCTGCAGAATTTTGGGATATGGGTAAACTTATTGTACTTGATAAACACACTGCATGGCAATTTGTTGCTTTTGAAAATGCAGTTGAACAATGTGAAGGGTAAGTTGGTTCCTTATTCCTGGTTCCTTATTCCTTATTCGAATAAGGAATAAGGAACTATTCCTTATTCCTTATTCAAACTAGATATTGTTGATGTCATTTTATAACGAATAAGAGTACACAGAAGTCTTACGGTAAATCAGAACAATTGTTAAAATAATCAGCGCCTATATTAATTCAACGAATAAGGAATAAGGAACTGGTTCTTTATTCCTTATTCAACACCGAATAAGGACCTGAAACTGTAGGGCAACAAGTACAAGTACTATATCATTCCATCTGATTACCAGGAAACTTGATAATAAAAATCATTCGGTATAAAACACAAATAATGTATGAACAGTTAAAATATATATTAAATGAATAATGAACAAAGAACTGGTTCCGTATTCCTTTTTCAAACTGAATAATATATATATATATATATAATATAATATAATTATGTGTTTATGTTCGCCAACATTGCCAAACATGAACGTGAAGCATTCAAGTTGAACACGGAGTATGCTTTCCGAAAAAAATTCCGTTTATCTTCAAATACGAGGTTATATCGTCTCCTGTAACCAGTTCCTTATTCATTATTCAAACTAAATAAGGAACTGGAATTAAAAACACCACATTCATTCACAGAGGCTTCCTTCTGTTAAAAACGGTGTAGAATTGAGAAAAAATGAACCATTTCGCATAAATAGCCAGTTTAACGATAGGAACCGAGCATCCGAATTTGCGTGTCCGAAATTATGGCATCCGAATAAGGAACTGGTTCTTTAGTGAACGAAGTACATTCGCCATTGCTTATATTATATTAAAAAAAAGTAGAAATAAGACAGAAAATATTCGTTTGCCGTAAATAACGAATATTTTATTATGTTTTAATACACATTAATTTTCAGTTAGGTTGGAAGTCGAATACGGAATATATTTTCAGAAGATAAAGTTTTTCAGTAAATAAAATCAACTAAATGCGATACAATTCACTGTATCCAGAAATATTTCATTACAAATGCAATTATTTTTACTAATGTGTCAGTTCCTTATTCGCGTCTAAATAAGGAATAAGGAACCAGTTCCTTATTCCTTATTCGATCTGAATAAGGAACTGGAATTCTCCAACATAAACGATTACGGTACACGTACCAAAAGGTAACCCATTTCTATGAGAATTATTTTAAATAGTCATGTATGTCAAATATATTCATTCTAACACATTTCTACTAAGTATTACTCATGAATGTTTCAGTTCCTTATTCGCGGCTGAATAAGGAACAAGGAACCAGTTCCTTATTCCTTATTCAAACTGAATTAGGAACTGGAATTAAAAACACCACATTCATTCACTGATGTTTCCTTCTGTTAAAAACGGAGTAGATTTGAGAAAGAAAGTAACCATTTCGCATAATTCACCAGTTGTACCGATATAAATCGACCATCCGAATTTGCTTGTCCGAAATTATGACCTCCGAATAAGGAACTGGTTCGTTAGTGAACGAAGTACATTCGCCTTTGATTAAATGAACCATAGTAGAAATAAGGCAGAAAATACTCGTTGCAGTAATTAACGAATATTATATTCTGTTTTAATACAAATTACAGCTTGATTTGAAGTCGACTATGTTTTCCATATATATAGTTTTTCGGCAAATAAAATCAACTTCATACGATACAATTCACTGTATCCAGAAATATTTCATTACAAATGCAATTGTCTTTGACTAATGTTTCAGTTCCTTATTCCCGACTGAATAACGAACTGGAACTCTCTAACTTAAACGATTACTGTACACGCACCGAAAGGTAACTCATTAGTATACAATTTTGCGGCGGTGTTCGGATTTGGACCGGATCGCCCGGAAACCTTCCCGGCAAGGGACAGGTAGGAGCCTCTGATTGCTTGCTTGGTACTGTCAATGTCGTGGGGGTATTAACCATGGGAAGACTGCACAATCCCGTGGTGTTTATATGCCACTGATTCGGAAATCGGGGTAGGACCGTATTCGAGCTGCATGGGGGCGCATCTTTCAATTCCTTATTCGCGTCTGAATAAGGAATAAGGAACCAGTTCCTAATTACTTACTTAAATTGAATAAGCAGCTGTCATTTTAGTGAATCTGTCCATTCATTATTTCTTCCTTTGTATAAACACGTAAAAGAACTGAGGAACAAAACGTTTTCCATTGTGCAGAATTAACTAATATTACAACTAGGAATGGACCATCTTAGTTTGTTTATCCGAAATAATGGCCTCCCAATAAGGAACTGTAAATTTGTGTGAACAAGTACATTTCTTATTGCTTTTGTTATATATACACGTAGTAGAAATGTGACAGAAAACAAGATCTGGTCATAGTTAACTAATAGTATAATGTCAATACGCACTACATTTCGAATTGAAATTGAATATGAAACATGTTTTTCTAACATATAGTTTCACTACAAACAGTATCAAGAAGTACATACCAACATTGCACTTTGTGCAGATGTTTTTTTTTCTCAAATACTTAGTTTTGAACGATGGGTCACTTTTAACAAAAAAGGAATGATGAACGGGTTATTTTTGGACTGTATATAATTTTAAGGAATAAGGAACTGTTTCATTGTTCCTTTTTCAACCCCGAATAAGGAACTGAACCTATAGTGAACAGATGCATTCGTTGTTGCTTCTTTCATATACAAACGTGGTAGCCATTAAATTTTTACAGAACATAATAATTTGGACCATAAACTGTTGTACATCTTTTAAACTGTTACTTTGCAATACACCAACAGTAACCATTACTCAATGCCGAATAAGGAATAAAAACTTCAGTGAACAATTGCATTTACCGTAACACTGCTTCTTACATGTAGTATATTTGGTACAAATGACAGAAAACAACCATTGCTAACATTACCGCTAGATCCCAACCACCCAAGTGTGTTGGTTCGAATTTCGGGCACCTAATAAGGAACCGAAACTTAAAGATACTAACTCCAGATGGGCATTAAAATGTGCGTTTTTTGCAGATATGTTTTGTTGAATAAGATCTCACTTTCATTGAATCTGGTATTCACGATTTAAAAATACCGCGGCTTTCCCCCAATACAAGCACATGATTCAAGTGTGCGCATGCGCGACTCAACAAAACTAAACTGTCACGGTAATATCCTAAATATAAACGGCGCTATTTGTACATTACTCGATGGGTTATAGCGTCTGCAGACACTATAGATTTTAGGACAGATTGATTTTTTTAAAATTTTTATACAAGATTATGGAAGAAAAGTGTGTATTTTGACAATTTTCTTTCGTTTGGATCATCTGCAGTTCAGTCCCTTTAAATGAACAAGTATATTCATTTTTTCTTCTTTGAAATAATTAACGCTATAATTTTGCCGAAAAGCAATCATAGAACCAATATAAATATTTGTATAGTCGGTTACATCTAGACAATACAAGTTGAATTAGAGACATGGTTTCCAGACATAGCCTAATAGTTTCTTTTGAAATATAAGTTACATAAAAATAATGCAATGTATTCAGATATATATTTACCAGTAAGTTGATTATTTCGGAAAACATATCAGTTTTAACGAATGATGAACTGTTGTTGTTTTTCGGGCAGTATATAATTTTTAACAATCTATTTTTGGAACACTGCATAGGAACTGAACATGTGTATCCATTTTTGTTTTCTTCGTACACATTCGGATATTCCATGTCCACGCGAACGTAAACGTACACGTGAACGTGAAGGGATGCGTGTACGTGAAACAAAATCGCCCTCCAAAGATACTGTTCCATGTGTCCGTTACGTGAACGTGATGACTATCCATGAACGTGAAACTTCGATCCTCGGGTATTACATGTGCACGCGAACGTGAACGTGAACGCAAACGTGAATGGGTCCGAGTACGTGAAAGAAATCGCTTACCAAAGATACTGTTGGTCCTATTCCATGTGTCCGTTGCGTGAACGTGAATCCTATCCGTGTACGTGAAACTTCGCTCCTTTAAGGTTCTTGTACTCTGCACTTCCTCTCGTTGTCTTCTATCATTATATTAAGTTTCATTTGAATTCATTCAATAATAATGCAGTTATGCTCCGCACAAGAAAATTAACCAAAGAGCAATAACTCGTTAACATTGAACAAATAGTTATGGTCCATGTACTCAGCACTTCCTCTCATTGTCCACTATAATTCTATGAAGTTTGATTTCTTCTATACAAATGGAAGTATGCTCCGCACAAGAAAATGTATGCTTCGCACACGAAAATGAAACAAAAGGCAATAAATATTGAAGAAATAGTTGTAGGCCTTGTGCTGTGCATTTTCTCTCATTGTCCTCTATCATTGTATGATGTTTCATGCGCATCTCTGCATTACTAATAGAGTGTCATCTGCACAAGAAAATGAAACAAAAGGTAATAACTCTGTAAATATTGCAGAAACAGTTGAGGTCCTTGTACTCTGCACTTCCTCTCATTGTCCTGTATATGAAGTTTTATTTGAATCCCTTCACTGCTAATGGAGTTATGCTCCGCACAAGAAGGGTGACGGACGGACATTCAGACAGTCGGACGATGCGATTACTATATGCTCCCAAAGATCTCTTCGCATAAAAACAATAAATATTTATACTACTATGAAAAACTGTAACCAACCATTGTAGCCAGGGCTTGGACTTGGGGTTGTTGATGCTGAAAAACAAGATAAACGACATAGTGACCTGAGTTTATTGTCTTAGTAAAATTGTAATTCAAATGCAAAAATGGATTATTTGTAATTGTTTCTGTGAATAAAGAGAGCTTTAATTTTTTTATGAATCATTTGCTGTTTAGTTTGACCTAAACAATTAATTATTAACAATCTCTTAACACATAGATCTACACATGACATATAATGCTAACACTATTATTATACAGGTAGATCGTTTAAACTTATAATTTGAAAAATGTTACATGCATTTCTTACATTACACTGGAACATGTAACTATACACTCATAAGCGAAGCTAACCCGTAAAATCATTATATTTTGTGGTGTCATAATTTTGTGCATTCCTGACAAACGGCTCATCCCCGCCCATTAATTTCTTTAATTATTATTATTTTTAAATTTGTATGTATACTTTTTAATTATCATGCAAGAAGACATTCTTATTATTTAACAAGGCTATCAGTGAAACAGATGGATGCTCTCCAATGCGCTTCTCCAAGACTCTGAGAAATATCATTGAGGTGGAATGTCCTGATTCAGTGCACACCTCATCTTGTAGCTTCCCAAGAAGTTTCATTGAATTCTTTCTCGTAGTTGCTGAGAAATAGTCCAGACAAGAAAAAGGGGACAGAAGGACGGACGGACAAAGCGGCGATTATTATGCTCCCCCCCCCCCCAATTTTTTTTCGGAAAGCATACAAATAACAAGAGCTGTCGGACATACAGACCGGAAACAACTAAGAAGGACAATTTCAAATAATTCAAGGTCAATAACTCCACATTTCCTGGGGCGCTTTGGCTGATTATCAAACTTGATCTAGATATTATTATTACAAACATTTTCATGAAGTTTGGTGACGATTGGATGAAAAGTTGGAGAGAGCGGAGACGGCTAAAAGGTTTAGTTAAGATAACTCAAGGGCCATAACTCCACAATTCCTGGGACGATTTGGCTGATTATCAAACTTCATCTAGACTTCATGCCCACAAACATTTTCATGAAGTTTAGTGAAACAAGATTTATAAATTCTCTACCAATTGGATTCATGTTAATGTTATTTTCTTTTGTACAGAATCAACATCAATCCATTAGCACCAACGTCCACTTATTACCTTAATACGACTGACTGCTAAAGAAAATCAGTATGGTTAAGACTAAAAGGGGTTCCAAAGATTGAAACATTTTTCAATAGGTTTCACTAGGATTTATGGTTTAATTTTTCTAATGAATTTATATTTGGTTTACGTACGGAGGAATGTATTAGGTTTATCTTGCAAGATACAATCTGTGTACCGGTAAAAGTAGCCTAATCGCGTTTTGACACCAAGAACACGGTACGTTTAGTAATAATTTTTTATGTTTTTGAAATTGTACGCTTTGACATGAAAAATGTATTTATTTATAAGGCAAGCGTGACCAAAATAACATAAATTGCCTCTTACAACCATGAAGTACATGTAGTCTTTGGTAAAGTTATTCAGCATGCCCAGTATAGCAAGGCCGCTGTAACGGACAGTATCAAGTTGCACCTGGAGAAGGAAGCCTGTCATGCGGTCTGTCACACTCGCCTGCACAGCCGTCAGGGACGGAAGGTTACTAGCAGGCATGCTAAAATTTCAGTTCACTTTTCAACATCCGTTTTATGGCTTGGTTTGATGATTCTAAATATTAAATATATAAAAGGGTAGTTCTACAAAATGACTACATTCAAATAAACAAGTGACAAAATATGTTGTGATAAGTGAATGGCGATAAAAACTGTTATCTGAGTTGAAGATGAAACATCTACAATATTAATTTTTTTACAACGTGTACTTACAACTGCACAGTCATGTTACACACAGGCACACCAAAGAAGAACAATCTTGTTGAAATCTGCAAGGAAGTCATGTCCAACAGTGTAAATCTATTATGACATCATAAAATACAACATTTAATGCTTTAAAATCAATTATTACAAGAAAATACTATTGTTTTCGACTAGTTTTTCCAATCAATGACAGTTTTAATAATCTCATTTATCAGCTAGAAACATAGTGTTGACTTTTGACATGTAAAACAAACACTAGAGCATGAAAAATGTCATTAGTCAAATACACCCAAAACTCTTGTTTTCGTTAGATAAGCCACATAGAAACCAATGTTACATCTGTTCAAACCATAACTGTTTGAAAGTTTAACAATCACGGTATGGCGCTTATATACATGCCATTTTGAAATGTGTACCCACATTTTTGACGGGCTGGGCTAGATGTTTCTCAATGAAACATAATAATTATGTTTGGTGTTGACAACACCAAATATACAGAATGTTTATATAAGCATTAACGTGCTAAGATGCACCACAGGCGACCATTTTGAGAAGCATTTAGGTAAGTTTGGTAAATGACCACCCATGAAACATTTCTATGCATTCATAAAAGTTGGCTCAGTAGATTTAGAGGAGATTGTGTTTGTGTTCTTTTTTAGGTCTTACAGCAATGTAATGCAACGGACCGGAACCACTGAAGCAATTGGATAGTGGACCACCCAAGGAAAGTTTTTATGTGGTTAAAAGGGAGATGTCATTTAAAGAAAAAGAGAAGGCTTGCATGCATAAGCTCCTGGCCTTGAAGCCAGAAACTAATACCAATACATGTAATCAAATACCCAGTACACACACAAAGTATTTACTATTATATTATTAATTCCAAATTTGGATAAATGGGAGCTCATCGCAATATCAAATAAAAAACTTGCCTCAGATGTCACCATGGTGCTCATGTTGTGAAAGAGACTGGAGGAAGTATCATTCATTGACGAGTTCCACGATGTATGCATCATACCAGTGACTTCATATGTGTAGCTTGCTGCAAAATCACATTATCAATAATACGTTAAAACGATCACATAGAGATGACACAACAATCTTCGAGAGTAAGCATACTATACAAAAAAAGCTTTTACTGGCAGGGGAATAAATTGTATGAACAAAATCCAGTTTGTATGCATTTAACAAAATCCGCAGTAACTAACCACAACATAAGCAATATTTGAGGCGTGTCATGCCTAATTCAAGTGTGTAAAGTGTCATCCCGGATGATACTTTCCGCTTGTATGGTATTTTCTGTTTCATAGAAGTCTCTTCTAAAAATAAATCCACTTTAGGCGGAAAATGCCATCCCGGATGAGCCTGTGCGGACTGAATAGGCTAATCCAGGACGACATTCTACGCACATGCATTAAGCTCGATTTTCGACCACACGCCTCATTTTAGTTAAAGTGCTAAGCAATAAGGGTGCTTAATAGAATACGCGGCTGCAAAATAATTAGGTTAATATATGAAATGTACGAAGTTCAATGCATTTCTATTTCGTATACATTGTACATTAAAACAAACAACCACACAGTCAGACAAGAAATAAAGTAAAATTTGCTCATTTTAATTCCGCAAATAAAGTGCAATGAGCAACACAACATCTATCAGAAAATGACTCAAAACTATTTTATCTTTCCAGTTTCTGTTAATAGAAGGGTAGCCTAACAAACTATAAACTTTTGCTGCACACTGTAGGAATACATTACAATTCTATATTAATTTCTGTCAAACATTATATTTCCTTTAACATAATATATGATTTTCAAGTTTATTGAGTGTGTATGATGAATGTGTAAATAAGGGGTGTTGTAACTTAAAGATACATACAATTGCAAAGCTGCAAATAAGGGGTAGTTGTTCTCGGTGTTGTTGTCCCATTTGTTGGGAGCCATGTGGTGTTGGTTGTTGAGTGTGTGGGTGTTGTTGTTCCAGTTGTTGTGAGCCATGGAGCCATGTTGGTTCTCTGGTTGTTTCTGTTGTCATTCTAGTTGTAGTTGTCAACGCTGGCAATGGAAATAAAAATAACAATAATTAATGCAATTCTACACTGATAACATCTTTTAGTACGATATTCCTTTTTCTACAAATATATATACTTATGTTTTAGCATTTGATTTTGTTACAAATTACATAGTTATATCTTTCTTAGCTGATTCAATATATTATATCGTTCTAAAAACAATGCGAAAACAAACAAAAACAGACTTGTAATCCCTCCATTTAAATTTTCAACAAAATAGAAACATTTATTTAACTCCGTGTTTGCATATGTGATAAAAGACAGTTCACAGTCCTTTCCAGTGAAACCTTGACTACAGCTGCAGACATAGCCATCCTCAATATTAGTGCAGCTGGCATTATTTTCTGCCATGGATTCGGAAAGCACTCATGGATATCTGCGGTAGATACAATAACAATAGTCATATTTGTTTGTTTTTATAACAGACACATTACCATGGCATTGGTTCCGAAATTGTTTTTAAATGCTCACATGTAGCTGTGTAAAGATAGGCTTTCATATTTTTTTACCTATTCAATGAATGTTTGAACCCACGTGATCCATGCGCAAAATTGACGTCTGTTACTTAATCATCGTAGTCAACCAAACAAAGACTCAACCTAAAAGCTATAAACTAAAACTCTTAGTATGTTAAGAAGATTTAAATTCCATTTGAATGTATTTCCCTGCTCGAAAAAGTGTACTTAATACGCATTTAATGCGTATTAAACGCTGCGGTATTGGCACCATATTTTTTCTGCGTTTAATACGCTTTTAATACACTTGAAAATGCAGAAAAAATACGCTTTCTAACAGAAACAATTGTAGTTTTTCTGCATTTTTCCTGCATTCACACACTTAGGTGCATTTAAAGTGTATTTTGTAAAAAAAATGCACAAACAATACGCTTAATGTACTTAAAGTGTACTTAATGCGCATTTAATGCACAAATAATATGGTGCCAATACCGCAGCGTTTAATAAGCTTATTAGACAAGGGTTACTAGTGAACATTCAATTTTTGTTTTCCAGGAATAAAAAGAATTCCGAAACAAAACTAAATAATTTAAGTATACTGTATTACAAATTACCTACAACTTACACAACGGTACCTGCTTCCATATGTTTATCTCAGCACCAGTCCAAACGAATATTCAGCAGTAGGTTTATGTAACACTATAGTCTATCTTAGGCATACAAAATTATGTTTGTTTCAGGTTACATGCCCCAAAATTAGGGTAGGTAGGTAGAGATTTATTTTTATTTGGTAAATTGTCAACTTTAAGCTTCTAAAACTAACTAAATATTCAAAACATATCGGTAATATCCTTAAACACTGTTTTGAAGTGGATGCTTTCAAAACAAAACACTTATTTATGGGTCATTACAAAAATAATCCATATTTCAGTGATTTCAATGCTGAAAGCTGATGCGCTATTTTTTTTTAAATAGTTTATGTTTCCACCACATAATGTTGATTTATTTGGTAACACAAATAAGCATTTAATATTATATGCCCACAAGTAATGGTCAAAATCAATGTCTCCAATGTTCCTAAGATTCCAGTTTTGTCTGTGATTTGGCCGTTTTTTTCTCGCAATCATTGTTATTTCTAAGAATATTTACTGTACTTTAATATAAAACATGTCAGTGTACTATTTATATCACATTTTATGTTTTAAATAGGTATTTCATCCCATTTAGCAAACAATATTAAAAATAAAAATGTTGAACGTGTGTATATTATGGCCGTGTTCCTGATGTTACTATTTGCTAATCGCAATGTGTAACATATAATGTATTAATATATAATTGTGTAATAACATATCCTTACAAAGTCTCTTTCTGATAAATGATAACCGACAGCAACCAAAAGCATCCCTTACGGAGTTGAGAATATGTAGCTAACGTGTATAAATGAGACATAATTACATTTGTTGTGTCTGATGTTACGTAACTTTTTAACTCGGAAAATATGCGCCGCATATTTTGAATACTATTTCTCCGTTGTTATAACAAGTAATTTGTTGTTGATAAAAAAAATGCTGTTGAGGATTTGATATTATTCTTTTGCAGTCAACTTTTGATGAAATATTTCCTTGGTGTTACTGTCCCTGTAGTTATTGCTTAAATGATAACACAATGTATAGGTTTGGTAACGGTGTGTATAATTACCGAAATCCCCGTAATTACCGAAATCCCCCAAAATCCCTTTTTATTTTAATTTTTATTAAGTAGTATTAAATGCAAATAAATCATTTTATAGCACTCATAATTGAAAATGTATGCATAAATTGTATTTATTTAACGTTTATGATGATGTACGTTGACTATATAAAGGGATTTCGGTAATTACGATAAGATTTGCGTGAGTGCTCTCCCTTGCCGTTACCGAAATCCCATATTATTGTGGTTTAAAGTAATATTATATGCATTTTTATGCAATAACAACTTATTCCAGATACAAAGCTTTAATATATCTTGCATATGTATGCATAATACTCATGTACTGAACGGATATTGTGCGATACAGTAGTTAATTATCGGGATTTCGGTAATTACTAGAGTAGTTGAATGTTTGTGCTCTCCCTTGTTTTCCGCGTTTAGTTTCCGAAATCCCTTTCTTGTCACGTTATTGACTATAACCGAACGCATTTTAAGGCATTACAAAATCCTGGATGCAGATCATTAAATTATAAATCATTTGTCGATACAGAGCTTTCATATAGGCAACGGATATGTAAAGGTTCATTAATTAATAAAAGGGCTTTCGGTAATAACGAGCGGAACAAAGTTATATGTATAATTTGTCTTTCAGCATTAACTGGATATCGGCAAGACGGATGTAAAACTTTAAATAATAATGAAAATATAGAATTTATATACGTGCATAGCTCTAATTTATTTACGGATTAGTTAAGATACAGGGATTTCGGTAATTACGAGCGGAGTTATATGTATTGCTCTCCATTGTTTTCAGTGTCCAGTTACCGAAATCCCCTTCTTATTTTGGTTTAAACTACAAGTAATATAAAATGATTTTTAAACATAACAAATCAATAATTGGTGCAAAGCGTTCGGTCATATATCAAATATATGCATACATTCCATGTGTACAACGGATATGATGAGGTGCATTAAGAAAATAAAAAGGGATTTCGATAATTATCTACTAGCGGAGCCGAGTTATCTATATTATGTACATATTTTCAAATTGTCGGGATTTTGCTAAGTCTGTAAATGACAATGCCATAAACGTTGATTTAATACATTCATTTAATAAATTAACAACAATATACAAACAATACTGGTTGCATTATATACAGAAACAACAACATAATAACAATCTACTTATTGTTTGTAAAAAATACCTCTTAAATTGTCTAAATAACTTGGTGTGTCCAAGTTGGTTCAAGTGAACCATGTCACCATCGTAGTCCATAGGGAATCTTATTTTGTTTAACTTTATCACATGATTATTTTTCATAAAAATGTCATAAATTTTGTTCCTTTGAGCATTAAAGCACTTCTTGGTCATTGCTTAATATTTCGGGAAATATCCACGTTCGGTAATGGTACAAAAAAAAAACATGCGTAATCCCAGCGGCATGCAGTTCACTTTCCAGACTGCACAGCGACGACACAATGTCCATCGTCGATGAACGAGTGTGGAGTTGTCATTTCTACCAAGTAGTACCACCGCAACATGAGGTTGAAACAGCATAACTTCCTGAACCAACTCACGATCCGGACGTGCTGCCATCATACCGCCTTTTCCAAAGAACCGTTTTCCACCTGGCATCTGAAACGAAATATAAATGTCATTTGCACCTTTGATGTAATAATTATAGTCTAGTACCTTAATCTGTAAACATTTCAATGTGTGCATAATAGTAAATTTATTACCAATGCATTTTGACATTTTGACAAGAATACATTAACTTTTAGCTATTTATAATGCCAATTAAATACTCATTTTACGTTATAAGTATTATTAGTACCTTTAAATCATTATTACAGTGTCTTCCCAGTCTTTTGACATAATTGAATTTCCATGTAATGATTTTTATACTACAATAATTTGTAAGGAGTATTCATATTATCGTAATTCACGATTTAAGAAACAGAGTAACACCAAGGACTGGGTTTGGTAACACTGCAGACATACTCAACAAAAAACCTCTTGTTTACAGAAAACTTCATACTGTGTAATCACTTGAATTCGCGGGGTACAAATTTCGCGCACTTGCGATCGCGGACATATTCGCGCGGTCTTAAATTCGCGCAACAACGATTTTGAAAAAAATAAACGAGAATTGGTTTTTACCCAAAATATGTGTCAATTATGCAAAAAAAACACGACCAACCAGATACTGAAGGGTCCTATTGTGACAGCTTGTTTGTTGCAATAAACACGTATATATTAGTACCGGGTTAGGCTCTTAATTGACAGCAGTAATAGCAGATTTAGTTGAGACAATATATACAATATATCACGTTATGTCAAACTGACACATTGTTGTTAATTAAATGCCGATTGAAATATTCCACATCGCTGGCGCTAATTCTTTACTCAAAAGGTCAACTTGCGAAAGTAACATCTCCATGTTTCTTATACCTATTGTAAAAAGTAAAGTAAAGTGTTTGTTTATTATAGTGTCATCCCTAGCGATTTAGGGCCAGCCAGTTTTGACTTATGAGACACCTTAACTGATGAACATCTTCACTCCCGATTCCTATCCTATTTGCCGGGCGCTTGGCAGGAAGGCAATCGGTACCCCTTGATTTAACTAGCTGCTGGGTATGCAACCGGCCATATCAGAACTCGCCCTGTGTAGGACTCGAACCTTCGACCTCCCGCTCCGTAGCCGGACGCCCTAACCACTAGGCCACGGAGACGGTTACGAGTGTTCAAAATCACGCCTTTGCGTAACTGTGTTATAGAAATACAATTTTGTTGTTATGCGTTACGAAATTTTTATACAAAAGTAAAGATCTCAATGTACTCTGCGCTACAAAGGTTTTTTTATGGCAATCAATGCACCCATGCTTTCCATGCGGATGACGTGGCGGTGTACATGTCGGCATAATTTTCGAGCGCATTTTTTAGCAGAACAAAGGATTAACATGAAATACACGTGCAGTTCAATTGTAAAATACATTCGTGTTTACATCACGTGAACATTAATATTAGGAAAGGCGTTTCGGATTTCGAATTGATTATACGCGATTTAAAATTAATTACAAGGAATACTATTACTAGTAGATCTCCATATTTTGTATATAGAAACGGAACATCATATGGATATAACACATTAAGGATGTTAACAACAATGAAAAAGACAAGTTGATTATGTTTATGTTTTGCGGTCACGAAAATGGGCTATAGTGTATACATGTATATTTATATACGTGGACACCGCGAATCGCGATATAGCTGATATGCAGTGTACGGCCGCATTTAAAATGCTCACAATTTAAATTAAAAGAAAAAAAACGCATTCATTAATCAAAATGAAGCATATAAAGAAAACATTCCAAAAAACGTTATTTAAAAACATTCGCATCGTAAAATTTAAACGTATATTTACGAACGATTACCAACGTACATTTGAACGAACGTGTAAGCTTCCAAGGTGTTGCTAATCTGATAAATCGGTAAATATTCGCGATGGTCATAAATTCGCGCAATGGCGGGAGCGCGAAAAGCGCGAAAATTAGTGATTCAACAGTATTGAGTTTTATTAAATAAGAGGAATAATAATTTTCATGACACATGTGGTTCTGCATAAAGTTTTATCATGCAAGTTTCAAATATGCTTGGTTATGTCGGGGTGTACCTCAATATGTAAGACAAATGACAAATGACTGGTTATGTAACGGAAATTCCAAAATATTTCATCCAATATTGACACCTTAGACTTCATTTGTTTGTACTTATCAGTCTTTACGTAATATAATTAGTTATAAATACTACAAGAAGCGATTAAACTATACAAACATATTTTTAAACATGATGTTTCCGTACCATAAATAGTAACACCAGTGACACAAATGGGAACAGAAAGGACGACCTAATGCGGTATAATTGTAATACATACTTTTTATGTTTGGTACCAGTAATAGTAATTGATTAAAACAAATTTAGTGGGCATTTGAAAGTTGTTATCCTCTTTGAATTGTTATAATACCGGATGATATCATCAATGATGTTCAAAATGCCAATAATTGATATGCAATTATAACTGAATACGAACTATTGTTTTTCTTTTAAAAGATAAACTTTTATCAGATAATTGATGCATTTAAATCAATAAGGACACTTTCAATGGCATTCTTAAATTGTTACTGGTGGGGTTTTAAAAAATCCCAATGGAACCCCTTCCTCCAATGAACACAGAGTAATGTCCAGATTAATGTCATTACAATGTCAACTGTTTGGTAATGAACATATATCAACTCGTGACATACTTGTGTGATTTAAATGCATATGTGTCAAGTAAACACAGGTTATTGGGTCTACAGGTGACAATGCTTAGAGGATTAAACAACATGTACCCTACAATGTTAACGTATATTAATGAAGCTGTCACCAAGTTATTCCTAAAATAGTTTTTTAAAAGCAACACATAATTTTTGATATTATAATTTAATTAAGAAATGATTTTCGATGTATCGTTGTTTATCAGCCAATAAACAACGATTTGGAGCAAAAAGTATTTCAATTCTAACAAGATAGTTTTGCAAATGTAATGAAAACTACATTTTACTGTGCTCAGCTCAGAATCGGGACTACTTTTTGCGGTGCTTATTGGGTAGTTCAACAACGATAATTTTGTTCTTTGTCTATAGAAATATTTGCCAGTAGCGTGTTAGAACGTGTTATTAATAACTATAGATTACTATTTAATGTAATGGCCAAGTTTTAAACACATGTTTCATGTCCTTTTCATACATATTATTAGACAATACACAGTTTTGTTGTAGCAAGAATATGTTTTTAGAATAATAATTGAAAAAGTGCAAATGATTGACTAGTTGAAACTACTTTAGGAGAATTGATTATTATTAACTGCAATTATCCGAATTTCACCTCCAGTTTCATGTCCTTTTTGATACAGACTAAGATAACATGAACTTGCTTGTTTGTAGGAAAAATAAGTTAAATAAACAATTTAATAAACCTATTTTGGAGGATGTTAATAACAAAAATCAATTGATCAATATTGACCAGTTTGGACCACTTTGTGAGTATTGATTATTATATACTCTAATGGTTAGATCATCTACTCATGACAAGAGCCGTTTTCATTCAGACTAAATAATCATAAAGCGTTGTCTTGTTTATGGTAGAGTGGAGTATGACATTTTTACTATTATTTTAAGAAATATAATCACTACCTTGTTTCTAGCAAAACAAAGTTATAATTATGAAAGTATTTACATATTAATGGACATTTCATTGTATACAAGTTCACTCGACTACTGTCAACAATATTAATGGTATTGGTCAGCATGAAATCAGCCGGTTAAAAATGTAGGTTAAACCCAGCGTGGATCCACTGGGGCAAACCCCGACTCAAACATAAAATTAGCATTTTTTCTGAACCAAGAAATAAATATGCAATAAAAGGTATTACTTTAAAAATATTTGTTTAAATTCAAAAACTAGTCACACAGGTTCATTCAGATTTTGTTGTGCACAAAAGTTATAACCAAATTATGAATCCAAAATATATTTGAAATCTTCAACGGTCATCTATCAAACAAAAAATATTTGAAACAGTGTAATTTGAAAAAGTCATTTGTGTTACCAAAAATGTCCGTATTGTAACCGTAATTTAAGAGCAGTAAGTTTGCTTCATTAATTTTTCAAATTCTAAATAAGAATTACATGCAAGGAATTTTTGTAAAGGTTGTCTTTGATGTTACATTTTTGTCCATGGTGTTATTAATATACAATGCATCATCGGAGCAGTCTCGTGGTATTCTTGATTATTGGACAAAAAGTGTTTTACCAAATCGGTTTTGATTGTTACTGTTATCTAGGCTATTTCAAACATTTTATAACTGTTTGCTGAGTCATTATTATAAATGATTGTGCTTTATGTTACTTTTCTTTACAGGGTGTAACGGCAATTTCCTTGCTGTTAATGTTATGTATCGACAGTGTAATTTTTTTCTGTTTATGTGTTGCCACAATTATTTGCAATATTTGGTCATCTAAAAGAGTTGAATCAATAGAGGAAAACCTTTAGTATTTTTTAAAGGTTTAACTGATGTGTGGAAAACCTTGTGATATCATTTCGCTGTTCGTTTAGAGCATACACCAAATAATCGGACATCCATGTATTATTTGTCTACAAAACACATACTAATTAGTGAGAATAGCGTAATTTTGCTTGTTTTATGCTGATTGTATCTTTAAACAAGTAAAATATTAAGTTCCCAATGTTTTGGAATTATTTTTTCACACGTAACACCATGGACACCAGCAGGTAGCAGCACGTCATTAATATAACAGTTTCTAGTCAATCTTGTTAAACTCCTTATGTCCATCAGTTGAATATAATACCGCACAGTTATAGTGAGGCAAAAACGTTATAAAAACTTTACAATTTCACTGTTCGATTTTTAAAAATAGCTAACTTGAAATATGGACATAGTTTGAAAATGACCCTAATCCAAAAACATTTAATTATTGGGAAATGTAATTTTCTTCGTTTGAGTTTACGAATAAGAAGAAAATTAATTTCCCTTAATGCAATGTAATGAACGCTAGGTGGCGTTGTAAGTCAGCACGAGGAAATTGTGAAGGTTTGGCGGTATTCGGTCATTCAGCTTTGGACAGTCGAACTGTGCAGACAAAGTTTAAATACTGTGTTAGATTGTTTTTGCGGTGCGGTGCGCGGCCACGTGGTTGCAAAAAATGGACTCAAAAGAGACAAAGGCAGTTGTGAGGATTTGAATCTTATACAATCACAACTAAACGATATATTATCGGAGTTAACGAGTTTGAGGATTGAAGTGCACGGCAACTCAGTTTCAATTTCTTCGGAAATGAAAAAACTTAAATCGGACAATGACATAAAATGGCGATTTGAAGGGAATACAATTCAATTCAGTTTTAACAACGAGCTGTCTGTTGGATATCGTAAAGCAAACTTTTTTTTTCTTTTGATTACAACGTCTTTATTTGTATACATATCATATACACAAGTGCATAGTACATATGTCATAGTACCTTGTTATACAATGATGTACGCAAAACCACACTCGATGTGCATATGTGTTGCAATCTTAAGAGCTATAAAAACACGAAGAAAAAAAGGCAGGTTGCACAGAGTCTAATGCTATACATGTGATATGCACTAAACACCGGGCATTTAAATGTATTTCTTTTTCTGCACAAATCGCACAATTTTCATAGTAATGATTATAATACAGTATTGTTGATGTTTACGATTTCTCCTATTACTGACCATCTTTCCTTTTCTGTTTCTGATAGCTTAATGTTACAATATATATTATAAGCCCATGCTAAACGTTTTATTACACCATTATAATTTGGTATTATCTTATTTCTTCTACAAGCAAAAATTTATCTTTTTACTTCAAGGCATAACATATCAATATTGTCTTTTCCTGGTTTAGTATTTCCAAAAATAAGAGTCTTACAATTTACAATATTACTTATGTTTAATTTGTGTACCAGATCTTCGTTTATATCTTTTATTAAGTTTTCGATTTTTTCACAATTCCAAAATAGATGAAGTATTGTTTCTTCATGCTCAGTGCAAAATGTACATGTACTATTACTGATTAATTTAATTTTACTCAGTAAGGAATTTGTGCCTAATATTTGGTGAATAATCCTAAATTGAAACCATTGTAAATAATTATCTCTTGTTATGTAGAAAATGCTTTTAAAAATATAGTTCCGTTCATCATCGGCAATAGCAAACGTTGCCCATTTGTTTTTACAAATTGGTTCTATGTCATTTTCCAGAAAACAATCATATATTGATCTAGATTGACTTTCATAACATACAAAATATTCGGCATAGCATGACAGGGCAGAATTCTGTACCAAAACATCTGTGGTACTGAACTGTAGGTTCAGTGACTTAATAAATTTCCTCACTGAATGTATAAGGCCTTTATAATGAATAAAGTTCATCGTTTTACCAGTAAGAAGTTCAATTTGTGCTTTGCTTAAAAATGAGTTTGAATCGATTACTATGTCTCTAACGAATCTGACACCCCTGTCGTACAAATCCTTAAGAAACAATTGTTCATTACCAATCTTAAACTTGCAATTATAAAACAAAGGCATGTTCAGAACACTATTAACATCTGAAATCTTTAACACATCAATAAATCATTTTTTATTTTACCTTTAACGACATATGCATAATGTTTTCCTGTGCTAAAAAATGTCCCTATATTAAACAGAGATCTAATTAAAATTCAACATTTACTGTCATATCATGAATACAATTTGCTTAATCATAATAGTTTTATTTTCTTAGAGTATGCATATATATCTACCATATTTAAACCACCATTTTCATATTTTTGTACAAGAATTGAACTTCGTATTTTGTAAGGTTTATCATCCCATACAACGTCAAACCTAAGTTTATTTATTCTATCAAGGATGTCTCTTTTAGGTGTTGGTATCGCAAAGAAACAGTGAGTAAACAGTGCAAGTATTATAGACTTTATAACAGTAATTCTACCAAGTTGGGTAAGTAATAGTTTTTTCCACATATTGATACGATTAATAGCTTTATTTATTTTTTTCAGAAAAAATAAGATCTATCATACTTTGTAAGTTGACATCAAAAATGATTCCTAATAACTTAAATCTCGTTACACCCCATGTTAGTTTGTATTTAGTCTTTATTGATCTTGAGCTGTATTTCAGTGCTCCAATCCAAATAAAATTAGTTATATTAAAATTCACTTTCAGGCCAGAGAATAAAAAGAACTCATGAAGCATGTCAAGAGCACAGTTTAACGAATTTTCAGAACCATCTAACAGAAGTGAAGTATCATCAGCAAATTGGGAAATTTTGAATTCAATACCATTGATAGTAATGCCTTTGATATCTGAACAATGTTTAATCTTTGAGGCTAATAGTTCCGCACATAAAATAAATATGTAAGGTGAAATGGGGTCTCCCTGTCTACAGTCGCGGCCTATTGAATAACTCTCAGATAAATATCCATTTAATTGGACCATTGTTTGTGTATTTTGTAGGAAAATTGAAATCCAACGTTTAAAACTAAGTCCAAAATTAAAAAAGCTTAAAGTTTGTTCAATGCAGTGGAAGGATAGTGTGTCGCAAAGTCAATTAGCATAATAAGACCTGGTATTTTGTTATTTTCAGCATAGTTCCTAATGTCATATAGTAGTTTGTGTTATCCCCAATATATCGCCCGGAAACAAAGCCAGTTTGATCTTTTGAGATAAGCGTTGGTAAGTATGATTTTAGTCTATTTCCTATGGTTTCAGATGCTAATTTGTAAACAGTATTACGTTAAGTAATAGGTCTCCAGTTTTTAAGAAAGTGTTTTGGCTTGTTATCCTTTGGTAAACAAGTAATTATACCTTGTTTTTTGAGTCACAGAAAAACCATTGGTTATATTGGCAAAGTTAATACTCCTCAAAACAAATCTTCCAATTTTATTCCAGAACATTTTTAAAAAATTGGTTGTAAAACCATCAGATCCAGGGCTTTTGTCATTTTTCATTTTCTCAGAGTATTAGATAACTCTTCGTATGTTAATAGACCTTCCGTGTCATTAGATTGTTCAGTGGTCAATTTATTTATATTAATATGTTTTAAATCATTAAAACTATCATCCGAATTCAATTCCACTCTTTGGTATAAATTGTTATAGAACGACGCAGTTTCTTTAAGAACTTCTGGCTGATTGTGTATCAATTGACTGTCATCTTTTTGAATAAAAGGTATGTTTTTGTTAACATAATTTCTCTTTTCAAGTGAACAAAAATATTTTGTTGTTGTTTACCATTTTCAATCAACTGACTTCTGGCTCTTATAATATGTGCTTTTAATTTTGTATCCCTTATATTATTTAGTTGTACATTTAGTTGTTCGAGTTTTCCTTTGTTAGCTTCGTTGAGATTGCTTTCTAATTGCTCAATTTCTAATAGCAGTTTACGCTCATTGGAAAATACTAATTAATTTTTATAACTAGAGTAAGAAATAGTCCCGCCCCTGATCTCCATTAGTAAAGTTTCCAAAACAAGTTGGTCATTTATACTAAAAGTTAGTTCACTATTATTAATTGTGTGTAAGTTATCTAAATTATATACTGGTAGACAATATTGCTTTTTAATTTCATCAGTTTTATTATTCACATAATCAACATAGTCAATATCATGAAATAAGGAGTTGTTAAATTTCCACAGTCTTTTGCCGTGTTCAATTTTTTGGAATTGTAATGATATATCGATGATGGAATGGTCGGACTTCAGACTAGGTTTTATATTTGAAGTTTTCACAAAATTAAGCATATTACGAGTAATTAAAAAGAAATCTAGTCTTGCTTGCTGTAATGGATTAGTACGCCGCCATGTAAATCTCTGGATATTATCATGCATTTCTCTGAAAGTGTCTATTAAATTGCGCTTTGCTATTTCTTCTAAAACAACAGTTCTAGAATAAATACTATTGTTTAAAGATATATTGTTGCTATAGTCTAGATTACTATCAACAACAAGGTTAAAATCTCCACATAAAATGAAATCGTAATTTCCAAGTTCCTCAATAAGTTTGAAGACATTTAAAAAATATTGTGGACTGTCGAGATTTGGACCATAGATAGTTATCAATCAATGAAACCTTATTTTCCCCAATTACCATATATAGTGCAATTAAATTGCCAGCATCATCTTGTTTAAAATTTTGAACTTTACAATCAAAGTCTTTTTTAATTAAAATAGCACATCCTCTGGCATTCGATTTTCCATTGCTTAAAAAGCACATACCATCCCAGCTAGAGTAAATTTCCTTTTCTATCTCTTTTGGCTAATGTGTCTTGTAGACAATACATATGGTAATCTTTTTCCGTTTAAAAATTTAAAACATCCATTCTTTTTGTATTCCCATAGAGACCGCGGCAGTTCAACGAGGCAATTTTAATGTCGTTCACATGAGTATTGGATGATATAACTGTAGAATAGGATCCCAAGACTTAACACTGTTCAGTATTACAATACTGTCAGACATAAACATACATTGTAAACAACAAATCACAATCAAAGTCCAACAACTACCTTTTGACTAAGTAACATATATATCACTTTAACTTTAAATAAATATTGTTCTTTTCAATGCAACCATAAACTGTATAAAAAACAAGAAAAGAAAAAAACATACTATGTACACAAAAAGGACAAATGGTTTGTTTTACAATGGAAACAAAACAATGTGTTGTAGCCATCGTAACAAGTCAGACGGGACCTGAAAATATACAAAACATAGTTAAATATGATGGATTATTAAATAATTGTTTGGGAACAACACTATAATCCCCATAAAACATCTTCAAAGGAAAATATGTAAGATATGTCACTTCTATAATAAATATTTCCCATATAATATGAAGATGCTGTTAGGATCGTGTTATTTATTTTTGAATGTAAAGGTTCGCTGAAGCAGTTTATTAACACTTAAACTTGGTACGAAATAAAGAAAGTTGTTTAGGTGTTATATGCTTCAATACAGTATTTTGTTGTTGTTTACATGTTATTCATTTTTTTTTATTATACAGTGTATACATATATTGAAAATAAGGCTAAGGACTTTTCCTTGTTGGTGTTGGAAATAATATTGTTAACAAAGCTAAGTTTGTATTATGAAATATTATACAACAATACATATTGTGGAGTCACAGTTCCGCAGGTTTTTAGGTTGGAAATATATTTATCTTCAAATGATATTTTAAAACAGGAATTTGTAGAATCTAACGAAACTGTTTGTCTGTTATGTTTTTTTGGTTGCAAAACATAACTTTTTTATATTTAGTATGCCTTTATCTGTAAAAAAAAATATTAGGGCATGTCTGCCAAGTAGCAAATTTGTATATGAAAATAACAGATATTCGTCAAAAATTTAACTTTTCACAAGCAATGTGCTTTCAAACCATTAAATATGAACAACACATGTATTATAGATAGGAAATCAGTCAATTTTAGAACAGTATTTCTCACAGTCCAAAACTGCGATATTGGACCTTTAAGACCAGCATTGTGTTAGTCGAACGACTGAACATCATATGCCAATAACTGTATTATGTAAGATGGTTTACACAGGTAAATATGTTCATATTTTAATAAACATATACAATAGACAATAATACAATGTAAGTATACTCCCTTTTTCTTTCGTTCCAACGTACAACCAAGTAACATCTACCTTGAAACTTAGTACAAAAATATGGCGTATTCTATACTAGGGGAAGTAACTCTCAAAATCTAACAGCAACAACTTTACTGTACCGTATCTGAAAAGTGTAGACATTGGTAAAATGTATTTGTCAGAAATATATACGCTATTTTAACATTATTCAGTACATCTGTTGTGTTCCTTTTTAAAATTAAATATTGGTACACACATACAATACGGAAGCATATATTTTCGCAATTATTATTAGACAAACGTGACCACAGGTACTTGACACAATTTTTACAATTTTTTACCCTTATATATATAATAAAAAAGAAAAGGTATCCAACGATGATATAACAGGTGCATTAAACGAGCATGTTAAACTGCTTAAAGAACGACCAAATCACTAATATATCGTTGTGGTCGCCGACAAGAAACATCCATCTACGGGTTAACACTTTTTATTTGATGAAAATCCGTCAAATATATCCAAAATAGCTAAAAGTTTCACCAAAACGACCCCGAAATCGAAGTGTGTAAATCTCGACGTCCAATGACTTTCATAACAGAACGTGACTCTTGGTCGATTTTTCACAGTTTATCACTAGCTAATGCTATAAACTCCACGTACGTTTGTCAGTGACAAGTTCCTCCTTCGAAATATGACGGTCTTTAGTCACAGGTGAACGTTAAACTTAGGAAATGTAGAAAAAATACGCTAAATATTATTTTTTGTAACACGAAGTCTCCATATTATTGTAGGAAAGCAGTGAATCTATATCTTGTTTCTGAATGGCTGATAAGTCATTCAGGTCTACTCGGTCTTTATCGCCAGTAACAGCAAAGTGTGTTTGCGCTGACTTTCGCGGAATTTTGAGAAGCGTGTATTGCATTAATAAAATGAACAGGGAACAACAACGGGCACTGTTATATGTGCAGAACGGTCATAGTGTGTACGTAGGGGGTTCCGCTGGTACTGGCAAGTCGTACTTGGTACGAGAATTGGTTTCATGGGCGAGGCAAACTGGAAAACATACAGCACTGACATGTACAACAGGAGTTGCATGCTGCTTCTATCCACAGGTTAGAGATTTACAAATTAAACATTTCACACTCGCTTTAAACATCAGTAGATTAAAGGCGGGTGTTATTTACTAATAATGCTTAACAGAATAACATATCAGAACGATATTATCGTTAAAATAAACTGATAAATTAATCGTGGAATGTAACCCGGACAAGTCTAGTATATGGATCGTGGAATGTAACCCGGACAAGTCTATTTTAGTATAGGTAGGTTGAAATTTATTGATTGAAGATTGCACGAAATCTTAATATTTAAAAGGCAGCTTTAAATCGATATTTACAATTAATGTGGGTTATTATCAATCCATGTTCGAAATGGATGGTTCTTAACATTCTGGTACAGTGTAAAGTTTTTGATAAAACCCGTGGATCCCTACATTGTGTAGTGGTAGTGCTCCAATTTTCCCACGGTCATCAAAACATTGCAGCATGTACAAAAATATATAAACATTGGAAGAAAGCTAATCATTATTGTCGAACATTATTGACCTAGGCTAGAACTCATGCTAGAAACACAGATTTAAATGCTTGACCATGCAAGCTGCAGACAAGATTCACTGAAATTAATTCAGTCAGTATGGACTTTTGTACAGTATTATTAAAGGGACTCGTTCACAGATTGTCAAAATGACATTTCCCAACTTTTTGTCACAGATTCAAAAAATAAAAGAACACTGTACATCAGGGAGCGAAAGGACACTAATGGCGTAGACTCATTATGAAAATACAGTTTCGTTTATGAATAGTGATCATTTGAAATTGATAAATTTATAAAGCGTTACAAACGCGAAACGATTGAATAATTTGGAATGTTTCTGTTGTTTCCATTAAATTTTGTAACAACACGTGGATCACTTATATAAAGTATTAAACGCAGGCTTCTTATAACAGTCCGGATGGCCGAGTGGTTACGGCGATAACCTTTTAATCCAAAGGGCACTGGTTCGAGCCCCGATAGGGACTAACTTTTTTCTTTTAATTTCTCTTTTTTAATTCTATTCTTGTTATTATAATGGAGCTCTAGAGTTCCGATGTTTAAATCTAACAATTTAAGGCATTTAATGAAACACTTCAAAAAATGTCCCAATCTGTGAACAAGTCCCTTTAAAGACATAAAGTTGAAATGTATCTTACAATCATGGTGCTTATTTTAGGCATTATAGTGTATATGTAAGCTATGTTGCAAAAGTACTTGTAATACTTTGTTATTGTCAAACCAACTAGTATTCATGATCAACTGATTGAAACAAATGAGTTCAGAGGTCAATATTGTTTGACATTAGTATAATAAAAGCTACAGATGCAAAATTTTAATTATATACTATTTTAGATGGAATTTGCTCTGAACTACAGTATGTTATTTCCAGATGTTCAACCCTATGACCTTGCACAAATGGAGTGGGCTTGGAGACGGAAGGATGACAGTCAGTCAACTTGTCAATCTGTCCACTGATGACCGCTATGTGGCTGCATTTGACAGAATCAAGCTTACAGACATATTGATTATAGACGAAATCAGCATGTTAAGTAAGGCCATGTTTGATAAACTTGAAGGACTTATGCGCCATATAAGGGGAAATAGCACGGTTTTTTGCGGCTGCCAAATAGTGCTTGTCGGTGACTTTTTGCAGCTCCCCCCTGTAAGAAATGCAAGGTACAGTGACCTGGGTGAATTCTGTTTTCTATCTGAATCATTTCCAATGCACAGAATTTTCCTACAAGAAGTGATAAGACAAAAGGATGTGACTTTTTCCCACATAATTAACAGTATTGCACTAGGCAACATAGATGAACAGACCGCAGATTATGTTAAGGGATTGAGTAGGCCATTAACTGTAAGCAGCACAGAGACCGTACGGCTATTCTCCAATAACATACTGGCTGACATGTACAACAGAGACTGCCTTCTCAAACTTCATGGTGAGGTTTTTGAGTTTGAGGCTTTAGATGAGGGCGAAGAGAGGAACTTGGCCAGCTTGACTGTGCAGAAAACGCTTTGGTTGAAGAAAAATGCTAAGGTAATGCTACTTCAGTCTCTATTAGAAAAACAATAAATGATTTTTTCAAGTTGAATCAGGCATGTTTTCGTTATAAAATGTCAATGAGGGTTTGCATTATAGTTTTTGAAAGACAATTGTTTTTAGTTTAAACCTATTTATTTTAACTCGATTGCATCGAAAGCCTAAGGCTTATTGAGACGCTCTCGAGTTAGTTTCCTGGGTAGAACCAGTACTTGGTGTCTTTGGGGGAGAGCTAAAGAACGCTCCCACAGTGGGGATCAAACCCATGACCTACCGGTCGCTTAGCGGACACCATATCCACTATGCCACGGCGACGTTAATTTTTTTTTCGCTCACCGAGTCTAACAAAAGGGGAACTATCCTACTTCTTCCAGCGTCAGTGTTCTTGTAACCAAATCTTGAATTTTTTGTATTAGTTCAATTATTGTCAATATATTGTATAATATGGCTTATATTATACTATCATGCACTTAAAATAGTTGAGTGCACATTCCACTGACAGCTGTTGTTTGTTTACCAGGTTATGTTGCTGAGGAACATCTCTGACCAACTGGTTAATGGCTTATGTGGCAGAGTGGTGAGCGTAAGAGAAGGGGAGGTAGATGTGTTGTTCCCAACGTTGGACAAGGTGTGCACCGTTACCAGGATGAACTTTGCAGGTATGGAGTTTAAACATGCATTCAGATTGGTTTCACCAAGGTGAACTTAAGTCACAAAGCCATATACTGTTTCTGGAGAGTTAAATTCTTGTAAACCTCATTATTAAGGAATATTAGATACTAAGTACATGAAATACGATCATATTGATATGTAAGAACTTTTCCATTATTTAAACATTTTTAAGGACATGACATACACATTTTGAATCACCAACTTTATGAATTAGGCTAACTAAAAAATGTATTTTTGGACTTCACCGACCAACCATTATTGAGTCGGTTGGGTAACTCCACATATTCATTTTTTAATTCAACCCTATTCTAAGTTAAAATTTTAACAACCTTGTGATATTAAAGAAGACATTTTTCATGGACTTAACTGTGTTCCTTCTATGCACAGTAAAATTAACCTCTATATTTTTTGTGTAAGCATGTTTTCAGTTTTCGCGTTTACACCATGAACATATAGCAAGTATTTCTGTCCACAAAAATTGGAATAGAAATGGACACATGTTCGTGATTTCATTTTATCATGTTACTATGATATCTTAAAGTTGAGCTAGTCATTTTAAAGTTGAGCTATAGTCATTTTGTTTAAGTTTGTTTGACACAATAAACGTCTAATTTAAGGAAAGTGTTTGTTTTTTTCAGACTGTCTATTGACATTTATTTGATGATAGGAATTATATTTAATGAGTAAGGAGGTGTTTATAAATTACTGAAACACATATTAATTGGATCCAAATAGTGGGACGCAACAAAATCTGTTTGGGACTTAAACATGTGTGTAGGCACTGAGTCCCAAGGACTCGGTGGGATTTTGTGGAAACGCGAACACTGATGTTTTTATGTAGTAACTGTAAAGGTATCCTTTTGTTCACCTATTAAACATTATATTATTTGCAGTATTTGATCCGTCATCGAACAGAAATCTTGCAGTAAGGAACCAAATACCACTGAAATTGTGTTATGCGATGACAGTACATAAATCCCAAGGAATGACTCTAAGCAGGTATTGTTAGGCCTATAATAGAAAGTTGTTTGTTTCCACTAACCCGACCGACCTTAATGTTTGGTCATTATTTTTATGGGTATTTCATGTTGAGTTTTCGATTATTTTTTATACATTTTATCATGTTCGCAAAATTCACTTTTAAATATAAAGAAATATATGCTAAAACGAGACTTAGAAGATTTCTGTCCTTGAACAACCTTCTTAAAGTGGGATTGTGTTGCGTGTATTAAAAAAAGTTAACTTAAAATAAAAAGTTTATATGACCTACCTACCCTATATTTTTTCAGGATGTTTGTGGAAACAAACCTTATTCTTTTTGGCCTTATCTATGTCAGGTACAAACAGAGAGGGTAAACTAATTTTTGATTGATCATGATTGTTGTACTAATTCAATTTAATATAGAAAAAAATAAAGACATATTAGTGAGAAAGCCCTATTATTTTTTAGCCTATACATAACAATTAAATCCTTACAATCAATATTTTTTGGTTACATGTATAAAATATCAAATAAATGCATATAAATACAAAACAATGCATTAACGCATGAAATTCCATACACAAAAATATTGTACTATAGTTGTAACTAAAGTTACTGAAAGTTTCTATGCTTACATTTGCAGGGTTGAGGTAGACTGCAGACAGATGTTTCAACCTGGGCAGCTTGCTGTTGCGATGGGTCGTGTAAGGGTACCCGATGGCTTGAGAGTGGTCAACTTTACAAAGGACACAGTTATCTCGCAGTCACCATGTGTGGTAGAGTTCCTGCACAGAGAGCCAGGACCACTGAGAGCTGATATGTCCTGCTGCCATTATAGGTAATCAAGATATGAAATCTTGAATGATGTCCAGTGTTATATTTGTCATTAAAACACAAGTATGCATTGGTTAAGTTCACACTTAGAGCTCGAGTTGCTATTGTTATAGTCATTTACATTGGTTGTTCATAAGTTATTTTCATTTCGCCAAGCTGGAGTTTTACATTCTAAGACACTTAATTGGCTTTGTGGTTGCGGTTTCAGACTTTCTTGTCAACGTTTTGCCTCGGACAGCCTTGTTGGATGAAAAAGCAAAGTTCTCGGTCATTCTTCTAACAGCTTTTGCATTGCTTTTTGTTGATACAGCAGATTGTCCCAATATCACTCCATTGATATTTCTTCTATATTGAAGGGCTGTAGGGTTGGTGTTAAGGCCGTTGAATTTTCCGCGATGCTGGCAGAAGTTGTTTTCTATTGCATCGGAATTGATCATTGCTGGAATGATTGATGTTCCAGGATGATTTCTTACCATGAAGTTACAAATTTCAAGGAAACCAATGATAGACGACTGAATATCTTCATGGCACTGTGACGACATCAGCGACTTTTGCAATCGAACTTGAATTTGCCAGTTTAGGAACCACTGTTGGACTGCATGTAGTTTTGCTAGTCGAATGTCATTGGACTCGTTGACTGTTCTCCTGTCCCTGAATACATCAATTAGAACAGATGTGTTCTTTAACAACTCAATGGCCCCATCCAGTGCCGAACCTTTGGATCCCATATGCTGCTGGTAAGATTCCATGAGATTTAGCATGTCTGCATTTAACACTTCTTCTGCAAGTTTATTGCGCATTTTTTCAGACTGGTTTGGGAAGATGTGTTCATTTGTGAGTTTTCTATGGATTTGGACAGGATTTGTACGGTCAAATTTGTAGGCATCCACCCACATGCTCCACTGTATTTCCTTTCCATCTGCTAACTTCAGAAGCCGAGTGCACTTCACATGGTTTCCACTTTTCATGATATTGTTGCGTATTTTCTTGAATGTGTGAGAAGGATCCATATAAAAGATCATTTCTTTTGTTAGGTTGCAGGGCATGGGGGCTTTAAATCTGTTTTCAATAATGTTCTCATCTGGGAAATGTAATTTCATGAAAGAACGGTTGCTAACAGCCCCATCCATACTGACATACATGGTTTCAAAGCCAAACTGTGACAGTTTGTTCACGGAGTTCCAGACATGTATGTACAGATCACCGGCATTCACTTGGTCAGAAACAAAATGGGCGAAGGGAAAGCGGAAACCAGAGATGCCCTGAAACATGAATTGCAGAACATGAGATCCCATTTTCTTGGATTTTTTACCAGCTCTTATTGCTGAAAGGTTTTCACTTTCTGCGCCCATTTCTACAAAACCAACCAATTCAATAGATTTTCCATTTTTACTTAGTTCGACCTTTTGCTGGATGGACATTTGATCTAACAGAATTCCACCTGTTCTGCCACTGTCCGTAATATTCATTCTGGTTGCTTCCTGGTCCATCCAGCAGAAAATATCTCTTGAAAGTCCTGGTGAGTGTGCTATACTGTTTTTGTAGAGGATTAACATGGAGGGCGATGGTAACAGAAGCAGTCCCGACTGGCGCATTTGAATGTAACTTAATGGGCTTCGGGTATACCAGTTCAGACATTCATTTACTATTCTTCTTTCCCATCTATTTTGGTTGGTATTGCTGTGTTTGCTGTTGGACACTTGGGACATAATTAGAGTTATCATTGCCTCTGTGGCGGTCGGCATCAGCTCTCTTATTTTCTCTTCTTCTGTTTTCTGAATATCTGGTTTTGTATATGAAAGCCTTTGTCTTTTACAACTTGTGCAAGTCTGCTGTTTCAGGAAGGTGAATGGTAATACAGATTTACAACATAGCGATCGTATTGTTTTTTTTGTAATGTTTTTAGTTTGTAGGTGTTCAACAGTATAGTTTTCTTTTAATTCTACTTTCTTCTTGTCCATTTCCAAACCTTCACACATGGGAATTGCCATCACAGCTATACACACATTATAAATTCCAACCTTTGAACACTTGTATTCCTCAGAAATTCTTTGTTGCTGGAGATTCACTTCTGTACCCCTTATGAGTACTGAGAACTTGTTCTCTTTGAACACAATCACTTTATGCACTTTGTTTTTGTTAATGGACATCTCTGTTTCATAGAAAACTTCTATCAATTCCGTGGATTGCTTGGAAACTACAAATCCAGCTGGGATTGCAGACCGAAACGTTTCACAATTGAAGTCCAAAATTGGGTCTCTGTTTGTCGTCCATTTCAAAGGATAATGTGCCTGTTTTTTTCCTGAAAATACTTTCCTTTTTGGTTTTACACCAAAAACTCTCTGGATTACCAAACCCATTAGGTTGATACTTATTTCTGCATTGTTTTCATCTTCCTTTTGATCTAGGAGTACTTCCATTCGGTTTGTGTCCAGGATATCTTGCACACGAATGGTGTATCCAGCATCCCCGTCAACAGCCAGATGATCAACTAGCCTGAAACGAATAAAAGCAATATATGATAATTGTTGCATAAAGTTATTAAAATATGGCTATTATTATACCCCCTACCCCCCCATACTAGAATCACATATTTTGACCTGTCCCATCTTATAACTTAGTCCGTTATAAGTAGATAAGTATAAAATAGTGTGTCATTATTGTTTTTTTCACCTACATGTTGCGGTGTATCATACTAGTTTGCACAACACCCAGGCCCGTATCTCCAAGGTGAAGGTCACACTTAGAGGTCATTTGCTTTGTATGGGATGCAATTATGTCCCTCAACAATGTATTTCAAAACAGCTTGGCATTATTTTTCACCTTTTTGAGGACCTGTGTCATATTTAATATCCAAAAGTTTGCAATAAAAGTTAGCCTACATACTGTGAATGGACATTCAGGATATTTAATGACCATGGCAGTTCATTAAAGTACAAGCTGTCTGAAATGTCCACTTTTTACCTTGCAGTTTCAGTATACAATTGAAATGTCCTAATATATCATTAATTTATGATGTATTTTCAGGTATAATATGCAAGCAGATGGACCACAAGTAACAGACCTATTGTCAGCAACGGAGTATTCAGAACCAGAATGCGATATTGATATATCACCAGAACTTCAGTTTCATGATGAATTTGATGAGGTGATAGCAGCAATTGACATCGAACAATTATCACAACAACCAGCTGTTCCAGAACTACCCCACATACCCTTGCCTCCACAATTTACTGCGGCTAAGGAAATTGAACAATTGTCTTTTGCAGACCCTACAAGAGAGAGTCAAGTTATTTACAATCATTGGATTAAATATCTACTTGAAAATAATGAAAAACTTACAAAATTCTGTTCATTACAGTATTCGTATCTTTTCCAAATTTTTAAAACAACTGTGAAAGATAGTCAAACACAGAAATCCCAGACAGAGTTTTTCAGGGCTTTTCAAATGCATACTACATCTAGTCATTACAATTCTTCTGTATTGAATTTAATGCCAGAAACTGACCATGTTGATGTTGTTTATCAGTTGGCTTTTGATATTGTGTCAATTTTAAGAAAGTTACTAATACAGAAAATGTCAGAGAGTCTCCCAGATGCTGGGTTCTGTGAAATATCCCAAAGACAAGTTGGCTCTGACTTGACAGACACTGCGAAAGGTAAAATTCGATACATTGGTGGATATGTGGTGGCCAAGCTGATTCATCAAACCAATTTGACAGTTCAAAAAAATGCTTACAAGTCTGCAAAAGATAAGGTAGAAAAGTATGAATTCGGAAAAAGGACTTTGAAATTGATTCACTGTATGAAGTGTGCTGAATCTTCTCTTCAACACAGTGACTATCCCGAAAGTTT
This sequence comes from Congeria kusceri, assembly GCA_027627225.1. Lineage (NCBI taxonomy): Eukaryota > Metazoa > Mollusca > Bivalvia > Myida > Dreissenidae > Congeria > Congeria kusceri. The sequence goes on from CM051040.1 coordinate 18,856,901, forward strand.
ACAGGAGACAGCTAGAAAACAAAACATCAACAGAGGACTCACCAATATAACTGATTTAGCTTACAAGTTCTTTGAATATCTTATAAACACTGTGCTGTTTTTTCTCAATGGAGATAATCTGAACAAATATGGTGCTGGACTACATAAGTATGTAACAGAATCAGTCAACAAAGATGCCAGCCTACATCAACACTTTCTTCATATTGTCCAAACTGCTGCTTCAGTTGATGATATATCATTTGACACAGACAATACTGCAGAAAATGAGGCCTCTGTTGTGTCTGTTTGTTTACATGAACTTGTCTTAAGTGTGGATGTTACAAATGCACTTTATTCTAAGATCATATGCATGGGTATTGCTGTTTTGTTCAAACAATTTTCAAAAGATATTGTTTCTTCTCTGAATATTAAGAAAAAACTTGAACATAGAAAGCAGATTCATGTTTCATCCTCGACAGACCAAGCGTCCAAATCAAAAAGGAGTAAGAGTGATGGATCGAAATCGAAAACCAATGCAAGCTTATCAAAACAGACCTCTAAACAAAGAAAGAAAAGAACTACTGGTAATGCTGAGCATGTGCAAGAAGTCCCAAGTACTTCAACTACTGCTTCTGATGACACAGAAGACACATCGTTTCTACCAAGTACTTCCATTCCTACTGCTTCTGATGACTCAGAAGACACATTGTGTCCTAAATGCAACAAAGTGTTCGCTGATGGAGAAGATTGCATTTGCTGTGATAGTTGTGACAATTGGTATGATAGAAAATGTGCTGGTTTAACAAATGCTTTAAAGTGGAAGAAATTCTCAAAGAAAAACAGCAAATTTTTGTGTACGTATTGCCAGTGATGCATCAGATCTAGGGTAAAAAACTAAGTGAAGGTTAACGTTACTAAAAGGTGCCTCATTGGATAACTCTTCAATGTGTTAAAAATAAATTTAGCAGTTTTATTCATCTCATATTTCATTTGACTCTATTATATTGAATTGGCTAACTAAACTTAGAATACAATTTTCCTGAGTCAGTACATTCATTCTAAAAGTGAAATGATTTTCCTATATGTTTATAGTAAAAAAAAAACCATGACAGATTTCGTGTTTAAAACAATTACCATTTTCCTGTTCATGTCTTTTCAGAATCATATTTTCACAAATGAAAAAAGGTGTTGATATAAAATGGTACCTTTATCATTGTTATGCTTTATTAAGGACATGTGTTTTATAATAGTAACACTTCTTATTCCAGTTACATTGTGATTGTTGTGAAAATTATAAATTGTTTAATAGGACCACGAATTTGTACCGTTATTTTGTACATAATATTGTGTTTTACAGCTGAATCATAAGGTCTACACTTTACTGCCATTCTTGTAATTGAATTGTCAGATTTGAAAAATATTACATATATATTGTGATTTTGGACATTTTAATGTTTGTTCTCTATAGATTACAGTATTAAAAAGTTATTACATCATTATTACTCAACTTTGGGTAAGTTGCGAAAATATATTTCCTTCCAGATCACCTATAATTTCGTTTCGTATAGATGATCCTCAGGGAGGGATTTTCGAACTAAGTCTTACTTTTTATTTCATTAATAAATTATTAATTTATTACTAATTCGAAGTACCAATCCTTCAAGATTATCTATCCATTAATTTAGGTAATCTACCAGAGGGATATGTACACTAAATTAATTTAAAAAAAAAAAAAAACTTTTTTGTTGTTGTTGTCAGTACGATTTTTAATGTGGTTTAGCGTGTAAGTAGTTTCAGTATAGAGTTTTCATTAAAAGCACTGAACATTACTTATTACCAATTTAGAATAACATATGATTACTACTGTAAAACTGATTTTGCCATATAGAACACCGATTCTTGACAATTTAGTGACATGAGTGTATTACCTACCTAATTTGTTTGGCATATTATTTATGAGTTTCTCATATCCGCTTTGTAACATACTTTTCATCTTGATTTACACTGTTATTATGTTCATCATGTTCTTTCTTGATTGTTTTGGTTATGTACAATGGTATATACCAATAAAGTTGACCAACTTGCAAAATGATACTTTATGCTGATGCTGATGACAGTGTACTTTTGTTTGCTCACATGGACAAAGTTGTTATTAGTCGAGTGCATGGCCATGGATTAAAAAAACTAGGGTTGATTGTGTGATAACAAACTTTCCTTTCATTTTGGCCTTACAAATTGTGTTATTTTTTGGTTTGAAACATATGTGTAAAGACCTATTGCATTGTGGGTCTTCATTACATAGTCAACATGTAGTCCTATTTTCATTCTATACTTTTGACCTCGTTTAACTGGTCATACATCTTAAAAAGTAGTTTTTTTTTCTGGCCACTGTAAAGAATGTTTTTCGAATCTGATTATAATCAGATAGAAACCCGTATGATAAAATTTTGCAAACGTTATCATTTTGAAAAAAAGTCACATGTGCTTTTATGAACAATGTTTTCAATGTTAAACATAGATGCAACTAACTGACTCCTGGCCACAAGATATGCTGTATAATTTCTTGTCAAAGTTAAATGAGGGATAACTGTAAAATGTAGTTATGTTAACTAATTTTGCAATAGATCTAATTAAAAGTTTGTATGTACTAAATTACAAGTATATTATGTCCATAACATAAGCTATAATACTATGTGATAATGGCTTCAAATTACATGAAAATACTGATATGAAATGTTGTTATGTCATGTGTTCACTCATATGGCAGTGGGTTACATAGCACAAGTTTGTATGTACCTTGTATTGATGAATTCCCAACACATTTTTTGCTTCAATAATCTTAGACTGGAACTCAATGTCTAATGTTATTGAATAAACGGAGTTAAAATGTGCTTTAAAGAAACGAGCAAAATTATTTTAACATTGACAATGATCCTTTACAAAGCTTTTTGCTATCCTCTGCATATGTCATCTGCCTTTGTTAGATGTTTTCTGCCAAACAGTGTGCTTTCAAAGCTTGATAACTTCATAATGTGAAAGTCTGATATTAAATATGTAGTGTTTTCTGAGTATGTATTTACATACATGTCCTAACGAATGTTGTATCATTAAAGTATATATGTATGAACATTTGCATGCCCATAAATACATGTATATATTCTAACTGACTGATGTTGTTTCTTTTCATTTCTTATTTCTTGTTTGTCATATAAAGACAATTCATTTCATAAAGGGTACCTTGGTCCATCAAGCATTTAACTTCATGAAAACACTTAAGCATGTTAAGTAGCATTTGTACAACGAAAAGATGTAAATTAATGTTTAGGTTTACCAATCTTGTCCAACTCACCTTAAAATAAAAATTACAATGATCGTTATATGTTGCTATACTAACCAGCCCCGTTAGCTCGGTTGGTAAAACACCAGACTTCAAACTGAAGTCCAAAGGGTCGAGGTTCGATCCCCTGGCCCAGGGCCGACAAACTTTCTCTGTGATCCTTGACAAGGTGTCTGAGTGAGTTTCATTCGTCCCTCACCACCAACTGAGGTGAGGAAGCAGGTAGATGCTTAAGGAGAGTGACTAGTACTGGTTTCACCCAGGGAAACTGAATACGATGTCTGGCCGCCGTTCTACGACCTCGATGACGATGTTGAAAGCGACGTAAAATCCAACCAACCAACCATGTTGCCATACTAGGCCAGGTCACAGGTACTTGACACAATTTGTATGGTCCTTATATCTATATAATATTTTATTATATCTGTAAACACATACGTACACACTCATTGATTGTGTCGAGTACCTGTGGGCCATGTCAGCCAACAAATCATAAATGTTGTATACATACTAGTTACTACATAGCCTCATAGGATCAAACATTCAAACTTGTCAATATTCTTTTTAGTTTTACTTGCAATTTAAAGGGCTAATGTTGCAGTATAGGACCTGAAATAACTTGTTTGTATGCGTTATAATTACCATGTTATCAAAGCTATGGCCACACTCGAGTTGGATATAGGAGAACCCAAAAACAAATTTCTAACTTGAAATATGATTTGAATTTCGCGCTGATGTTTACATTTACAGAAGGTGAAGGTCAGTGCGTCGCCTTATTTTTACTTTGATTTGAAAAGCGTAAACAATAATTTAGCAATGCAATAAAATACATAAATTAATATAACTTAAAAAAGTATATTTAGTTTTAAAAAGATCACTAAATACAAATAAAATACATATTTTACCTGTTTTATTTTCAACCAATGAGATGACTTCGATCCGTAACACCGCTTCCGTCTTAAAATGGTGGTCGTCATATTGTAAAGTAGATAAACAGCGTTTTTTCTTCTGATTTTCCGACAATTAACGTTCACCTGTGACTAAAGACCGTCATATTTCGAAGGAGGAACTTGTCACTGACAAACGTACGTGGAGTTTATAGCATTAGCTAGTGATAAACTGTGAAAAATCGACCAAGAGTCACGTTCTGTTATGAAAGTCATTGGACGTCGAGATTTACACACTTCGATTTCGGGGTCGTTTTGGTGAAACTTTTAGCTATTTTGGATATATTTGACGGATTTTCATCAAATAAAAAGTGTTAACCCGTAGATGGATGTTTCTTGTCGGCGACCACAACGATATATTAGTGATTTGGTCGTTCTTTAAGCAGTTTAACATGCTCGTTTAATGCACCTGTTATATCATCGTTGGATACCTTTTCTTTTTTATTATATATATAAGGGTAAAAAATTGTAAAAATTGTGTCAAGTACCTGTGAACGTGACGGCTTAAATACTTCCTAGTTACTTTTATAAAATATGAAAAGGCTAATTAAATAACGAAATCAAGAGACCTGAGACATTGTCCGAGAAATAGATACGACAATTAAGATTGCTTATAAATCTAGCTACAGCTACAAACAGACCTGACATGGTCCGAGAAATAGAAACGACAACTACGATTCCTATTAAATATAGATACAACTACAAAATGTATGCATGTGTGTAGGTATGTACGAATGAAGGTAGATAGAAGGTAGGTAGGTTCGAAGGTATGTAGATAAATAAGTAGGTAGGTCCGTAGTCAGCGAGGTAGCTAATAAAGTAGAAACGTATCTATGTAGCTAGGTAAGCGGATATATAGCTAGGTCGGTAGATTTGTAGATAGCAAACCTGCTGGGCACTAGAAAACGGCAAAAATGATTAATGCAGCGAACAGTTCAAATAATTGACAGAAAAGGAACAAGCTAATTCGGAAAGCTGATAGTTCGGAGAGAGGTTGGGAAACTGTTAGACAGTTTCAATCCTATCCAGTCGCAAGTGACAGCGAGGACGAAACAAGAATTCACAAGGCTGAGGGCAGAGCTCTTAAGAAGAAACGCACTTCACAGAGTACGGCGCGTAAAACTGTCGGCAACCGTTTTCCTGTGCAGCCAATATTTCCGGTAGGAGACTGGCGAGGTCGTTTTCGTCCCTACAGCAACACTTCCTGTTTTGGCAATGGACCTGCATCCGGTTCCGGGTACGGCGCATTCTCAGGACTTACCAGGTCTTACCGGGCCCCTGCTTTGCGTGCGGAGGGTCAACCCACTTCCGGCGAAATTGCTCACACGTCAGAGCAGTTGCAAACGTTGAACCAAATTCCGGTTCACGGAAGTGAAACCTCAGAACTTGGGGATGAAACCATCAAAGATGAGTATAATTGCAAACTTTTCACACATGACTTTTATGAATACGAACAGGGTCAAAAGGAAATAATCGTAATAGGTAGATTAAGGAACCATTTGGATTTTTCGCGCATAATTTATGCAAATGAATATGTTTTGGATGTCATAGAAAACGGGTATAAAATTCCACTTTATACAGAGCCAAATAATTATATTTTGTAAGAACAACAAGTCTGCTATTTTAGAATCAGATTTTGTCTGTAAGGCTATTCACGATTTTCTAGACAGATGTTTAATAGAGAAATGTACTGAGGTCCCATTTGTAGCAAATCCATTAACTGTTTCTGTTCATAGTACAGGCAAAAAGCGTCTAATATTGGATTTAAGGGAAGTTAACAAACATCTATGGAAACAGTCGGTTAAGTGTGAAGATATTACCATTATTCTGGATTTAAATCAAAAGGATTGTTTTATGATAAAATCTGATTTGAGAGGTGCATATCATTTTGTACAGATTTATGGGCCTCACACAAAATATCTGGGGTTTTCCTGGTCTGACAAGGGAGGTAACCCTTAGCAAATTATGTCGACCATTGGTTAAGAAGTGGCGAGGCGAGGTATCGCTTGTTACGATGTTTTTAGGTGATGGGTTTTGATGCAGTAATGCTTATGAGCGTGCTTTAACAATTAGCTCTCACGTCAAATCGGATATATTGAGTTCTGGTTATTTCACAAATGCGACAAAGTGTATTTGGAATCCGATAAAAAAAATTGCAATATTTATGTTGTGATCTTGACACGTTGAAAGTTACTATTTCTATACCGGATCGACGTTTGAGTAAAGCTCATTCAACCATATCAGAGTTATTTGTTTCCTTTGAGAGTAAGATTAGGGTTCATGTTCGGTAAGTCGCTAGCATTGTAGGGCAGCTGATTTCCATGACTGTAGTTATTGGAAACGTTTCTCAAATAATGACGAGATATTTAAGTGCGATATTATGAATGCCCGGCATTGGGATTCATTCATTTTCTTAAGTAATAAGAGTAGAGAACAACTGTTGTTTTGGTATTATAATGTATCTCTCATAAACGAGAAACAATTTGAGCAATCAAGCGTATGCACTAAGATGGTGTATTCAGATGCTAGTGATGTGGGTTATGCGGGATACGAAGTTAATACGATAAATGGGGTTTGCAATGGCGTTTGGTCTAGTCAAGAAAGTACAAAATCCTCTACTTGAAGGGAATTAGTGGCTGTGTACAGAGGACTGTTGTCGCTAGGACATTTGCTGAGTCACAAAAAGGGGAAATGGTTTACAGATAACCAAGGGGTTAAATCAATTCCTACAAAGGGTTCGATGAAAATGGAAATACAAGATATTGCATATGGTATTTTTCAATTTTGTATGGAACATTTAATTTAACTTCAAATAGAGTGAATTCCTAGGTCCAAAAATGATCAAGCTAATTATTTGTCAAGATTGTCAGATTTTGACGAATGGGGGATATCCATTGTGGTTTTTCAAATGCTTGTTGAGAGATTCGGCGAACCAGAAGTTGACTGGTTTGCATCGTATTACAATGCAAAACTACCACATTGTAGTTCTAGATTTTAGAATCCGTCATGTTCGGGTGTTGATGAGAACTAGGGTACTAAATGTGGCTTGTTTGTACCTCCTATAGCTGTTATTCACAGAGTTATTAAGAAAATGGCACATGATCGAGCAATTGGTATATTAGTGTGTCCATGTTGGAAATCTTAATTGTTTTGGTCGTTTTTGTGTCCGAATGGTGAGTTTATCAAAGAAGTTGTTGATTGGTCTGATTTGCCCACTGAAAAATGTTTTATGTTAAGTGCAAGAATGGAAAAGTAATGTTTGGAAATACGGATTTGAAGTTAGATGGCGCTCAAGGTTAATTTTAGCGAGGAAAAATAAAAATGGTTATCCTATCAACAATTTAAAAAGTGGCATCGCCTGAATGTTTTGTCATATGTAATCTGCAGTCACGCTGTGAAAAATGTTGATGTAAAAGGCGGTATCGCCTAGAAGTGTATATTTGTCATTGCGGTATCGCAAAAATGACAAGGAAGTTTTACGTACATTTCTAAGTAAGATGCAAACGCAGTATTGCGTCATTTAAGGCGGTATCGCCTGTTGTCAGTATAATACTGTGAAGAATGTTGATGTAAAAGGCGGTATCACCAGGAAATGATTATGATTTAAGAATGACAAGGCAGATAATTATTTGACTGATAGTTATTTGCTCAATTAATTTAATTATTTGTTCATGTGTAAAATGAGCGATTTATTTGTTGACGTGTTATTTAGATTTAATCTATGCTATGTCCTACATAAAATTGTCGGTTTGAGTAAACTTCTGTATACACGTCTATTTTTTCCGATTCATGCTGAAGATGTTAGCAACCTTCCGGATGTCTTGGCGGAGAGGGTGCACCTGCTCCAGGACCTGCTACGCCATTCGCGCGCTCAAAGCACCGACACGAACTACCACGGTGCTTTCATGCGTTTTTATAAACGGGCGTTGTGTAATGGGTTGGGGAGTGGGGACACTTTACCCGCTAGGACTCTTGTAGTTGCTATTTATTTAGCATCTTTGATTCAAACGTGTACCACACCATCTCCTGTAATTTCGGCATTTTGCGCCATAAAATGGTTTCATGAAATGTTTGGTTTAGATTCTCCTACAAATTCAAAGTTAGTTGTTAATATTTTGGAGTCAGTTAAGAAAATTTTATCTGAGCCAAATAACAAGAAAGAACCTATAGACATCACTATACTGATAAGTATGTATGAAAGGCTTTTTGTAGATGGTGACATTAAAAATCAGCGTATTATCTGTGCTTTATTTATAGCGTTCTCTGGTTTTATTTAGAAGTTCGGAGGTAATAAATATTCATGAATGTGACATAGATTTTAATGATTCTTACATGGCTATATTCATAAAAGAAAGTAAGACGTAAAGGTACCGTGATGGCTCTTGGGTTATGATCGCTATATCGAATACAAAGTTCTGTCCAGTTGACAATGTCAAACAATTGATACATTGGTGTAAATTGTCTGATAATGACTATTTGTTTTGTAACATATGTTTGACTTAAAATGGTTACAGTGTTAGGAAAGCGCAATGGGTAGATCACCTGTATCGCAGTTACTGCCAGTGAAACCGATCAATGTTTACTTGATCAATGCAAGTGGCTCCATTATTGCATGGATTTGGAGAGCACTCATTGATATATAGAGTAGATATTATAAAATCGTACACATTCTTTATCGGTTATAGTATTTGTTAGACAGACTATCTGTAAACTTGTGAAAATAGGTCCATATAGCTGTGAAAAAATGTGTTAATTTTCATACTACTTGATAAATTGAAACTCTGACCTGATCAGTGGTGTACCAGTTTCCTACACTGGTTTGTAAAATGTATTGTCATGCAATACAAGCTTTAAATACATTATTATAAAAACAAAATATACCTCTTACATACTATTTACACAATGCTCCTGTTTTTATTGCTAACTGAGCTTTAGTCCAAACAGAATATTCAGCAAGACGTTCAAGGTAACGAAACACGTCTTATAAAAATTATAGAATGATAGCATCTTTAAAATAAACATACTTGTGAAACAGAGAGCTCACCTGTTTCGCAATTGTCTCCAGTGTATCCATGCCTGCAGACGCAGGTGTAATTGTTCACTTGATCAATGCAGGTGGCTCCATTATTGCATGGATTTGATGAGCACTCGTTGATATCTAGAGTAGACATTATAACAATTTTCTCATTCTTTAGTCATAATAGCATACTTTTGTTTTTACCGGTTTTCATTAAACTGCTATTTCTAAAACACTATAGTATATCTTTTTTTTAAATTATTAAATGCAGTTTATTTGTTTACTCATTGTGCAATGGGTAGCCCACCTGTATCGCAGTTACCTCCAGTGAAACCGACTTTACAGAGACAGGTGTAGTTGTTCACTTGATCAATGCAGGTGGCTCCATTATTGCATGGATTTATAGAGCACTCATTGATATCTAGAGTAGATATTATAAAATCATGCACATTCTTTATCGGTTTTTATAGAATAGTCAACATTTGTTAGACAGACTTTCCGTAAACGTGTGAAAATAGTTATACATAGCTGTGAAAAGGTATGTTGATCTTCATAATACTTGATAAATTGACCCTCTGACCTAATCAGTCGTGTACGAGATTTCAACCCTGGTTTGCAAAATGTATTGCCATGCAATACAGGGTTTAAACACATTATTACAAAAACAAAATATACCTGGTACATACCATTAACACAACTCTCCTGTTTTTATTGCTAACTGAGCTTTAGTGCAAACAGAATATTCAGCAAGAGGTTCAAGGTCACGAAACACGTATTATACAAATTATAGAATGTTAGCATTTTTAAAATAAACATACTTTTGCAACAGAGAGCTCACCTGTTTCGCAGTTCTTTCCAGTGTATCCTTGCCTGCAGACGCAAGTGTAATTGTTCACTTGATCAATGCAGGTGGCTCCATTGTTGCATGGATTTGATGAGCACTCGTTGATATCTAGAGTAGACATTATAAACATTGTCACATTCTTTTGTCGTAATATTGTACGTTTGTTGTTACCGGATTCCATTAAACTGCTATGTTCTAAGTCACTAAAGCAAATCTTTCTTCAAATTATTAAGTGTAGTTTATTTGTTTACTCATGGTGAAATGGGTAGCTCACCTGTATCGCAGTTACGTCCAGTGAAACCGACTTTACAGAGACAGGTGTAGTTGTTCACTAGATCAATGCAGGTGGCTCCATTTGTGCATGAATTTGGACAGCACTCATTGATATCTAGAGCAGATATTATGAAATCGTACACATTCTTTATTGGTTATAGTATAGTCAACATTTTTTAGACAGACTATCGGTAAACGTGTAAAAATACTTCCATATAGCTGTGTAAAATATGTTAATTTTCATAATACTTGATAAATTGACCTTCTCACCTAATGAGTCGTGTAGCATTTTTCTACTCAGGATTGAAAAATGCATGTCCATGCAATTGAATGTTTAAATACATTTGTACAAAAACAAAATATACCTCTTACATACCATTTACACAAGCTCCTGTTTTTATTGCTAACTAAGCTTCAGTCCAAACAGAATATTTAGCAAGAGGTTCAAGTTCACGAAACATGTATCATAAAGAATATAGAATGTTATCATCTTTAAAATAAACATACCTGTGCAACAGAGAGCTCACCTGTTTCGCAATTGTCTCCAGTGTATCCTTGCCTGCAGACGCAGGTGTAATTGTTCACTTGATCAATGCAGGTGGCTCCATTATTGCATGGATTTGATGAGCACTCGTTGATATCTAGAGTAGACGTTATAACAATTTTCACATTCTTTAGTCATAATAGCATACTTTTGTTTTTACCGGTTTACATTAAACTGCTATGTTCTAAAACACTATAGTAAATCTTTTTTTTTAATTATTAAGTGCAGTTTCTTTGTTTACTTATTGTGCAATTTGTAGCTCACCTGTATCGCAGTTACCTCCAGTGAAACCGACTTTACAGAGACAGGTGTAGTTGTTCACTTGATCAATGCAGGTGGCTCCATTATTGCATGGATTTATAGAGCACTCATTGATATCTAGAGTAGATATTATAAAATCGTACACATTCTTTATTGGTTATAGTGTAGTCAACATTTGTTAGACAGACTATCTGTAAACGTGTGAAAATAGTTATATATAACTGTGAAAAATATGTTGATTTCATAATACTTGATAAATTGACCTTCTGACCTGATCAGTCGTGTACCATTTTTCTACCCTATATTGCAAAATGTATTGCCATGCAATACAAGGTTTAAATACATTATTACAAAAACAAAATATACCTCTTACATACCATTTACAAAATGCTCCTGTTTTTATTGCTACCTGAGCTTTAGACCAAACAAAATATTCAGCAAGAGGTTCAAGGTCACGAAACACGTATTATAAAAATTATAGAATGTCTTCATCTTTAAAATGAAAATACTTGTGCAACAGAGGGCCCACCTGTTTCGCAATTCTTTCCAGTGTAACCTTGCCTACAGACGCAGGTGTAATTGTTCACTTGATCAATGCAGGTGGCTCCATTATTGCATGGATTTGATGAGCACTCGTTGATATCTAGAGTAGACATTATAACAATTTTCACATTCTTTAGTCATAATAGTATACTTTTGTTGTTACCGATTTTCATTAAACTGCTATGTTCTAAGTCACTAAAGTAAATCGTTTTTCAATTTATTAAGTGAATTTAATTTATTTACTCATTGTGCAATGGGTAGCTCACCTGTATCGCAGTTACGTCCAGTGAAACCGACTTTACAGAGACATGTGTAGTTGTTCACTTGATCAATGCAGGTGGCTCCATTATTGCATGGATTTGATGAGCACTCGTTGATATCTAGAGTAGACATTATAACAATTTTCACATTCTTTAGTCATAATAGTATACTTTTGTTGTTACCGATTTTCATTAAACTGCTATGTTCTATGTCACTAAAGTAAATCTTTTTTCAAATTATTAAGTGAATTTAATTTGTTTACTCAATGTGCAATGGGTAGCTCACCTGTATCGCAGTTACGTCCAGTGAAACCGACTTTACAGACACAGGTGTAGTTGTTCACTTGATCAATGCAGGTGGCTCCATTATTGCATGGATTTTGAGAGCACTCATTGATATCTAGTGTATATATTATAAAATCTTACACATTCTTTATTGATTATGGTACAGTACACATTTGTTCGACAGACTATCTGTAAACGTGTGAAAATAGTTCCATATAGCTGTCAAACAATATATTAATTGTCATAATACTTGACAAATTGACACACTGACCTGATCAGTCGTGTACCAGTTTTCAACCCTGGTTTGCAAAATGTATTGCCATGCAATACAGGGTTTAAACACATTATTACAAAAACAAAATATACCTGGTACATACCATTAACACAATGCTCTTGTTTTTATTGCTAACTGAGCTTCAGTGCAAACAGAATATTCAGCAAGAGGTTCAAGGTCACGAAACACGTATTATACAAATTATAGAATGTCTTCATCTTTAAAATAAACATACTTGTGCAACAGAGAGCTCACCTATTTCGCAATTCTTTCCAGTGTAACCTTGCCTACAGACGCAGGTGTAATTGTTCACTTGATCAATGCAGGTGGCTCCATTATTGCATGGATTTGGAGAGCACTCATCGATATCTAGAGTAGATATTATAAAATCATACACATTCTTTATTGGTTATAGTATTGTCAACATGTATTAGCCAGACTAACTGTAAACGTGTGAAAATCGTTCCATATAGCTGTGAAACAATATATTAATTGTCATAATACTTGACAAATTGACACACTGACCTGATCAGTCGTGTACCAGTTTTCAACCCTGGTTTGCATAATGTATTGCCATGCAATACAGGGTTTAAACACATTATTACAAAAACAAAATATACCTGGTACATACCATTAACACAATGCTCCTGTTTTATTGCTAACAGAATATTCAGCAAGAGGTTCAAGGTCACGAAACACGTATTATACAAATTATAGAATGGTAGCATCTATTAAATAAACATACTTGTGCAATAGAGAGCTCACCTGTTTCGCAAATTTGTCCAGTGTATCCTTGCCTACAGACGCAGGTGTAATTCTCTGCTTGGAATTTGTGACAACTCTGTGTCACAGAAACAGACATGGATCCCCCCAACAACACATGTTTGGACACTGACAAAGGGCGTATCGCCAACACTAATTCTTTGCCCGCACAAAGTTATTTTAATATATTTTCTAGTCGAAAACATGCCAAAGTGCCATAATTGCCAAAGGGCCATAATTCTGCCAAAATTGGTCGCAGCCAACATTCCTTCATTCACGATCACCGACACGTTAAGGTTCTTCAGCTGTTAAAGTTTGAGCGAAATCCGTAAAGCAGTTAGAGAGCTGAGTCCACAAATTTGGGAAGTAAATATTCTATATGGACAAAATGACGAAGGGCCATAACTCCGCTAAACTGAGTGGCACCAAACATGTTTTCCTTAACAATAACTTACACGTTATGGTCTTTCATGCTGAACAAGTTTGAGCGAAATCCGCCAAGCAGTTAAAGAGGACTTGGGTCCACAAAATTTCAGGAAGTATATATTCTATAGTGGAAAAACTGAAAAATGGCCATGATTCTGCCAAAATCGATCGCAGCCAAAATTCCTTCCTTTACGATCACCGACACATTAAGGGACTCCAGCTGTGACAGTTTTAGCGATATTCGCCCAGCATCTAAACAGCTGAGTCCACAAAATTACGGACGGACACGCGGACTGACGGACAAGTGCAATGCTTAATGCCTCCCACTTTATTTGGGCACAAAAATGTAAATTGTCAATGACCCAATCTATGAAAAGGTCCCTTTAATCTTAATTTGAAAACATAACACCCTTATTAATTTTTAATCTGTACAATGTGTAGATTTTGATGTTTTTCAGATATAACGAAAAGAGCATTAACCTTGTTGAATTGGTTAAAACACATGAAAAACAGTTGTGACCACATAACAAATATATACACATACTATTATAGTCGAGATATATATTCAAATTATTTGTGTGATAATGGCATTCCTTTTGCTTTTTACAGACTCCTAAACAAAACATTGGCCTGGACCATCAAATGAACACTTTCTTGTGGATAGTCAACTGTAACGTGAATTACGCACGGTCAACTAACGAACATAACACCAGTTTCACAGCTGACAGTATAACCGTCAAAACAATTACACATATATCTGGTGGTGAGTATTGAGTAATTTATCCTGTTTCACAGCTAACCCCAGAATATCCAGGCGGACAGTTACGCATATATCGGTTGGTATTTACGCTATTTACCTGTATCACAGTTGACCTCGGTATATCCAGGCAGACAGAGGCACACATATCGGTTGGTATTTACTCTATTTACCTGTTTCACAGTTGACCCCGGTATGTCCAGGCGGACAGAGGCACACATATCGGTTGGTATTTACTCTATTTACCTGTTTCACAGTTGACCCTGGTATATACAGGCAGACAGAGGCACATATATCGATTGGTATTTACTCTATTTACCTGTTTCACAGTTGACCCCGGTATGTCCAGGCGGACAGAGGCACACATATCGGTTGGTATTTACTCTATTTACCGGGTTTACAGTTGACCCTGGTATATCCAGGCGGACAGAGGCACATATATCGATTGGTATTTACTCTATGTACCTATGTCACAGTTGACCCCGGTATATACAGGCGGACAGTGGCACACATATCCGTGGCTTTAATGTTGTTGTATTTTCTTTTGCTTTTTCACACGCATTTTAGGGAAAAAACATATTTTTACATCCCATTTAATTATTGTTCGACCTGTCGAAAATAATTTGATACATTGTTGTAATCATTGCTATGCTATCACTACTTTGACATTTTGATGATACATGTATAATAATTGCATTGCATTATCTATTAAACATCTATGTCATCGGAACAATATCTATTGTATCAAGGCAAAACGCCGTCTTCCGCATATATCCGAACATTATGTACTGCACTGACAATTTATGAAGTACAGTGTACTCCCTTAATACTGAATTCCCTATGTGGCCTGTCGTGGGAAAACCTGGCTTAATGCGTGTGCGTAGTGTTGTCCCGAATTAGCCTGTGCTAATTCGGGACAGTGGATGCATGTTTAGAAAATACCATAAAAGCGGAAAGTGCCGTTCCGGATTAGCCTGTGGGGACTGCACAGGCTAATTCGGGACGACACTTTACGCACATGCATTAAGCCCGGTTTTCCCACGACACGCCTAACATGTTTCTAACAAGAACGCACTCTTCCGTTCCTAGTAGCGGTTTAGCAACTGTACCTGAAACAGCACTGGGCTTAATGCCAGGTATGTCCTTAATGACGTTCATGACATCCTCAGCTTTCAGCCCAAAATCTTCTGCACTAAGCTCTATCGTGGCCAGTGTCGTGGTTGCGGAGGTCGTGTCCGAAGGTTTCTTCTTCTCGACCTTCACCTTCTTTTTGAATTTTGATTTGACCTCGCCTATCAGACTCCCGTTTCTGAAAATTACAAAAAAATAACGTTCACATGTAACATTGTAGGATATGACAACATTTGAGAATACTACATGTCCTACAACTATAGAATGCAGTGTTAAATTTAAATAACGTATAACAAACTGAAAAAATGTACAAGAAAACAAAGCAACAACAACAACAAACAAACAAACAAAACAACGTTTCATTGACCAATATCTAATTTTGTTTGCGACCGAGAACTTTCATAATTTTGGGACCAGAGGACAGTCATGAAGAAGACGCTATTTAAACTAAATAATGTATGATAAAGTTACGATAATGTTAAATATATCACAAGTAATGCAAGTAAAACTCTTTTAATAAATGCATAAATTGCAGTGACCATATGTTACACGACATGCACGACTATTCTTACCGAAAACCGAGGACTGTTGTTCCAACGTACATGTCCTTTAATTTACTGTTCTTGAACTGATCATCGTACTGAAATAATAAATACATTTATATGGACATAATCACGTCCATGATAGAGTGCAGGGGAGGTTATAAACTCATAGTAATAAGCACGAGCTTAGCTAGTTTTGCCATTCCATTTATAATACATGTTGATAAGCTTCTTTGAAAGGCTGTAAATCGAGGTGCAATGTTTATTCAATCAAACTAGACTGCTGCATAAGAACAAAGTATGTGTGTACGCGTATATATGACACTAACAATGATGAATTGTAAGGGAACTGATTTTGTAGTAGTTCCTAAGTCAACTAGGCCAAAGAGATTCGCAGTTGGTCTCTTGTAGATTTATATTAAAATAAATATCGTTTAAGCACCGACTCCAATGCATCTGCCAGTTCTATATATAATTATGTTGTCTGGTATTTTGCTGTGTTGATTCATAACCTTCTGCTTCAGTTCTGCAGTGTCGTCTGGTCTTTCTCAGCATATTTGTTGACTACATACCTTATAATTCACTTCTGCAGAGTATGTCACCAGGCATTTCTCAGCAGATAGTTGACTACATACCTTATAATTCATTTCTGCAGTGTCATCTGGCATTTCTGAGCAAATTTGTTGATGGCTCTTGTTCTGTTTTAGTTAGGAAACGGTCGCCATGTGTTTTTAATATATTTTGAGTACAGGCCTTGTGCTCCAGTTATTGAGCGTCAAACTGGTATTTTTCAAAAAATGTTTGAATGCATACCTTTGGTTGCTGTTTTTCTGCTGTCGTCGGGTGTTTCGCAGATTATTGGTTGAGTACCCTTCTGATTCAATTCATCAGCAATCACGTCGATTTGGAGTTAATGAGCGTTCGAGACATTGAGTGTTTACCTTTTTGTCCAGCTCCGCGGCGGTGGTCTGGTATTTCTTAGATGATTGGTTGAGGTAATCAGCGTCGAAATCTATTCCAAGCAGCGTCACCTCGCTGTTGATCTCCTTGGTAACTAAATAAATATGGTAATTGTTTGACAATGTCATCCTCAAGAAGGTGAATTCATTACTTATATATAAAGTAGGCCCTACGTATTGTAAAGAGTGCCGAAATATATATAAAGTAACAAAATAAAATAAAGTTTCATACAAACATGTATTGTTAAAAAGAGTTAGCGGAAGTCTTCATGGTGTATCATTACAATGCTGTAATGTTTTATCGAAATTTTTACGTCATGTGCGGTGTGCACTCGTAACATAGTTTCACATAATAACAAATCGAAAGCTTTGTCATTTTAAGATACGCCATAAGTAGTTGTTACGAAACACTTGAATGATATTTAAGGAAAACGGAATGTGTGGTATTTTGCCGTATTTTGCCAGGATGACATTACATAAATACGATACGGAAAAATGCCGTGTACAGTGTATTTAATAGAAACACGCTTGAATTACACCAAGTGAACACTCCTTTTACTTAAAAATTGCCTTAGCTGAGACATTGTATTTCTGATATAAATGCAGCATGTGCCATATATAGATGTATGCATGTGTCCAAACTTTAAAGAGAAACTACGTTGTCTAAACCTTAAATACATAAACTACAAACACGCATTACGACCAGAAGCGTTTATCTAAGACAATGGACATAATGTACGCCATTGGGCCTGTTAGTGTAGATGATTTCCCTCTACACTAGGCCTCTATGGGCCTCTATAAAATTTTATACAAATGGCATGCATTGTATATTATCTTACCAACAAATAACATTTAAGGCTTGTTCGACATTAAACTTAAAGCATTTTTCAAGCCCAGCATGCTCCAACATGGCTAGGAAATAAATTTTAGTCCAGTTTGTAGATCAGTTATTTGTTTAATATGTAAACTACTTAAAAAATAAACATGGAACATAAAGAAAATAATATTGAAGCCTCTTTTAAATGTATGTTGTAAGTGTCGAAGTGACATAGACACTAAAGCTTTTCAACGACATTTCGATTCGTCAGAATAATGGCATACCAATTTGATTTTATGTTTAGAGTCCTCGGGCTGGTAGGTTTTCTGATGCTTGAACGGAAAACAAAATTTGACAATGTAAAAAATCGGAAAAGGTATACAAACTTTTAACAAGAAATTGACTTTTAGGTGTTTTTAATAATATCTTGTAAAAATAGTGTGCAACTAGTCAAATTACACAGTTAAATACTCTCTTAAAGTAGATTCCCAAAATGAAGATGATATATAACAATTTTGCAGGTAGACATTTGCTTTAGCTTGGACCACTACCATTAATAAGTTGTAAAGGAAAAATGTTGTTTGTTTTCTTCTGCCTGGTTGGTAGGTTTTGAAAAATCATGGGGACGATTAACACATAATAAAATGTGTATGGCCAGTGTTCCGTACACTGGTTAAGCATCAACCCTTTATAAGTAATTTATGCTATTGTATGTTGATCAAATTATGTCCATGATTATTTTGTTGAGTGTATCAAAGAACGCCCGATGAGCCGAGATTGCTCTGTCTGCTGTGTAAGTATACGTTTAATAGTTACGAATGCTTCTCAAAAATCATACCTTCGATTTCCACATATTCTTTCGGCTGATCGGATCCATCTACAGTTATAATAAATAGAAAGTTAACAATAACACCAACACCAGCACTAATGGTATAACAACATCAACAAATACTACCACTTCTAATATTATCATTGCAACTACACCTACTACTGCTGCAACAACAACCACAGTATCAATTACCACTAGTACTACCACTACTACTACTACTACTACTACTACTACTACTACTACTACTACTACTACTACTACTACTATTACTACTACTACTACTACTACTACTACTACTACTACTACTACTACTACTTCTACTACTACTACTACTACTACTACTACTACTACTACTACTACTACTACTACTACTACTACTGCTACTTCTACTTCTACTACTATTACTACTACTACTACTACTACTACTACTACTACTACTACTACTACTACTACTACTACTACTACTAGTACTGTTACCACTACTACTACTGCTACTTCTACTTCTACTACTATTACTACTACTACTACTACTACTACTACTACTACTACTACTACTACTACTACTACTACTACTACTGCTACTTCTACTTCTACTACTATTACTACTACTACCACTACTACTACTACTACTACTACTACTACTACTACTACTACTACTACTACTACTGTTACCACTACTACTACT
Source organism: Congeria kusceri (assembly GCA_027627225.1). Taxonomy (NCBI): domain Eukaryota; kingdom Metazoa; phylum Mollusca; class Bivalvia; order Myida; family Dreissenidae; genus Congeria; species Congeria kusceri. Next base: position 18,876,373 of record CM051040.1, read on the forward strand.
GCTAATTCTACTTCTACTACTATTACTACTACTACTACTACTACTACTACTACTACTACTGCGACTTTTATTTTAACTACTACTACCCACTTATAATAATAGTTATAATGATGATAATAATAATAATAATAATAATGATAATAGGAGAAGAAGAAGAACAGGAAGAAGAACAAGTAGAACAAGAAGAAGAAAAAGAAGAAGAACAAAACGAATTTTAAGACTCATCATCTTCGTCGTCCTGTCATAACGAAAGACATAATATATTATATATTTGCATGTGAACCTGACAATAATAACCACGACTTAAGAATCAGGCCTCTTAATACCAACCGGCTCAGGTTTCAACGGCCGTTCAGTGCATGCTTTTATGCTCAACATTCAAATTATTGCAATAACAGAATGTACGTATGTACGGGTTTGTATTTAACGCCCCGAATGTAAATAGGAAGGCCACTCATGTAGCTGGTTAATTTTTCTTCCACGACGCTATTATTTTCAGATTTTTGTTTTCGTTTTAAGTATAGATACGTGAATTACACGGCTTGAAAAAGCGACTCATCATATAAATCTCGGTCTCATCATAGTCACTGCAAGCGTATATACTCAGACGGTCCAATATCATTTTTTTTGCATTTTATCTACATACGGGGCGATTAAGGGGAGCAATACAGTTCTGAAAACAGTCAATAAACATACATGTAAAGTCAAATATCATCAAATGAACGTGACCTGGGGTTTACTCGTTTACAGAGGTGTTCGCTTTTATCATATTGTCCGTTATTCCTTACTCACGCAGAAACCCGATTTGGACGTCTTATGTTAATCTGGTACCAATAGGAAAGAATTGAAATTCCACAAAATACCTTGTGCGAAGTAACCAAGGTCATCTGTAAAAGCCCCGTTCCCATTGCCGATCAATTCAACTGTACTGTCCCGATCGTCCAAATGCTCCGACCATTCTCGATCGACTGCTTGATTGGGCCTCGTCAAAAAAACTCGAGTAATAAGCCAGCCGACCAAGGCGTACCAACCAGATCATTTGCCCGGAGAGAGTCTGACCAGGGACCCGTCTTATTAAACATCGTAGGGCATGTTTACATTACGATACAATTTTTGAAGAAGCATATATGCTAAGCACCAACATTTTCGATTACTTTATTTCAGTAATTCCATTCATTTCCTTGGTATCTTTTACATGTCCTTTATTTCAGGAACATACTGATCATACATGTCTATTTATTAAACTACAAAATTCAGTCGTAACGTAAACTTGTCGTAAGATTTTGATAAGACAGGACCCAGTTCCGGATCGCTTGATCGGGCTTGATCGGGCTGATCATCTCGGCAGTGGGAACGGGGCTTAACCGGTGTGAACACAATGAGAAGTAATAAACTACACTGTATTAACAATACCAACCTTGGCCCAGAGTTGACGCGATGACGGCGCCGACCATGGCGCCGACGATCAGTACACATGTCACTGCCACAGCCCAGGCGATTATCAGTCGTCGGCGTCGGCGGTCGGATGTTTGTCTGTTTTGCCTACGCGAGATGTAAAAAATTGTTTGCTTAGGTCAATAAAATAATTATACTGAATAACTTGCGATTGGAACACTGTTAAACGGGATGTTGGTTTGCAATTAATGCTTCCAGATCCGGGTAGGCGTCACATTTGGTAAAAAGGGAAACTAATGACATGAATACAATGACTGCCCATCTAGCGTAGTGGTTGGTACACTCACTTCTCACCTAGACTGCCCGGGTTCACTCCTCACTCGGGCCAAGTTAGTTTGGTTGATGGTCACCATACTGAACAGGTGGGGTTTCCTCCGGGTACTCCGGCTACCCCCCCACAGCACAAGACCACACCAAAATTAAAAATATTTCAGTGAAAATATAAATATCTGGAAATTTTAGCTATGATTCAAAATTCGTCTCAACTTCGATGATTCTAAAAGTTAATTAGGCAGGGGTGCTGGGACACACCCCGGGTCCTCACATAATGCAGCTTCGGCGCGGAATACAAAACAGTTATGTGGAATGTTGTGTGCGATGCAATATTTGATGCAAATGTGACATTTTAAGTTTCAAGTGAATACCTTTTATACTTTTAAAATTAGAGGAGTGACCGAAACTTCATCTTGAAAATTTAAGTAAAAAGAGGCAAAACTTTGTCAAAATACAAAACAGAGTTATGGGGATTGTTTAACATAATGCTCGATTACACGATGATATGATGACATGATGACGATTGTGCGATGGTACGATGACACGATGGCACGATGACGATGGTACGATGACGATGGTACGATGACGATTGCACACTGACGATGGCACGTTAGTACGATGACGATGACACGATGGCACGAAGATGATGACACCATGGTGCGATGATACGATGACGATGGCGCGATAGTACGATGACGATGGCACGATGACGATCGTGTGATGGCATGGTGACGATGGTTCGATGGTACGATGACGATGGCTACTAAAGAAATAATGTTTGATTTATCGGCCAATAAACAACGATATTGAGTTCTGATGAGTGAAAATTAAACCACGAGGACGTTAGCCCGAGTTGTTTAATATACGCGCATCAGAAGGAAAAATCGTTGTTCATTCACATATAAACAACGATAAAGCAAAAATTATTTTTATTCTAACATGACCTTACAACCTTTTCAGCAATTACTATGCGAACTATATTTTTCAGTTTCGGAACTATTATTTCCCGTGGTTTATTGGGTAGTTTAACAACGATAGTTTTATTCTTTGCCTATCGAAACATCTGCGCGTGTCATGTTAGAATATAGAACACCCAACCGAGATATGACTGGTTCCGAGCACAGCTAGTATATAAAAACAAAAACGTGGACACCGTAAAATCCTAGCGTTAATTTTACATTTGTATTTATCTATTGTTTTTCATTTTAACTCTTAATACATATATTTCAACCAATTAAGCAAATGTATGTGTCAGTTTTTATAATAATTAAATTAAATCAAATTGTTCTCAAAATAAATCCTAAGTATAGAAGGATTTCGCTCGTGGTGGCAGTGGTTACTGAAGACCGCTAAGGGGAAGTAACCGCTGTGAGGAGTATACAATGAAAACAACTTATTATCTTCAAATGTTAATAGCAATACATATTTACATTGAACGGTAATATTTCCTAAATATTGTTTGTTCAAACAAACATCTGCCTGCAGTTTTGTATGCCATAAATCAAGAATCAATTTTATGATTCTTTTCAGTAAGATAATGTTCACTCATAATATATAACTGAAAATAATACTGCACATATGTGTTCAATATAATTTAATCACAAATTCGTCCGAGGAAAATCATTGATGAAATTCAGTCTTCGAATAACTAATAATAAGTATTAGAAGAACAAATCCTTATTGTAGAAAAGCGAAATATCAGAATGAGAGAATTATTACTTACATTTCTTTATTCCAAACTCTGTTTGATATATTTCATATTAATTCATATACGGGCCTATGACCGACTGCTTTGAAAATAAAAACAGACGATGTGCAGTGATATTCCTAACAAAAAAATATCATTATACATGATCTTCGGCGTCTGAAGCAATTTTGCAAATAATAAATACAAATTGATCTTCCTATATTAATATTTAAAACTGACAAATGAGTGACTTCGGTTTTCACTTGTGCTCGTATTTTCAGTTATTCATCGCACGCCTGACTACATCCGAATGACACTCAGTTCTCCCACACTGTACTCCTCCAAATATATGTTATTTATTATCATGATATTTTGTACATAACGTCACTTTTTTTTGAAACGTTAAAATAAATATGTGTGCTCTTCAGTTCCTGAATGATTATTATTATTTCTTAATGATTAATTTAAAAATAGAAAAGAGAGCAACAGAGCAACAGAGTATTTACACGGAGCTACTTTATTAACTAGCGCATTTCTTCGCGAAGTGTTCAAATGCACAACTGTTTTAAAATATGTATGGGTACCATGTAGCAGGTACGTCCACAAGCTCTGAACCCACGAATCCTTCGTTGCGATAGTAACGGCTCTCATATGGCCCTTGCTTTTCCAGGGGACACTGCAAAAATAACGACAGTGATATTGTCATAAAAACAATCTTAAGTACTTTTAAACATCCGCTGACCAGATACTGACCTTTAGAAAATCATAATAAGAGACCTTATTCACTTACAGTTTCTTCTAACACACACTAAATGTATGGACTAATTTGAATTTATCTGATAGAAAGGTACTTAAACATTCGTCATTCGTACGACGTCTTGTCAAACATGCAATGGGCTTCCATATTAAATGGATTTGTTCACAGATTTTCGTATTTTTGAAAAATGCCGTTAAATATCTTACTAACTGTAAAACCTAAAACATCTTGACTAACAAAAACAAATATTAATTAAAGAAAAATAGTAATTTAAAAATATTCCTTCGCCGAGACTCAAACCTACAATCGTGGGGATATTACATTGATGATACTGAATTTTAACCCTACGTAAGAGATACGCGTGTTTTAAAAATACCGGGGAAAAGCGTTAAAAACGCTTTATAATTTTATCTATTTCAAATGATGATTTTTCATAAATAACACTATATTTCGAAAATATTTTTTGTCAGGAGTATTATTTAGATTTCTTATATAAAAAGCATTTTTATATTTGGGATCTATGACAAAATAAAAGAAATTTTCAATTTTCCAATCTGTGAACATGTCCCTTTAATGGCGCTAATGCATTCAGGAGGAAACCCTGTCAGACTGAGGCGTCTGTCAGATTACCAGGACGGTGTAAACAACAAAAGTACCTTATGTGATAGATTTTGATTCCGTTATAATATTGAGTCTATATAAGTGTTTACCCATAATACTGCGTTTGCCCAACGGTACGAAAATGGGGCGCATTTGATACAGTACAGTACAACATTGCGATACATCAAGGAAGTTATCTTTTAAATAGTAGTACAGGCTAATCTAGGACAACACTTATCGCTCATGCATTTTAAGCCCGGTTTTTCCACAATTTTAAGTTGTCATATTATTTCAACACATGTACAATAGACAATAGTACACGTAGACAATTATTCGTTGACAAGACTGACTGTTTTGAACCTCGATTGCTTTAAAGAGTGTAGGTACGATCTTTCGCATCAATTATTTCAAAATATGCGGATGAAAGTGACAAAATGACATGAAAGCAGACAGAAAAAAATTAGTGTTTTGTAAGCTTAAACAACTGTCCATTCAACATATATACGTGTATTGGAGCAGCCGAAAACTTTTTTGTAATTAAAATAATAGCCAATCATGCTCTCTGCAGCAAAATTTGGTCTTAATTTTAATTCCCTTGTTAATGGACTTCATTTGATTATCTGCATTTATGCAACTGTCTTTTCTAAGATAGTACATACACATTTTAATGATATAATATAAATCATGTTTTGATTTTCAGTGGGGCAATGACTATTCGTGACTCCGCTTAACAATCGGTAGGCAATGACTGTCCTTGACTCCGCTAAACAATCGACAGGCAATGACTATTCGTGACTCCGCTTAACAATCGACAGGCAATGACTATCAGTGACTCCTCTTAACAATCGACAGCCAATGACTATCAGTGACTCCGCTTAACAATCGGCAGGCAATTACTATCAGTGACTCCGCTTAACAATCGACAGGGAATGACTGTCCGTGACTCCGCTTCACAATCGTAAGGCAATGACTATCAGTGACTCCGCTTAACAATCGACAGGCAATGACTGTCCGTGACTCCGCTTAACAATCGACAGGCAATGACTATCAATGACTCCGCTTAACAATCGACAGGCAATGACTATCAGTGACTCCGCTTGACAATCGACAGGCAATGATTGTCAGTGAATCCGCTTAAAAATCGGAAGACAATGACTGTCCGTGACTCCGCTTAACAATCGGCAGGCAATGACTATCAGTGACTCCGCTTAACAATCGGCAGATAATGACTGTCCGTGACTCCGCTTAACAATCGACAGGCAATGACTATCAGTGACTCCGCCTAACAATCGACTGGCAATGACTATCAGTGACTCCGCTTAACAATCGGCAGGCAATTACTATCAGTGACTCCGCTTATCAATCGGCAGGCAATGACTGTCCGTGACTCGGCTTAACAAGCGACAGGCAATGAATGTCCGTGACTCCGATTAACAAGCGACTGGCAATGACTATCAGTGACTCCGCTTAACAATCGACAGGCAATGACTCTACGTGACTCCGCTTAACAATCGACAGGCAATGACTATCAGTGACTCCGCTTAACAAGCGACAGGCAATGACTATCAGTGACTCCGCTTAACAATCGACAGGCAATGACTATCAGTGACTTCGCTTAACAATCGACAGGCAATGACTGTCCGTGACTCCGCTTAACAATCGACAGGCAATGACTGTCCTAGACTCCGCTGAACAATCGATAGGCAATGACTGTCCTTGACTCTACTTAACAATCGACAGGCAATGACTCTACGTGACTCCGCTTAACAATCGACTGGCAATGACTATCAGTGACTCCGCTTAACAAGCAACAGGCAATGACTATCAGTGACTCCGCTTAACAATCGGCAGGCAATGACTATCAGTGACTCCGCTTAACATTCGACAGGCAATGACTGTCCGTGGCTCCGCTTAACAATCGACAGGCAATGACTGTCCTAGACTCCGCTGAACAATCGACAGGTAATGACTGTCCTAGACTCTGCTTAACAATCGACAGGCAATGACTGTCCGTGACTCTGCTTAACAATCGACAGGCAATGACTGTCCGTGACTCCGCTTAACAATCGACAGACAATGACTCTCCGGGACTCCGCTTAACAATCGACAGGCAATGACTATGACTCCGCTTAACAAGCGATAGGCAATGACTATCAGTGACTCCGCTTAACAATCGGCAGGCAATTACTATAAGTGACTCCGCTTAACAATCGACAGGCAATGACTGTCCGTGACTCCGCTTAACAATCGGCAGGCAATGACTGTCCGTGACTCCGCTTAACAATCGACAGGCAATGACTGTCCGTGACTCCGCTTAACAATCGAAAGGCAATGACTGTCCTTGACTCCGCTTAACAATCGACAGGCAATGACTGTCCTAGACTCCGCTGAACAATCGACAGGCAATGACTGTCCTTGACTCTGCTTAACAATCGACAGGCAATGACTGTCCTTGACTCTGCTTAACAATCGACAGGCAATGACTGTCCGTGACTCTGCTTAACAATCGACAGGCAATGACTGTCCGTGACTCCGCTTAACAATCAGCAGGCAATGACTATCAGTGACTCCGCTTAACAATCGACAGGCAATGACTATCATGACTCCGCTTAACAATCGACAGGCAATGGCTATCAGTGACTCCGCTTAACAATCGCCAGGCAATGACTATCAGTGACTCCGCTTAACAATCGGCAGGGATCATATCCTCCACACAGCTCCTTAGAAAAATATAAACAGTATTTTTCATTATTTGGGGGGTGGGGCGGAAATACTCAGTTACAGCCATCAACTTTTTTGAATTCAGTATCCGTATTATTGTAATACGTATTTTGATATTCCACGTTCAACGAACAGGGCTTTATTATTTTTTTTATTTTTTTTTACTTTTTCGCACCACTTTGCTATCCCCAAAGTAATTTGGCACTTGCTTTGGTTTTAGTACATATTTCCACCCATTAAATGGTGAACTAACTTCCATTTAGTCATTCACTGTGACACTGAATGACATGCGCTTACAATAGAGTTATGTCCATATCGTTATGCACGCATTTTGGCAGCGTTGGGTGAACAATAAACATTTTTCCATATTTCGGAGAGTTTTCTTTGTTTTCGGTATGCAGCTTGCCCAGGAAAAGTGTGAGTAGGTTAATTGACCGCCCAATCTCATTAAAATCAAATCCAACGATCTGAAGACATCGTATAACAGGTCACGTTCAAATGACCTTCCGAACAATAAAACATCAGCCCTGCTGCGCCCAATGAAATTGCCTTTTGAACAGCAATGTTTGGCCACGGTTTTTGAAAAGTGATGCATTTCCAGCTGGTCCTCGGGAATACATCATTTACAGTTAATGTTCGCGTGGATAACAATGGATATGGTGGTTCCTTAGGCGAGTAAACATCCACAGTTTGCATTAATTTTGTGCATAGTTTTTGTCGTTTACATATAAAGTAATACCACCACATTTTGAAGGCAATAATTTGATAGGCTCGTGAAAAGGTCGTCTGAACGTGACCCCTACTGCGAAGTCATCAGATGCAGTCAGCGGATAAAATAGTAGCGTCAGACTGGAGATGGTTTTAACGAGATTGCTGACCACCGTGATATGACGGAAATACTGTTAAAAACGGCGAAAAATCCAAACAAACAAAGTCATTCACCGTGACTGTGAACGTGAATGACACGCGCTTACAATCGAGTTATGTCCATATCGTTCTGCACGCGTTTTGGCAGCGTTATCTTAACTATACTTATAGCGTTTTATGTATTAGACCAGAGTTGTTGATTTTTAGTTTTTTCGCTGCTGTATCTGTTCATCGTTCACTTTATTGACACGGAAAACTAGAATTCTGCAAGTCCAAAGTTCGGATCGAAAGTCTGATATGTCAAATGTTCGGCCAGAGTGAACTAGACAAAACAAAGTGTATTTGAAAAGGGTTAATGGCAAACATGGCAAGAAGGGATAATGGTCCCAATTTAAACCGCCCCACAAAATGCTAAACCTGCTAAACCGCAGTGTGTTTATAATTATATTGTCCATACCGGCAATACAAAACCGACCCATACTACCAATAATCTGTTTAGGTTTTTATTGATATATTGACTTATGATTTCCAAATATTATTATTTGCCCTCCATATCTTGATTATTATTATGTAATTATTGTGTTGAAACACGTGTTTATAAAAATTAACGAACAGAACATGTTTTATAATGAATCATTTCGCGTTACAAACCCAAAGTATACTTTAATACATTTCGAATTATATTTATGAATTAATGGATAGATAGATTTATTCATATTAAAACACATTTCACAACACATAACATTTAATATATACAACAATGGTATAACTTACATGTAGGTTATAAAACTTTCTAACATGTATAACTAACATATAATTGATAAAACTACATATGATCATGTTATCATTTCACTCGACACAAAGTGCATGAAATGATAATGCTATCATTTGACTCGACACACAGTGCATGAAATGATCAAGTTATCATTTTACTCGACACACAGTGCATGAAATTATCATGTTATCATTTAACTCGACACACCGTACATGAAATGGTCATGTTATCATTTCACTAGACACACAGTGCATGAAATGATCATGTTATCAGTTTCCACAGTTTCTGCACAAAGCATGAAATATTTTAGTATCATCGCACATAACATATTGCTAACTTTTATTTAAAAATGTTAATTTGATATAAGTATTTAAGCAAACAAACATTGACACGAATTATGTTTACCAGACACACTTTAATTAAATTCATTTAATATTGACAAGTTTATTTTCTAATTACGAAATTAATTAATTTTCTTTAAAAACGCAATAAACGCAGGGGTACATTATTGCTTTTAAAAATAATTTCGCAATTTCGAAAGAGTATTTCGTGTTTACGAAAATACAATTTTAAGCAGGAAACAATATAAAAAGAAATACGGAATAGTCGTACTTCCATACGACATTCATTTTGTTTATACGACTTAGTATTATTAGGTCTTTACGCACTACCATTCGTTATTACGGAATAAAAGATAAATGTGTCCTGTCATTGTATGGGTACGTACATAACTAAGTTTGTTTTTATTAATATTTTAAACTCCAAACTGCCAATAAAATAATTTACTATACCACTATGCTGATATCGGTCTAATACAAATGTGCCTGATATATTTTTATTATATCAGGTCGTTTATATTGTAACAACCTATAGGACGGAAAATGTCACATCCGAATTACTACTCCACGTTTGATTTCTGTACACAGACATATTGTTTAATTCAATTCTTACCAGTAATAGATAGCCTGTAAGATCAGTAAATCCTGTATATATTTTCACACAAACAATTCCAGGAATGAGATGCTATGATGAATCCAGCATTTGTTTTGCGTTCATTTTGTTACTGCCATTTTGACATTAAAGCATCGCATTGTAACGTATTTCTTCGGTACAAATGTTACTAAAGTATTTAATTTTGTTTATTGTTTATTGAAGTTATGTGTCTAAATATTGCATTTATAACATGTAACAATAATGAGAAGTAATTATTCCCTTTATTTTATCCCGTTTATGTCGGGCATATTTTCTGCTGTTTAGCGTAGTGCTAGAACCAAGCTGGATTGATGAACTGTGTTATATTTATAAGAATGTCTTCATTATCAAGGCTAAATAGGATGAAGCAAATATTCCTTTTACATGCATAGATATGAAACAGTTGGATTGTATAACTTGTTCATATCGTATAAATCATATTATGTGTTTATGTTTGCGCATGACCGAATAACACTGTTGATGCTGGAAGTGCCTGCTCGATTCTGATTGGTTAAAAGTTAGATCCAGCATCCAGCTCCAGCATCAGTTGCTATAAAAGGCGCGCACAACCAGCCGAGATAATCATTCGATCATTCCAGAATCTTAATAAACATCATGAACGTTCAGGCCAAAACTCAAAAAGGTCAATAATTCGAATACAGCAGCGGTTACACGCCACAATCAAGTTTACCACATGAAACAGAAATACTTACAGACTTCTAATGAATATCTTGTTTTATCTATTTCAGTGTATTATACGGATCATTGTACTGCTGTGTCTGTGGCAGGTATTTATACGACTTCAAAGTTACTGTTTTTTTCAACAAAACAAACAATTTGATACCAAGAACGTATATAGTTTATTATTTTTAATCGTGATAAATCACAAAAACGTTTTTTTTTTTAAATATTCACATAATTTCAATACATTGTAAATCAAAGCGCTAAATGCCACTACACAGGATCTGTTTATGATGACAATCAAACATTGTTTACCCAAAGGTGAAAATATTATAGTCAATAATGACACGATCTTGAAAATGTCAATTTCAATACACAACTCCAAAATGGCGTCTACAAATAAATCGGTGACGTGTGTTCTCTGATAAAATTCATCGTTGAAACCCATTTCAGCGTTTTCAGTATTACAGTCATTGAAGGAATTCCAAATCACTGGTAGTTCCGGGTCACTTTAAGATTAATGGTTCTGAAAATAATTGCAACCCTCCCAATTCGATTTTTAATAATTGGTGTTTGAACAGTAATACATTTGCAGTAAATCAGTTTCAACTATGTATGCTGATCAATGAACCGAAACGGAGTTTTATGAGTAATACATGTTGAAAAATCTACCTGAACACCGGTTGCAGAAACTAGGCTATGGTTTATTTATCGCCATAAAACATCGAAAATGTCCCGTAAATGGGCACATTTATGGTATCAATTGGTAAATAAATGTATATTCTGTGCAATTTATACATAAGAAAACACCTGTTTTCCAAATTACTGCAGATAACAACAATTATATCAACACATGTGTATTGTGCTGTTCCGGGTCACTTGAACGCACATCATTGTTTAAGGGGGATATGTCAAGCAATGTCTTGTGTATATGCATTAAGGAATATCTCCATGGATTGGTTGGGTCAGTAGACTCAGGACAAATGAAATAGATTCAACAAAACAAACAAGTTGATACCAAGAACGTCTTTAGTTAATTATTTTTAATAGTCATAAATACCAAAAACGTTTTTTTTTTAATATTCACATAAACCCGCACTTTGGTACTGACATGACGTCATCAATGGAACAATAAATCATCCATCATAAATATTTCAATACATTCAATATAAATGCACTAAAAGTCACTACACAGCATCAGTTTATGTTGAACAAAAAACATTTTTGCCAAAATTGAACACACTATAGTCAATATTGACACGCCCTCGAAAATGTTTTAATTTCGCAACTCCAAAATGGCGTCTGCAAACAGTTCGACGATTTGTGTTCTCCGATAAAATTAATCGTTGCAATATATTACCGGTTGCATTTTCAATATATTATAAATGAACATGCGTGTAATCTATGTATTTGTAGTGAAAACAGCTAATGTATCATTACGAAATGTTAATAATAAGGTATTATCCAGTCATTATATATTTAAAATCTAAGAACAGCGCTGATTTTTCTGAGCTGGCTTTTACACATTCACTTACAATGGAGGTATGGATTTCTAATCGTTGACTGGATAATTTTTGTATTTTGTTAGTTCGTTTGGTGTAATTTTTAGAAAACCGTTGTATGATTAATAGAACAAGAGGGCACTGAGGACCATAGGACGCTCACCTGAGACCTTGTAACCCAATTGAAATTTGCATCCCCGAGGCGTGGCTCATTTTTTATCCAAGGGGCATAATTTGAACAATCTTGAACAAACCTCTGGGCCTTGTGGTTTCAGGTAAAGAAATTAAAGTCATTTTACTATTTAAGTCTATATAAACCATGTGAGCTCTGGGGATGAAGCCAGATTTTACCCCAGGGCATAATTTGAACAATCTTTGGAGAGGACCACTATGCAATGTTACATACCAAATATAGGCCTTGCCGTTTCAGGGGAGAAGGTTTTTAATCATTTTGCTTTTTAAGTTTATATAAACCGTGTGACCCCCGGGGCGTGACCAGTTTTTACCCCAGGGGCATCATTTGAACAAAATTTGTAGAGGACCTCTATAGGATGTTACATACTAAATATGAAACCTCTATGCCTTGCGATTTCAGAGAAGATGAATTTTAAAATCATTTTGCTATTTAAGTCTGTATAAACCATGTGACCCCTGGGGTGGGGTCAGATTTGACCCATGGGGCATCATTTGAACAATCTTTGTAGAGGACCACTATAGGGTATTACGTACCCAATACGAAACCTCAGGGCCTTGCGATTTCAGAGAAGGTTTTTATAGACATTTTGCTATTTAAGTTTATCTAAACCATGTGACCCCCGGGGCGTGGCCAGTTTTGACCCCAGGGGCATAATTTGAACAATCTTTGTAGAGGACCATTATATGATGTTACATACCAAATAAGAAACCTCTGGGCCTTGCGGTTGCTGAGGAGAAGATTTTTAAAGTCATTTTGCTATTTAAGTCTATATAAATAATGTGACCCCCGTGGCGTGGCCAATTTTGACCCCAGGGGCATAAATCGAACAACATTTCTATAGGACCACTATAGGATGTTACATACCAAATATGAAACCTCTGGGCCTTGCGGATTCAGAGAAGACAAACTTAAAAGACATTTTGCTATTTAAGTTTATATAAACCATGTGACCTGGCCAGTTTTGACCCCAGGGGCATCATTTGAACAATCTTTATAGAGGACCACTATAGGATGTTACACACCAAATATGAAACCTCTGGGCCTTGTGGTTTCAGAGAGAAATATTTTTAAGACATTTTGCTATATATTCTATATAAACCATGTGACCCCCGAGGCGTGGCCCGTTTTGACCCCGGAGGCATAATTTGAACAAACTTTATAAAGGACCACTAAAGGATCTTACACACCAAATATGAAATCTCTGGTCCTTGCGGCTTCAGAGGAGAAGAGTTTTAAAGTCATTTTGCTAAATATACTTTATAAACAATGTGACCCCCGTGGCATGGCCAGTTTTGACCTCAGGGGCATATCTTTGTAGAGGACCACTATAAGATATTACATACCGAATATGAAACCTCTGGGCCTTGCGGTTTCAGAAAAGAAGAATTTTAAAGTTTAGACTTTTTTAATCTAGTTTTAGCTCTTTTGATATACATATGCAGCGGACCGTAACGATTTGAACAACTTTGAAAGAGGGTCACCCAATTAACATTCCTGTGAAGTTTTGAGAAAATCTGCCAAGTGGTTTAGCAGGAGATGTCATTTGAATGAAAAGTTGACAACGGACGTACGGACGACGGACAATTGACGATCACAAAAGCTCACCATGAGCACAAAATGTAGTCTTTATCACGATAACGGTCCAAATTGTTGACGGCATACGGACGACGGACGACGCATGAGAGCTCCCCTTTACCAATAGCTCACCGAGCACTACGTGCTCAGGTGAGCTAAAAATGCCCCGACCCTAGAACATTTTATTGGGTTTGTCAGACTGATTTTGTTTTATTTACCTTTTTCAATAATTAAATGTGTTTTTGGATAAATAAGTGTTTTGTTTTGATATTATCAACTTATACACAATGTTTAAGGATGTTACTGATATGTTTTGAATATTTATTCAATTTTAGAATCTTCAGGTTGACCATTTAGCGGTGGGGGGAAAGCCAGGGTAATTTGACAAATTGTGTTTTGGGGGTCTGAATCCTCACCTGGAGCCAAGCATTTTGTCTATAACCCTTCAATGGGAGACGCTTAATTGGTGTATCAAATTAATTGGATTTAAATTCCGAACAAAGTATATTTCCCGGGACCCGGCATCACTCTGCGTTTCGAATTCCCGCCTACAGTAATTGCTTTAAGTCTAAAGTCATGTATATGCCCGCCGTCCCCCCTGTGGGGAAATATTGATAGGTGCATCAAGCTTGCCATCCACGTTATAAAACATGTCACATAATCTTGGTTTTAAAACACGCATAACATCTCATGTTACACCATAAATGGAAAAGCATGTGTGCAAGACCCAGTATTGGGATATAATAGTAAATGTATATCCCGTTTAAACATTCACAAGTGGTTTCTTTTTTTTCCTCATCCTGTATTGTTTTGAATGCATCAGGTAGTGTTGATTTACTGTGCATTTGTGCAACAATACCTTTTTGTTCAACACGCAATTCTAAAATATTTAGATAACAAGGGGGCCATGATGGCCCTAAACGCTCACCTGAGAACTGGTACAGATGAAGACCATACTGTTGTGACAGGTTTAAAAATTAAGGTATCTGAACAATACGCAGAGGGGGATAGGATCAATTTGATTTTGATCGGTTAGTGCAATGGGCTAACTAAAGTATGAGTTGGGTAGTGGATGTGCGGGTTTTTTGCTAATAGTTCTCAAATCAGTTTCTCGATATTCTTACCTGACCCTGTTTCATTAAGTCATTGACAATTCTGGAAAATGCAGAAACAGTAGAGTTTGATGTCTTTTTCGCAAGCAGTTTTGGAGAACTAGTTGCAATGCGATAATTGCGATGGCTGTGCTATGTGGTAAAGTTTTGCTGTTTCTTTGATAAATTTCTGTCCAATGATGATAAATGACGTTAATGCAGGCTCAGAAGACATCAATGTTGCAAGTACAAATAACTGCAGGCGAAGTCTTGCAACTGTTGGAAATCAAATTTTATCAATCAACTTTTATGGTCATGCGCAAACTGTGTACGTTTGGTCAATATTGAATCAAAACTCGTGTGTGCAAGCCAATCATTGCTAACTTGTTGATGTTTTTTTTCCAATCACAAGGGGTAATAACTCTGGTGTTTCTGACCGTTCATAGACAAACTTTACACGATTGGTGAAGATTGGATGAAAAATGAATTCTCTATCATGAATAATGTCCTTTTTTTCATAAACAAAGGGCAATGACTCTGGTATTTGACAAACGATCTGGTCCATTTTTTGAGTCGCCTGAGATCTAATGGTCATATACAAACTGTAAAAGTTTGGTTAAGATTGGATGGAAAATAAAGTCTATATGTTGCAAAAGGGCATTTTGCACTTTTTTGCATGAAAAAGGGGCAATAACTCTGGTGTTTCTCGTGTGATCTGACCCAATAACAATCCCATTCGAGATTTTATGGTCATACACAAACTGAGCAGGTTAAGTGAAGATTGAATAAAAAATGAAGTCTTTATCGCAATAACGGTCCAAATTGTTGACGGCATACGGACGATGGACGACTGACGACGCCGGAGAGGTCCCCTATACCAATAGCTCACCGAGCACTTTGTGCTCAGGTGAGCTTAAAAAAGAAAGAAAAAAAGTTGCTCCCACCGGGGATCGAACCTCAGACCTCTAGATCAAAAGGCTACCCCCTTAACCACACGGCCATCCAACTTTTATATATGGGGATGCATTATATATTTTATTATATGATTCTATAATTTATGTAAGCGATCCACGTGTTGTCAGCAATTTTAACGAAAACAACAGAAACACTTCAAATTATTCCATCGTTTAGCGTTACAAACGCTTTATGATTTTCTAAATTTCCACTTATGATTACTCATTAACAAAACGGTATTTATAGTATATTTATATGTCCTTTGTGTTATTTCGCTATTTATATATGCTATTCTTTCATTGTGGGAATCTGTGACAAAAAGTTGGAAAATTGTCAGTTGGCCAATCTGTGAACTGGTCCCTTTAAATAAATAAATACTCTAAACTAATGAACCCACAATTAAAACAAATTATACTGAAAACAATTTTGTTTTCAGACAAATTGCCTGCTTCGCAAAGGTGGCTCTTGGGCCTCTTTGCATGACAATAAGGTCTTGGATTTGATAACGTTCATCACTGACAAACCGGCTGCATATTATTATTGGAAAGATTCGTCCAATTTTACTTTGTCATTTGGACAGATGAAGGTAATCAAATATGCATTGGATGTAGTAATACGTGGTCAGGACATGCAGTTCACTTCTATTGATGTGAGCAAGTTAGTAACACATTGTTTACGCAGTTTCTGCATAACACCATTACAGAGATCAAGTACAATTTCTCCAACTCTGATTTAATAATTATTATTATGACTCAATATTTTCTGTGTAATATTGTTACAGTTATGTAAAATTGGAGTGTATAGTAAACAATTTATTCCATTTTTTTTAATATGACTACAATTATTTATTGAACTACTTTATGTGATCATAACTGCTCACATAAAAAAATAAGTAAGTTTAATTTACATACAGTCCAGCTGCCAGTGCGGCACTTTCCGCCTACAGTGGATTTATGTTTAGAAGAGACTTCCTTGAAACAGAAAATACCATAAAAGTGGAAAGTGCCGTCCTGTATTAGCCTGTGCGGACTGCACAGGCTAATCCGGGACGACACTTTACGCACATGCATTAAGACCGGTTTACCCACGACGCGCCTCATTAATTGTCTTTAGATACACGGATCCAGAAGGAGTCAACTCTCACCTATACACTCGAACAAGAGCCCTACTCTATGCAGGGTTTATGCGTGAAAGTGTCTTCGATGACCACTCTTTAAATAATAAAATTATATACGTGTGTCAACTGTTTTTTGAGGTAAATACATAATATTTAACGATGTTTTAATATTAATGCAAACCGATTAACCACTTCTCAACTACACGAGCCCAAATCCAGCCTTGTACTGTGGTGCCTAAATTTAATAATCATAGGGACGCATGATGTCCGGTGATCCTTAATGCAATAAACTGAAAGCCCTGTAGGATCATATTTTTCACAAATCATACTTTTCACACACCTGTGAAGAATAGGATCTCATTTGTCACATTTTTATATGAAAAGAATGTGATTGGCCACAGACAGTGTGATCAAAGACGAAAATGACTTTATTGAATATCAAAAGCTGGATGCGATCACAGAAAATGTGAATAATAAGACTGTGACGTGTGAAGAATAAGATCTAAATTTTCACACCTGTGAAGAATATATATTCCCTCTGAAAAAGTTCATTGACACACGAAATTTGGACAAACATTTGTCTTTAAAATTACGTTTCTCCACGTTCACCAAACCTTGTACAATTTGAAATTTAACTGGCGGAATTAGGACTCTGTACTCAATGTGACATTCTGAACCCCATGGGTATCTGCCCGTGTCGTACGAGCTCAATGTGTCGGCAGTAACATGGTCATACGATGTAATATGTGGACCGTGGGTAGTTGTTGACTTTCCACTCGTTGAACCATTAAATAGTCACAATTTCACACAGAACGTCGTAGCCACGTTTAGCAGTGCTGCTTTGCTCGGGGACAATGCCCCACTGCGCGACATTATGCAGAGACAAAAAACCATAAAACATCGACAAAAAAGACATAACAGAAGTATCTGTAATGTACAGAACTACATAAGAACGTACAGAAAGGGAAAATGACGGGATCGGCGGATTCTTTCGTAGTACACCGTAATTTCGTTAAATCGCGATTCGTACAAACACAATTCGATTGTATGCAGCACGAACATCGGTTATGTTAATCTAGCAAACAAATCAAACAAAATAATGCAGTTTCCATTCAGTAATTGACAGATTGATTATCTATGCCTTAATTGCTAACCCTATTATGGAGTTTAAGTATCATCGCACACATTTTATAAGTGTTATAACGAAACATTCGTGTTGTATGAAATCTGCACAAGATGTTTGTTGCAATATCATAATAAATAAAATAAAATTATACACTACAAAATGCTTCTGTACATAATGTTAAACAATGCAATTAATGTAAACATACCAATTTGTCTAACACTGGAACATAAATCCAAATACATAAAAACTAAAACGCTAATCAAACGTACCTGGGATACATTGTACCGTTTCGATCTCCCCTTTGTCTTATCCATTAAGAATATATAATCAACATGCACGAACGAAAACGTTTAAATATTGATAAAACAATTTCGAAACGGTATCGTAAACAGTAAACAGTCTGCTATATTCGGGTACGCTTTTAGCAGACGCTATTAGTAAACTGATCGTCACACTTCGGTGCTGCATTATATAGAAATGGTATCGTAAACAGTAAACGGTCTGCTATATTCGGGTACGCTTTTAGCAGACGCTATTAGTAAACTGATCGTCACACTTCGGTGCTGCATTATATAGAAATGGTATCGTAAACAGTAAACGGTCTGCTATATTCGGGTACGCTTTTAGCAGACGCTATTAGTGAACTGATCGTCACACTTCGGTGCTGCATTATATAGAAATGGTATCGTAAACAGTAAACGGTCTGCTATATTCGGGTACGCTTTTAGCAGACGCTATTAGTAAACTGATCGTCACACTTCGGTGCTACATTATATAGAAATGGTATCGTAAACAGTAAACAGTCTGCTATATTCGGGTACGCTTTTAGCAGACGCTATTAGTAAACTGATCGTCACACTTCGGTGCTGCATTATATAGAAATGGTATCGTAAACAGTAAATGGTCTGCTATATTCGGGTACGCTTTTAGCAGACGCTATTAGTAAACTGATCGTCACACTTCGGTGCTACATTATATAGAAATGGTATCGTAAACAGTAAACGGTCTGCTATATTCGGGTACGCTTTAGCAGACGCTATTAGTGAACTGATCGTCACACTTCGGTGCTGCATTATATAGAAATGGTATCGTAAACAGTAAACGGTCTGCAATATTCGGGTACGCTTTTAGCAGACGCTATTAGTGAACTGATCGTCACACTTCGGTGCTACATTATATAGAAATGGTATCGTAAACAGTAAACGGTCTGCAATATTCGGGTACGCTTTAGCAGACGCTATTAGTGAACTGATCGTCACACTTCGGTGCTACATTATATAGAAATGGTATCGTAAACAGTAAACGGTCTGCAATATTCGGGTACGCTTTTAGCAGACGCTATTAGTGAACTGATCGTCACACTTCGGTGCTACATTATATAGAAATGGTATCGTAAACAGTAAACGGTCTGCAATATTCGGGTACGCTTTTAGCAGACGCTATTAGTGAACTGATCGTCACACTTCGGTGCTACATTATATAGAAATGGTATCGTAAACAGTAAACGGTCTGCAATATTCGGGTACGCTTTTAGCAGACGCTATTAGTGAACTGATCGTCACACTTCGGTGCTACATTATATAGAAATGGTATCGTAAACAGTAAACGGTCTGCAATATTCGGGTATGCTTTAGCAGACGCTATTAGTGAACTGATCGTCACACTTCGGTGCTGCATTATATAGAAATGGTATCGTAAACAGTAAACGGTCTGCTATATTCGGGTACGCTTTTAGCAGACGCTATTAGTGAACTGATCGTCACACTTCGGTGCTACATTATATAGAAATGGTATCGTAAACAGTAAACGGTCTGCTATATTCGGGTACGCTTTAGCAGACGCTATTAGTGAACTGATCGTCACACTTCGGTGCTGCATTATATAGAAATGGTATCGTAAACAGTAAACGGTCTGCTATATTCGGGTACGCTTTTAGCAGACGCTATTAGTAAACTGATCGTCACACTTCGGTGCTGCAGTATACAGACGGGTAGATCACGTCTGCATGAATGAATCCTAAATGAAATCGGATACAATATGGACGCTAGCGGGTTTATTTTTATTTTTAGTTGAACTATTTTTTTCTGGATAAACAAGACTTGCAACAACAACGGCAACAACAAAAGCATCATCAACAACGATGAATGATGATGATGATAATGAAAATGATGATAATGGTAATAATAATAATAATCATCATCATAATCATAATCATAATCATCATCATCATCACCACCATCATCATCAGCAGCAGCATTAGCAGCAGCAGCAGCATCGTAGACCTATTCATTGACGACGTTTCGCACGCTTTTCGGCTATTTAACGCAACGTCGTTTTTGCATAAGCGACGTCGTTTCAGTAAAATGAATGTAGAATATATTTTGAGCATAACTGATAAAAGAAAAATGACGTATAACAGCATTCTCATTAATTTAATACCATGCACTTATTTTTTTTACTTTAAGACATTTCAATGCAAATATAAACATTCATATGAGAAACACACTATTACACAAGTAAGTAAAAAAATAAATATGTAAAGAAAATATGTTGCCGATAATGGTGATGATTCTGATGATTGCGGCATTAATGACGATGGGAAGTCGATATATTGTATAATTACCTTGAACAACCATGATGTCACACTTATCAATAATTGATTCTTCCACAAAATTGATTATTACAAGGTCGAGTTGCAGATGTAGATGAACAAACAAGTGGACTTCAGTTACTGGTTTATAACCATGATTTGCCCATCGCAAAATCATTTTAACAGAATGACCAGTAATTCCAATTCTAATAGGGTCCCATTATAAAACGGCAAACTTTGCAAGCATTTTTCTAGCATTTCTTATTTCAGATTGTGCAAGCCTGGTATCAATTTAAAGATAAATCTCTCCTCTATCAAAATTTGCACAAAAAAAGATATGTCATGCAACTTCTAAGAAAATGCATCTCACTTGAAGGCAGGCACCGGTAGAAAACATGGTTTCGGGAGTCATATTTCGACAAAAGCCCCATACCACAGTGAACACACCCCATAAGTTTACCTTTCAAGTTAGCCATCAATGAAATGCACCACAATGTTGCAGACACGCTCGGGATATTAGAAATTACCACAAAGGCATGTCTGAGGTACCTAGATGGCTTTTATGCCAGAAGAGAAGAGGAACTCTTTAGTAATAGGCACTACTTTTGAATGGACCATGGGGGATGCACAATGATTGACTGGTATCTAACCTTAAAGAAAACTCAAAATTTTGCTATCATGAAAAAAAACTCTTGTACATCATTGTTAACCTACTTGTACCACAACTGCAAAATTTCAGGTCGATCCGCTAAGTACAAATGCCCCAAAAGCTTGCGCTTCAGTACTTGGATTGCATGGGTAGCGTGAACAAAAATTCGCACCTAAATCACTTAAACCAGTCAAAATACCAGTTCATTTAGACTTATTTTAATGCAATGGACAGTAATAAGGTATAAAACGTGTAATATTTGCGAATAACATGATTCCATGTTCTGTGAGCTGCAAAAGGCGAGTTTCCTTTTTTTTTTTTTTTTTTTTTACCCGAAAAAACAGGTTTTGCTTTAAAAATCGTAGTTTTTAAACGTGTCAATTATGATATTATTCACATTTATTCCCGTGAAAAGTAATAAACGCAATAAAAAAAACACAGTTACATGGGGATTTTATGTATAAGTGGACCCTAAAGGGCCGGTTCCTGGTTTTCTTAAAGGTTAGATACCAGTAATTCCAATACCCATAGGGTCCCATTATAAAACTTTGCAAGCATTTTTCTAGCATTTCCCTTATTTCAGATTGTGCAAGCCTGGTATCAATTTAAAGATCAATCTGTCCTCTTTCCAAATTTGCCATAAGAAGATATGTCATGTTACTTCTAAGAAAATGCATCTCACTTGAATGCAGGCACCGGTAGAAAACAGGGTTTCGGGAGTCATATTTGGACAAAAGCCCCATACCACAGTAAACATACCCCAAAAGTTCACCTTTCAAGTTAGCCTCCAATGAAATGCACCAAAATGCTGCAGACACGCATAGGATATTAAATAACCACAAAAGGCATGTCTGAGATACCTAAATGGCTTTTATGCCAGAAGAGAAGAGGAACTCTTTAGTAATAGGCACTACTTTTGAATGGACCACGGAAGGATACACAATGATTTACTGGTATCTAACCACTAGAATTAAAGCTTTTCGCTTGTGAGGTACATAAATGCTCAGGGGCAAAATTGGAAAGGACCTATACTAGTACCATGTTATTTATTTTTCTTAAACAGATAAACACACATTTGATCTCAGCCGCGGTTCATCCCTCAACATTTGCTCACGGGCAACATTTTAACAACTTAATTCACATGTGTACATATAGCCAAATTAATAAAATCAAATATTGTAAGCTCGAATGAATAATGAGCGCTCGAAAAAATATAAATAATTGTAGCAATAGCAGGTATACCGAGTAAGAGCAAGTATAGCAAGATAATGCTCTTATTATAAATGGTCGTTGTTCCAGCATGATCTTATTTATGGAAAAAAAAATTATAGACAAAGAACACAATTATCGTTGTTAAACTACCCATAAACAACGCCAAAGAAGTTCCGATTCTGAGTGGTGCATAGTAAAAAGTTCCAATAAAAATTGCAAAACTATATGTCAAATCATGTAAAAATCGAAATTATTTTCGCATTATCGTTGTTTATCGGCCAATAAACAACTCTTTGTCGTTCTGATGCGTGGCTATTAAACAACTCGGGCTAACGCACTCGTGGCTTAATTCCTATGCATCAGAACTCAAATCATTGTTTATTGACTTATAAACAACGATAAATCGAAAATTATTTCTTAAGTGAAAATGCAATAACAAACAAACAAATACTAGTATTTAAAACTTTCTGAGGCGTTTTCAACTCTCAACTACGTTTCCGTAATGTCTACGAACGGTGCCCCACGTCCTTTGCTACAACCTACCATCACGTGATGTTGACAAATATCTGTATACTATATCTTCCCTTTTTATTTCAGTCAACATGAATTGTATACTATATCTTCCCTTTTTATTTCAGTCAACATGAATTGTATGGGTAAAATACCTCTAAAAGTAGGCTTGTTCAATGTCGGTACTTCAATACTTCAATGCCCCCTTGGCATGCCGTGAAAAGATTTGTAAAACGATATATTGAATGAAGTCGCGGCCACCCATTCTACGAGCCACATAGACCGTGACTAAAGACAACCAATCAGGAGCGGCGCAAACAACTTGTGGAAATCCCCCCGATTGAATGTCATCATTGAAGCGAAACAAAGACAAATCGTCGATTTAAGCTTTTGTCTTTACTATATAGGTTATATTTCGTGTTTACTTTTAAATACCCGGGGGTTACCCTTCAAATAACATACTGTAAACATCATATTTGATGTACGCGAAATGGTAGGTATAATAGCGTACCATCGGTGTTCTTGAAAAACAACGCGCGTAAACATTTACGGTATTTTAATTGCCGGTTTAAAGCTTCTGTTTTTGTTGTTGTTTCAAAGAAAAAAAAAGAAATGTTTCAAAATGGTTGCCAGAAAATTTTCCATCAATCGTATCCTTTTTGCTACGGTATTTTTTTAAACGTACGTTTATGCTTCAATGATTACATCGCTCCACATTAACGAAACACCAATTAAACGTCACCCCACGTTAACGTAACACGCATTTACTTCGCGCTATAAGCCATTAACGCCCCCATACGTTCAACACTCCGTTAAAGTCAACTCACTTTGACGTCACACCTGTTTACTTCGAGCTGCACGTTTACGCCACACCTCTATTACGTCACCTAACGTTCACGCTACACCATGTTAACGTCGCCACACGTGAACTTCACGCCTCGTTTACGCCACTTCACGTTAACGTCAAACATCGTTAACGTCGCTCCGCGTTTACGTCACGCTCCGTCTACGTCACCCAACGTTAACTTTGTACATCGTTTACGTCGCCGCATGTTCCCGTAACACCCCGATTACGTTGCTCCACGTTCACATCACACACGTTTCCGTCGCCGCCCGTTCGCGTCGCAGCCCGTTAAAGTTGCCCAACGTTCACGTCACACACCGTTTACGTCACCCCTTGTTCATGTCACATCCCTTTGCGTCAACCTACGTTCACGTGACCTCCCGTTTACGTCACCCCTCGTTCAGTTACACTCCGTTTACGTCAACCCACGTTCACGTCACAGACCGTTAACGTTGTCCACGTCACGTTACACCCCGTTTACGTCGCCGCACGTTCACATCACAGCCCGTCGTAGTGTCACTTTATCAAGTGCCGTTTTAATACGTATTTGACACTCACGTTCTGCTAATTTGTCATCAATTTCTACTACACTGCCATCACGTAGCGCTGCATGGAAGAACGCAGTGTATAGCGCAGCGAAGCGTATCAATAAGGATAGTGATGCGTGGCGTATCGTGGTTTAAACGTAGCGAATAACGTAGCATAACGTGGAGATTGACAGGACTCTCGTTATGTTCACGTAGTTCTAAGTAAAGACCACGTTATTCTACGTTGTGTCCCGTGTACCAAAAGTGTAAGTACGTCGTGATCTAACGTAGCGGTATTTTAAACATGTTCAAAATTCAGATTTATCGTTTACGTTGAACTACCTTACTGCTAAGTTGTGTCACGTTGAGGCGCGTAACGGTCACGTTGAACTACGTACTTGCCACGTTGCGCAACATACGTAGCTAAACCAGGAGACGAAAACGTGACATTATGACTGGGGTATTAACGTTATTAACGTTCAGCCCCTGTCACACTGCCACGATTTTTGTTACGATTGCCCACGATTTACAAAATCTTGGTGAAGCGTGGTTAAGCATGAACACATACGTACTGGCATCTGTGTAAATCTTGAAGAATCTTGGGGGATCCTTATCGATCGGGAAGAGCTACGACAGTTTTGAACATGTTCAAAACATTCGTGGCTTATCGTAGCGCAGCCACGATTTTTCCAAAACTTAGGACAATCCTAGTGCCATCGTATCTCAATATGGCTTATTCTTACAGCCATTGTAGAGGCATTCGTGGCCTTTCGTGTTTAATCGTGATTATTCGTGACCGATTTTATGACATATATTACAAGACTGTAGTACTTTGTGGTACGTTTTGCTACGTATATGGTACGGATTTCTACGCTTGCCCTACGGTTCAGTTATGATTCCAGTAGGATCTTTAGCGACAACTATCATGACTACTCACGAATATACACGATGGACCACGACAACGCGAGGATTGGGTGACGTTGCCTGCACGGTTTATGTTACTACGCATTCCCTACGTTTGCCTACGTTGTTGTCATGATTATGCACAAGGCATCGTGATGTCCAAATCTCCTTGAAGCGTAGTGAAGCGTAATAATTTTTGGCTGCTCGTAGGTTTATCGTGATGAATCTTACTACAAATCTTACGAGAAACGTTAACAATCGCCTGTAATCGTCTGTTACCGTAGCGTATACCTGACGCTAGCGTATTGCAACCGTAATAGATCGCATCATATATTAGTAAAACCGTGGTGAATCGGTTGCAGAAACCCTCAACTGTCGTTGATATTCGTAGTATCGTCCTACAACAACCGTAGGTATAAGTAGGAAGACATATTCGGGACACTGTGCATCCCGACTCAACACGATTAACATGTCCACGATCAATCGTGGGTTATCGTAGCCCAAATCGTGACAGTGCGACCGGGGCTTTCACGTCACATCCCGTTTACGTGCCGCACGTCCGCGTTGCAGCCCGTTAAAGTATGTATGTACGATCTTTCATATCAATTATGTTCAAAATAAGCAGATAAAAGTGACAATAAAACTTGAAAGCAAACAGAAAAAAACATAAAAAAATGACGAAGAAAACACTTCAATATGGAATAAATCAACAACTACTAGTGTAGAGTTTTTGCATTGTTAATTAGTATTGTGTAACCTAAACCAACTGTCAAGTCAACATATTATATATGCATTTGAGTTTCCGTCTGTAAAAACGAAAACTGTTTGGTGTTATTGTTGTTTAAAAGCAATGTTTGTTCTTAAATTTTATTCCATTTAAATATAAGTATACGTTAATTAACTTTATTTTGTTAATTGTATTTATGCCACTATATCTGTTGTAAGATCGTACATACACACTTTAACGTTGCCCTACGTTCACGTCACATCCCGTTTACGTCACCCCATGCTCACGCCACACCTCGTTTACGTCGGTCCACGTTCACGTCACACAACTGTTTACGTCACCCAACGTTAACGTCACGCCCCGAACACGTCGCTCCACGTTCACGTCACACACCGTTTACATCGCCGCACGTTCACGTCACCCAGACTGTTAAAATATATAATTTATATTTTCACTTATGGCATTGCATTGCAGTAATAGGACTGCTTACGAACATAAAAGCTATTTTTAAATACACATAAATGTGGGACCAATGCTGTTTTTGTTGATTTCTTATTAATATGCTTTCTACGCTCGTATTTGTGTGTTTTTCTTCGTTTTCACACTGTTGGCGTGAAGATTATGTTTGTTTCAGGTTACATGCCCATAACAATTAGGGTAGGTAGGTAGGGATTTAGTTATTTATTCTTTTAATTTGGTATATAGTAAACTTTAAGATTTTAAAACTAAATAAATATTCAAAACATATCGGTAATACCCTTAAAAATATTTTTGAAGTGGATGCTATCAAAGCAAATCACTTATTTATCCAAAAATAATTTATTTATTGGAAAAAGGTAAATAAAACACACACAAAAATCTGACAAACCTAATAAAATGTTTTAGGGTCGGGGCATTTTTTTTAAGGGTAGGTCGGGTAACCTGAAACAAACATATTTTTACGCATTAAGAGAACCAGTTCCATGGAAACTGCATATGAGGCGTGTTGTGGTTGAAGGCATGTGCGTAAAGTGTCGTTCCGGATTAGCCTGTGCAGTCCGCACAGGCTAATCCGGGACGACACTTTCCGCCTACAGTGGATTTATGTTTAGAAGAGACTTCCTTGAAAAAGAAATTACCATAAAAGCGGAAAGTGTAGTCCTGTATTAGACTGTGCGGACTGCACAGGCTAATCCAGGACGACACTTTACTCAGATGCATTAAGCCCGGGTTTCCCATTACACGCATCATTTTTACTCTGCAGGCCACGAGTCAGTATATCATAACAACAATTTAAAGGGTCAAATTTAAAAAAACAAACATTTTTTACCTTTTAATTTGAGATTGTCTCATATGGAGGGTAAGTTGGTTCCTTATTCCTGGTCCCTTATTCCTTATTCGAATAAGGAATAAGGAACTATTCCTTCTTCCTTATTCAAACTATATATTTTTTATGTCATTTTAAAACGAATAAGAATACATAAAAGTCTTACGATTAAATCGGAACAATAGTTAAAATAATCAGCTCCTATATTAATTCAACGAATAGGGAATAAGGAACTGGTTCCTTATTCCTTATTCAACGCCGAATAAGGAACTGTAGTGCAACAAGTACATGTACTATATCGTTCCATCTGATTACCAGGAAACTTGATCATAAAAATCATTCGGTATAAAACACAAATACTTTATAAACAGTTAAAATATATAGAAATGAATAATGAACAATTAACAGTTAAAATATATAGAAATGAATAAGGAACAATGAACTGGTTCCGTATTTCTTTTTCAAACTGAATATAATATATATAATATAATATAATTCTGTGTTTATGTTTGCTAACATTGCCATACATGAACGTAGAGCATTCAAGTTGAACACGGGGTATGCTTTCCGAAAAAAAAATCCGTTTATCTTCAAATACGAGGGTATATCGTCTCCTTAACTTAGTGGTTAGGGCGCTTGCCTACGGAGCGGGAGGTCTTAGGTTCGAAATCGAAGGGTACTGATTGTCTTCCTGTATTTTGTTATGTATGTCAAATGTATTAATGCTAACACATTGCAACTAAGTATTATTTATTAATGTTTCAGTTCCTTATTCGCGGCTGAATTTTATTTTATTTAAACTGAATAAGGAACTCGAAGTTTCTAACTTAAACGATTACTGTACACGTACCGAAAGGTAACCCAGTACTATTAGAATTATTTTAAATGTAGTCATGTTTGTGACATGTATTCATTCTTACACATTTATACTAAGTATTACTCATAAATGTTTCAGTTCCTTATTCGCGGCTGAATAAGGAACAAGGAACCAATTATTTGTTCGTTATTCAAACTGAATAACTGGCTTTAAAAGCACCACATTGATTCCCTGATGCTTCCTTCTGTGAAAAACGGGGTAGAATTGAGAAGGAAAGTAACCATTTCGCATAAATAACCAGTTTGCCCGATATGAACCGACCATCCGAATTTGCTTATACGAAATTATGAGAATAAGGAACTGGTTTAGTGAACGAAGTACATTCGCCATTGCTTTTATTATATATACCAAAGTGGAAATTAATTAACGAATATTATATTATGTTTTAATACACATTTCAGTTAGAATGGAAGTAGAATACGGAATATATTTTCAGAAGATATAGTTTTTCGGCAAGTAAAATCAACTACATGCGATTCAATTCACTGCATCCAGAAATAATTCATTACAAATGCTATTATTTTTTACTAATGGTTCAGCTCCTTATTCGCGGCTGAATAAGGAACAAGGAACCAGTTCCTTATTCCTTATTCAATCTGAAAAAGGATTTGGAATTTCTCACTCACCGAAAGGTAACTCATTATTATGAGAATCATGTTCAATGTAGTCATGTATGTCAGATGTATTCATTCCAACACATTTCTACTATGATTCTCATAGTAATGGGTTACCTTTCGGTACGTGTATATTAATCGTTTGAGTAAGAAATTCCAGTTCCTTATTCAGATTGAATAAGGAATAAGGAACTGGTCATCTGACATCTTTATAATAAACCACATGCATGTATACTCTAACGCATCAACATCAAAACAGAACTTTGATGTTATAGAATAATGAACATTTTCAACTGATGAAAATGAACTTTGATATAAATTGTGTAAATTGAGAACATAAGAAATCATACTTATTGCAGCTTATTCATTAATTTCTCAGTTCCTTATTCGCGGCTGAATGCGGAACAAGGAACCAGTTCCTTATTCCTTATTCAAACTGAATAAGGAACTGGAATTAAAAACACGACATTCATTCACTGATGCTTTCTTCTGTTATAAACGGAATAGAATTGAGAAAGTACGTAACCATTTCGCATAAATAACCAGTTTTACCGATATGAATCGACAACCCGAATTTGCTTGTCCGAAAATATGGCCACCGAATAAGGAACTGGTTCGTTAGTGAACCAAGTACATTCGCCTTTGTTTCTATTATATGAACCATAGTAGAAATAAGACAAAAAATACTCGTTTGCAGTAATAAACGAATATTATATTATGTTTAATACAAATTTACAGTTAGAATTGAAGTCGAATACGGAATAAGTTTTCCATATATATAGTTTTTTCTGCAAATAACATCAACTACATACGATACAATTCACTGTATCCAGAAATATATCATTACAAATTCAATGTTCTTTGATTAATGTTTCAGTTCCTTCGCGTCTGAATAACGAACTGGAATTTTCTAACTTAAACGATTACTGTACACGTTCCGAAAGGTAACCCATTAGTATATAATTTTCGACGGTGTTCGAATTTGGACCGGATCGCCCGGAAACCTTCCCGGCAATTGACAGGGTAGGAGCACTTTTGATTGCTTGCTTGGTGCTGTCGATGTCGTGGGGGTATTTACCATGGAAAGACTGCACACAATCCCGAGGAGTTAATATGCCACTGATTCGGGAATTGGGGTAGGACCGTATTTGAGCTGCATGTGGGCGCATCTTTCAGTTCCTTATTCGCGTCTGAATAAGGAATACGGAACCAGTTCCTTATTCCTTATTTAAATTGAATAAGCAACTGACATTTTAGTGAATCTGTCCATTCATTGTTGCTTAATTTGTATAAACATGTAAAAGAAATGAGGAACAAAACGTTTACCATTGCGCATAATTAACTAATGTTACAACTAGGAATGGACCATCTTAGTCCGAAATAATGGCCTCCCAATAAGGAACTGTAAATTTTTGTGAACAAGTACATTTCTTATTGCTTTTGTTATATATACACGTAGTAGAAATGTGACAGAAAACAAGCTTTGGTCATAGTTAACTAATATTATTATGTCAATACGCATTACATTTGGAATTGAAATTGAACACGAAACATGTTTTTCTAACATATAGTTTCTCTACAAACATTATCAAGTACATACCAACATTGCACTTTGTGCAGATGTTTGTTTTCAAATGCCGTAATTTTTTAACGATGGATCACTTTTAACTTAAAAGGAATAATTAACGGGTTATTTTTGGACTGTATATCATTTTAAGGAATAAGGAACTGTTCCTTATTCAGCCCCAAATAAGGAACTGAACTTATAGTGAACAGATGCATTCGTTGTTGCTTCTTTCATATACAAACGTGGTAGCCATTACATTTTGACAAAACATAATAATTTGGCACACAAACTGTGATACATCTTTTAATCTGTTACTTCGCTATACACCAACAGTAACCATTGAAGTTGAATACGGGACGTAAAATATACGTTCTCTTCAACTACAAACAACTACAAAGAAAACAATGTATTTTAATCAGTTATTTCGTCAAAAAATTATTCAACCCTGAATATTAAGGAACCAAAATTTCAGTGAACAATTGCATTTAGTATTGCCTCTTACATATAGTACACTTGGTACAAATGTGACAGAAAACAACCATTGTTAACATTACCGCTAGATCTCAACCATCCAAGTGTGTTGGTCCGAAAATCGGGCACCTAATAAGGAACCGAAACTTAAAGATACTGAACTCCAGATGGGCATTAAAATGTGCGTTTTTCATAGATATGGCTTAACGGTAAAACATACGTAAAAGTAGAACCATGTGTATAGAACACGATCAAATACTGTCATAAACTGTATTTTTCTTTGCAAATATAAGTTGAATAAGCTCGCACTTTCCTTGAACCCGGTATTCCCGATTTAAAAATACCGCGGCTTTCCCCCAATACAAGCACATGATTCAATTGTGCGCATGCGCGACTCAACAGAAATAAACTGTCACGTTAATATCCTAAATATAAACGGCGCTATTTTTATATTACTTGATGGGTTATAGCGTCTGCAGACGCTATAGATTTTAGGACGTATCGAGTTTTTTTAATGTGTTCTACAAGATTATGAAAGAAAACTGTGTATTTTTGACAATTTTCGTTTTTTACAATTGGACCATCTGGTGTTCAGTCCCTTTAAATGAACATTGTATATTCATTTTTTCTTCTTTGAAATAATTAACGCACTAGAATTTTGACGAAAAGCAATCATAGAACTGATATAAATATGTTTATAGTCGGTTACATCTAGACAATACAAGTTGAATTAGAGACATGGTTTCCAGACATAGACTAATAGTTTCTCTGCAAATATAAGGTACATAAAATTAATGCTATGTATTCAGATATATATTTACCAGTAAGTTGATTATTTCGGAAAACATATCAGTTTTAACGAAAGATGAACTGTTGTTGTTTTTCGGGGCAGTACATAATTTGTAACAAAATGTTTTTGAAAACTGACTAGGAACTGAACATGTGCATCCATTGTTGTTTTCTTCGAACACATTTGCTGGTATTCCATGTGCACGCGAACGTAAACGTAAACGTGAACGGGAAGGGATGCGTGTACGTGAAAAAAATCGCCCTCCAAAGATACTGTTGGTCATATTCCATGTGTCCGTTACGTGAACGTGATTATTATCCGTGAACGTGAAACTTCGCTCCTTGAACGATTTGTTCACGTTCACGGGCATTCACGCAGGACCATCAGTACGACAATATGCCAAGGGAAAGTATGATGTCACCTAAAAAAACGTAAGAATTGATAGAATTGATAAGTCAACATAGCGACATTTATTGTATTACGATGTCAGAGCACACAGATGCGTCCATAACAAGAAATATCCGGAGGTCAATCACAAACAGCCTAAGTATAGAGGTAGCTTGAGGTACATTTGTTTATACATGCGCATATATTGTACTGTGTGCATTAATTGATCTTTGTAGCTCCCCTTTCATTTATGCTGCAAGCTGTAAAAAGGTCGACACTTAAATATTCTCTTTACATTGTCTGTCTGTCCGTCCGTCCGACGGTGGTATATCACGCACCCTTTAAGTATGTTTAGCGGTATTAGGCATATAGTAATCATCTGGAATGAATGTTGGTCGTGATAACTATTTTGAATTAGGACAGTGGGGCAAATATCACGGTTACGTCTTTTCCATAAATATTTTGGTACAACTGTTCACGACAGTAAAATATGGAATGATAATCGTTATTTGATTACGATTAATTACCCCAAGTGTTATAAGCCTTCTTGACGACATCAGTGTATACTCCTGCGTCTTCGTCTCCTGATTTAATACAGCACCAATCATTAGTATCTCTTCATTGCTATCAATTTCTTTTCTACAAAATTGACAGTAGAAAAGAATCACGTAATGCCGATACGCGGACACATAGAATAACCTTTCGCGGATCACGGATCGCGGATCACGCAGACATTCGCGTTCACGTTAACGTTCACGTTGAAATGCCACATGGAATACGGGCTATAGACGTAGTAGGAAAGTTACAGAAAAAAAAATTGACATACCTAAGCATCATTACTATGTTTATAATGATCGGTTACATATAAATAAATATACAATACGCTTTGCAAGGCTAATAAGGAAGACAATTTCAGGAAATATGTTTTCTATGTTCTCTGCAAATACCAGCGCCTACATACAAGTCAGTGTACTTTTTCAAATACATTTTCTTAATTATCCTAATTGTTGCAAAATTTTGCTTACAGGCTCCTCATTACGTATTAAATCACGAATAAGGAACTAAAACTTTAGTGAACTAATGCGTTCACTATTGCATCTTCATATGAAAATCGTAGTAGCAGCGGAACAAAAAACAACAACAACAAACATTCGTGATAGAGAAGTAACTAGTAAGGTATTTTCAGCTAGAAATCTATCATCCGAATGTGTTCGTCCGAAATTAAGGCCTCTGAATAAGGAACTGGGACATTAGTGAAAAGTACATTTATTACTGCTAGCTTTAGTACAATGCATTCAGATATTTAATCTACAATGCAAAAAATCTGGGCAATACGAATACATGTAATAAAAGAATCAGGAATAAGAGACTGTCAGTTTATAAGTTTCTTTTCTGCTGTATTTTTTATAAAAGAAGCAATGTAAAATGCACATGTTCAGTAAAGTTTCAGTTCCTTATTCGGTGGCCATAATTTCGGGCGAACACCTTCGGATTTTTTCATTTCTAGCTATTTATGCTTAATTATGCGAAATGGTTGTGTTCTGCCACATGTCTACCACATGTTTAAATGGAACAAACAATACTGAATATACGTGTGCACTAAAATTTCAGTTCCTTATTTGAGGTATAATATGAAATTAGGCAAGTCGGGAAAACCAACATGTATGATAATAATAAGAAATAATAGGTTAACAAGGGGCGTAACTAGGCGCAACTGTCATGATGTCGGTATTGAAAATTCTTAAATAACGACAATATAGAAATATACTTTAAAAATCTAGATCAAATGGCGATTACCAGTATACACTAATCATTATTAGTATTATTGTTATTATTAGCAAGACTTGAATGTATTTAAAACTTTTGTAGATACACATTGTTCACAAAGATAATCAAATTCGGTCTTTCTTCTGCTACGTCTCTGATTGCAAACCAATTTGATTTAATGTTTTATAACATTTTCACTGCTATAACGTTTTCATATTGCGTCATGTGTGCGATTATGTCCATATTTTCGTAGCGTGTGAGAATAGCTGCAACAGGGTCGACATATTATTATCTTTAAATTAATTTGAAATACTATGTTGGCAAAACTACGTAAATGTTAATACAGTTTGGTTGACAATTAATTTAGAACACTGGATATTTGTATGTGGATATTTATATAAGAACATTCGTAAATAAAACCAGGATACTTGTGTTTAATTTTACACATACACCTTGCATCATTTTGTCTAGATAAATTAATACTGTATTGCAATTTGTCGTCTCTGAAATGAATGTTGGGATTAATTTCAAGTTAGTATTAAACCTAAACAGACATAACTATTGAATATATCGATTTTTATTTGGTATTATTATACGCCCGTTTGAAAAAAAAACGGGTCGTATTATGGGAACGCCCAAGCTGGCGGGCGGGCTGGCGGACGGACGGGTTCGGGAGATCTTTGTCCGGAGCATAACTTTGTCCAGCATGGATGGATTTTCTCTCTTTAGTAATTGAATCTTTACCCATAAACATGCTCCTTTGACGGGCGTATCTTTGTGACAATGGCACTCTTGTTTTGTAAATTAAAATAAATTTAATCGGAACAAAGTTTAAAATATATATATTGAAGAACTTTTTGTTAATTAAACATTAACAGCAAAAGGATATTACATTGTTATTGACGTGATTACAGGCGACGCTTTGTTCCTCGTTGCATTTACACCTATTTTCTTTTCGTTATTAAATACCATTTAACTCCAATTTGTGTTCCCAGTAAGCGTGTTCGCTGAACATTATTCATCGTTACTCAAAACATGGAAGCTATTCATAAATTCCGACTCGAAAGAGTCCGATTCACGTTTTTTCCCGCGCAATTTTTTGGAACACAGATTCTGACTTCGTTAGGTATCGGACACGAAACAACAACAACAACAACAAGTAGTTACTCGCGTTATTTATAGCCGGAAAACCGCCGTCGCCTTTTAACGGTGTCCTGTTACCGCCATCGTAGTTTCGCGACTCCAACCTGTATTTATGAAGGGTCGCCGAAGCGCCGACACGATACGCTGAAGCGCCGACACGATACGCCGAAGAGCCGAGACGATGCGCCGAAGCGCCGACACGATACGCCGTAGCGATATAAACGTCGCAATCTCGTGTGTTTTTTTCATATGTGGCTATAAAATTGGGCGACGATACGACGTGCATATCACTTCGGCGCATCGTGTGGGCGCGTCGGCATATCGTCTCGGCGCGTCGGCGTATCGTCTCGGCGCCCTTTCATTCTGAGGTCGCCGACGCGCCGACACGATACGCCGACGCGCCGAGACGATACGCCGACGCGCCGACACGATGGGCCGAAGCGCCGACACGATGGACCGAAGCGCCGACACGATACGCCGACGCGCCGACACGAAACGCCGAAGGGCCGAGACGATGCGCCGAAGCGCCGACACGATACGCCGAAGCGATATAAAAGTCGCAATCTTGCATGTTTGTTTCATATGTGGCTATTAAATTGGGCGAAGATACGACGTTCATATCGCTTCGGTGCATCGTGTCGGCGCGTCGTGTCGGCGCATCGTTTCGGCGCGTCGGCATATCGTCTCGGCGCTTCGGCGCCCTTTCATTTCTGAGGTCGCCGACGCGCCGAGATAATACGCCGACGCGCCGAGACGATACGCCAACGCGCCGAGACGATGCGCCGAAGCGCCGAGACGATAAGCCGAAGCGCCGACACGATACGCCAAAGCGCCGAAGCGATATAAACGTCGTTTCGTCGTATCTTCGGCCAATTTTATATGGCGTACCGTGAAAGTGAAACTAAATATTATGTACGAGTTGCTATAAATAAATATTCCTGCAGCTGTAAAATGTATGCCCACAGGTGAAATGTTGTACCTATAGGTCAAAATTTATTCATGTAGGCACATTAAAATAATACCTACAGATACAATTTTTACCTACAGGTACACATATATAACTGTTGGCATATTATTATTCCTACAGATATATACAGGTGCATTAAACAATGTTATGAAAACACAATTGTTTACTTGTCAAATTTACTTATTGATATACGTATTTAATATTAACATTGAAGTATTGTACATTAAAAATAAAAACAATGTTGCATTAAGACTGTCTGCTTAATTTTCGTTTGGGTCAGAAAATACACCTACATGTACAATTTTAGTCCGGGTATACATTTTTACCTCTAGGTACAAAAGTATGCCTGTAGGTACAACTTTGTACCTGCTGGTCCTTCTATTTATGATGGTGGCACAGAGGTGACCTGCACTACTTTTTTTTTAAATCTCGTTCCCACGAGATGCTAACTCGTGGGAACGAGATACTAACTCGTGGGAACGAGAAACCAACTCGTGGGAACGAGGTACTAACTCATGAGATTTACGCCTCCTAACATTATATTAAAATTATTATATACGTTACTTAATATATGTGTGTTTTTTATAAACATCAAAATTTTATATATGCTCTTCGGCTAATTAAGGATTATCTAATGAATTCAAACAATATATTCAGCAACACAAAACATTATGCATAAACGGTAATATATACATCGACAAGCCGGAACATACACGACAAGAAACTTTACTAACTACCCAGCAAGCAAGCCCATATAGGCCACGGAGACGGTATATGTAGCTTTATTATTTAATATGCCATTATACAGTTACTTTTAACGTTGATTCAGTTAGTAAGCAAAAATAAGCCTTTAGCTATTTACACACAAATATTGTTTACAAAAATGCCAAAGCAAACTAGTATGAAACTACAAGCATAACTCAAACATTCCACATCACTCATGTAAAAAACAAAACAAAAATAATTTGTTGCCAATGCACACGGCATTTACAAATAAAAGCATTGTTCCGTTGCCCAAAACATAACGGCCAATTAAACTAACAACCCGTTTACTTCCGATTTTAATAAAGTAACTTAATATCACAATTCGTTTTTGCCTTTTGTAGCATTTTGATGTTGAATAACAATGTATATAATAATAGTTCGACTAGATTTAACGTGCCCCCGTATCTCGTTCGCAGTTTTGTTTTAGACGAACGCGCCAAAACCAACGTACAGTTCTATATTACGGTGCTAAAATAGTTGCATGCGTGGTTCCAAAAACCTTAACGACATAAAAAGTAAACAGGCGTACGATGTCGGTTATATTTATTTAAGGTAGAAAGATCCTAATGACTTCCGAAATACTCGCGAAATACCGGTTAACTTCGGCCCATTCGCCACTAACCGTAAATCTAATCGATCTAATCCGAAACATAAATTATTTTCACGAAATAAACATTACTTTTCGAATGTTGAGTTATTTTCAATTAAATGTGTGAAATAAATGCTTGTTTGTCTTTAACGATGAAAGTAAAAATGTAGTTTGAAGAAAAACAAGGTACTCTGACATGGGGAATACCTTCAAATGACGTCATTGTTGGGAATTTCTGTTTACATTTAATCATGACATTTTCGCGATATTTCTGGTGTATTTCCTTACACTTAAGTTTTTTGTAAGTGTATCCCATCAGAATTTTAGGTTGAAGTAGAAAAATGAGGTATAAGAAAAATCGCATTTTTGTCAAAACGTGTGGTTAGATTTTGTTTATATTTCACAGTTTAGTCTCATAATAGATTTAATTATCAAAGATAAGAAGAAAATCAAGGTCTGAACCAAGTCCCATTAGGGTCTTTATACCTTAAATATGTAAAGCGTACATTAAGTCGATACTAAATATTACAATACATACATGTACATGTATGAAGTATTTTAATTAACAAATATGGTCTCATACCAACGATTATACCGGATGACCATCACTCCAGACTGCAATGTGATTATTTGCGTTACGGTAATTTCATTTCTATTCGGCGGTGACCAGGTTGAGAGAACAAAGTTTAAAGAAGACTTTTATTTTTGACATACATTTATACAATGAAATTAGATACAGCCCTGAAAATTGACATGATCATCGAGTGATCCAAATAAATCTTAAATGAGTATGATGTGTGACGATTATACCGGGTGACCATCAATCCAGACTGCAATGTGATTATTTGGGTTATGGTAATTTCATTTCTATTCGGCAGTGACCAGGTTGAGAGAACACAGTTTGAAGAAGACTTTTATTATTGACATACATTTATACTATGAAATTTAGATACGGCCCTGAAAATTGACATGATCATCGAGTGATCCAAATAAATATTAAATGAGTATGATGTGTGATTAAGTTGTTTACATGTATGTGACATACATTTTATGCTGTCAAAAGTAGGAAATTAAATATGTATACAATTGGAGATCAATGCAATTACGGGGAAAATTACAACTTCATCTGTTGTTTTACTGATGTGTTTACTCCGTAAATGGTGATCTTTTGAGTTGGTTTTTAACACAAGATACAATTTGATGAAGACTTGCATTGAATAATGCAACTGCATATATATGTGATATTTATATGATATTAATGTTGCAGAAATGTAAGAAACCGATACTTGACACTCCAGGTACACAGTTGCAGGCGTAACTTCAAGAATTGCACCATAATAATTATGTTGTGTAATGCGAGCTGTGATGTAATCATGCCATATAGCATAATGCATAAAATATTTTTCTTCTTTTGTTATTTTGTTAAGTGAAAATGGCTTTCTCCAAATTAATGAAGTCAGTTAAATGTTCGTGATTTAAACAAATCAGTTGTTAAAAATGAGAGATGACGCATTATCTGTGTACTTTGCTATTTACCATCCCATACCAAGTCGTTGTTATTACAACGACTAGGTTAATGACGACAGGAAGCTTGGAAAACAATATAATGTTACTAACGGCCATGAAGTGAATATAGGAAGATGTGTATACAAATATTTTATCACTGTAAATGAGTTGTTAATAATTTACTAAAAAGTAGTAAAATTGTTTTCGGCGTAGCTGTCTAAGATCACTTTTGACCTAGATTTCTTGCGATAATTATGCAGCGGGAAAACTGAAGGCCAATAGAATTGGGCTAATTTTCTAATTTTAGCGAATGCAAGCTTACAACAATTGTTTAACGTATACCAATAACTGTTGCATACTTTTGGGGATTAAAAATTTACATAATTGTTTACATATGCGGTTAAATTAAAGTTATAAACATATCTTCGACATACACTATAGAAATGAACATAATTATAAACAATTTTACTCATTGTATGTCATGATCAGAAAGTTATATTCATTCACATAATGAAATAACTATATTGTTTAGCCTACATAATCGGCGCGCTCTATAAATAGCAATTACAATGCTACAATTCACGGGGACGACAGTCGGTCACAACGTACAATGTTGCCTGTTGAGCTCGCAAGCACAAAATATAAAGTGGTAAATTTCTGGTATTTTTCCGATAAATAAGCAAAACAAATATTAGCAAATTTGATTGTACTTATATTTGCTATTATTTCATCATCGTGTAAAAATATTATTGTACGCTGTAACCGACTGTCGTCCCCGTGAATTAATTCTAGCGAGTACAACTCCAGCAGGAGAATAATTATAAAAATAGCGCACGGTAAAGCTGTGTTAATACACACGCATCAATTAGCGTCTGGAGAATCCTAAACCCGAGAATTGCAATAAATGGGGAATTCATAAACTTACTGCTCATTCATTCCCGCTATTTTTGTTGACAATGTTAATTTGTTAAATTTGCCTGACAAATTCATGCATCAATTATGTTTACGTAAATTACTAGTATATAGCTTATTCATGTATCACTGGTGAAAACATGGGGTAGTATATGATCGGTTTATTCACGGTACAGATATTATAAATAATTATTGAGTTTATTTCAAATTAACTTTGGGGGCCGATACGTTTTCTTATTATGTCCGAAAAATCTAGTGTCCGAGAAGTCTCCTTAGTAGGGACCGAAAAATCTGGGGTCCGAGAAGTCTCCTTAGAAGGGAACGAAAAATATGAGGTCCGTGAAGTCACAGCTTGGTCCTCTTGTACTATATTTAGTGCAAAAAAATGACATCTCCATATTAATTTCTACGTGTTTTTAATGACATTTCTTGTTTTTAATTTCACAGAACAGAATTGAGTTAGAAGTGATCTTTTCCATAATGTATTAAAAATGTACACGATGCATGTGTTTATGAACTGAACCCTTGAAGTAACAAATACAATTTTTATACGAGGCGTGTCATGTGAAAACTGGGCTTAATGCATGTGCGTAAAGTGTCGTCCCGGTTTAGTCAGCGCAGTCCGCACAGGCTAATCCAGAACGATGCTTTCTGCCTACAGTGGAGTTATGTTTAGAAGAGCCTTCCTTGAAACAGAAAATACCATAACAGCCGAAAGTGTTGTCCTGGATTAGCCTGTGATGATCAACTGTCTATAATCAGCGGTGTATGTATGGAATATGTTCTTACATTAGTGTACAGTTGGTGTTATAATGAACATTGATTCTTAATGTCAATTATTCTCATTAGTATATGCATTTAATAGATAATTAAATGTGCGTAAACAAACTAAATCGTTACAGTTTATTATTTATATTCAAATATTTAATTAATTCTTAGCAATTTTCTACACACATTATTGCATATAATAAATCAGCAATACATATGAGAACAAGATATATCTCTAAGTTATTTAACACAATGTAAAGGAAACATTTTTAATTGTAATATTTCCAATAAGGACAATTGCAACTATTAACGAAGTCAA
Source organism: Congeria kusceri (assembly GCA_027627225.1). Taxonomy (NCBI): domain Eukaryota; kingdom Metazoa; phylum Mollusca; class Bivalvia; order Myida; family Dreissenidae; genus Congeria; species Congeria kusceri. Next base: position 18,917,432 of record CM051040.1, read on the forward strand.
ATTCAGAATAGATAAGCATATAAAATGAAGAGTTGTTTTTACTAGCATTTCATTAACTTAATTATCTGATTGTATCATTTCTTTACATTGCAGACACTTACAAACTGCCCAATAAAATTGTACTATCATCTAATACTTATTTTAGAACTTGATTTAGAATAAACCAATACATCAGTGGTGAGTTGCTCAAAACTTAAACAGCCAATTAAGCTAACAGCCATTAAAATTTGGATTAAGTTATTTATGAGAAATAAAATGTAACACTTTTCAAATGTGATTTTATTCTGTATAAATTGTTATGCTGAAGTAATTTTAAAATGTTTGATAAACAAGTTGCTCGTATAAGTTTTATTAACATCTAAAGTTTACGGGCTGTGAGCTAAATTGGCCGTTGAAGTTTTGAGCAACTGGGCCCTGTGTGTTATTTTCTAACATCAGCTTTGTGCATTTGCTCCAGCAGCTTCTGTTCCAGTTTTTCCACAGCGGCCAGCGTCAGAACCACGGTCTGATGTTTAAGGATGCTGTAGACATTCAACCCATACACAGGCAACAAATTGTACTGTCCAAACTCACTGGCTGCGAGCGACATGTTGACGGGCATCACGTCAGTATCATCCACAAACAGGACAGAGAATCCCCAGTAGCGAGTGTCAATCAGCTCCTGTAGATATTCCGGATCCTCTGAAGGGATTTCCAAAGAGTCGACTATATGCAAGTCATCCTGGGCGTATTTCACCGACAATGCAATCCTCAGGCCCAGTTCACGTTTCTCTTTCGACAGCATGTAATATGTAGAATATGGCCCCCTGGGTCCATGTGCTTTTCCCCCGTGTTTCCAGTTACATGGCTTGGAACTACCAGCGCGCTTTCTACCAGTACCTTTCTGCGCAAATGGTTTTCGTCGACGTTTATCTAAGTCACCTTTGGAGAGCACTTTTTCGAAGTTAATATAGCGGTACTTGTGCTGCCAGACTACATTTTCATGCAGGATGTCCATTCTTGGTGGTGTCCCAAACACATCTGGGTGGAGATCTATAATGCCAAGTTTCTCCGATGATATAGTGTCCATGTTCTCTAGCCATGCTTGCTTGGGCTCAATGTATGGGTTTGGAAACTGTATTTTTCTGAAAATATGAGATTAACATTTCACGTCTATTGTGCATAGGAAAAATACACGATCAAATGCTGTCTAAAGCAAACAACTCCAAAACTATTGAAAAATATGGCATGGTGTATACTTTTTTTATTTGTCTCTCAATGTTATCTTTTTCAATTATGTGTTCTTGAAAAATGCTAAAATACTGATTGGGAAATTATTCAAACAACAAATTAAACAGACTAGAAATCAGTGAGTTGGAAGTGTCACCTGACGGAGTATAACTCCCATACGACAAGCCTTATTTGAACTTTTTTTTAAAGGGGCATAACTCAAGTATGATAAGAGCAATTAAAATAAAGGGGCATAACTCAAGTAAGATAAGAGCAATTACGCAAAAAAAAACAACTGTATTCCTTTAATGCCTACTAACACTTCCCCAAAGTTTTATGATTTCACAAGAACTACTCAAGTTATTGTCTGCCAGGGATGTGGTACTCATACTTGTACTCGTACTTACTCGAGTACAGATTTTCCAGTACTTATCAGTACTCAGTACTGATCTTAAGTCATGAGTACAAGTACTCGTATTTACTCCAGTACTGCAGCAAAATCGTCAGTACTCTATGAGTATTTTCACACTTTAATGAAATTTTAAAGTAAAATAAATTTATATAATATAAAATTCAACTAAGATATCTTATATCTAGTATTGATAGAGTACATAGATTTGTCACACTTACATTACTTTCACGCTTTAATAAACTTTTCATGTGAAATATATTCAAATAATATAAAAGTCAACCATGTCTATGTTAGTCCATTTATCTACCATTAAATTTAGATGTGTCACATTTTACTGTTCATAAATGGAAAGTAGGTAATGTTTATATGAGAGCAGTGCAGCGATTAATTTGAAAAGAAAACACATAAGTACATCATTATTAGTAAAATTCATTAGTAGGTTTGAAAAATGTGTTGAAAGTACCTTATTTCCGAATGCTTATTCAAAAATAATTGAATTACTACATTGAGCAAAGTCCCAATTTCAATTCGACAAACTAATAATAGCATGTGCACTAGCGCATAGAGGCCAATCTTGGCTATCAATCAGAAGGGTCGGACCAATGGGTCACACTGCAGATGAATAAGGTCATTTAGAGGGAGATCTAGGTTGTACTCTGGCAAAATATTGCAGATTTTTTATGCATCTGTTAAATATTACAAATTGAACTACATATTGATTGTCCAAATATATATATCTGACAATGTTTAAACTATGCATAGTTCAATTTATTTATTTAGGGGGCCGGAATAACAGAGCAACATGCTAATGCTAGTTCGTAACATCTTACAGTGGATGTTGGAGACTTCGTACCAACACAACTTCGTGCCACTAAAATATCGTACCATTATTGGAGACTTCGTACCACATATGAGTATATATAGGAAATATACATATGTTCGCACTTTTCGACCAGGTGTTAACACCACAGTTGAAGTTAACGCAAGAGGCGCGAATAACGACACAAACACTGTTCAGAGATCTATTAATATTGATAGATCTTTGCACTGTTTAATAATGTAATATTACCGGTATTGTCTATGTGGTTAACAATTGAAGAAATTAATTTAAAGGCATTTTTACAAGTTTATTCCAGGAAATGATAAGACATGCGGACATACATATCAAAATGAAAATCATATATTTACATCATGAAGAAGAAGAGCAATATTTACATCATGAAGAAGAAGAACAATCAGAATTATGTTCATAATTAAATTCACATTATATAATAATTTTAACATGTTTAAGATAACTTTATTTAAGCTTTACATTATTAACAATTCAAGAATGAAATCATTAATAAAATATTAGTAAAAATGTATGGAAAACAGGTGTGTTATCACTCCTTTCATCATAGAATCAGTAAATAAAATATGTGCATATGTTCATGAAATGTAAATGTATACATCACACATGTTGTGTGGTCTAGGTTCTTTATTCCGTTGGTGTCATACCACAATGGATCTGCAAGTGTAAAATATTGTCAGTAAACTAAAAACAGTTAATATTAAAACAGAAAATATTAAATAAAATAATAGAACTTGGTAATTTCTTTAGATAACAATATTTTTAAAGGCATACATGTCGGTAATGAACATGTGTTTGCAATTACTATGTGGAACATACACAAAGTTTTGTTATATCAAGAAAATAAACATGCAGTCTAAGTTTAAAAAAGTATGCATGTTAACAGGTAATTAACAATCAATTATCAGCCTAATTATTTAAGGAGGCGTGACAACTTCTTTAATTTTATTGACCAAAAGCAAATAATACACACGAGTCTAATGAGTTATAATAAGGTTATATTTTCAATTCTTAATTCTAAAACAGTTAAAAGTTAATACTTTATTAGTATCATAATAAATCATATGTTTTATTCGTATGATTTTATTGTAATACATCATATGTTTTATTCGTATGATTTTATCATATCTAATATCATATAATTATTTTGTCTTATTATATTGGTTATAATACACAAAATACATGTATTATCAAGTATCTTACAAGTTACATTCGAAGCATTTAAAACAATTATTATTGAATTCAAAGACAAAGGCCCAATGAACAAAGACATTTTATGTAGAGCATAGAATAAACAAGAGATGTTTGTAAAACATGTATGCCCCCCAACTTGCAGCCAAGTTGTGAATATGTGCAATTGTTAAGAAATTTGTGTAATACGCAATCCTAAGCGAGGTCTCGATATATGGTATCTATGTATGAAGTTTCATTAAAATATCTCGATGCGTTCTCAAGTCATTGAGCGGAAACCGTTTTTCTATTTTTAGTAATGGTGACCTTGACCTCGACCCCACCCACCACATATGAAATCCCACGAGAGGTCTCAATATAAGTTTCATTCAAATATCTCGATGTGTTACCAAGTCATTGAGCGGAAACCGTTTTTCTATTATTAGCAATGGTGACCTTGACCCCACCCACCCCATATGCAATCCCAAGTGAGGTCTCAACATAAGATATCTATGTATGAAGTTTCATTAAAATATCTCAATGCTTGTCAAGTTATGGAGCGAAAAGCGTTTTTCTATTTTTAGTAACGGTGACCTTGACCCCACCCACCACATATGCAATCCCAAGCGAGGTCTCGATATATGGTATCTACGTATGAAGTTTCATTAAAATATCTTTATGGATTCTAAAGTTATTGAGCGGAAACCGTTTTTATATTTTTAGTAACGGTGTCCTTGACCCCACCCACCCCATATGCAATCCCAAGCGAGGTCTTGATATAAGGTATGTATGTATGAAGTTTCATTAAAATATCTCGATGCATTCTCAAGTTATTGAGCGGAAACCGTTTTTTCTATTTTAAGTAACGGCCGGGCCCTCAAGTAGTTTTGGGAGAAGGGGCCCACCGCCCTCTGGAGGGGGAATTTTGACTGACCGGGGGAATACTTTAATATGGAAGTTTTTACAGATTAACTGATTTGAAAACTAACTCAATCCTAACAAACTTCAGTCTAATTGTCGTTTGGTAAAAACGTCATGTAATCTTTACGGCAAATGAAACTTCTTTGCATATAACTTTTATTATTTTTAGCGCAAAAAACATAGCTCAGAATCTAACAATAACGCTTAAAATTTGGACTAGGCTGCGGTATACATACTACTGCAGCCATACACGCGTCATTTCCATGAGTTTTTCATGATTTCGCCGGCGTTAATAAATAGTTGGCGCGTTTTCTAGCCCAGCACGATTTTATAACAGAGATATGATACTAATATAATTAACATCAATATGCAACACATATTTTTTTGGTAAAAGTAATTTGCAGTCCCGCTTTTTAAATTATTAATTATTTTATTGTATTCATTTAAATGACCAAAAATGGAAATACACAACAACTCCATTATATCGCGATTCGCGGGGTTCATGGATCGCAATCACGATATAACTTGTCAGGTCATTCATGTGCATATACATGTAAACACATGCCTATTTTCGCTATCTCAAAAAGTAAATGTAAAGAAATCACCTTTTTATTGTTGTTAACATCCATAATGTGTTATATCCATATGTAAAATATTTGTATATAAAAAATATTATATATTTCCTTGTATTTAATTTTAAATCAGTTATCACAACACATATACTATATCGTAATGCGAAAGGCCTATTTGAATTTAACTGTTCAAACGTCATAAACACAAATTTTATTTACAGTTAAAATACACATGTACTTCATGAAAAAAAGCCTTTGTTCGGCTAGAAAAGCGCGCGAAAATTATGCTGACATGTACAAAGTCCCGTCATCCACATGGAAAGCGTGGGTGTATCGATGGCCATGTAAAAACTTTGTAGCGCAGAGAACTGTGAGAACTTTACTTTTGAATAAAAGTTTCGTAGCGCATACCAACCAAATTTTTATATCGCCATCGATGTGCAGCTCCTCTTAAACACAAATACTTTTGCCGTTTCGCTAACGTTATTGTCGTTCAGATAGGTCAGTATTGATTTAATACATACAGGTACTGCTAATTAAAGCGACAGTAGTGAAAGGACGTCATCATGGGTGGCACGCGCGATATAAGCTGATGACGTCAAACTGTTTTACTTTGATGTTGAACGGATCGGTTTATTGTTTATCGCACATAACATGTGTCAATGAAATATTAGCAATGTAGAGATCAGGACCAAAATGGGTATACTTATGATGCGGACGATTATTGGCGTCTTAACTAGGTTTTCTATTGTTGTATTTTTTTTTTTTTGCAGACCAGGGGGAATTTTTCAATTTTTTAGGGGAAAAACACATACTTTTCAGGCGGGGGAATGGAGCCGAAATTCGGCGGCAAAAATCGTAGATTGAGGGTCCTGAACGGTGACCTTGACCTTGACCCCACCCAACCCGTATGCAATCCCAAGGGAGGTCTCAATATAAGGTATCTATGTATGAAGTTTCATTACAATATCTCGATGCGTTCTTAAGTTATTGAGCAGAGACCGTTTTTCTATTTTTAGTAATGGTGACCTTGACCTAGACCCCACCCCCACCCCATATGCAATCCCAAGTGAGGTCTCAATATAAGGTATCTATATATGAAGTTTCATTAAAATATCTGTATGTGTTAACAAGTTATTGAGGGGAAACCATTTTTCTATTTTTAGTAACTGGGACCTTGACCCCACCCACCCCATATGCAATTCCAAGCGAGGTCTCGATATGAGGTATCTATGTATAAAGTTTCATTAAAATATCTCTATGCGTTCTCAAGTTATTGAGCGGAAACTGTTTTTATAATATTTAGCAACGGTGACCTTGACCTTTGACCTGTTGACCTCAAAATGTGTAGGCGTCTTCCCTTCCTCCCAAGTAACCAGCATACCAACTTTCATGATCGTATGTCAAAGCGTTCTCTAGATATCGTGCGGAAACGAAATGGTCTACGGACAGACCGACCATCCGACCGACCGACGGACAGGTGCAAAGCAATATACCCCCACTTCTTTGAAGGGGGGCATAATTAATATAGAAATATAAATACAATTTGAACAGATTATCTATATATTCATACGTGATACGAAGTCTCCAGTATAGGGGTAGGGGCAATCCAGGGAAATACGGACAGCGGGTAACTACGGACAAACGCATTAGTAGACCGACTTTTCTACATGTTAACAAGTTTCTTGTAATGATTTTGACTTATTTTAGAAGAGTATTGTTGGGGGTTTTACATGCCTAAAAATAGCAAGTGACACAATGCTTTGGTTACTGCAAATGTTGCATGATGGGAGCAACCTATTGATTCTGTCCAAGTTTTCCTGAATTTTAATAATAAAATAGTGTCCGTAGTTTCCCACTGTAATTTGCAATTGCAAAACTAGTACAGTCCGTCTTTTCCCTACTCTGTCCGAATTTACACGGTTTTGGGTGGCCTCATTTCTGGCGTAGTTGAAGGATTGTCGAATAAACAAAGCTCAATGAAATCAACAATAAAATCTGAGGAAGACAGGGTGTCCCCGATAACGTATTGACAATGGGAGTCGTTATAAATTGTCCGCATTTCCCCGGATTTCCCCTGCGTAGTCTCCTGGCACGAAGTCTCCATGATTCCTTACAGTTACTGGCTGATATTTTAGACTTTGTAAAAACACAATATTGTGCAGCTACAACATCATAATGCATCTGAATAGGCAACTTATGGATATGGGGTACGAAGTCTCCTGGCTCGAAGTCCCCACGGTACGAAGTTCCCATAATTTATCCTTACCTAGAGGTTATTATTGGTAGCGAAGGTCTTGCAACAACCCTTTCTGACGCTTCCACCTCGTCGCCCTCGAAAATTTTCGCGGCAAAACACCTCTGCAAAACGGAATTAACTACCGTGCATTGTCTTTGCATAAAGTTGCCACCAAAGTTTAACCGGGCTATTTGCCTCAAAACATTCATTTTCAATAACAAAACACACACTAGATGAAATAAAATGACATCGCACCGTTTATTGGTTTCATGCTTGGACGAAATTAGAAAACAATTTAATAAGGCAAATGCTTAATGTAACTGACATTTTCATTTCAAATATGTCATTTGTATTAACCGTATTTGTGTAAACAATTTTATATACTTCAAATAAAATTTTTGACTATTAGGATACAGATAAAAAAATGTTTTCGTTTGTCATTTCTCAGCGTCTGAGAATCTGTCGAAAGTCAAGGTTGTTGCACACTTTGAGGAGGTTTGACGTTTTGCATTTTGTGTTTATTGTGTTGGATATACATAAAAAGAACAACTAAGTTGAAAATAAACCATCGATTGGCTTCATTTAAGGACGTTTTATTTTCTCTTTTAATTTGTAAACATGAATGGTATGAGTACACAAAATGCCACTGTCATTGTCTACTGTTTACCATAACGTTCTAAAATACAGGCTACACACCACTTTAATAGTCCCGGATTGCTGTTCCCCTGTATCAGTTTGATACAAATTAGAAGAATAGTTGCGATATGTTTATTATTGTCTTGGCATTTAATGACCTGAAAGAAAAGCATTTTCAGGGAGATAAATTTACTCGCCCAGTTGCCAGTGGCAAGTTGTTTTGCAGTTGGGCAACTGGATCTAACCAGTTATTACTAATATTAGCCCAGTTCTGAGTTGGCAAACTTAATGCCATAACTACATAGCCAAAGGTTAACCAGTTAAAATATATAATTTAATATTGATTTAATATTATATAATTTATGCAGACTTTGAAATTATTAAAAACCAATAGCTAAAAATAATTGTTTCAGTAATGTGAATCAAACTTAAGTAGCTAAAATGAGCTAAAAATTGTAAGTTCTAATGAGGTAAAGTGGCTCATGATTTCAAGGCTGGTACTCGTATCATATTGTTATTGGATGAAAACTAAATTTGGTCAAACTCAGTCAAAATGAAACAATCACCTATACTTCTGCCACTTATTATAATAAGACAATTATATGTAATGTGTATATCCTTATGTCTTTTCACTTTTCAGTAATGAGACTTTCTAGCACATAACAATGGCTTCATCATTTCGTAAAGTGAATGGTCTAGTGCGGAAATTAGCGTATGCTGGGTTGGCAGTTGGTGCTGGTACGATAGCATGGAGCTACATCAACTCACAGAACCAGGACACGGTATGCTAAATTTTAAATTATTTTTTGTAAGTTAAGTTATATCTGTTATTTAAAAGCCAACAGTGGAAGTGATGTATTCATTCTGACTGACCTGTCTAGGTATTCCCAGCTGAATATTATATATGCCCTGCCCAGCCCGAATATCCAGTAAACTTTGCACTAATCCTAGTCAGGTAATTGGGCATACAATATGTTTAAGTTTCTGTCGTTCTGGTACATACATGTAGTTTTTAATCTAGAAGGGCAGAGGGGCATGGCGCTTGATTTGGAAAGGGGGCATTTTGTGCATGGTAACACTGTTAAAAAGGGCACATTAGGCCACAACAAATTGATCAGATGTTCGTCTGATTTGCCGCACCTTAAAATCGTAAATCGAAAAAAAAAAAAATTTCTTCTTTTTTTTGCGCCCGCACCTACAATTTTGCAACGCACCCGATTTTTTAAAATGAATTTTTCATCAACGAGTCTCATTTTACGGTAACAGCCGACTTCGTGGTGTCCCCAAATCATAACAAGCAATTGGTACTAATATAGACGTGAATAAGACACTTTGCGGCGACTGGTTTATGTACAGTGCTCATAATTTATGACCCAAACCTTTACACTCCAATAGCGAGTCTGGCACAGCTGTCATGTGTATTTCGACTTGGCAATTTCTTATCGTGTTTTATCAAACTTGTGAAAAAACAACGAGCTGTTTGTCAGCATTCATTGCCTAATTAAAGATGATTGCTAGCAAGCTCTTGTAATATCAGTAGACACAACAGTTAATTAAAGGATTATCTTGTTGATAAAGGATGTGTGAAATTTGATGTCTGGATGGACTGATTATCGGGTAATGTTTACATTTCGGACAGTTTTGACCAGCGGTTTGTCCTTGATTTCTTACTTCTAATATCCACACATATAAGTTGTTTTTGACATGTCCATTTTATAATCTGCTTGGTGTACATTTTGTTCAGCTTTTATATATTAAGGTACATTTAACAGGGCAAGCCAATTCATTATGTTAGTTATTAATTTCAATTTATTTATGGATATATTTTGTTAAAATCTTGCAGATATTTTAAGAGTGTATGTTTAAATAAAAAATAATTATTCAAGTTTACTGCAATGAACAATTAAGAAAAATGTTAATATAAAAATCTAAATATACTAATGCTTTTGTTAATGCCATAATGCAATTAATATACAGCACAGTGAAGTGTAATTTTATAACCATTAAAACAATAAGATATAACCATTCCCCGACATGGAAACATGCAACGATGTTGCGAGTCGATTAAAAAATTGGCTCAAGAAAAATGAGAGCCAGTGTGAGCCCTGGTTTACGGTTTAAAAAAAGGTGGCTTCCAGTTGTTTCGTCGTGTCATTTAAAGATACAGGACTTATTCTAGTCATTCCTAAATTGTTTTGTGTTTATTGTATGACATTTCATATTCATGTTATTAAACTGTTGGTAGTGAATGAATTGGTGTATCAAATATCTCTTTTGATAATGATAATTACCTTGTATAAGGTCTACTTTCTTATAGTTAAGATATGGCTATTTAGTATTTACTGCCGGGTGTTAATTTAATAGCAAAATCACTATTGAAGACTTGTTGCACAAAACCCTTTGCAGGACATGGTCGAAGAAGAAATGGAGAAATTAGTTGCTTATTTTATTACATATATATTGATTTTGACAACAATTTATGGACCAGGGCAGATGAAGAGGAAATTATTGACAAGATATCAAGTTATGATCCCGTTTGGCAGTAATTTTTAATCACTATGGGCAAGATAGGATTTTTTTTTATTTTGCGCTTTTCGCTCGCCTCCGATTTCATTGAAAATGGAAAAAAAATATTTTTATTTCGCTCGCTCGCTCCAATTTTTTTTGGACAAAATCCGTAGAACAACTGATCAATTTGTTGTGGCCTTAGATTAAAATAGTTTTTTCTTGAAATATTACTGACTGATCCCTTTTATATATTTGATGATTATTAAGTCAATTTATTAACACATTTTAATTTCCAATATTATAAGTTCCTATTATTATTAAGTTGCATTATTTGCAAAGATCAGAAAAATTATTTATTTATTATTCATAAGTATTTCCAATGGGCAATCAAACAAGACACCTTTTTAACTAAAACGGTTTATGGGCAAGTTAAAATCATGTTCATAAATGGTAAAATCCTATTACTCTGGAATAATTTGTATTTTTCATCTCTTTTATTGTAGGAAATATTTCTATTTTCATAATTATGGTTTATATGAATTATGCTGTTGATGATGACCTTGCTACTACTATTTTGATTAATGATGAAAAGCAAAAGTCAAGACTTAACATTAAGAAAAAACAAACATTGAAATTCGGATTGAAATGATTTATCCGAATACCCGGTATGTTTGTCCGAAATTAGAGCTAGTTCTGAAAATCGTTTTTTCAGGGATTTTTGGTTATTATTGGAAGAAATCTTGTATCCACATGTATTTTTTCATAGTTTATGAATAAAGACAACATTGAGTCTACATTTATATGCATTGTACCCTTTGTTATCACGTTTATCATAAAAATTCACGAAAGAAAAAACGTGAGAAATTGCATATGAAAACGAGGCTGTTAAAAGCAGACTATTTACGCCCATTTTTTAAAGAAAATCATCAGGTTTTTATTGTATCTGGACACAAACTCGTAATCTGACTGCCCCTACTGCTGATCTTATCAGTTAGTCACAGATTAGTTTATAATAACATGCCATCACAAAGGGCCCTCGTTAACAATCAATACAGTCGATACATAAGAGGGCACGAGGTGCTAATTGCCTTGAAAAAGGGAAGGGTGGCGGATCAATAAAGGGGCGTGGCACGGCGCCGCGCTGATTAGGTCTGGATAAAACACTAACATGTATATACATGTACATTTTTTTCATGGGATTGGAATGTGTTTCTGGTCTTAGGTTTTGGGGAAAATTACCGCAACTATTTGCTACAGCCTAAAGTTATATACAGTGGAATCACATTTATGCGAATCGCGATTATACAAAATAACAGTGTACTACAAACAAGTACGGCGGTCCTGCCATTTGCCTTCTTTATTCAATGTAAAAAAGATGCGATTATGTGAATCGCGATTTTACGAAAAATGCAATGATATGAAAAGTTATCACGGACTGATAACAATTAATTACGTGTGAAAAAGATGTGATGATATGAATCGCCGACTGGAGTTTGTTATTCCGGGTTCCCTTTGGCTTTTGAAAAGTTGTCGCCACTTTTTTTCTCCAAATTTGAAAACTTGGAGCCAATTATTTAAGCGTCGCACGTAATTTGTTTTGTTAGAGACGTTCGGGTGGCATACTATATATAAGTATACTATATATAACTAATATTTTCACATGTACTTGTTACTGTAATGCATTAATAATTATTCCTAATGAAGAATACAATAAGTAAACAAAACACCATATATCTCTTTAATCAATTTATTTCAATAACATTCAATTTAGTAAGTAACAAAACATATTTCATATACAAATGCAGTAAAATATATCCATGGATCATAATAGTTGCAACAAGAAATATTTCAGCAATGCACTATTGATATGTGTATTAACATCATCAATATTTTTTTAAACAGACAATTAGCAATGCATAAATGTTACTATTTTACTTATAAAGATGATTCATACTAATGCATAAATATAAACATATAAATACAATGGCACAAATTAGTCAAGGCAAGGTACACTGGAAAGGAAACTGAAAATATACAGAATACATCAATTAGCAGCAATTCTATATATATTATGTTCATAGACCAAAAGAATTCCAACTTCCGTCAGTCTTTAAAATTTCTGTTCACTGGAGAATTTTGAAGTTTGAACATTTTAGATGAAGAAGAGACGTCATCATAATCTAACAAACAAGGAGTATTTACCTTTGAACTGGCCATTTTGACAAGTGAATTTTCATTTTCAAATTCAACATTTCATACCGATCATCGTAACAAACTGTTTAATTACGGACTTTTGCTTATTTAGTCATGAACGTCAACGTGTTGAAAACACTGCATACTTACTATGTTTTGATTTCTAATTATCGTACGATCTCTGTTTCAAGCATGGCACACTTCTATAAATTGCCAGTATTGACGACTAAAGAAAAAGCTGTTTGTTCTACATGCAATTAAAATGCCAATCTAATTGCCTAGGGTAGCGGGGCGGGCTAGCTCAGTTGGTAGAGCGCTGGACTACAAATCTGAGGATCGCGGGTTCGACTCCCAGCCCGGCCACATAACGTGTGTGTGGATTGGTCATGAAATTATTTCTACGGCCATTCTCCCCCTACCTCTGTAGGGCAGTTGTCAGTTACTGGCATAAGTATGTGCACTCAGTACTGGTAAACCAGCTTACCCAGGAAAAGTGTGAGTAGGTTAACTGACCGCCGTTATATGACTGAAATACTGTTGAATACGTCGAAAAATCCAAACAAAACAAACAAACAAACAATTGCCTTGGGCCATATAATCGGTCGCATGTTATCACCTTATCGATGTACATTCAGTTTCACGCTTCAGTTAATCCAGTCTTGCATCACTAAAAATCAATACATGCACGATTACTGTCGAGGTTAACCAAGTGAGCAAGACCCCTAGGGCCAAAATGTCGCTTACGTCATTTCAATAGTAAATAATGCGGATAAAGAACGCAGTCGCCAGAAAAATCGTCAAACTTGAAAATTTGTCGCCACGTTTGCTATTTTGTGGCATTTGGCGACAGTGGCGATCATCAGCGCGAACCCTGTTATTCACACATCTTTGAGTGACAACTGCCAACAATTGAGGGTCACATAGTATGTCACTATTGAAATTATGTACCGAACGATGATTCATACTTTTGGAAAGATGTTATTATATGGAATATGCGAATATACAAATAATACCAGCAGTCTGGTGAGCATTTGTATAATTGCGAATTGACTGTAATACAAAAAACTTGAAAAAAGCCTTGACATCACAAGAATAACAACACTTGTCCAAATCTACTGACAAAGTTTGGCATACAGTATTTTACATGCAATTATTTAAAATATCTATTGTAAAAATATGTTGTTTTTTTTCATTTTCTAAAACATTTTGTTTTTGTTATTTTTCAGATGGTCATTGGCTAGTAATCTTTTTGTAATGTTTTGAAGTGGATTTAGGAATAAATATTTATCATGATCTGAAAATAATTCCAAATTTATTCCAGAAGTTATAAAACCTCTTAAGTGTTTTTTCATTAAATTTGCAAAATTTAAGAAATTACACACTAATTCAATTATAATTTATTATAAAGATATCAAATTTTGATGGAAATTTTGCCATTTCTCCAATTTTGTACTGCTACTTGTCCTGAAGAAGTGCAAAAAGAGTAAAATGTAATTGGTATCATACAGTTAATTTCCTTTTTTTCAGGTATTTTTGTTTTTTGTATCTAAAACAGTTTACCTTGTTATGCACATTTGCTTGAAGAATGTATTGGCGGCCGATAATAACCAAGAGAAGTATGCCTGGGCCCCACTGCCTACAAGAGAGCAGCAGCTGAAGTCCCTAGCTACAGAGGAGTTTGACATACTGGTGATAGGAGGAGGAGCTACTGGGGCAGGCGTGGCTCTAGACTCTGTCAGTAGAGGTCAGTGTGGGGGAAAGTACCACTGTCTTTAATTGGTTTCAATTGGAGACACCGTAAAATGTGACCCATTCTTAGATACAAACTGAAATTGTAATTTCACTGTTTCATGGTGGCGGATCCGTGGTCTAGTGGTAACGCTCTGGATTCACAACCTAGGGGTGGCAGGTTCGAGCCCCCGTTACATCCTAACGTACTAACTTGTCTGTCGCATGAGACGTTAAACCAGGGCGCAGTGTACTAGGTGCTTCACACCGGGCACTAAAAGACAGGGTTGCCTCTGGAATGGGGAATCTCTTGTATCTTGGAATATCCCACTAACAAGTCCACTTGTGGCAATGGCCATATGGGAGAGAATCCTGGTGCACTTGATAAAAGTGTACTACGCACACACACTCACTGTATCATAGTGTGCTGCAGTATTCAAAGTTTGGAGAAATATTTATTTGTGTATGTCTTAAATGGTGTTACCTGTACTCACTAATTAAATTATTCTCACCTAATGAAGTAACAATTTGTAGGAGATGAAAGCTCAGTGCTTATTATGTAACTTTCAGACTCATTCCATTTTTAGGCATTGTCTCGTCTGTACAGTTCCATTTTGTTTTGTTGGAGATACACCAATGTATATGAGGCGTGTCGTGGGAAAACCTGGCTTAATGCACATGCGTAAAGTGTTGTCTGCACAGGCTGATCCGGGCTTTATGGTATTTTCTGTTTCAAGGAAGTCTCTTCTAAACATTAATCCACTGTAGGTGGAAAGTGCAGACCTGGATTAGCCTGCGCAGACTTCACAGGTTAATCTGGGATGACACACATGCATTAAGCCCTGGTTTCCCACGACACGCCTCTTGTGGTGTTTGCTTTGCTATCGAGAGAGCGTTGTTTGAACCGTTTTACAGTTGTGCTTCTCACAGAACACCAAATACCTGGTCCTTTACAAGAATTGAAACATTCTATACATCACTTTAAAAGTTAAAAGGAAAATCAAAAGCTAGACACCGAAGAATAATCTATTTTGTTTGTTAAAAATTAACATACTTAATATATGTACAGGTCACATGTATACATATATATATATTTCAGAAAGAAGTTTTTTCCTGTTTAAATAGTTTTTCTCTTTACAGGTTTGAAAACCGCCATGGTGGAGATGTATGATTTCGGATCTGGCACGTCAAGTAGAAGCACCAAACTCATCCATGGTGGTGTACGATACTTGCAGAAGGCTGTGTTTCAACTGGACATTGAGCAGGTGTGTAAAGTTATCTTGACATTAGTTCTTGTGTAGAATTACCTTGACATTGGGCAGGTTTGTAGAATTACCTTGACATTGAGCAGGCTAGTAGAATAAACTTGACATTGATCAGTTGCGTAGAATAACCTTGACATTGAGCAGGTGCTTAGAATAACCTTGACAATGATCAGGTGTGTAGAATAACCTTGACATTGATCAGTTGCATAGAATAACCTTGAAATTGATCAGGTGAGTAGAATAACCTTGACATTGAGTAGGTGTGTAGAATGACCTTGACATTGAGCAGGTGTGTAGAATAACCTTGACATTGAGCAGGTCTGTGGAATTACCTTGACATCGAGCAGGTGTGTGGAATTACCATGACATTGAGCAGGTGTGTAGAATGACCTTGACATTGAGTAGGTGTGTGGAATTATCTTGACATTGATCAGGTGTGTGGAATTACCTTGACATTGATCAGTTGCGTATAATAACCTTGACATTGATCAGGTGAGTAGAATAACCTTGACATTGAGTAGGTGTGTGGAATAACCTTGACATTGATCAGGTGTGTGGAATTACCTTGACATTGATCAGTTGCGTAGAATAACCTTGACATTGATCAGGTGAGTAGAATAACCTTGACATTGAGTAGGTGTGCAGAATAAACTTGACATTGAGCAGGTGTGTAGAATAACCTTGACATTGATCAGGTGTGTGGAATTATCTTGACATTTAGTAGGTGTGTAGAATAACCTTGACATTGAGCAGGTGTGTAGAATGACCTTGACATTGAGTAGGTGTGTGGAATTATCTTGACATTGATCAGGTGTGTAGAATAACCTTGGCATTGATCAGGTGTGTAGAATAACTTTGACATTAACTGACCACCATTATATGACTGAAATACTGTTAAATATGGCAAAATCCAAACAAACAAAACAAAAAACAGAATATAGAATAACCTGGACATTGAGCAGGTGTATAGAATGACCTTGACATTGAGCAGGTGTATAGAATGACCTTGACATTCAGCAGGTGTATAGAATGACATTGACATTGAGCAGGTGTATAGAATGACCTTGACAGTGAGCAGGTGTGTAGAATAAGCTCGACATTGAGCAGGTGTATAGAATGGCCTTGACATTGAGCAGGTGTATAGAATGACCTTGACATTGAGCAGGTGTATAGAATGACCTTGACAGTGAGCAGGTGTGTAGAATAAGCTTGACATTGAGCTGGGGTGTAAAAAAGACCTCGACATTAAATAAGTGTGTAGAAAAATATTGACATTGAGCAGATGTGTGGTGTCAACTTGATATTGAACGGGTGTGTGGAAATTGTGCATGTATGTGCAAAATGTATAGGACAAATGTTGACACTGAACAGGTGCAAAGAATAACCTTATAATGAAGCAGGTGTGTAGAAGAAAGGAACTGAGTTTTCATTTAAAATCTGAAAAGTGGTGAATTTTCTATATACAGTCAGCCATTATTACATTGACACAATCCATTCCTGCTAAAAATCTTATTAAATTGATTTTTCCTTGTATATTGTTTTCTAGTACCGGATGGTGAAGGAGGCATTACAAGAGAGAGCCAACCTACTCGAGATAGCCCCTCACCTGGCTTACCCCTTCCCCATCATGCTGCCTGTGTACAAGTAAGGGTCCTGACTTAGAAGTTTGTCTTCTTGCTTTCACTTATACAACTCAGGTGTCATTTAGCCAACAACATAGATTTTTCCCTTCCATAGGGCCTTACCGCCATTCCCACAATGACTGAGAAAGACGCTATCTGCAAATGAATCGCTTCAGTGGAAATGTTTTTATTATGCAACCTATAGAAGATGTCGGAGAATAGTGGTTTCCTTACTTCGGTCTGTCAGTCGTTCAGTTGATCACTTTTGTTTCTGCTCTTTAGTTCGATCAGTTTCCATCCGATCGATCTTCACTAAGCTTTATGAAAATGTTTGTGGGCGTAATATCTCAGTCATTTTCGTTAATCAACCAACTTGCCCCAGTAACAGTGAAGTTATGACCCTTGAATTATCTAAAATCAGTCCAACAGTTTTCATCCAATCCTCACAAAACTTGATGAAAATGTTTCCGACCATAATATCTTAAGCAAGTTTTATGATCATCCAATTTGCCCAGTAACTACAGAGTGATGACCCTTGATTTATCTAAAATTGGCCTATTTAGCAGTTTTCGCTTTGTCCAACAGTTTTAATCTGATCTGCACCAAACTTAATAATTATTTCAAGATTGCTTTTAACCTAGAGGGGGCATACCTGTTTTACCAATAGGTTTGTTTGAGTTTAATTTCTACTGGTGGAGTATGTAAGTACATGTACCTTTACCATTTTTTATACTATGAATTTAAGCCCCTCCTTGGCTATTGTTAGACAGTTTTCATTTATGGCTTTGACAAGTGGATTTAAAGTTTGATCAGTTGCTTCTTGTATAAACTATGATATAATAAATCAGTGTATCTCTAAATTAAAAGGTTGAATATATGGTAAAGTTACTCTTGTTTGACCTGTTCATTTATCCCCAGGTACTGGCAGGTGCCATATTACTGGGCGGGGATCAAGATGTATGACTTTGTTGCCGGGAAACAGCGACTCAAAAAGAGCTACTTCCTGCGGAAAAAGAAAGCTCTGGAGCTGTTCCCGATGTTAAAAAAGGACAAGCTTGTAGGGGCCTTGGTGTACTTTGATGGTACAGTGTGCTAAAACTTCATTTGAGGCGCGTCGTGAGAAGATCTTTCAAAATGCATGTGCGTAAAGTGTCGTCCCAGATTAGCCTGTGCAGTCCACACAGGCTAATCCAGGACGGCACTTTTCGCTTTTATGGTATTTTCTGTTTCCAGGAAGTCTCTTCTAAACATAAATTCACTGTAGGCAGAAAGTGCTGTCCTGAATTAGCCTGTGCAGACTGCACAGGCTAATCCGGGACGACACTTTACGCACATGCATTAAGACCGGTTTTCCCACGACACGCCTCTTTTTTTTTGTATGTCACAGAATGAATTGAATGTTGATTGTGAAACTATTTTATCTGATATATGGACTTAACACCAGGGCCCATATTTATTAAGATTCTTAAGCTATTCTTTACTTAAGTTGAAAATAAGTCAAAATTTAACTTTGTGTTTAAAACACCATGCTTTGTAATAAGTACATAACAGATACTTAATATTAACACATTCATTTGAAATTATATTGCAATTTCTTTGTTAAAATCTTCAAATTATGTATTTCTTTATCAAAACATCCAATTATAAAGTTTCCGAATTTTGAGATTTTTCTTAATTTTCAACTAAGATTCTTTATAAATACCAGCCCAGATGGTCCAATCGTGAAAACGAACGAAATTTGTCAAAAATACATTATTTTCTTGCATAATTGTATAGAACCCATTTATAAATTAGACACATATGTTTTTATTTACCTGAAAAAAGATGATTTTATATAGTTTTCGTCTTTTTTATCGTCCTAAAATCTATTGCGTCTGCAGATGCAGTAACCCATAGAGTAATTTTAAATAGCACTATTTATATTTAGGATAATCACGTGACAGTTAAGTTTCGTTGAGTTGCACATGCGCACACTTAATTCAAGTGCTTGTATTGGGGAAAGCCGCGGTATATTTTTTAATTGGGAATACCGGGTTCAAGGAAAGTGCGAGCTTATTCAACTTGTAATTTTCAATGAAATATGCAGTTTATGACAATATTTGATTGTGTTCTATACAAATAGTGATGGTTTCACACATGTTTTACCATTTAGGCATAACTACAAATAATGCCAATCTGGAGTTCCGTATCTTTAAGCAGAGACGACAGTTTAATGCTCAATCCTTGAGATATGTACAGTACACTGGTCTGATAGACTATGGCACGTAAAAGTTGGTTTAGAGTTATATAATTTTAGTTCTGTTCACAATATTAGCATACTGATAAATGTTTTCAAACCGATGTTCAGTCTAGAAAACCGTTAATAATTTCATGGACTACATGTTTTTATATGTTTTAAGGTATTTTCTTTGATGTGGTTATTTTGAAATGTTACTGCACGGTCGATTCACATCATGAAGTTATATGAAATACATTGCTCTTAGGGCGAGATTCTGATATTGAGTTCATAAGGTTAATTTATGAATTGAATAGTATTTTTCTGCATTTCATGGGTGTATGAACTGTCGGGAAAATTGTGCCTAATCTGCATAAATGCCAATGTCATTGATGCATAAATGAATATTATTCAATTCTTATAATTTAAAAAAAGTGAATACAAACTTTACTTTTAACTGTCTAAGAGCCGCAACTGATGTCTAGCCTCCGGCGTAGGAATCCCCGTTTTTTAGTCTCAGTTTCATTTTCGTCAAACGGCATTTCTTATATCTCTTATATCTCATCAGACGTTTCAAATCACTGTGGATCATTTGGAGTGTACTTTTTGGTAAAAACAACTCAAATTTCTAAATATGCATTTACAATTTGATCGTCTGCAACACTTGCAACCAATAAATCAGTCATTTGATCATCTGCAACACTGGCAACCGATAAATCAGTCATTTGATCGTCTGCAACACTGGCAACCGATTAATCAGTCATTTGATCGTCTGCAACAATGGCAACCGATAAATCAGTCATTCGATCGTTTGCATTACTGGCAACCGATAAATCACTCATTTGATCGTCTGCAACACTGGCAACCGATAAATCAGTCATTTGATCGTCTGCAACACTGGCAACCGATAAATCAGTCATTTGATCGTCTGCAACACTGGCAACCGATAAATCAGTCATTTGATCGTCTGCAACACTGGCAACCGATAAATCAGTCATTTGATTGTCTGCGACACTGGCAACCGATAAATCAGTCATTTTGTTTAAGAACAATAGTGTATACATGGTAAATATTCACGCAAAAAATGGCGTCAATTTGCAAATAGCGAATAAACGATAGCATCATAAAGGATCGCACAAATCAATGACATCATTTTGCAAATAAATAATGAAAAAGTAGTTTGGTAATGAATAATAACGAAGTAATTTGCATACCCAGCCGGTTCATTGGGGTATCAATGACAGGTCACGTGGTCATATTATCCAATCAGAATGCAGTGTTTAAGTGAAAAATGCAAATAGTTGTAATTATACCGTTATGTACTAGTTGTTAAAATAGTTTTAATTTATTTCAAACTTAAAACAAAAAGAAGGAAGAAGATTTTAGGTGAACTGTGGACATTATGTGACTGTTCTCAAAACTTCTAAAAGAGAACATTTGTGTAAGACCCTGTATTTTGCTTCAGGTGCATAAGCGAAACAGCCCTAATTAATAGAGATAAGTTTATCAGAACATTTAGTGTTTAATCTAGAAGGGCAGAGGGGCATGGCGCTTCATTTGGAAAAGGGGCATTTTGTGCGTGGTGGAACTGTTAAAAAGGACACATTAGATTTAAATAGTGTTTTTCTTGAATTATTACTGACTGATTCCTTTTAAATTATTTGATGATTATTAAGTCGATTTATTAACACATTTTAATTTTCCAATATATAAGTTCTTCTTATTATTTAGTTACATTATTCGTAAAGATCATAAAAATTATTCGGATTGAAATGATTTATTATGTTAAAAATTGCATGTGAAAACGAGGCTGTTAAAAGCAGACAATTTACGCTAATTTTTTAAACAAAATCGGCATGATTTTATTGTATCTGGACACAAACTCACACGCTGACTGCCCCTACAGCTGATCTTATCAGTTGATCACAGATTAGTCTATAATAACATGCCATCACAAAGGGCCCTCGTTAACACAGTCGATAGATAAGACGGCACGAGGCGCTAATTGCCTTTGAAAAGGGCAGGGTGGCGGATCAATAAAGGGGCGTGGTGCAGCGCCTCGCTGATTAGGTCAGGATAAAACACTAACATTTCTGTCGTCTCAGAAACGTGATCCACTGGCCAAGACTCATTGTTTATATTATCATTGTAAGACTTTCTTTATGGAGTTACCTTTATAAATCACTATCTATAATCACTTTTTTTCAGATCAGTAAAACTTATCTTCATTCAGCCCCATTTTACATGCATGTCCAGTATACTCAAAGTTGGTACATTTCAGGTCAGCATGATGATGCGAGAATGAACATCTCCATAGCGATATCGACGGCCAGGTTCGGGGGTACTATAGCCAACTACACACAGGTAGTGGAGCTCCACAGGAGCAAGGACGAGCATGGGAATGTTGTGGTCAATGGAGCAAGGGTCAAGGACAGGCTTACAGGTCAGCTTATTTGATGATAGTATATAATATAAGAATAATGAAACCAGAGGCATCACCAGGAGAGAAACCCTCGTTAACATCCACTATTCATTTTTTTGAGGCAAGTGGCCAAATTATCTTAAATATATGTCTCAGTAATTATTTCCAATTGTAACATATTTTTTTATTACATACTGTCTACTGAAGTCTGATTTTCATTATCTATGTACACTCATTTACAGGGATCATATTATTTTCGGTTTTGCCGGTCTGAGACCGATTTGGTTTAAAAAAGACCAATTGAAATGACATGACTGGTAATCGGTCCGACCAGTTTTCTGTATTTATCCAGTCACTATAAAAATCGTGATAATCCCCTGATTTCAATACACAACACTTTTTTTGGCCCAAATGCTCTGTAGGTGCGAACGCCAGTGAGTCAGTGATGCGTTGATGACCCCAGTCTTGTCACTACTGTATAGATCGATAATTGGAGTGCTTTTGCTGTAGTTTGTTGACTGTGTTATATTACCGACACCGATCGGTCTGTACTGTAGTTTGTTGACTGTTATATTACTGACACCAATCGGTCTGTACTTCTCCACGATAAAATCGTGTCTGGTTACTATAGATACTGATAATAGCAGCCGCATGTAATCCTCGTGGAAAACTTGCATTTGCTGCATGATAATCTTATGTACTGTGCCGCATTCATAATGATATAGAATATTAATATGAAATCTGTCTAAACATCATAGATAAAACACAGTTCAATACAATTAGATTATTGGTTAGTTGGCTTAATTGACATTCATGACGTCATGTAGTTAATTTTAAAGTACAAACTGACCATATTGTATTACATTATATTTTGACTTTAGTTCAGCAAAACTCGTATAACAGACATCAAAATTACAAGTTTATTGAAGATTAAGGTATGGAAACTTTGTAGTTTATGTTAATAATTAAAATACACAATTTCAGACATACTTTATTTTTCGGATACACATTCGGATACAGAATGTGCGTTTGATTGTACTTATTGAATTGCATTATTTTAAAATTGTTGTGATGTTAAACTTACAAAAGGCATAGACATGAAAATTATTGAAGTTTGAGCTGTGAAAACTTTTAAGATAATAGTTATACTTTAAAATACGCATTTTCTGATATAAAAAAATCGGATACAACAAGAGTGTGATAGGCGGACCTCAGGACCGATTAACTTTCTAGAAAAATATGATCCCTGCTAATTTAAATACATTTTGGAATTCTGTGTGGCTTCACAGTATATGATAAAATCTTTAAATTTACATCGAGTTCCCAAAATTTATTTTGAACCCACAAAATTTAAAGGGCACATGTGTACTCAAATAAAAATACCAGTGGGAACACTGATATTTTGCATTGGGGATGAGTCCTTTAACCAGACGCTGTTAATTGAGGAAAAACACTGAGCCATTACAATTTCTCAAATTCTGTTACATCGTCATAATAAGCATCAATAACAATTTGCTGAAATGCAGCATTGCATTCACATCTCCATAGGTAGGTGAATGAATGAGTTTAAAGATAGAAATAACCTGGTGCAAAATTGAAATTATGCAGTGTGTTAGTGATATGATTCTCTTAACTTTTTACTTTCTAGCTGGGAAGTTCAGGCACAAATATGTAGTTGTCAGTATGTTTAGAAAGGTGATTGGAAACAAAATCTTTACAATCATTTTATTGAGCAAATTAATATAAAGGGTGCAGTTGTAATGTGAACATTAAATGAGGCTAGTCGTGGAAAAAAACGGGCATAATGCATGTGGGTAAAGTGTCACTTTCCGCTTTTATGTTATTTTCTGTTTCAAAAAAGGCTCTTCTAAACATAATTCCACTGAAGGCGGAAAGTGTCGTTCCGGATTAGCCTGTGCAGACTCAAATGAACAAGGACTTGTGGACCAGACTAACATTTAAGTTAATTATTGACATTTATTCTACCGCTAAATGAACCTTGCCCAGTAAACACTTCTTCAACTCGTGAAATAAATCAAGTACCCAGGTATTCCCCTAATACTCAGCACAGGGATTTTTTTACCCTATACAGCAGGGGCGGAATGTATTAATCATACATTAAGTCTGGCTTTCCCACGACACGTCTCATATCAATTTTATAGGAAGAGAGTTCGACGTTAAGGCCAAGTGTGTTGTCAATGCCACTGGGCCGTACACAGACTCCATACGGACCATGGGCAGTCCGGAAACGAAAAAGATCTGCCAGCCCAGTTCTGGAACCCATGTGGTCTTACCAGATTACTACAGGTATCACTCCATTTGGAGACATTTAGAGCCTCTTGAATTGAGATAAAACAGTATACAAATATATTTATATTTCCATATGTGCCACTGCCTTCTGTCGTATCACAGTTTGCCATAGCTGTTTAATGCCCAATCTTAAAAATCACCTTAACAGGGGTCGTATGGATCTGGAAAAGTCATTGAAATGGGCTTTGTCTGTAAATATCATGGAATCTTGATCATTGGATTTTATCATGGAAAAATCATGGAATTTTCAAACATTGTCATGGAAAGTTTAAAGTATCCTTGAATATGTCTGTAAGTGCATAAAAAACGATTAAATCCATTGAAATATATTCAAACAAAAAACCAAATACAAGAGCGTAATGGTGGACGGACAAGTATTTACAGTGCTACAAGCAATTCTGTTCTATTCTTCAGAGCGCGAATCAGCCTAGAAAAATGATTTTATTATGTAGATTAAAAAAAGTGGATATTAGTGTACCATTTTGACTTTTGTATGTTCGGATTGCATCATGGAAAACTGAGCGATATCATGGAAAAATCATGGAATTTTGGTTTCACCAGTTTGTATGAACCATGCACTGATAATTCAATTGGGAGTCATAATCCAGTAGCTGCATTAATAACAATGGACCTGAACAAGATGTAAAGAAGTGATTATGAAGTGTGATAAAATGTTGCTTGCCTATTGCAGCCCACAGAACATGGGTCTGCTGGATCCAGCCACCAGTGATGGCAGAGTCATCTTCTTCCTGCCTTGGCAGAATGTCACCATTGCAGGTAATCGAGTCAATTTGTCACTCTGGTTTCTAATGTTACGTTATATATTGGTTTTTGTGAAATTATATCCACATTTGCATTAGTTTGTGAATGCTTTGCGATTCCATATACCGTATCTATATGTAGGGTCGGACACCGTTTTTTGGTATCGTTAAAGTACCGAATATCGCTTCAAAAATACAGGTATATACTGTTTTGAAAATCCGGTACTCTTTATGATATTTTCAACAATGCAAAATAAATAGGCATGTTAATTATTTTTAAAATCGCAAGTAATAAAATATTTTCATAATCCAAAACTTTATATCAACAACATCTGCTATATCGAGCTACTTTTGCATACTGACTTAGTTATGTCCCAATCATCAATGATGGGGGGGGCATTTAGAGTTTACCCAGTCCCTGGGTACGTACCTACATGTATGTACCTATGTCCGTGTGTTCGGATTCTCGTCCGGACAATAACTTTGTCCAGCATTGGAGGATTTTCAAAAAACTTGGCAGAAATGTTAAGCATATTGAGACAGTGTGTCGCGCGCAGGAACCAGGTCCCTAGGTTTAAGGTCAAGGTCACACTTAAGGTCAAAGGTCAAATATAAGAATTAAAGCCCTAGACCCTGTCAGGAGCATAATTTTGTCCAGCATTGGAGCAGTTTCAAATAACTTGGCACAAGTGTTAAGTATGGTAAGACGGTGTATTTGGTGCAAGGACCAAATTCCTAGGTCCAAGGTCAAGGTCACACTTAAAGGCCAAACATCAAATATAAGAATTTAAGCCATAGACCCTGTCCGGAGCACAATTTTGTCCAGCGGGGAAGGAATTTCAAATAACTTGGCAGAAGTGCTAAGCATGTTGAGACGGTTTGTCGCGCACAAGAACTATGTCCCTAGGTCCAAGGTCAAGGTCACATTTAGGGGACAAAGGCCAAATATAAGAATTTAAGCCATGGACCCTGTTGGGAGCATCATTATGTCCAGCATTGAAGGAATTTCAAATAACTTGGCAAAATTATTGCATGGTGAGACGGTGTGTCGCGCGCAAGAACCAGGTCCCTGCGTGTAAGGTCAAGGTCACACTTATAGATCAAAGGTCAAATATAGTAATTTAACCCATATACCTTGTCCGGAGCATAATTTTGTCCAGCGGGGAAGGAATTTCACATAACTTAGCAGAAGTGCTAAGCATGTTGAGACGGTGTGTCGCGCACAAGAACCATGTCCCTAGCTCCAAGGTCAAGGTTACACTTAAAGGTCAAAGGTCAAATTTCAGAATTTAAACCATAGACCATTTCCTGAACATAATTTTGTCCAGCATCGAAGGAATTCCAAATAACTTAGCACAAGGGATAAGCATTATGAGGCAGTGTGTTGCATGCAAGAACCAGGTGCCTTGTTTCAAGGTCAAGGTCACACTTATAGGTCAAACGTCACGTATATGTGTTCATGTGACGATTTATAAAGAGTTTTTGTCTGGACTAAAACTATTTTTTGGAAACGTGTGATACCTCAACTTACTTCACAGAGAAAGAGAATACATAAGCAGAAAGTACAATATAAAATAAGGACAATAATTAAATCCTTTTACAAAATAATTTGTATGCATATAGACAAAGCGGGGCCATGTAGAACAGGCTGCATAGGTAGGGGCATCCGTGTCTGTGGACACATTTCTAGTTTTCATTTATATTACTGTCAAAACTGACATGCCTCCATTAAACATATAACGACAATTTTTCAAATTATTTTAATCAAAACATTGTTGTCAGTCAATGTCTGTCATCCGTAGTCAACAATTTACTTCAAACAACTTCTCTGAACCACAGGTGCATTTTAACCAAACTTTACAGGAATGTTCATGGGGTGATCCAATTTCCTTCAATTCATTTGAATATATAAAAAACACTTCTTTGGGTAAGCCTCTATCAAGTTTCTTCAAATAATTTTGATTCGTTGAGAAAAAGCATTTCATAGGAATGTTCCTTGGGTAACCCTCTCAAAATTCCTTCAAATTTAGTTAAAACATTGCAGTCAGTGGTATGTCTTTGTTTTCTGCTGCCAACATTATACCTCAAATATCTCTACACACAGCATTCCATTATCATTTATTTAACTGAATTGAACAACCCAGGGTCATCTTAGCCTTCATGTTGGAAATGAATTATTTGCATTATGCAAACTTTCTAGTCATAATATGATGTATACACTACGTCTAGCGTGATTTCTGGCTTCTGCGACGCACCACCGTGATTCAGCCCAGCGTGACACACTACTATAGTCACCGCGATACACTGTGGAACGCGGTGATGTCGCCGTGGCGAATCGCGGTGACCGCGGTGACAGTCTCAATCAAAAATGTTGATAAGAAATCGCCGTGGATCGCGGTGATTTTAGCGAGTCATAATTTCACATTGAGCTTTTTAAAAAATATTTTACATTTTATTTCAGGTACGACCAAGAACATGGTTTTCGGAAAATACGGAACATTATGACAAAACGGGAAAATGAAAATATGCGTCAGTCAAATCACAAAGACCTCATCAAATTCGTTGTCCGATTCTATGACAAATCTTTGCATTTTTAATATGACTATCAAAACAATTGATTAACATGTCGGTAAAAAACGTGATTTTATAACAATGATTGACATAACCAACACCTTTGTTCTCTGTAAAAGTTCGAAAGGCGGAGCTATGCACGTGCTCTTTCATAATAGGACGATTGCCACTGAGTAACAAACACGCGATTGGTTAAGCATGTCGCTTCTCTAAACAAAAGAAGCCAATTTTATCGCCGAGAAAGGTGTTATTTTATGGTTTCTTGTCGGCTTTACTTTGAAGACGTCAAACTGTCAATTCACGCAGATTGCGAATTTTCGCGAGACTTGTATTAATGCCCTTGACTCTTTGTTTACGATTTCACAACACAACTGCGAACATGGAACTTCGGAATAAATTATCAAAATAAAAAAGAGATCAAAATAAAAAAGATTAAAGTTGCAAACTGTGATTATATTAATTGGTAAGTATCGGTTAATAGAAGACGATTTGTACTTTGCGAATAGTATACGGTCTGAAATATCGAACTGTACTTGTTCATTCACATGTACCTGTATTTCACCGCGACCCACCGCGACCGCAGTGGTCCACCGTGAGATTGATTTCCCGATAACGCCCGCGGTGCTCACCCACTATCACCGCGATTCTATCGCGATGGAACCACCTTTTAATCGCGGTGATTTTCCACGCTGACGAAAAATTGTCCACGGTGGGTCTGTGTTTTAGGCAGAAATCACGCTAGACGTAGTGTAGTTGCCATATGATGTTTTTTTTTAGTTGTTTTGAGTTTGGCCTGTAAGTGCTTTTGACTGACATAGTGTTAGTTCTTTTTCGCATACAGTGCATACTGGGCATTTCTACAAGGAGTCAAATTAATAATAAACTTACAAATGAAAGCTCAATTTGTTATTTAAATGCACTTAAATGGGAAAAGTATCAGGATCGGTATCATTAAAAATATTGTATCATTTTGTAATATCAGTATCGATATCATTAAAAATATTGTATCATTTTGTAATATCAGTATCAGCTTTCTTGGTTAACGATATACAACCCTATCTATATAAATATTTGTGTCGTTGGTCTTTAGGTAGATCAAATCTTGTCCAGGCAATATCTTGGAACCCCTAGGTTAGGCCTAGGTTAGTAACTCTTGCTACGTTGATTGGTAATTACTTGTACTGGAATCACTCGGTAGAAAGTCAAGGTTAACGTGAATAATAGTTTTGTCAGTGTAATGATGGCAATGCTATGGCTGTGTGTTCTACAATCAGATATAGTGGTTGGTCATGAAAAGTAAGTTACCACTGACAAATGTAATGGTGAAACGGTAGAAGACCACTCTTGATTTTGTGAAATATTCTAGAAGAAACGAGTCTTTGAACGTATCGAGGATATTTGTTGATTTCGGTAAATGATCGAATTTTGTTTCACAAGTGGTTATGAAAAAAAATTATTTTCACGAGTGGCGTAGCCACGAGTGAAAATATAATTTTCTATGACCACGAGTGAAATAAAATTTGATCACTGACCGAAATCAACAAACTTGTTACTTTATGCTTTCGGGCAATCAATAAATAAAAATGCGCGACATACGCTGAAACGACACAAGTTCGTGTATTCAGACATCATGAATGTAGTCATAAATGACATCATAAATGATTTCAAAATAAGTTTGGTGGTATAAAAGAGTCATAATTTGTGCCTTGTTTTCGCTTAATTATATTTTTGATGAGTTTTATAACGTGTTTTCTGTAACATATGTATGCAAATGCTATGCATGTATAAAATTTGCCAAGGAAAGTAAAACATTTCTGGTAAATCTATGTTATCTATAGAAAAATAGTATGTTTTATGTTATATTTTTACTGCAGTGAAAATATAAAATCGTATATTTTCACTCCTACAACAGTTGAAATATAAAATTTTATTTCACCAATAAAATTTAAAATTTCACTGAAAGGCATGCAACAAAGATTGATATTTAGTTCTCATTGTTATACACTACCTGTAAAGTTTATTACCTTCAAATTAAATTAACAAGCTATTAATGATATTCGCTTGACATTTTACATGCAGTTTTACTAACAGCTTTTAAAATTACCATATTATGTCCCTTTTACGAGGAGACTATGCATTTACTTGCTAGTTAAAGATTGAAATCCCGGTTCATGAATCTCTTCAACCAGTCAGTAGTCGGGCCCGGCTAGCTCAGTTGGTAGAGTGCTGGACAGTCAATTCGGGAATCCCAGCCCGGCCACATAACTTATGTGGGGATTGGTCATGAAATTATTTCTACGGCCATTCTCCACCTATCTCTGATTCAAGTAGGGCAGGTGTCAGTTACTGGCATAAGTATGTGCACTTAGTACTGGTAAACCACTTAGTTCGGCTAAGCTTTCCCAGGAAAAGTGTGAGTAGGTTAACTGACTGAAATACTGTTAAAAAACTGCGAAAATCCAAATAAACCAAATCAACCAGTCAGTAACAATGAGCCGCAGGCGAAAAATCACCAATTACAATGATGCGTGTAGTTCTTGTATTATTCTGTTGACCCCGTTGAGACTGTGATATTTGTTGCCAGGGACGACGGACACTGCCTGTGATATCACATTCGCGCCAGCACCCTCCGAAAAAGAGATCCAATTCATACTGAATGAGGTCAGGAACTACCTCGATCCTGATGTGGAAGGTAATGATGCACAGCAGGCAGTGTTTTTTTTAGGGCCAATTCCCCTGCTTAAAAAGTATGTGTTTTTTTTAGCTCACCTGAGCACAAAGTGGTCATGGTGAGCTTTTGAGATCGCCCGTTGTCCGTCGTGCGTGCGTGCGTGTGTGCGTCGTCAACTTTTGATTCAAACAACATCTCCTAAACCACTTGGCAGATTTTCACCAAACTTCACAGGAATGATCCTTGGGTGGACCTCTTTCAAAGTTGTTCAAATCTTTCCAGTCTGGTGAATATGTAGGTCACCAGAGCTAAAAATAGATTTAAAAAGTGAAAACTTTAAAAACTCTTCTTCTATGAAACCCCAAGGCTCAGACCTTTCATATTTGATATGTGACATCCTCTAGAGGTCCTCTACAAAGATTGTTCAAATTATGCCCCTTGGGTAAAAACGGGCCACGCCCCGGGGGTCACATGGTTTATATAGAATATATAGCAAAATGACTTTAAAAATCTTCTCCTGAAACCACAATGCCCAGAGGTTTCATATTTGATATGTAACATCCTATAGTGGTCCTCTACAAAGATTGTTCAAATTATGCCCCTTGGGTCAAAACTGGCCACGCCGGGGGGGGGGGGGTCTCATGGCTTATATAGAATATATAGCAAAATGACTTTAAAAATTCTCCTCTGAAACCGCAAGGACCAGAGGTTTCATATTTGTATGTAACATCCTTTAGTGGTCCTTTACAAAGTTTGCTCAAATTATGCCCCTGGAGTCAAAACGAGCCACATCCTGGGGGGTCACATGGTTTATATAGAATATGTAGCAAAATGACTTTAAAACTCTTCTCGTCTGAAACCACAAGGCCCAGAGGTTTCATATTTGGTATGTAACATCCTATAGTGGTCCTCTACAAAGATTGTTAAAATTATGCCCCTGGGGATAAAACTGGCCACACCCTGGGGGTCTCATGGTATATATAGAATATATAGCATAATGACTTTAAAAATCTTCTCCTCTGAAATCGCAAGGCCCAGAGGTTTCCTATTCGGTATGTAACATCCTTTAGCGGTCCTTTACAAAGTTTGTTCAAATGATGCCCCTGGGGTCAAAATGGGCCACACCCCGAGGGTCACATGGTTTATATAGAATATATTGCAGTATGACTTTAAAAATCTCCTCCTCTGAAACCACAAGGCCCAGAGGTTTCATATTTGGTGTGTAACATCCTATAGTGGTCCTCTACAAAGATTGTTCAAATTATGCCCCTGTAGTCAAAACTGGCCACGCCCAGGGGGTCACATGGTTTATATAACTTATATAGCAAAATGTCTTTAAAATCTTTTTCTCTGAAACTGCAAGGCCCAGCGGTTTCTTCTTTGGTATTTAACATCCTATCGTGGTACTCTACAAAGATTGTTCAAATGATGCCCCATGGGTCAAAACAGACCACACCCCAGAGGTCATATGGTTAATATAGACTTAAATAGCAAAATGAATTTAAAATTCTTCTCCTCTGAAACTGCAAGGCCTAGAGGTTTAATGTTTGGTATGTAACATTGTATAGTGGTCCTCTACAAATATTGTTCAAATTATGCCCCTGGGGTCACAACTGGTCACGCCCGGGGGGGTCAAATGGTTTATATAGACTTAAATAGCAAAATGACTTTAAAAATCTTCTCCTCTGAAACGGCAAGGCTCACAGTTTTTCTATATTTGGTACGTAACATTGCATAGTGGTCCTCTCCAAAGATTGTTCAAATTATGTCCCTGGGGTCAAATCTGGCCACCCCTCGAGGGGTCACATGGTTTATATAGACTTAAATTGCAAAATAACTTTAAAATCTTTACCTGAAACTGCAAGGCCCACAGCTTTCCTATGTTTGGTACTTAACATTGCATAGTGGTCCTCTCCAAAGATTGATCAAATTATGCCCCTGGGGTCAAATCTGGCCACCCCCGAGGGGTCACATGGTTTATATAGACTTCAATAGAAATAGCAAAATGACTTAAAAAATCTTTATCTGAAACTGCAAGGCCCAGAGGTTTGTTCAAGGTTGTTCAACTTATGCCCCTGGGATAAAAATAAGCCACGCCTCGGGGATGCAAATTCCAATTGGGTTACAAGGTCTCAGGTGAGCGTCCTAGGGCCCTAAGGGCCCTCTTGTTTCCTATATTAACCTTAAAATTCCCCTCAGAATTTAAGCTTAATTTTGAATAAAAAAGAGACCAAAAGCGGACAAAAGTTTGCTAAGGTAGAGGAGTTTTCGTAAACAATACCAGCAATTTTACATCAAAGCAAGTTAATCTAAGTTATCATTTGTAGCAAAACAATTCATTTACATTTTATAACAAAGGAGAGTATAAACATTTAGTAATGCTTTTCTAACATACAAAAGCCCCTTTTGCTGTAAAATTCCCCATCTGAAGTGCCCCGCCACCTTTCCCCTAAGGGTGAAAAAAGAACTGGCAGGTTTTTTTTCAATTGATTTGTTTGAATAGCATATTCTCTCATCATGTTTTGCATCATATGGGGCCATGTTATTGTCATTCATATTCAAAAGGTGCATTGCTGTTTTAGAATTCCATTCTAGTTATTCATAGTATTCACAAATTCATTTTTTAGAGGACCATAGTTTTAAGATTTTCTATCACTCTCATCTCATATCAAATAATTTAAAACAGTCATGGTTTTTGAGAATTTATACTTTATTATCTCATTAAATGGAAAACCATTTTGTTCTTAAGATGCAAAGTAAATACCAATGGTGGATCAATAGTTGAAAAATACTTGTTTTCTTTTTTAAGGGAATACCATTTTTATAAAGACCGAGAGACCTTTAATTAAAGGACCACAGTTCCGGTTAAATTACACATTTTGCTGGACCTAGCAAAAATTTGGTGGACTTGGTCCACGGTGTACTGCTTTATCGTGAAGACTGTATTTACTTAATTGTTATAAAACAGTAAAAAACTGAATGATTCCATTCCACTATTCTTGTGTTGAAGCTAGTTAACCATTATTTATAAGAGAGTTTGCCCAGGAAATGTGTGAGTAGGTTAACTGACCGCCGTGATATGACTGAGATACTGTTAAAAACGTCAAAAAATCCAAACAAACAAACAAAGCCTTAAATCTTTAAGGGAAGGTCTCTTAGGCCTTTTTCTATAAACGTCACAGGTCAGAATATCTGACCCATTCCCAATGCAAAATATTTTTGAGGCGCATCGTGGGAAAACCAGGCTTAATGCATGTGCGTAAAGTGTCATCCCGGATCAACCTGTGCAATCCGCACAGGCTGACCAAGGACAGCACTTTCCTCCTAAAGTGGATTTATGGTAAGAAGAGACTTACTTGAAACAGAAAATACCATAAAAGCAGAAAGAGCCGTCCCGTATTAGCCAGTGCCGGCTGCACAGGCTAACACGGGACGACACTTTACGCCCATGCTTTAAGACCAGTTTTCTCACGACGCCCTTGTTTGTTTTTTCCAAATTCAAAATAAATTCCCCTCGACTGCAGAATTGATTTCAACATTTATAACAATCTTGAAGAAAATTACGTATTAAAGAAATATTTTAAGACCGAAAACATCATAAATCATAATGCCATTTTTATGTATAACGCAATTTGTATCAACTAATCAATGATTCAAATTGATACTGACAACAAGATTTATCTGTACATTCTTTTCCCAATTTGGCAAATTTTAGGTTGTGAAATTCCTAAATTCAAACCAGGTACATTGTCCCAAAAAGGTCAGAAAAAGGCCTGTCCCTGCAGCAAGCTCTGTAAGAAAGTTTCAGTGTATTGCTGACTGGTAACCAATGTTTGTTAAATGTTTGCAGTACTCAGTCATTGAAATTAGCCCAAGCCTGTAATAACTGTAATACATGTACCTGCACTGGTAAATTCTAAACTGGGCCGGTATTAACAAAGCTCCTAAGGGGAATCTTAACTTAAGTTGTACTTAAGTGAAAATTTCAGATCAAATTTTCTATGTGAAATCCAATGTTTTCTGTACAAAGAAAGCTGCAATACTAAACATATAAGCAATATTAACAAGTCGACAACATTTTAATGTTAAAAGACCTATATATGGAACAGCCAGAGACTTAAGGAATTTTAGGAATCTACTTAAGATTTCCCTAAGGAGCTTTGTGAATACGGGCCCTGGGCTTGCTCAGTGTCATATAGGCAGGCTTGTAACATTTTCTAGTCCTGAAGTAATAATACAAGAATTTGTGCTTTCTTGGCCAAACTGCTAATATTGATGACAGAGTATTTACTAAGTGCATAGTCATAAGGATTAGTAATTATTATTTTTTTTGTCATCTTAACTCCATCTGCTGTTTCCCTTTAGTGCGACGTGGTGACGTGCTGTCTGCCTGGTCCGGTATTCGCCCACTGGTGTCGGACCCGAACAAGTCAGATACTCAGTCCATTGCCAGAAATCACATCATTGAGGTCTCAGCCGACAAACTCATCACCATAGCAGGTATGCTGTACAGAAACATGATATTGATTGACAAAGAAAAATAACAAATAATTTTGTTTAACGAATTAAATTTAAGACATTGTATTCCCGGGTGTAAGCAAAAGGAGGCATAGCTCTTTAGGCTGTGACTGGATTAAATTGTGCTTAAATTTGCCAGTAGTATTTAATTTTTCTCCGTATCTTTGAAGTAAACATTTTGGTGTACGCTTTGTGGGGGTTAGGGTATGTTCCATCTAAAATGTTGCAGAAGTCACACCAATATATCATTTCATGTATTCCCCTGTCAGGTGGTAAATGGACCACATACCGTCGCATGGCTGAGGAGACGGTGGACCGGGCGGTGAAAGAGTGCGGGCTCAAGCCCACGTCTGGTTGCCGCACTAGGGGGCTGCTCTTGGACGGAGCCCATGGCTGGTCTCCCACCATGTTCATCAGGCTCGTGCAGGACTTCGGGCTTGAGAAGGAGGTACTAGATTGATTTCATTGACTGTTTCAGAAAGATTTGATTGACAAATAGCAATTGGTCAGTTGTCTATGAGCCTCATAATGATTTTT
The DNA here is from genome assembly GCA_027627225.1 of Congeria kusceri. NCBI lineage: Eukaryota > Metazoa > Mollusca > Bivalvia > Myida > Dreissenidae > Congeria > Congeria kusceri. The sequence continues at coordinate 18,952,762 of CM051040.1, forward strand.
TGTGTCGCCTAAAAAGGCGGCATATAGGGGTTAGTTTGGCTGCCGCGGCTTCCCCTTTAGTTTGTGCAGACAATAACTTGAGAGGTTTTTGTGCAATCAATATGAAACTTCAGGGAAGTGTTAGTAGGCATAAAAGGAAGGTTAAGTTTGGTTTTCGGCATACTTACTCTTATCATACTTAAGTTATGCCCTGTCATGCAAAACATCTGACTCGTCTAGTTCTAGTTTCCAGAAAAGCTCGTAAGGGTATTCGTGAAGCGCTAATGAAGTTTTTGCTAAAAAAACGTCGTTATCATTTTTCTACACAGGTTGCACAACATCTGGCCAGTACTTATGGTGACAAGGCGTTTAAAGTGGCCAAGATGGCAACACTTACTGGTAAACGGTGGCCAGTAGTGGGACGTCGTCTCCATGAAGAATTCCCGTACTTGGACGCAGAGGTGAGGCTGTGCTGTCGTGTAAAATTTGTGAGGATATATTGCCATGCAAATGTTATTTGGTCTGTCTTAAAATGGACCACACAGTGATCAGTGTTGAACAGGAATGTGCTACTCGTACTTAAACTCATACATACTCGAGTACCGATTTTCCAGTACTCATCAGTACTCAGTACTCATCTTCAATCATGAGTACAAGTACTCGTATTTACTCCAGTACTGCAACAAAATCGTCAGTACTTATGAGTATTTGATGAGTATTGTATGAGTACTTAAACACTTTAATCAAATTTGAAGTAAAATAAACTTAAATAATATAGAATTCAATAAAGTTATCTTACATCCAGTATTGATAGTGTTCATCAGAGATGTATTAACAAACATTATATATTGATAGATCTTTGTGTGCATAGAATTGTGACACTTAAATTATTTTCATACTTCAATAAACCTAATGTGAAATATATTCCACAAATATATAATTCAACCAAGTTATCTTAAATCAGTATTGATAGTGTACAAATAATTGTGACACTTAAACGATTAATAAAACAACCCAAAGGGCATGCACTGGACTGGATAGCTAGCTAGCTGTATATACACTAAGGGTTCGCACTGGACTGGATAGCTAGCTACCTGTATATACACTAAGGGTATGCACTGGACTGGATAGCTAGCTACCTGTATATACACTAAGGGCATGCACTGGACTGGATAGCTAGCTACCTGTATATACACTAAGGGTATGCACTGGACTGGATAGCTAGCTACCTGTATATACACTAAGGGCATGCACTGGACTGGATAGCTAGCTACCTGTATATACACTAAGGGCATGCACTGGACTGGATAGCTAGCTACCTGTATATACACTAAGGGCATGCACTGGACTGGATAGCTAGCTACCTGTATATACACTACGGGCATGCACTGGACTGGATAGCTAGCTACCTGTATATACACTAAGGGTATGCACTGGACTGGATAGCTAGCTACCTGTATATACACTAAGGGCATGCACTGGACTGGATAGCTAGCTACCTGTATATACACTACGGGCATGCACTGGACTGGATAGCTAGCTACCTGTATATACACTAAGGGTATGCACTGGACTGGATAGCTAGCTACCTGTATATACACTAAGGGCATGCACTGGACTGGATAGCTAGCTACCTGTATATACACTAAGGGCATGCACTGGACTGGATAGCTAGCTACCTGTATATACACTAAGAGTATGCACTGGACTGGATAGCTAGCTACCTGTATATACACTAAGGGTATGCACTGGACTGGATAGCTAGCTAGCTGTATATACGCTAAGGACATGCACTGGACTGGATAGCTAGCTACCTGTATATACACTAAGGGTATGCACTGGACTGGATAGCTAGCTACCTGTATATACACTAAGGGCATGCACTGGACTGGATAGCTAGCTACCTGTATATACACTAAGGGCATGCACTGGACTGGATAGCTAGCTACCTGTATATACACTAAGGTCATGCACTGGACTGGATAGCTAGCTACCTGTATATACACTAAGGGTATGCACTGGACTGGATAGCTAGCTACCTGTATATGCACTAAGGGCATGCACTGGACTGGATAGCTAGCTACCTGTATATACACTAAGGGTATGCACTGGACTGGATAGCTAGCTACCTGTATATACACTAAGGGCATGCACTGGACTGGATAGCTAGCTACCTGTATATACACTAAGGGTATGCACTGGACTGGATAGCTAGCTACCTGTGTATACACTAAGGGCATGCACTGGACTGGATAGCTAGCTACCTGTATATACACTAAGGGTATGCACTGGACTGGATAGCTAGCTACCTGTATATACACTAAGGGTATGCACTGGACTGGATAGCTAGCTACCTGTATATACACTAAGGGCATGCACTGGACTGGATAGCTAGCTAGCTGTATATACACTAAGGGTATGCACTGGACTGGATAGCTAGCTACCTGTATATACACTAAGGGTATGCACTGGACTGGATAGCTAGCTACCTGTATATACACTACGGGCATGCACTGGACTGGATAGCTAGCTACCTGTATATACACTAAGGACATGCACTGGACTGGATAGCTAGCTACCTGTATATACACTACGGGCATGCACTGGACTGGATAGCTAGCTACCTGTATATACACTAAGGGTATGCACTGGACTGGATAGCTAGCTACCTGTATATACACTAAGGGTATGCACTGGACTGGATAGCTAGCTACCTGTATATACACTAAGGGTACGCACTGGACTGGATAGCTAGCTACCTGTATATACACTAAGGGCATGCACTGGACTGGATAGCTAGCTACCTGTATATACACTAAGGGTATGCACTGGACTGGATAGCTAGCTACCTGTATATACACTACGGGCATGCACTGGACTGGATAGCTAGCTACCTGTATATACACTAAGGGTATGCACTGGACTGGATAGCTAGTTACCTGTATATACACTAAGGGCATGCACTGCACTGGATAGCTAGCTACCTGTATGTACACTAAGGGTATGCACTGGACTGGATAGCTAGCTACCTGTATATACACTAAGGGTATGCACTGGACTGGATAGCTAGCTACCTGTATATACACTAAGGGTACGCACTGGATTGGATAGCTAGCTACCTGTATATACACTAAGGGCATGCACTGGACTGGATAGCTAGCTACCTGTATAAACACTAAGGGTATGCACTGGACTGGATAGCTAGCTACCTGTATATACACTACGGGCATGCACTGGACTGGATAGCTAGCTACCTGTATATACACTAAGGGTATGCACTGGACTGGATAGCTAGCTACCTGTATATACACTAAGGGCATGCACTGGACTGGATAGCTAGCTACCTGTATGTACACTAAGGGTATGCACTGGACTGGATAGCTAGCTACCTGTATATACACTACGGGCATGCACTGGACTGGATAGCTAGCTACCTGTATATACACTAAGGGTTCGCACTGGACTGGATAGCTAGCTACCTGTATATACACTACGGGCATGCACTGGACTGGATAGCTAGCTACCTGTATATACACTAAGGACATGCACTGGACTGGATAGCTAGCTACCTGTATATACACTAAGGGTATGCACTGGACTGGATAGCTAGCTACCTGTATATACACTAAGGGCATGCACTGGACTGGATAGCTAGCTACCTGTATGTACACTAAGGGTATGCACTGGACTGGATAGCTAGCTACCTGTATATACACTAAGGGTATGCACTGGACTGGATAGCTAGCTACCTGTATATACGCTAAGGACATGCACTGGACTGGATAGCTAGCTACCTGTATATACACTAAGGGCATGCACTGGACTGGATAGCTAGCTACCTGTATATACACTAAGGGTATGCACTGGACTGGATAGCTAGCTACCTGTATATACACTAAGGGTTCGCACTGGACTGGATAGCTAGCTACCTGTATATACACTACGGGCATGCACTGGACTGGATAGCTAGCTACCTGTATATACACTAAGGGTATGCACTGGACTGGATAGCTAGCTACCTGTATATACACTACGGGCATGCACTGGACTGGATAGCTTGCTACCTGTATATACACTAAGGGCATGCACTGGACTGGATAGCTAGCTACCTGTATATACACTAAGGGCATGCACTGGACTGGATAGCTAGCTACCTGTATATACACTAAGGGCATGCACTGGACTGGATAGCTAGCTACCTGTATATACACTAAGGGTATGAACTGGACTGGATAGCTAGCTACCTGTATATACACTAAGGGCATGCACTGGACTGGATAGCTAGCTACCTGTATATACACTAAGGGTATGCACTGGACTGGATAGCTAGCTACCTGTATATACACTACGGGCATGCACTGGACTGGATAGCTAGCTACCTGTATATACACTAAGGGTATGCACTGGACTGGATAGCTAGCTACCTGTATATACACTAAGGGCATGCACTGGACTGGATAGCTAGCTACCTGTATATACACTAAGGGCATGCACTGGACTGGATAGCTAGCTACCTGTATATACAATAGAAATCAATTATGGTATTCACACCTTTACAAACTGGCAGATATCAGTTGGGTAAATACAAGTCACACGTTCTTACCTTTAGGCTTGTACACAGTAACCTGCGCAAGATTTCTGGATTCATTTATATACTAGTCACTGTAGTTGCCATGTCAAAAACAACAGTGTTGAAACACTATGTAATTCCTGAGGAAACAGTTGTGATGTAAAAGCGAAATGCCACCACTGCCCACAATTCATGCCTGGCAATGCTGTTTATCATAAGTGTTCAGGCCAGATCGATGAAGGCTGAAGGATGACACATTTGAAAGGGTAATGATGATGGTATGCAACAACCAGTGACTATTAAATTATTGAGCAGTTATTTTTTTATTGTGCATACAAGACTAGAGTAACAATATACCCTTCGAGTGCTGACTTCTGACCTAGTGCTCACATGTCCCATTATTTTTAATGTATTCTAAATAAAATTGGAATTACATACAAATCATGTATCATATCTTATTTGTGACCATCATTTATAACTAATAATCATTTATAACTGTTAATTCTGTAAAATATGTTGTATTCAAAAGTACTCAGTACTCATGAGTACTTTATGTAGTACTTAGTTCTTACTTTAAGTACAGGCACTAAATTGAGTGCTCAGTACTTACTCGAGTACTTTGAAATTATCAAATACTCAATACTTACTTAAGTACTGATCATCAGTACTCGACCCATCCCTGGTGTTGAAAGAATTATTTAACTGATGTTTAAGAAATACATGAAATACTGGTTAGACATTTAATAGTTCTATACTGAGTCAATACTATCTCGAATTTTGAGGTCCACTGAAAAAGTTACTAGTTTTACGAAGTGGATATTTAATTGTAGCACAAGTATGCATCAGAAATTACATATATGCTACATGTGGTACATCCAATGTTTTTTTTAAGGCCAATTAGGCCCCATTCGCCTGCTTAAAAGGTATATACTTTTCCCCTATATTTATCTTTAAATTCCCCTCAGAATGTAAGCTTTATTTTGAAAAAAAAAGACCAAAATCAGAGCAAAATTGACTTAGAGGAATTTTTGTAAACAATCCCAGCTATTTTTCATCAAACCAAGTTAGTGCAAAATCTAAGTTATTATTTGTAGCAAAACAGTTCATTAATGTTTTATAACAAAGTAGAATATAAACACGTAATAACGCTTAAAAAAACCCAAAGGTGAAAAAAAAAACACTGACAATGATATGCATATTGCTACCTCACATGCAGTCAACTACTATATGTTTGATATTAACCAAATTTCAAGTTAAATGTAACAAATATAACAATACCAAGTAGCGTTGAAGTGTTGTTTTTTTAGAGATCATTAATTGTCTCATGTTTTTGAGAAATGTGCATGTTTCTAACCTCGGGTTCCAGTTTTCTCGAATTCTCGTAAGAATAACAGGCTTAAGTTTTTATTTCATCAATCACAATTGTTATTTTAAAATCGATAATAAAAAATAATATAATATTTATTGTGATAATGATTATATATCATACAATTTTCATTCAAACTGAAACAAATCTTTACAATTTATGCACACTTTATTGCGATATGAAAATAGTGAGCTTAAACTTATCCTGTTATAACATACTTAAGAATTTTTTAGAAATCGGGGCCAGGTACTTAATACATTAAGCGATAACGTCTGTGCTGCCATTGATTTTTTTTTATCTCAGATGGTTGATATTCACGTTTTTTTGTGATTTACCGTAAAATATCTATATTTTCGGACACTTAAAAATAAATAAAAAATTTTGTGTCAGAAAATTTGGATACACAAAAATATTTCCAAAGTACAGGTGTCCGAAAATCTATAGACACTATGACGATATTGCAATTACATTCGGATACGTCCAGCTTATAAAGTTTTTTGCCGAATATACACAGATGGTATAGATACGACGCCATATAGTATTATTAATGTTTAGCGAAGTTTGTAATGAATTTTAAATCATTTCACATGTATTATTTGTTTTACAGAAAATTATGAAGCTTTGAGATAAATGCAATTTCGCAACTTTGCTATCGCATACCTGAAACGACATAAAAACAACAACTGTGAATAAAATAAGCAGAATTTATTGGTAAATTATTAAGACTGTTTCCTTAATAGGATAATTTCAACAGCATATTTAATATACAGTATCAATACCAGTATACACAATCGGGTAAACCAATTATTTATGGCACATGGCTCTTAACCCAATAACGCTAATGTAACGGTCGACCGCCTCCACTCATTCATCTGCCAGGTTTTATGACCTTCGTCCGGTTGTATAAACACATGTGCGATGTGTCACCGGATTAACGCAAACAAGTTAGAATTCTGCTAAAATACCACTGTCATATCAAATGTCCGAAAATTAAGATTCATTAATTATAGTTTAAAATCAGGATGTCCGAAAATATATAGTGACAAAAAATAATTATTTTTGCTAAAAAGAGGGTGTCCGAAAATTTACAGTGTCCGAAAATATAGATATTTTACGGTACACTTTTTTTCTGATACGTGTATGTTTCATATCTCAGGTGAGGTATGCAGTAAGAGAGTACGCCTGCACTGCCATCGACGTGATTGCCCGTCGGACCCGACTGGCCTTCTGTAATGTGCATGCAGCTGAAGAGGCCCTGCCCAAGATCATAGAAATCATGGCTGAGGAACTCAAGTGGAATAAACAGAAACAGGATGTTAGTAGGGTTCTATTTTACAATATGAGTACATACATGTAATGCCTGCTTATCAATTTAGTTACTGGTTATCATTTATGTCACCTGATATATTCCTGTTAAGTAAACAAACATAAAAGCCTATAAGAATTGGCAGTAATTAAGTACATATTCATATTGTTGTAATGCCCCCCATCAGAGATTGCGGGGTATATTGGCTTGCTAATGTCTGTCAGTGGGTCTGTCGGTCCATCAGTAGACCACTTTCATTTCCGCTCACTAAGTCAAATTGTTTGTTAATTTGTCACTAAATATTTGCAAAAATATATTCATTTATTTAGATTTTTAACATTTCTCTGTTGGTCAGCCTAGAGTTGCTGCAAGGTTGGGGGTACTAAAAAGTAACAGGGTCTAGATTTGGTCAGCCTAGAGTTGCTGCAAGGTTGGGGGTACTAAAAAGTAACAGGGTCTAGAGTTGGGCAGCCTAGAGTTGCTGCAAGGTTGAGGGTACTAAAAAGTAACAGGGTCTAGAGTTGGTCAGCCTAGAGTTGCTGCAAGGTTGGGGTACTAAAAAGTAACAGGGTCTAGAGTTGGTCAGCCTAGAGTTGCTGCAAGGTTGGGGGTACCAAAAAGTAACAGGGTCTAGAGTTGGTCAGCCTAGAGTTGCTGCAAGGTTGGGGGTACTAAAAAGTAACAGGGTCTAGAGTTGGTCAGCCTAGAGTTGCTGCAAGGTTGGGGGTACTAAAAAGTAACAGGGTCTAGAGTTGGTCAGCCTAGAGTTGCTGCTAGGTTGGGGGTACTAAAAAGTAACAGGGTCTAGAGTTGGTCAGCCTAGAGTTGCTGCATGGTTGGGGGTACTAAAAGTAACAGGGTCTAGAGTTGGTCAGCCTAGAGTAGCTGCAAGGTTGGGGGTACCAACAAGTAACAGGGTCTAGAGTTGGTCAGCCTAGAGTACTAAAAAGTAACAGGGTCTAGCGTTGGTCAGCCTAGAGTTGCTGCAAGGTTGGGGGTACTAAAAAGTAACAGGGTCTAGCGTTGGTCAGCCTAGAGTTGCTGCTAGGTTGGGGTACTAAAAATTAACAGGGTCTAGAGTTGGTGAGCCTAGAGTTGCTGCAAGGTTGGGGGTACTAAAAAGTAACAGGGTCTAGAGTTGGTCAGCCTAGAGTTGCTGCAAGGTTGGGGGTACTATAAAGTAACAGGGTCTAGAGTTGGGGGTACTAAAAAGTAACAGGGTCTAGAGTTGGTCAGCCTAGAGTTGCTGCAAGGTTGGGGGTACTAAAAAGTAACAGGGTCTAGCGTTGGTCAGCCTAGAGTTGCTGCAAGGTTGGGAGTACTAAAAAGTAACAAGGTCTAGAGTTGGTCAGCCTAGAGTTGCTGCAAGGTTGGGGGTACTAAAAAGTAACAGGATCTAGAGTTGGTCAACCTAGAGTTGCTGCAAGGTTGGGGGTACTAAAAAGTAACAGGGTCTAGAGTTGGTCAGCCTAGAGTTGCTGCTAGGTTGGGGGTACTAAAAAGTAACAGGGTCTAGAGTTGGTCAGCCTAGAGTTGCTGCAAGGTTGGGGGTACTAAAAAGTAACAGGGTCTAGAGTTGGTCAGCCTAGAGTTGCTGCAAGGTTGGGGGTACTAAAAAGTAACAGGGTCTAGAGTTGGTCAGCCTAGAGTTGCTGCAAGGTTGGGGGTACTAAAAAGTAACAGGGTCTAGAGTTGGTCAGCCTAGAGTTGCTGCAAGGTTGGGGGTACTAAAAAGTAACAGGGTCTAGAGTTGGTCAGCCTAGAGTTGCTGCAAGGTTGGGGGTACTAAAAAGTAACAGGGTCTAGAGTTAGTCAGCCTAGAGTTGCTGCAAGGTTGGGGGTACTAAAAAGTAACAGGGTCTAGAGTTGGTCAGCCTAGAGTTGCTGCAAGGTTGGGGGTATTTAAAAGTAACAGGGTCTAGAGTTGGTCAGCCTAGAGTTGCTGCAAGGTTGGGGGTACTAAAAAGTAACAGGGTCTAGAGTTGGTCAGCCTAGAGTTGCTGCAAGGTTGGGGGTACTTAAAAGTAACAGGGTCTAGAGTGGTCAGCCTAGAGTTGCTGCAAGGTTGGGGGTACTAAAAAGTAACAGGGTCTAGCATTGGTCAGCCTAGAGTTGCTGCAATGTTGGGGGTACTAAAAAGTAACAGGGTCTAGAGTTGATCAGCCTAGAGTTGCTGCAAGGTTGGGGCTACTAAAAAGTAACAGGGTCTAGAGTTGGTCAGCCTAGAGTTGCTGCAATGTTGGGGGTACTAAAAAGTAACAGGGTCTAGAGTTGGTCAGCCTAGAGTTGCTGCAAGGTTGGGGGTACCAACAAGTAACAGGGTCTAGAGTTGGTCAGCCTAGAATTGCTGCAAGGTTGGGGGTACTAAAAAGTAACAGGGTCTAGAGTTGGTCAGCCTAGAGTTGCTGCAAGGTTGGGGGTACTAAAAAGTAACAGGGTCTAGAGTTGGTCAGCCTAGAGTTGCTGCAAGGTTGGGGCTACTATAAAGTAACAGGGTCTAGAGTTGGTCAGCCTAGAGTTACTGCAAGGTTGGGGGTACTAAAAAGTAACAGGGTCTAGAGTTGGTCAGCCTAGAGTTGCTGCAAGGTTGGGGGTACTAAACACTAACAGGGTCTAGAGTTGGTCAGCCTAGAGTTGCTGCAAGGTTGGGGGTACTAAAAAGTAACAGGGTCTAGAGTTGGTCAGCCTAGAGTTGCTGCAAGGTTGGGGGTTCTAAAAAGTAACAGGGTCTAGAGTTGGTCAGCCTTTGAGTTGCTGCAAGGTTGGGGGTACTAAAAAGTAACCGGGTGTAGAGTTGGTCAGCCTAGAGTTGGTGCAAGGTTGGGGGTACTAAAAAGTAACAGGGTCTAGAGTTGGTCAGCCTAGAGTTGCTGCAAGGTTGGGGGTACTAAAAAGTAACAGGGTCTAGTGTTGGTCAGCCTAGAGTTGCTGCAAGGTTGGGGGTACTAAAAAGTAACAGGCTCTAGCGTTGGTTAGCCTAGAGTTACGGTAGGTTGGGGGTACTAAAAAGTAACAGGGTCTAGAGTTGGTCAGCCTAGAGTTGCTGCAAGGTTGGGGGTTCTAAAAAGTAACAGGGTCTAGAGTTGGTCAGCCTTTGAGTTGCTGCAAGGTTGGGGGTACTAAAAAGTAACTGGGTGTAGAGTTGGTCAGCCTAGAGTTGGTGCAAGGTTGGGGGTACTAAAAAGTAACAGGGTCTAGAGTTGGTCAGCCTAGAGTTGCTGCAAGGTTGGGGGTACTAAAAAGTAACAGGGTCTAGTGTTGGTCAGCCTAGAGTTGCTGCAAGGTTGGGGGTACTAAAAAGTAACAGGCTCTAGCGTTGGTTAGCCTAGAGTTACGGTAGGTTGGGGGTACTAAAAAGTAACAGGGTCTAGAGTTGGTCAGTCTAGAGTTGCTGCAAGGTTGGGGGTACTAAAAAGTAACAGGTTCTAGAGTTGGTCAGCCTAGAGTTGCTGCAAGGTTGGGGGTACTAAAAAGTAACAGGGTCTAGAGTTGGTCAGCCTAGAGTTGCTGCAAGGTTGGGGGTACTAAAAAGTAACAGGGTCTAGAGTTGGTCAGCCTAGAGTTGCTGCAAGGTTGGGGGTACTTAAAAGTAACAGGGTCTAGAGTTGGTCAGCCTAGAGTTGCTGCAAGGTTGGGGGTACTAAAAAGTAACAGGGTCTAGAGTTGGTCAGCGTAGAGTTGCTGCAAGGTTGGTGGTACTAAAAAGTAACAGGGTCTAGAGTTGGTCAGCCTAGAGTTGCTGCAAGGTTGGGGGTACTAAAAGGTAACAGGGTCTAGAGTTGGTCAGCCTAGAGTTGCTGCAAGGTTGGGGGTATTAAAAAGTAACAGGGTCTAGAGTTGGTCAGCCTAGAGTTGCTGCAAGGTTGGGAGTACTAAAAAGTAACAGGGTCTAGAGTTGGTCAACATAGAGTTGCTGCAAGGTTTGGGGTACTAAAAAGTAACAGGGTCTAGAGTTGGTCAGCCTAGAGTTGCTGCAAGGTTGGGGGTCCTAAAAAGTAACAGGGTGTAGAGTTGGTCAGCCTAGAGTTGCTGCAAGGTTGGGGGTACTAAAAAGTAACAGGGTCTAGAGTTGGTCAGCCTAGAGTTGCTGCAAGGTTGGGGGTACTTGAAAGTAACAGGGTCTAGAGTTGGTCAGCCTTGAGTTCCTGCAAGGTTTGGGGTACTAAAAAGTAACAGGGTCTAGCACCCTGCTTTTCACTCAGGATCTTTCCCTGACTTCAGTGAATATGTATAAATGTCCCATATTTACAGAAGCCGGTCCTGACTTTAGTGAATATGTATAAATGTCCCATATTTACAGAAGCCGGTCCTGACTTTAGTGAATATGTATAATAATGTCCCATATTTACAGAAGCCGGTCCTGACTTTAGTGAATACGTTTAAATGTCCCATGTTTACAGAAGCCCGTCCTGACTTTAGTGAATATGTATAAATGTCCCATATTTACAGAAGCCGGTCCTGACTTTAGTGAATATGTATAAATGTACCATATTAATAGAAGCTGGTCCGGACTTTAGTGAATATGTATAAATGTCCCATATTTACAGAAGCCTGTCCTGACTTTAGTGAATATGTATAAATGTCCCATATTTACAGAAGCCGGTCCTGACTTTAGTGAATATGTATAAATGTCCCATATTTACAGAAGCCGGTCCTGACTTTACTGAATATGTATAAATGTCCCATATTTACAGAAGCCGGTCCTGACTTTAGTGAATATGTATAAATGTCCCATATTTACAGAAGCCGGTAAAGTCTATTAAGTTATAAGCAGTGTATTCATTATTTTCAAGCATGACACATTTGCAGAGTTTTTTATATACAAAGAACTATTTTTTTTTTGGTTAAATTGCCAATAAACATCCTGAATATAAATCATAAACTGTAAAATATCGATCGCATTGTAATTGCAGAATTCTTTGTAAGGTAATGTATAATTGAAATAATGTTTGCATAATCATATAATTGTTTATCTATTAATACACAACAATCTGTCATTCTGATGCTTGTAATTATTAAATCACTCAGGCAGTCGTATAATTCCTATGCATTGGAACTCAAAACTCTTCTTTATTAGCCAATAAACAACTAAAAAATGAAAATTATTTCATGAATGCGAATGGCAGGAAGAGATGCAAAGAGCCAAGAACTTCCTTCGTAAGGAGATGGGACTGGACCTGGGTCGCATTAAGCTGGACGAGCCCGTGAACCTCACCAAGACCGAGATTAACGACTACATCCAGAGGTTCCGCTCCTTGGACAAGGAGAACAAGGGATACATCACCGTCAATGATCTGAGGAGACACTTCAAGGTATCTGTACATTCTGAAAATCTCTATTTATATGTTGTGAGGAGGACTCTTGAAATACTTTTTTCGAAACTGATGTTGTTATGTCTATAGAAGGATTCTCCAGTGGATCTGGCACATGTAACGTCCCTTGTTTTCAACTATGTTATGGTGACATGTAAGCCCGTTGGACCAGGTGTAACTTGACCAGTACTGTACTCAGCTTGTATATTCTGTATATTACAGACACATGTCACTTTGATAAAAACTTACTTACTTACTGTACAATGCAAATCTGTATTTATATCAGAAGGAAATGTAAAGAAGTCATTGGCGTAAACTGTGGAGGGTGTACTGCCTTGTTTAGTAGACCCGGCATGAACTTCAATGACCTTTTTCAAGCTGAGGTGTGGACTTCAGAAGAAAAAAATAAATTTTTAAGTGTACAGTAATTGCTTCACCTTCTCCAGTTGATTTGGCGAGAACCGCATATCATCTTGTTAAACCATGACCTTGATCAAACTGGGTGAACAATTTTGCTAAATTAAAAACTGGAAAAAAAGTTACACATTTGAGTAAAATATTATGGTGTACATTGATTGACATTTATGTTTTAATGTTGTGTCATTCAGCCTGTTACGTCTAAGGGCTCCTACTTTCGTAAAGTGGTTTCAACAATAACTACAGTCTTGTGTCAGGTTCCAACATTTTATTGTATTAACTGTAATAAACAACATATATTATTCTATACACTACACCTCAACATTAAGATGCCGTGAGAGTTTATGCTATTAGTGTGGCCCCAATTTCTCGAAAATTCTTAAGTACGTTTTAACAAGATAAGCCTAAGCTCACTATTTTCGTATTTCAATAAAGTGTGCATAAATACTATTGACACGACAAATTGCATTTGAAATAAAAATTTCTTTGTCAGATAATCATGATAAATTATATTTTGTGTTGGAAAATCAATTTAAAAATAATAATTTTGATTGATGAAATAAGAGACTTAAGCCCGTTATTCTTAAGAATTTTTGAGAAACTGGACCCAGGGGATTATTTTGCCAATGCATGCACTATGATGGGATATAGTGGGAAGTAAATTTCTTAAATTCATAAAATTCTTAAGTCTCTGACTGTTTCGTAAATAGGTCCTTAAACATTCATATGTTTTAAACTAGTAAATTTTGTTTGGATGTTTAGTATTTTACCCTTTCAAATACATAAATGATTGGATTTCACATGGAAAATGTGATCTGAAATTTAACTTAAATACAACCGAAGTTAAGATTTCCCTTAGGAGCTTTGTGAATACCAGCCCTGTTTAACCTCGTCCACGACGTGTTGCAGAATGTCGGGGAGCGTGTTTCGGAGGACCAACTGCACGACATGCTCAGTGAGGTCGATTTGAACAAGAATGCTCAAGTGGACCTCGGAGAGTTCTTGCAGGTACGGTGACCTACTTAGAAATATTCGGGGCTCTTCAATGCTGGGCTTTACATTTGAGTCTTCGTTTTGTGGTCCTTATGTATTTTGATGGTTGGCTTCTCAGATATATTCTGGGCTCTTTCATGCCAGGCTTTGCCGTGCCGGCTAGCTCAGGTGGTAGAGCGCTGGACTACAAATACGAGGATTGCGGGTTCGATTCCCAGCCCGGCCACATAACTTGTGTGGGGATTGGTCATGAAATTATTTCTACGGCCATTCTCCCCCTACCTCTGATTCAAGTAGGGCAGTTGTCAGTTACTGGCATAAGTATGTGCACTTACGGTAGTACTGGTAAACCAGCTTACCCAGGAAAAGTGTGACTAGGTTAACTGACCGCCGTTATATGACTGAAATACTGTTGAATACAGCGAAAAATCCAAACAAACAAACATCATGCCAGGCTTTACCTTGTGAGTCATTGAATCTTTATTTAGTAGTCCCAATGACTTAGGATGATGTAGCTGCTACTCAGAAAGATTCCGGGATCTTTCCATGCCAGACTTTACCTTTGAATCATTGAATCTTTATTTAGTGGTCCCAATGACTTAGGATCATGTAGTGGGCTACTCAGAAATGTTACTGGTCCTTCACCGTAGGGTTTTAGTTCGCATATTCATTTAGATGTCACCATGACTTAGGATTCATGATTTTAATGGGTCATATTGGTAAGTCTAGGGGTTCCACATCAGTGACTACATCCAAGTGCTGATCACAGTTGAGGTGGTTTACTGGATGAGTTTTATGCATAGCGATTTGGAGATCGTTAGTTTGATTCCTTGTCCAAGAGTGTTTGAATGATCTTTCTTAAGGATACTAGGTACTGGTTCTACCCAGGAAAATAGTCTCAAAAGTAACACATGGGCAATTAAGTATCTGGCTTTGAAGGGAATAATCAATGATGATTGTGAGATATTTAGTCTGCATGTACCATGGTTTACCCAAATGGAAATTTCAACTCGCCAAGATTGTATAGCGCATGCTCAAAAACTCTTTTATGGTTTTATTTCCAAAATTGCATGATTATATGCAAGTAAAATATATTTTTTTTTAATTGTGATTCAGTTATAATTCTTACAAGACTTGCATTTTTTTGAGTGTAGGTTATTATGCAATTGCGAGTAATATTTAGGGTTATTTGGGGGTTATGGACTCTTTTTTTCAAGTGCCCATCCAGACAAACTTGATAAGTTTGTATTTTTAAATTGCCCTATAGTTTTACATTTCCCGAGTTATGGGGAATGAGCTTTTTTCAAAGAGTACATTCCATAGAGAACAATTATAGCAATTTGTTGTTTTCTGTGCATAGTTCGTGTTGTATATTTTGAGTAATGCTTCCGAACAAGTCTGTACCGCGTGTAGGTGTTCGATATAATTATTATTATTTGACTAATATATGGCTATGGTGAACAAGAAATAGGTGGAGTAGAATTACAAATAATGAAAGTATCTCCATTTTGTCCATCCAAATACAACTATCCTGCTGTGAAGCCAAATAGCCTTCCAAGCCCAATACAGCATTCAATCTGTCAAGTCGAAAGTAACTTAATAATAGATTATTTTATGTGAGTATGCAAAATAAAAAAAATTCTTCATTTCCAATGATGATATGAAGCTTGTTTTCCATATCAAGTTATGTTTATGTTAGTTAGAACTACTAAGGAATGCCTTTTTTTCCAAAACCAAAGCCAATTTACATAACACTTTATTATTAACATATTAACACTGATTATTAATCAGAGATATTTTGTATGTAAATTTCTAAACTTGTGATCCTTCTATAATTGTATTCAAAATCCAAGCATTCTTGTTGTTAGCATATATACTCACTTTATTTGTATACTTACTAAAGCATGCTTAAAAATATTTTTGTATACATTATGTCAGTTTTATGCAGGAATTGTGTTAATCAACTTACCCATGTATTCAAGACGCATGACTTGATCAACAATGGTTCACTATACAAGCTTTTATTTGTGTATGTTTGACCAACTTAAGTCTTCTAGCATTATTTATCACCTGTGTACATATGAGCCGATCAAGAGCCAGTGAAATTACCTGTGACCTGAAACATTATCATGCTACTGTTTGCATTGTATACTGAAGTTAGGCCATTACTTCTTTGTATGAGGCGTGTCTTGGGAAAACCGGGCTTAATGCATGTGTGTAAAGTGTTGGCCCGGATTAGCCTGTGTCGGCACAGGCTAATCCGGGACAGCACTTTCTGCCTACAGTGGATATATGTTTAGAAGAGACTTCCTTGAAACAGACAATACCATGAAAGCGGAAAGTGTCGTCCTGAATTAGCCCGTGCAGACTAATCCGCGACAACACTTAACGCACATGCATTAAGACCGGTTTTCCCATGACACGCCTCATATATTGTTTAACAGATCTGCAAACCAACATTTTAGCAAATATAATCCAGAAAACAAACATCCATATCCACACATTTCAAAACCACGAAACAGGTGTATTGTGTAAAACCTTTATATAATCAGTGAGTTAGGTGCCACCAGAAATATTGAGTATGACATTAATGCTGAGTTAGATGCCACCAGAAATATTGAGTATGACATTAATGCTAAAATTTCTTTTTGATGTTCTTTAATTTAGTGTTGTTTGTTTCAAATATGTTCTTTTATTCAACACAACATGTATTGGATAGAAAGCTGTGGGATTTGTTTTTCCCTTCAACATCTAAAACGTTTGCCAAATAAATCTGTTGAACAATAAAAAATACATGTAAATGGCCTACGGAATCAAATTTTATCTGTTTGGTTTCATTCTCAATGCATTTTACCTGCAACTTATAATTTAAGATGCATTAGTCTTCTCATTATGGTATCTGACAGTGACTATAATTCTCATTCCTGGTTTTTAGCTCGACTATTCGAAGAATAGGTGAGCTATCCTACTACCTCCGGCGTCCGCGTCCACGTCTGAATTGGGTTAAAGTTTTTATTCAAAAGTCTTATAACTTCAAAACTACATAAGTTATTCACTTGAAACTTGGAATATACCTTTGTCATCAACTCCCATGTCAGGGGCAACATTCCCCATAACTCTGTTTTGTATTTTGACAGAGTTATGTCCCTTTTTCACATTGATTTTTTGGTTAAAGTTTATATTCAAAAGTTTTGTAACATCAATAATTCAAAAGCTATTCACATGAATCTTGGAATATACCTTTGTGATCAACTCCAGTATCAGGGTGAACATTCCCCATAACTCTATTTTGTATTTTGACAGAGTTATGCCCCTTTTTCACATAGATTTTCTGGTTAAAGTTTATATTCAAAAGTTTTGTAACTGCAAAACTACGTAAGTTATTCACTTGAAACTTGGAACTAACCTTTGTCATCAACTCCAGTATCAAGGGCAACATTCCCTATAATACTGTTTTGTATTTTGACAGAGTTATGTCCCTTTTTCACAAAGATTTTCTGGTTAAATTGTATATTCAAAAAAAGTTTTGTAACTTCAATACTACAAAAGCTATTCACTTGAAACTTGGAATATACATTTGTGATCAACTCCAGTATCAGGGTGAACATTCCCCATAACTCTATTTTGTATTTTGACAGAGTTATGCCCCTTTTTCACATAGATTTTCTGGTTAAAGTTTATATTCAAAAGTTTTGTAACTTCAAAACTACATAAGTTATTCAATAAAACTTGGAACTAACCTTTGTCATCAACTCTAGTATTAGGGGCAACATTACACATAACTCTATTTTGTATTTTGACAGAGTTATGCCCCCTTTTCACTTAGATTTTCTGTTTGAAGTTTATATTCAAAAGTTTTGTAACTTCAAGACTACATAAGTTATTCACTTGAACTTGGAACTAACCTGTGTCATCAACTCCAGTATCAAGGGCAACATTCCCTATAATACTGTTTTGTATTTTAACAGAGTTATGCCCCTTTTTGACATAGATTTGCTTAAAGTTTATGTTCAAAAGTTTTCTAACTTCAATACTACAAAAGCTATTCACTTGAAACTTGGAATATACCCTTGTCATCAACTCCAGTATCAGGGTGAACATTCCCCATAACACTGATTTGTATTTTGACAGAGTTATGCCCCTTTTTCACATAGATTTTCTGGTTAAAGTTTATATTCAAACGTTTTGTAACTTCAAAACTACATCAGTTATTCACTTGAAACTTGGAACTAACCGTTGTCATCAACTCTAGTATCAGTGGCAATATTACACATAACTGTATTTTGTATTTTGACAGAGTTATGCCCCCTTTCACTTAGATTTTCTGGTTAAAGTTTATATTCAACAGTTTGGTTACTTCAAAACTACATAAGTTATTCACTTGAAACTTGAAACTAACCTTTGTGATCAACTCTAGTATAAGGGTCAACATTACCCATAACTCTGTTTTGTATTTTGACAGAGTTATGCCCCTTTTTCACATAGATTTTCTGGTTAAAGTTTATATTCAAAAGTTTTGTAACTTCAAGACTACATGAGTTATTCACTTGAAACTTGGAACTAACCTTTGTCATCAACTCCAGTATCAAGGGCAACATTCCCTATAATACTGTTTTGTATTTTGACAGAGTTATGTCCCTTTTTCACATTGATTTTCTGGTTAAATTTTATATTCAAAAGTTTTGTAACTTCAATACTACAAAAGCTATTCACTTGAAGCTTGGAATATACCTTTGTGATCAACTCCAGTATCAGGGTGAACATTCCCCATAACTCTGTTTTGTATTTTGACAGAGTTATGCCCCTTTTTCACATAGATTTTCTGGTTAAAGTTTATATTCAAAAGTTTTGTAACTTCAAAACTACATAAGTTATTCACTTGAAACTTGGAACTAACGTTTGTCATCAACTCTAGTATTAGGGGTAACATTACACGTAACTCTATTTTGTATTTTGACAGAGTTATGCCCCCTTTTCACTTAGATTTTCTGTTTAAAGTTTATATTCAAAAGTTTTGTAACTTCAAGACTACATAAGTTATTCACTTGAACTTGGAACTAACCTGTGTCTTCAACTCCAGTATCAAGGGCAACATTCCCTATAATACTATTTTGTATTTTGACAGAGTTATGCCCCTTTTTCACATAGATTTTCTGCTTAAAGTTTATATTCAAAAGTTTTGTAACTTCAATACTACAAAAGCTATTCACTTGAAACTTGGAATATACCTTTGTCATCAAGTCTAGTATCAGGGGCAACATTCCCCATTACTCTGTTTTGTATTTTGACCGAGTTAGCCCACTTTTTACATAGACTTTGTTGTTAAAGTTTTTGTTCAAAAAATGTATAAACTATACAAGGCTTCACTTAAAAGTTTCGTATTTTAACAAATGTATGCCCCTTCCACTGTCCAAAATATGTACCAACTGAAATCTTCGAATAGTCGAGCGCGCTGTCCTCTGACAGCTCTTGTTCATTATGGAGTATAACGGTTCATTGCATTTCATTACAAATGTTTCTCACAATTTCATAGCTATTTATGAGATCTTACTGCTTTAATTCAGTATATCATTTAAATTATCCCTTGAACGTTTTCTAGATCTTTGACTTCCTAAAGACTCACCATGTTGACCACAAAGATCATGCACTTCCGGGCAAAAAACACCGCATGGTTGCAGCTGAATGGTTCAAGAAAACAAATTAGCGTAAGCCCCTATGTTCTTTGACTCAATCCCATTTCACACAGGATATAAGCCCCTTTCATAAAGGGACAGATCAAGGATTATAACAGGTACATGGTGCTGCTCAAAAGGAGCTAGTGAAAAGGTCGGACCTACTTTACACTTAATATTTTCAGTACTTCAAATCATTTTTACTAGCAACTTAAATTTCTTAGACAACTGTCACTTCGTTTTCACTAAATTTTGGCAAGAATACTTCATCTTTCAAAGGACATTTTGTCACATTCCTGTGTTCTTGTGGGGAGATGCAGTAAAAACAAAATGGTGCAGGGTCCTTCCCCCTGCTATTTCACTTTGGATCTTTGCCTAAGGTCTTAAATTTTTCCAAATACACTATTAAACATTAACAAATTAAAGCATTATCTTTGGGTCTTTTTCTTTCAAATTGATGCCATGATAAGTTTTGTGACAAGGCCATATTGTGGGTGGTATATGCGTAACTCTTGTGACAATTCTTGTTTTGTCATGTTCATTGTACACAATACATCATTTATAGACGGTAATAATTTCTGGTCAAATGGGGAGAGTATCCTTGTTTGCAGGGGCGGTAAATCAAAGTTAAAATAAATGGCATTTAATTATTATGCCCTTTCAAATGGGCAAAAAAATGCTGATGTCTACATTATTTCTTGTAAATTATTATGTTTATTAAAGTGGCTAATGTCTGAAGGGCTTGATGTCCAGTTACCTTATTATGTTGTGTTAAATGTGTTATCAATGTTAAATTAATTGTTTTTGAAGTTACAATATGGAGTACAAAAAATATAAGTCACTGTATTTAATCATAAGCCACATCCGTCTGTTTGCTATGTTTCGTGTGTAAAACATACATCTTCACTTACAGTGAGAACTAGTGTATACATGAGGCGTGTCGTGGGAAACGTGGGCTTAATGCATGTGCGTAAAGTGTCCTACAGGATCAGCCTGTGCAGTCCATACAGGCTATTCCAGGACGGCACTTTCCGCCTACAGTAAATTTATGTTTAGAAGAGACTTTCTTGAAAAAGAAAATACTGCACAGGCTAATCTGGGACGACACTTTACGCAAATGCATTAAGCCTGGTTTTCCCAAGACAGGCCTGATTAATTTTTTTTTATCACAGGGATGTGAGTCAAGTGAAACCAAAAATGCATGTCAATGCACCACAATGGCTGCAGTCCGCACAAGGATTAGGAATATGCACAGGCTGATCGGGGATGACACTTTCCGGTTTTATGGTATTTTCTGTTTCAAGGAAGTCTCTTCTAAACATAAATCCACTGCAGGCGGAATGTGCCATCCCAGATTAGCACAGTCATGCATTAAGCCCGGTTTTCCCACGACATACCTCATTATATACAATCTTCATAGCTACATTGACCATCAGATTAACATTTATCTATGTAACATTCTGAGTAATCAAGTTCATGTGCACCAGTAGGTCAAATTATTTGTTATGCTTATTATAGCTTATTATAGCTCAAAGGTCTCTTGTTTTTTTTATCAACTTGAATCTTGATCAAATTGATTGCCGCCCACCCCCATTGAAATTGAAGTTCACATGTGGGGTTTGTTTGATGATGCATTCAATTGGTGTTAAAATATACCATCAGTTTAGTTTATATGTAAGGCTTGTTTAAGATCATATGCCACAGTGTTGGACCAGTACGGTTCATTTGCTATCAAAACTAGGTTACTAGGTCAATAGTTCTTTAAGGCAGCATCAGCTCTTTGCCTATCATTCATGTATCAGGTGAGCGATGTAGTGCCATTCTGTCCCTCTTGTTATTATACCCCCACAAACAAAGTTTAAGGGGGGGGTATATAGGAGTGAGCTTGTCGGCCCGTCGGTCTGTTGGTTTTTTGGTCTCCGGATGATAACTCAAGATGGGCTTGACATATTCAAATAATTTTTGGTACACATGTGTAACATCATAAAATGCAGGTCAAGATCGACTGCGGTTACAAACCACTAAATATTGACAGAGTTATGGCCCCTTTTTGACTTAAATTTCCTAAAAACATGGTTTCCAGATGATAACTCAAGAATGGTTTGACATATTCAAATAATTGTTGGTATACATGTGTAGCATCATGAAATACGGGTCAAGTTCGACTTTGGTTAAAAACCACTAAATTTTGACATAGTTATGGCCCCCTTATATTTATATTGAAAACTCTGGTTGTCATGGCAACCAAAAGCTTAAAAACTGGAAAACTTAAAAAGTCTTCTCGTCAGAAACCACTGGCTGGATATGAAAATAGTTTGTCTCCACCAAATTCTTTCAAGTTATTTTGATTTGTTAAAAAACATGGCCACCAGGGGGCGGGGCAGTTTTCCTTATATGGCTATATTGAAAACTTTAAAAATCTTCTTGTCTGAAATCACTGGCTTGATTTTAACATAATTTCACAGAAATGTTCCTTGGGTGACCCTCTAACAAATTCCTTGAAATTGTTTTGATTCGTTAAAAAACATGGCCACGAGGGGGGGGGGGGGGGCAGTTTTCCTTATATAACTTAATTGAAAACTTTAAAAATCTTCTAGTCTGAAACCACTGGCTGGATTTCAAAATAATTTCACAGAATTGGTCCTTGGGTGACCCTCTACCAAATTCCGTCAAATAATTTTGATACGTTAAAAAACATTGCCACCAGGGGGCGGGGCAGTTTTCCTTATATGGCTATTTTGAAAACTTTTAAAATCTTACAGTCTGAAAGCACTGGCTGGATTTCAAAATAATTTCAAAGAAATGTTCCTTGGGTGACCCTCTACCAAACTTTTTGAAATCATTTCGATTTGTTAAAAAACATGGCCGCCAGGGGGCGGGGCAGTTTTCCTTATATGGATATATTGAAACCTTTAAATATCTTCTTTTCTGAAACCACAGGCTGGATTTCAAAATAATTTCACATAAATGTTCCTTGGGTGACCCTCTATCAAATTCCTTGAAATAATTTTGATTTGTTAAAAAACATGGCCACCAGGGGGCGGGGCAGTTTTCCTTATATGGGCTATATTGAAATCTTGAACAATCTTTGTAAAAAGCCATTATGATGCTTTACACTCAGGTGAGTGACCTAGGGCCACCTTGTCCCTCGTGTTTCACTTAAATAACCTAAAAACATGGTTTCCTGACGATAACTCAACAACGGCTTGACATATTTAAATAATTATTGGTACACATGTGTAGCAGCATAAAATACAGGTCAAGTTCGACTTTGGTTACAAACCACTAAATTTGTGGTGTGGCCTTGTCAATTTTTCGTTTCCGCTCTCTAACTCGAGAATGAATTGAGCTATTGTAATGAAGCTTCACACATAGATACGTTATATCGAGACCTCGCTTGGGAATGCGTATCGGATGGGTCGGGTTAAGGTCACTGTTACTTAAAATAAAAAAAACGGTTTCCGCTCAATAACTTGAGAACACATTAAGATATTTTAATGAAAATTCATACATAGATAACTTATAGCAAGGCCTTGCTTGTGATTGCATTTGGGGTGGGTGGGGTCAAGGTCAAGGTCACCGTTACTAAAAATAGATAAACGGTTTCTGGTCAATAACTTGAGAATGCCATTGAGATATTTTAATGAAACTTCATACATAGATACCTTATATCGAGACCTCACTTGGGATTGCATATGGGGTGGGTGGGGTCAAGGTCACCAATACTAAAAGTAGAGAAACGGTTTCTGCTCAATAATTTGAGAACGCATTGAGATATTTTAACTAAACTTCATACATAGATACATTATATCGAGACCTCCCTTGGGATTGCATATGGGGTGGGTGGGTCAAGGTCAAGGTAACCGTTACTAAATATAGCAAAATGGTTTCCACTCAATAACTTGAGAATGCATTGAGATATTTTAATGAAACTTCATACATAGATACCTTATATCGAGACCTCACTTGGGATTGCATATGGGATAGTTGGGGTCAAGGTCACCACTACCGGTACTTAAAATAAAAAAACAGGTTCCGCTCAATAAATTGAGAACGCATTGAGATATTTTAATGAAACTTCATACAAAGATGCCTCATATTGAGACCTTGCTTGGGATTGCATATGGGATGGGTGGGGTCAGGTCACCGTTACTAAAAATAGACAGTTTCCACTCAATACCTAGAGAATGAATTGAGATATTTTAATGAAACTTCATATGTAGATACATTATGTCTTGACCTCTCTTGTGATTGCATATGGAGTGTGTGAGGTCAAGGTCACCATTTCTAAAAATAAAAAACTGTTTGCACACAATAACTTATTTAGATATTTTAATGAAACTTCATATGTACATACCTTATATTGAGACCTCGCTTTGGATTGCAAGGTCAAGGTCACCATTTCCTAGCCATAGGTGTATGACCTTCACCTTGCATCTAGAACTTTCTTTCATTATTGTGCTGACTTTTATGCATTTCACTTGAAAAAGTTGCTTTTTGTTCAATTTTCACGTTTCTTGTTAAATTATTTTTGGTACATAGGTGTTATATCATAAAATATAGATTAAGTTCAACTTAGGTTACAAACTACTAAATGTTGACAGAGTTATGGCTCATATTGAAATTAATTTTTTCCAAATGCACTGTTGAACATTCACAAATTAAAGCATTCTCTCTGTGTCTATTCTTTCGAATGGATGCCATAGTTTTGTGACAAGGCCATATTGTTGGGGTATATCTGTCACTCATATGATAATTCTAGTTGCATCTAGTTTCTTCAGCAATGCTTTGGAACTTCATTTGTACTGACACAAATGTCATGTGACACGTAAGGCAAATACTTGTCTGTTATAGCATATTGGTTGGTATTTGAATATTTTATTTAGTGATGTAATATAGCAAATATATTTTATTTAATTCCTGTGAATTGGACATGGCATATTGTTTGTTTATCTGTCAAAATTATCTTTATCATCACAATGCACTTTAACTGCTAAACAAATTTTATTCACTGGTAAAACACCCTAGTAATAATGACATCTTGCAAAAGCAGAACATTGTTACCTCATAGGAATGTGTAAATTGTATATGAAAACAGTTGTGTACACTGTTTATGTGTGATCGAAAAAATTAACATTTAAATATTACATAGGTGTTATTAAAATTGGTTAAATATATAAATAATAAAGAAGAAATACTTGCTTATGACATGAACAAACAATATAGGATATTCACATTATTGAAGTTTGTAAAATTAATGCTATTATTTAGATATAATACTTTAATACTTGTGCTATTGGTGAAATTTGACTGGACATTTTGGGTGGGAATGGATTGTGTCATTGTAAAAATGCCTGCAATTGTTCATAGAAAAACTTTCAAACAAAATGTTTCCATTTTAATGCCATGAGGATAAATATTATTAGCTGTATTCTGTATTGGATTTTTGCCAATAGTAATTTTGGCACATGATTTTCTTGGCAAAATGTATAGACTTACATTTGTGTTCAGTATTGTGCATGACGAGACATGAGCTAGTCTTTAGAAGTTATTAATGGTCTGATAGTATACAAATTGTATAGCATATTTTTCGAATCTGTCTCTAAAAGTCATCATTCTATCTGTGGACTTGCATGAAAGGTAACAGATTTGTGTCTATTTCACAGTTTATGTCTGCTATAAAGAAGATGAAAATGGGAATGAGAAGAAGAACTTTAGAGGCAGATGACATGTCTTGACCCTTGCCCTATTCTTAGGCCATGTAATCCGTGTGTGTGTGCTTTTGTTTACTTTTTGAGTTGCTCCCCACCCACATGCTAATACTGACAGGGGTGTGGTAGTCTCAGATGTTTACATATAACTTTTTGGGGGTTTTAGGGGAAAGTGGCGCGTCCTTTCAAGAGGGGAATTTGACGGTAAAAGAGGAATTTCTGGGAATTTTGTCAAATCATTATTATACATTATAGATTATTATTATGTTTCTTCTTTGTAATATAAACATACATAAATTGTTATGTAATACATTTATTAAATGTATCCAAATGGGTTTCTTGAAAAAAAAGTTACATTTTTCACAAAAATTCCTCTATCTTGGCCAATTTTTGTCTGATTTTGGTCAATTTTTCTTTCTACATAAAGTAAAAATTCTTAGGGGTCCAATTTTTAGGCTAAAATAGAGGAAAGATATATACCTTTTCGTAAGGGGAATGGGGCGGAATTTGTCTTAAATTTGTCGAAATTTGTCACATAAATGTCATAACAAAGGCCTGAATAATTTTGGTGGTGATCTGGATAACCATTAGGATTCATTATTTTTTTAGGGATACGTTATTGTTGTTAAGGCAAATTGTCATAAAGTGACGTTAGTTGCTCAACAAAGGGGAGATTAATCTGCCTTGGCACCGCTGGCGGAGGTCTGCGCACCCTGAATGCTTTCCAGTTTGTTAATTAGCTGCTTTCAAATTCCTATTCCTATTATCCTAGGCATTTTTTTTTTTATTTCAGGAATGTTTGAGCTGCTGAATTAAACATTTGTTGGGGCTATAAAACAGTTGTTGTATGTAAAGACTTGTGTCAAGGGAGTCTTGAAGCTTTATTAAGTATGATATTTTCATAATCTCTTGTATTCCAAACATTTCTGCAATATTGATATTTTCTTAAATGTTCTTTTAGGAATAGTTAATCTTTTTATTTTATTATACCCCCACAAACGATGTTTAGGGGGGTATATAGGAGTGAGCTTGTCGGTCCGTCTGTCTGTTGGTCTGTCGGTCTGTTGGTTTTTCGTTTCCGGATGATAACTCAAGAAAGGCTTGACATATTCAAATAATTTTTGGTACAAATGTGTAACATCATAGAATACAGATCAGGTTTGATGTTGGTTACAAACCAGTAAATTTTGACAGAGTTATGTCCCCTTTTCGACTTAAAATTTCCTAAAAACATTGTTTCCAGATGATAACTCAAGAAAGGTTTGACATATTCCAATAATTTTCGGTACACATGTGTAACATCGTAGAATACAGATCAAGTTCGATGTTGGTTACAAACCACTAAATTTTGACAGATTTATGGCCCTTTATTTGACTTAAATTCCCTAAAAACATGGTTTCCTGACGATAACTCAACAAGGACGTGGCATATTTAAATAATTATTGGTACACATGTGTAGCATCATGAAATACAGGTCAAAAACATGGACAATAACTCATGAAAGGCTTCACATATTTAAATAATTTTTGGTACATAATTGTAACATCATAAAATACAGATCAAGTTCAACTTAGGTTGCAAACCACTAAATGTTTACAGAGTTATGGCTCCTATTGAAATTAAATTTTTCCAAATACACTGTTGACCATTCACAAATTAAAGCATTCTCTCTCTGTCCATTGCTTTCGAATGGATGCCGTAGTTTTGTGACAAGGCCATAGTGTGGGGATATATCCGTCACTCATGTGACAATTCTAGTTTAGTATTGTTTAATCAAATCTGACAAATTATTATCATAAAAGTGCATAGTATTTTTTATAATGACAAAAGGTTGTGTGTTTGGCAGTGCTAGGACAATTTGCATTATATTAATAAATTGAGTAGGTACATTGTTCATAATTAAAAAATACATAGCGATTTTGCTGTATATATTTAAAATCTAAAATACGTAATACTATTTTGGTTTAAATTTTATGTTCAGTGCTTTGTATTATGTGAATTTTTGTGCCATTACATACTTTTTATAGCGGAAACATTAACAGAGACAAGTATCTATTTTAACAAACTAAAGTAATTTAACAGAAGCATTAAATAACAGTTTGATCATTAGTAAAGTTATAAGGGTACAAAAAAGCCCACTAGTCTTGATCTTATCGGATTGCATATTATATTGTAGCTTTAAAACGAACAACTGATTTATTTAACACCAATAGCTGGCTAAATGAATTATATAAAGACTTTGCCATTCATTAATAGAGCTACACCCCTGACCAACTAATCGCTTTTGCTTCTAGTGTTTTGTTCTTTCTTCATATTTCACCACTAATAGATAGTGTTAACGAATAAATCAACAGAATTGAAAGTCGTGTTACTTGAATACATTTGAGGCGTATCGTGGTAAACCCGGGCTTAATGCATGTGCTGAAGGCTAGTCCGGGATGACACTATAGGCACGTGCATTAAGCCCGGTTAAAGGTTTAAATTTGATGCACCTTGTGTTAGGTTCGCAAATGAATTAAGATTATGGTTGATATGGACCCTTATTTACAAAGTGTTTTTTTACCCCCACAAACGAATTTTAGGGCGGGTATATAGGAGTGAGCTTGTCGGTCCGTCGGTCTGTTGGTTTTTGGTTTCCGGATAATAACTCAAGAAAGGCTTGACATATTCAAATAATTTTTGGTACACGTGTAACATCATAGATTACAGGTCAAGTTCGATGTTGGTTACAAACCACTAAATTTTGACAGTGTTATGGCCCCTTTTCAACTTAAATTCCCTAAAAACACGGTATCTTGATGATAACTCAAGAAAGACTTGACATATTCAAATAATTTTTGGTGCACATGTGTAACATCATAGATTACAGGTCAAGTTCGATGTTGGTTACAAACCACTAAATTTTGACAGTGTTATGGCCCCTTTTCAACTTAAAATTCCCTAAAAACACGGTATCTTGATGATAACTCAAGAAAGGCTTGACATACTCAAATAATTTTTGGTACACATTTGTAACATCATAGAATACAGGTCAAGTTGGATGTTGGTTACAAACCACTAAATTTTGACAGAGTTATGGCCCCTTTTCTACTTAAAATTCCCTAAAAACATGATTTTCGGACGATGACTCAAGAATGGCTTGACATATTCAAATAATTATTGGTATACATGTGTAGCATCATAAAATACGGGTCAAGTTCGACCTTGGTTACACACCACTTAATTTTGACAGAGTTATGACCCTTGATTTGACTTAAATTCCCTAAAAACATGGTTTCCTGACGATAACTCGACAGTGACTTGGCATATTTAAATAATTATTGGTACACATGTGTAGGATCATGAAATACAGGTCAAGTTCGACATTGGTTACAAACCACTCAATTTTGACCCAGGCACCCCTTTTTGACTTAAATTCCCGAAAAACATGGATAATAACTCATGAAAGGCTTCACATATTTAAATTATTTTTGGCACATAGGTGTAACATCATACAATACAGATCAAGTTCAACTTTGGTTACAAACCACTAAATTTTGACAGAGTTATGGCTCATATTGAAATTAAATTTTTCCCAATACACTGTTGACCATTCACAAATTAAAGCCTCATTTAAGGTGAAAATTTTCAAATTTATATTAAACAATTAAAACAACTCTGGTAAATGTCAGATCTTTTTTTATCACATGCTTTTTAACGAAAAAAAAACGTCTAATTTTACCAAAACAAGTTGATAAATCCTAAAAGTTGTGTATTGGCATGACGTCATTTCATGTTGACGACGTCATTTCAACAAAGTAACGTCTTGCGATTGGTCAGTCAAAGAATATGTAGCCAATGAAATCGCTCAAAATGTTATCTTACACATGTGTAAGATAGAAATATTTGTAATGGTTATATTACACGGGAGACAAGGTATAGCATGTGATACAATTGTATTATTGTATGTGTAAGCTTCTTATATACCCAACATCAGGAAACTGTTTGATTTTTGAATACCGTTTAAAATAAAAACACCGATCCTCCAAGTAAATTGTTTATAAACACTTGCTTTGTTTATTTGCTAGTGTGGTGATGTTCACAAGTTCCATGCTTTCCATGAATAACTACTGCTAACAGTAATGTCATTTGTCATAAACTGGACAGTCATTTTGAGGGCCGTCTCTAAAACGTTGTTTACAGTATTTGAAGTTTAAAATATTTAATACATGCAACAATTTACGAACAAAAAATCACTTGGTAGGTTTCTGACCACTATAATAAGTAAATTTGCATAGAAAAACCATGTTGCTTTGTGTATAATTACCTTTGTTTTCTCAATGTGTTGTACCAATGTCTTTATTCAATTCTGATACAAGTATAGGTTTATTAGACGACCCTAGAAATTGAAACACGTCACTGGCCACAATAACAGGATTTTTCCATGCAAAAATCATGCATAGGATTTGCATTCCTTTTACGGGAAACTAGGGCACCAAATGTCTTTAAATGTAAACAATCGAGTGGAAAAAAAACTAGTCAAATTTCATTTATTTAAAAAAAAAGTAAACTAGTGTTTGGTCATAATGTTTTATTTTATGTGTTGATTAAATGTTAGTTAAATATTGGTGGTTGTCTTAACTTGCAGCACCTTGTTCTTTCGAATGGATGCCATAGTTTTGTGACAAGGCCATTTTGTTGGGTTATATCCGTCACTCATGTGACAATGCTAGTTGTAACAAAAATTGAAGAAAATAAACATTCAAAACTGAACAAAAATGTAAATAAGTACAAGAAAATAACTTCTAGCTGTGTCATTACAAATTTAAAACTAAAGTTTATTTTAAGACACATTAAATTATAATAAGTATTTATATAAAGTGGTTTTTGTATTGAAATATTGTTGAAATGGTTAAGTTTGTAATTATTAATATATCACCACCTTCGAATTACCAGGGCCTTTCTAACATGTGAAAGAAGCACGTAGGCCCTTGTGAGACTATGGTGGTGAATTATAATACCATGGAAAACAAGTCAACACAAGGCCAAAACAGATAGGCCCTTGTAAGACTATGGTGGTGAATTATAATACCATGGAAAACAAGTCAACACCAGGCCAAAGCAGATAGGCCTTTGTAAGACTATGGTGGTGAATTATAATACCATGGAAAACAAGTCAACACCAGGCCAACGCAGATAGGCCGTTGTAAGACTATAGTGGTGAATTATAATACCATGGTAAACAAGTCAACACCAGGCCAAAGCAGATAGGCCCTTGTAAGACTATGGTGGTGAATTATAATACCATAGAAAACAAGTCAACACCAGGCCAAAGCAGATAGGCCTTTGTAAGACTATGGTGGTGAATTATAATACCATGGTAAACAAGTCAACACCAGGCCAAAGCAGATAGGCCTTTGTAAGACTATGGTGGTGAATTATAATACCATAGAAAACAAGTCAACACCAGGCCAAAGCAGATAGGCCTTTGTAAGACTATGGTGGTGAATTATAATACCATGGAAAACAAGTCAACATCAGGCCAAAGCAGATAGGCCCTTGTAAGACTATGATGGTGAATTATAATACCATGGTAAACAAGTCAACACCAGGCCAAAGCAGATAGGCCCTTGTAAGACTATGGTGGTGAATTATAATACCATGGAAAACAAATCAACACCAGGCCAAAGCAGATTGGCCATTGTAAGACTATGGTGGTGAATTATAATACCATGGAAAACAAGTCAACACCAGGCCAAAACAGATTGGCCATTGTAAGACTA
This sequence comes from Congeria kusceri, assembly GCA_027627225.1. Lineage (NCBI taxonomy): Eukaryota > Metazoa > Mollusca > Bivalvia > Myida > Dreissenidae > Congeria > Congeria kusceri. The sequence goes on from CM051040.1 coordinate 18,983,851, forward strand.
TGGTGGTGAATTATAATACCATGGAAAACAAGTCAACACCAGGCCAAAGCAGATAGGCCCTTGTAGGACTATGGTGGTGAATTATTATACCATGGAAAACAAGTCAACACCAGGCCAAAGCAGATAGGCCCATGTAAGACTATGGTGGTGAATTATAATACCAATGAAAATAAGTCAACACCAGGCCACATTTCTAACAGTCCTTAAAGCAGCATTCCAGAAATATGTTATGCAGCAAAATTACTGATTTATATTTCTGTTTAAGAATTGAATATAATTCCAATAATTATTAATATATTGGATTTATTTATTTAAGATACCAACTTATTTTAAGGCTTAAATGTATTGTTCAATCTTATTTGATGTTTAGTAGTTCTGTCTGTTACAAAATGCATTGTTATTGCCTTAAGCAATTATCACCTTTAAGATGTCAATATCTAAACATCAATAGATATGCCAATTTCACTAATGACACCTTAGGCAATAGCTAGTAATGCTTATCACTTATTTGATGACCTCTGCCTTTGGGCATTTTACCATGGTATCCAGACAAAAGCCCCTTGCCCAAAAGCCCTTTGGTCTTCAAAATGCGCACATGGACATAAGCCCCTTGGTATGTTTGACAGAGTGGACATAAGCCCCTTGGTAGATTTAACAGGGTGGACAAAAGCCCCTGGGTAGATATCACAGAGTGGTCAAAAGCCCCTTGATGATTTTATGTCGCGTTTCCATTAAACTGCAATTACTTTTACATTTGCTAATTTTTGTTGTTCTTTCTTATGTGCAAACTGTTATATTTTTAGATGAACTTAAACAAAACTTAATGAAAATTAACAGTTTGTCAACAGTTGATCGCTATTAATAAAAAGTTTTCTTTTGATGGATGGAATTTTCTATTGAACTGCATACACAATATACAATATCAGAAAGGGGCTTTTGTCCACTACTTCATAATCATCAAGGGGCTTTTGTCCACCCTGTTAAATCTACCAAGGGGCTTATGTCCACTCTGTCAAATTCTACCAAGGGGCTTTGGTCCATATGTGCATTTTTAGACCAAAGGGCTTTTGGGCAAGGGGCTTTTGTACTCCACTCTTTTACCATTGTTCTATTCTTTTACTTTCATCTTTAATACATCTAATAAATCTGTCACCTTTCCCACAAAGAAAGAGTATTTAAGGTTCAGATTTTTAGGGAAGAATCATCTGTGTGATGTTAGGCCATTAGCTGATGTTACAATATGTGTGAAGTAAACCACTTAAACCGTAGTAAAATTCTGTGTGATAACTTTGTGAATAATAATCATGAGGACTTTGTGAATATTTAACTGAATGAAATCAACTGTGTGCAGATCATATTTAAAGGACTAGCATTTAAAGTTTAATTAATAATCATAAATAACATTTAATAAGGACCATTTTAAATCAAATACATTGTGACAATTTATACATTGTGTTACTGTTTTTGTTATTACAAACTCTCTGTGAAATAAACATGATTAAATGAGGCGGGTCATGGGAAAACGGGTCTTAATGCATGTGCGTAAAGTGTCATCCCGGATTAGCCTGTGCAGTCTGCACAGGCTAATCCGGGATGACACTTTCCTCCTACAGTAGATTTATGTTTAGAAGAGACTTCCTTAAAACAGAAAATAACATAAAACGGCAAGAGTCGTCCCGGATTAGCCTGTGCAGACTGCACAGGCTAATCCGGGAGGACACTTTACGCACATGCATTCAGGCCTTTTTTTCCCATGGCAAACCTCAAATCAACTTTCGACTTTTAGTCCAACGACTACAGGCGTCTCCATACGCCTCACCTCAAAAACTACAACCGCGTCCCTGTTAGGACAACGTCTCATCCCGTCACATAACAAATATGTTAATCAAATAAAACTTTGCAAAAATCATTTCTAATGAACATCTTACCCATGAAAATACAAAAAACCGCATTGAAATCGGTAATATAATAACGTTTTGGTAACTTTTTATTGTATGGATTATCTGTATGCGACAGCTGGTGATGCCTCTGGAGTTAATCAGCATGTACATAGATGTATATTCCGTTTGTACCAAGCATTTTTGAACGTAGACATTATAAAATGCCTTTCGTACATAACAAACAGTTTTCCTAAATAAAGGGTTGTATGTTGTATATTATAAATGTCACCACGTTAATATATATTATTTACAATTAGTATTGTATTTAAAAGTGGCCTTAAAGTAGGTTTAAAAATGGTACAAAAAGCACAAACACAGTACTTAACAGCAGCTGTTGTTAAAATCCTACAACTCCTGTATATTTGTAAGAAATGTCACAGTTATTAACAGCAGCTGTTGTTAAAATCCTACAACTCCTGTATATTTTTAAGAAATGTCACAGTTATTAACAGCAGCTGTTGTTAAAATCCTACAACTCCTGTATATTTGTAAGAAATGTCACCGTTATTAACAGCAGCTGTTGTTAAAATCCTACAACTCCTTTATATTTGTAAGAAATGTCACAGTTATTAACAGCAGCTGTTGTTAAAATCCTACAACTCCTTTATATTTGTAAGAAATGTCACAGTTATTAACAGCAGCTGTTGTTAAAATCCTACAACTCCTGTATATTTGTAAGAAATGTCACAGTTATTAACAGCAGCTGTTGTTAATATCCTACAACTCCTGTATATTTGTAAGAAATATCACAGTTATTAACTTCACATGCATTAACAGAACTAGGCCTAAACATTCAGTGTTTTCTGTCAAAATGTGTTCATTTGTTTCTAGTCACAAAAGTAGACTGTCTTGCTGTCAGAACTAACTTTAGTTGATATAATAATGTCATGGTTGTCTATACAGGCCTTTTTGTCTGATGAAATTGGTTGAACATCTTTGTAACAAGCTTTCATTTTCAAGCAGGTGTAATGGCAGAATGCAGCAGCTCATGCCATGCACCACATGCTTATATTTGAGGCGCGTCTTGGGAAAACTGGGCTTAATGCATGTGCGTAAAGTGTCGTCTCGGATTAGCCTGTGCAGTCCGCACAAGCTAATCTGGGATGGGACTTTCCGCTTTTATGGTATTTTCTGTTTCAATGGAGTCTCTTCGAAACATAAATCCATTGTAGGTGGAAAGTGCCGTCCTGGATTAGCCTGTGCGGACTGCACAGGCTAATCTGGGATGACACTTTACACACATGCATTAAGCCCGGTTTTCCCGTGACGCGCCTGATTTGTTTTCACATTTCATAATGTGTATTTTTTGTATGCCTGATGGACTTTGTATATTGCAAAAATATCTCAGTCAAGTTTTTCGCCTTGTTGGAACTTGGTATAATTTGCTTTCTTCTTACAAGTCATGCACTTTGCCCTGCTCATGCTTTTGTACTTGCTCTGCAATTATATAGGATTATTACATTTTTTGTTGTATTTTAATTGTTAAACAATAGTTGGAAACTGTCATATTATAGATGTTTATGTTGAAATATAGATTTATTTGCCAAGAGAATTTTTTATTCAGCGATTATATATTTGATTGATTGCTGATCTGTGACTGACTGGGTTTGTAGAAGAATAATGTCAGGTCCTATTGACATTCTTAGGAAAAATGTTAATATTATTGTATGGAATATAGTCGGTATATTGTTGGTGTTTTGACCCCAGGAGAAACTATAATTATATGGCATGTTGTGGGAAAACCGGGCTTAATGCATGTTCGTAAAGTGTCGCCCCAGTACGCACAGGCTGATCAGGGAGGGCACATTCTGCCTCCATTGGATTTATGTTTAGAAGGGTCTACATCGGAACAGAAAATACCATAAATGCGGAAAGTGTCGTCCCGGATCAGCCTGTGAGGTCTGCACAGGCTGATCTGGGACAACACTTTATGCACATGCATTAAGCTTGATTTTCCCATGACATGCCTCATATACTTTTTATGTCTCTTTAGCTTTGTCATTATTTTCAATATTTCCATTGTAGTATTTGAGTCTTTCTTTTAAGCGTCATTTAATTGTCAAGATCAGTGCATTGCCACTGTTGGTGGGATGGTGGCAGGGCCCATTGGAAGGGGAAAATCAATGTCATGCAAGGAAAAAATCAATGTCATACAAGGAAAAAATCATTATCATGGGAAAATCAATGTCATACAAGGGGAAAATCAGTGTCATACAAGGGGAAAATCAAATCAATGTAATACAAGGGGAAAATCAATGTCATACAAGGGGAAAATCAATGTCATACAAGGAGAAAATCAATGTCATACAAGGGGAAAATCAATGTCATACAAGAAAATATTAAAACTTTACGATACAAGAAAAGAATGGTTTTACCAAGATTGATTTCATATTACTTTTATCTCACATTATACAAACAATATTCATAGCTTTTTCTCAAAGTTGTTACTGAATAATACTGATTATTCTGTATGTTTCCTTATGATGCAACAACGTTTAAGATATCAAAGTGGAAATGTTAAGATTTTTTAGGGGAAAATATGTACTCCAGAGCTGGTGATTAATTGGCCTTAAAAATCAAATGATATATGAGGGGCGTCATGAGAAAAAAGGTCTTAATGCATGTGCGTAAAGTGTCGTCCCGGATTAGCCTGTGCATTCTGCACAGGCTAATCCGGGATGGCACTTTCCGCTTTTAAGGTATTTTCTGTTTCAAGGAAGTCTCTTCTGAACATAAATCCACTGTAGGCGGAAAGTGCCGTCCTGGATTAGCCTGTGCAGACTGCACAGGCTAATCCGGGACGACACTTTACGCACATGCATTAAGTCCGGTTTTCCCACGACGCGCCTCATATGTTGTAGCATGTCTTCAGCATACTCATTGTGATGATATAAACTACATTAATGCATTGTCATATCAGTGTATAAATTATAGCATCTCATCACTAAAGTCATTGTTATGAGCATATCAACTTCAACATCTCTTTAGCACATTATCATCAGTATATCAGTTTATTCTAGCCTCTACATGTATGATATGTTCTTCTGTCTCTAGCCTCTACATGTATGATATGTTCTTCCGTCTCTAGCCTCTACATGGATGATATGTTCTTCCGTCTCTAGCCTCTACATGTATGATATGTTCTTCCATCTCTAGCCTCTACATGTATGTTATGTTCTTCTGTCTCTAGCCTCTACATGTATGATATGTTCTTCCGTCTCTAGCCTCTACATGTATGATATGTTCTTCTATCTCTAGCCTCTACATGTATGATATGTTCTTCCGTCTGTATGCTCTTGTTGGAAGCACAACTACCAAATTCTTTAGGACACCCTATTATGTGAAGTTAGAATAAGATACAGGCATAGAATGGATCTGTAGTGTCACTTTTCTCACATAATATGGGTAAATTTCATTTTGTGATGTTTGTTATATTCAGACAATACTGATGGAATAATTTGCATTTTTCCATAACTCTTTCGTTAAAAATGATAATGTTTTTTGATAGTTTTAACTGTCTGAAAAAACTATAAAGTATACATTTTTGTAGTGAAATCGATTTCACTGATGCAGATTTGAATGCAGGTGTCTATTGCTTTAATATCTTTGCAAAAAGTTGAAGTACCAATCGGTTGATTGCATGTAAAACATTGGTATTATAAAACTCTGTATTTTATGTTTGATGTCTTATTCTAACTTCACATAATAGTATTAGCAGCAATCTGTTCATTTAATTGCACAGTCATCTTACAACCATTGTGTTCTCTCTTTCAGCTGATGAATGCTTTAAAGCTTGGAAGTGTAACCAACTCTAGATTCGCCAAGGCTGCTGAGTTGGCAATAAGCGCGAAAATATCTGTCGAACGCAGTGGCGGTGGCGTTTAAACTATGTGTCTGTTTAGAATTGTTGCTGTTTATTGTTAGACCTTTTCCTTTTATTCTTGCTGGACAATTTAACACAGTATGATCGTTATATGCCCAACCCGTCATCTATATTTAACTTTCTTGATTCTATTTGTTTTCTGTATACATGGTACTGTGTTTTGTAATTAGAAAGTGGTCTGACCATGCTCCTGAGCCATTTATTCCTTATTGTAACAGTGTTATTTCAATACTTAAACTAGATTGGCACTAAGAAATATGAATCAGTAGCCAAACAGAAATAATATGAATCAGTAGCCAAAAAATTCAGATTTTGCAAAAATTATTGTTATTTAGATATTATTTTCTCAGAAAGTGTGAAAATATGCTTCATTTTAAAATATTTTCTGAACTTTAAGTAGCCAATGAGAACTTTAGGAGTCAATGGCTATTATGGCAACTGGTAGCGCTAACTTAGTGCAAAATAACTCAACAAAATGACCTGGTAAATAAAGTGACATCAATGCACTTGATATTTTGAATGTAAGACTGTTTAGTTTATGAAATAATGTTTTGTTAAATTACTCTGAAATAGATAGGTATTAAATATCTCTATTATACATTATAAGTCTATATTTGGTATTGAAAGATTGAATGATTATGTCTTTGTATTTAGGGCTGTTCCAGGAAAAAAGGTGACGAGGGAGTGGAACGCCGATGTATTAAAATTTGGTGGGCGGGGGGTGATAGAGGGGATAAAACGGAAGATCAATGACTTGAACAAAAATTAAGTTGTGTGGGTGGTACCCTATTTTTGGACTGGCGTTCCGCCCCCCCCCCCCAATCACCTTTTTTCCTGGAACAGCCCTTATTTGAAGTGCTATCTACATTGTATTTACTGTATCCATACACATTTATAATTATGTTTTCTTTTGATTTACATCACTTTTATTTGTGTTATTTAAAAACATATTTTTATTATCCAAACAAATTGAACTGTCCGTTTGTTGTATAGTACATGCGATTTACTAGATTGCATGAAACCTGCTTATGCAAATATATTCTTACGATTTTATGTCGGCAGTGTATTGTTACAAAAAAAATACATCAAAAGCAACATAATGTTGGATCTCAGATAGAGAATAATAAATGTTTATCAGAACATGTTATGCTCGTTCAATTTTACAGCACGTATTAGTGACCAAATGCTTTGTTGTTTTGTTTTTTTATAGTAGAAAAACAGCAGAAATTTTAGAAGTGAAAGATCATTCTTAAATGAACATGTCTGTTTTATGATGTGTTTTCTACAAATAGAAAGCTATCTTTTTCACTTGTACTTGCATGCACAAAATACAGAACTAGTTTTTAAGAATAATTGTTGTTTATAATACATTTACCATGACCTAATTATTGGGTAAATATCAGCTTATCTAATATCTAGTATTACGTAGCACCTTTGCAAAAATGGAACATAACATTAAAGATTGCTGTTGGAAAGCTTTCTATAAAATTAAGACAGTTGTACAAAAATATTGTCTGTGCAATTCACTGTACACTAACTGTAGACTAACACACATTTTTGTACTGATTGATGCAGGGTCACTCTAAGTGCACAACTGTGTACAAAACTATACATTTCATTTTTATTGATAATTATGAACAAAGAACACATTTTATTTTAAGTGCAATGGTAAAGAATTACATTATGTTCAATGTGAGAAACGTATGTCTTGAGTGGTCATGTGATGTGATAAATATCATATTAATTTTTGTCTGAAACATAATTTAGTAAGAGTTCCTTAATCATTGTTTCTTATATATTTCAATTTCTTCTTTCAATTAGTTTTTGCTCATAGTCGAAATATTCAGGTATTGTGTTTTAATGAAGAAATAATTTGTGATTTATTGTTGTTTATCGGCCAATAAACAACGACTTGGAGTTCTAATGCGTAGGAATTAAACCACGAGGTTGTTAGCCCGAGTTGTGTAACAGCCATGCATCAGAACGACAAAGAGATGTTAATTAGACGATAAACAAGGATAATGCGAAAATTATTTTGATTCTAACATTATTCGAAATATATTTGTGCAATTGTAATTGGAACTACTTTTTACTATGCTTCGCTATGATCGATACTTCGTTTTGCGTTGTTTATGGGTAGTTAAACAACAGTAATTGTATTTGTTTGTTTATAGAAAAATTAGCAAGTATCATGTTAGAATATACATTAAATTAACTTTTGATTATTGAAACTAATATAAAAATGTGGTGGCATTATTACAAAGCAAAAATAGTTATTACAAATAATTTGATTATTATAATTATTATTACTTATTTACAAACAATGATTTTTGTTACAAATTGTAAAAGATAACTTTGTTAATTTTTTCAGACATTGAACATTTTAAAATAAAAAGCTCTAAAAGCCATATTTTATTACCAGTAATTGCAAATTTAAATTGACTTTGCTTTATTCCATTGACTGTTATTAAAATGTTTGTGGACAATTTTATACAGATTTGTTTGATTTATATATGGATCTGTATCTATATACAAATTTGGCAGATCCTAAAAACAGATTTGTTTGGCATGTTGGCTTACTGGAGATATATATCTGGAATTCTTTTAGTGTCATTTTAAATTAACAAAAATCTACACGCATAGTTCATGCGTTTAATTATTCTCAGAATCATTAGACAAATAACAGCAATTTAAATAAATTTATGATATTATATTACAATTTATTAATTAACTTTATAATATTTAACGAGAATTCGGAGCTTTCAAAACTTGTCCAATATGGAAAAAACACGGCCAATATGAAAAAACGCAGCCAATATGAGATTCGGCGATTCAGGATTAGCTCGGCCTTATAAGAGATGATATTTTAGCAAGTTTTTTTACACCATTTTTAAACGCTAAGCATATTTTGCACTTTGACGCGCTGCAATGGATTTATTTATATTGAAACAATAGTAATGATACTTGTACTATTAAAACTGAAAGATGCTGCATACTATTTCTATTTATATCGAAACAATTGTTTTAATACTTGTTCTAATAAAACTGAAAGATGCTGCATAATATTATAAAGTTAATTAATAAAATTGTCATTATTTAGTTGAATTAACATTGGCCTTGATATTGGACTGAAGACAGCCGTATCAGCCTGAGGCCAACTAAGTAAATAACATTATATTAGAACACACTAACGCACGTTTGATATTATTGTTTAGTTTTTTAGTTTTTTATAGTTTGATGTGTTTTTGGCACAATCTACTATTGTCATCGTTTTAGTTCATTAAGATGAGTACAATGTGTAATATGAATAATTTAATTCGTAGGTCTTATAAAACCTGGCTCTAAACCTTCGAGACGCGTTGAAGTTCAGAGAAACATATGCAAAAGGTAACACTTTGTATAATATGCGCTCCATTATTTGTTATCAAAATAAACTTTAAAAAATACAGCTTGTGACACCTTAAAATTCCACACCATGACATCATTGAATTATGCATAACATTTTCGTATCGCAGTCAAAAATACTGTAAAAGCACTCATGGGTGATTATTATTGCCATGTGTCGTTAGTCTGAGTTGTTAATAATTTAACACAATATGCGCCTAGCGATCTGTACTGTCTAGACAAGGAATTAAATCTAGAACATGTTACTTGCAATAATTTAGTGGGCATAACATAATGCTTTGAAAATAGTTCTGGAGAATTTACAGAGAAATAAACATGCGCGCGATAGCTGAACAAACCTGCCAAGCATAACCTTAGATGCACATATTTTAAGATATAATTTATTATAACATTAACACGGAACATTAATGTTGGTTTGTGTTATTTTCTTGTTTTGTTCGTTAATATTATATTTTACCGGTATTACGTATAAAGATGACATCATTTTTAATCATTGATTTTTATCAATGAAACTGACATCGTTTGTTCAGTTTTTATCAAATGAAACTGGTATTGCATTGAACTGTCATCCTCCGACGTCCTGAAGCGGGCATGTGAACATACTTTGTGGGCCGTTGGCTAAACATAGATAATATCGAGATCTATTAACACGTTTATTTAAAGATCTTTGATACCAATAATATAAAGTTCTTTTAAGCCTTGCACATAAATATTGTAAGGATATTCTAGAATTAAAATTAAAAAATAATAATAATACAATGTTCTTTTTGTCAAATACTTAATGCATTGTATCTATATTCATTACATTGTGTTACCTTACAACAAACCACGATTTTAAGCTGTTCTGTCTTTAATAAACAAGGATCATTTCTCAAATCCAAGGGCAATGTCAAAACATTATTTTTGTTTCAATTTTATGGTGTTCAGATAATGTTTGCCAATTGTTAATAGCAACTGGGCAAATTTTAAATAGTCAATTGATTTAATTATGATGAAATTCTGCACTTCAGAATTAATTCCACAAGGACTATAATACTGACACTAATGGAATTTTAATTGACGCAGGCATGCTCTAGATCATTGGTTTCCACTTAAGTCTAAATTGATAGATTAATAAATAACATGCAGAACATTGATAACTTCATACGTAATTATTATAATGCTGCAAAAATGTTGTTGAAATAATCTATTTACCAGTACTACCTCACATTTTCTCAAACAAACCCAACACACACATTGCCTTCTCTACATTTTACATGTATTTTCGAAAGTAAGGTTTGTTCAAATAAGGTACATATCTCATCCAACACAAACTCTCTTAATGGCGCCACAGATTAGGACACTGCTTATCAGCGGCCAGTGTAGGTGCATAACGTTTCTTCCACGGCTACGAATAGGACGTATTACAAATACATATTGTTAAGCATGTTTCTCCTGTTGGATACAATCAAAAGATCTAGCTGTTCATAATGTACTCTATACTACTGTTTTTTTTAGTCACGATTAGTTTCATTGTGTATTCAAGACGAACATATTATACATTGCAGATAGACATGTACATCTGAAGATTTAAAAAACACAAAGTTTTAAGACGTATTTTATACTTTTTATACACTTAAGGAAATGATTGTCTTTTTGTTATGCATTTTTCTTTTCGTGTATGTCTGTTAATATAGTATGTCGTGATTGTATTATTATCTGCTTTTTAAAATTACTTTTGTCATTAACATCTTATTGCATGTGTTTATATTTAATGAAATTCAAATTGTTTTCACAATAAAATATGTTTGCTTTTGGCTTCCTTAATTAGCAATTACACTTCTTTACAATAAGTTTGTTATGATACTCAATGGCTTTTGCATTTGCAAGAAATGTATTGTCGTAAGTTACTCCAAGTGTGCTATGTAATCTCGGAAATACATTTTTCTTCTTTTTAGAAAAAATGAATGCTGCTGTAATTGTCCACATTTCTACGTATATTATGTTCTATTTATTTATAATTCATTGTCATTGTCACACATTTCGGTGTTTTTTGTGTATGCTTATTTGCACATGCTTAAATATGCAATAGTCTCAGATGTGCAGTTGATAAATTCATTTATGTTTTACGTACGAACAAATTAACTAAGAACGCTAGAAAAAGGCGTTTTCATTTAAATGTTGCTCCTTTGGAACAAAAGGTATATTTTAGGAAATCAATTGAACTTGACTATACAACGCTTACCCCAATCCTTTATAAGTTGTGTTTCGTGAAAAACAATACGTATACGTAAAGTGCTGCAAACTGGCTATTTGGTCACCACATTATTGGAATGGCATCTCTGGTTTAAAAAGAAGAATGGCCAAGGTCAAATGTAGCTGCTTATCTCTTTAAAATCCATAAGCAGTGTCACATTGCAATTTTGGGTTCGTTTCTGTTCTTGTTTAATTGTATGTGATACTCAAATTGTTTTTAATCTATACAATGTACACATCTAACATTGTTTTCAGTTTAAATGATAAATTACAAGTATTTTATGGGACAGTGTATATTATGTTGTATGTTGAACGTAATACACGGCGTGACTGCTATATTTCAAGTTTTTGTTTTGACACGTTTAGTATCTGGTACATAAATTGTTATTAATTCTTATTTAAAATGTGGCATTGTGCAAGTTGGAAGCTTCAATCTGACCTTTTCACGAGGTATTTTTTATTTGTATTAACTGAAGAACAAACTTATGTCAATGGTCAGAAGACCATGGGGTGTCCGTTTTGTCCCTAAACAACCGAAAGACTGTTCCTTTAGCATTGCGTTAACAGTGGACAGAACTAGCAATATGTTGTGGGAGATGGGATAAGGTTTCATATTCTGCATTATCATATTTCTTTGGACACAAATGTATTATTAAAATGTTCTGTTCACTTACTTGTCTTTTTGTTGTCACTATTTTTAGTCAGACTTTTATTGCATGCATCTAGTTTTTAGCTCGACTTGTCAAAGAAACGACAAGCTATTATACGCGCCCCGCAAGTTTTTCGGTAAGCAAGTTTCTCAGGAATGGCTTGAGGGATTTCATTTAAACTTAAAACATTTATTCCCCACATTAATGAACCTATAGGCCAGGTTTGGTAACTCTAGTTTGAAATTTGTCAAAATTATGGGCCTTTTTACACTTAGACATTTTACATATAACTATATGGACAGGTTAAAGTTTTACGGTAAGCTGGCTTCTCAAGAATGGCTTTAGGGAGTTCATTAAAACTTAGAACACTTATTCCCTATACTAAAATGAACTCATAGGCCAATTTTGATAACTCCAGTTTGAAATTTGTCAAAATTATGGGCCTTTTTACACTTAGAAATTTTACATAGCAATATGGCAGGTTCAACTTTTTCGGTAATGTAGTTTCTCAACTTCTCTAACTCGAGAACGGATTAAGCTATTGTAATGAAACTTCAAACATAGATACCATCAAGCGAGACCTCGCTTGGGATTGCATGTGTGGTGGGTGGGGTCAAGGTCACTGTTACTAAAAATAGGAAAACAGTTTCGACTCAATAACTTAAGAACCTATTTAGATATTTTAGTAACTCTTAAAACATAGGTACCTTATATCAAGATCTCACTTGGGATTGCAAATGGGGTGGATGGGGTCAAAGTCAAGGTCATTGTTACTAAAAATAGAAAAACGTTTTCTGCTCAATAATTGAACACGCATTGAGATATTTTAATGAAACTATACATATATACCTTATATCGAGACTTCGCTTGGGATTGCAAGGGGTGGGTGGGGTCAAGGTCACTGTTACTAAAAATATAAAACGGTTTCCGCTCGATAACTTGAGAACGCATTGAGATATTTGAGATATTTTTATGAAACTTTATACATAGATACCTTATATCGAGACCTCGCTTGGGATTGCATATGGGGTGGGTGGAGTCAAGGTCACTGTTACTAAAAATAGAAAAATGGTTTCTGCTCAATAACTTGAGAACGCTTTGAGATATTTTAATGAAACTTAATACATAGTTACCTTATATCGAGACCTCGCGTGGGATTGCATATGGGGGGGGGGTCAAGATCACTGTTAAAAAAAATAGAAAAATGGTACTAAAAATAGAAAAATGGTTTCCGCTCAATAACTTTGAGATATTTTAATGAAACTTAATACATAGATACTTATATCGAGACCTTGCTTGGGATTGCATATGGTGTGGGTGGGGTCAAGGTTAAGTTGACCATTACTAAAAATGTATTGATGTGCTGACTTTAATGCATTTTGTTTGAAAATTTGGTTTTCGTGGAATTTCCATGTTTCTTGTTTTAGAAAAAAAATGTCAGTAACTCTGACAAGCACAAGAAAGTCGAGCGCGCTGTCCTCCGACAGCTCTTGTTAGCTCGACTACTAGTATTTGAAGAATAGGTGAGCTATCCTACTACCCCCGGCGTCGGCGTCCGCGTCTGAATTGGTTCGAATTTTTATTCAAAAGTATTGTAACTGCAAAACTGCATAAGTTATTCGCTTGAACCTTGGAATATACCTTTTTCATCAACTCCAGGATCAGGGGCAACATTCCCCATAACTCTGTTTCGTATTTTTACAGAGTTATGCCCCCTTTTCGAATATATTTTCTGGTTAGGTTTATATTCAGAAGTCTTATACCGTGAAATCTACTTGAAACTTGGAATATACCTTTGCCATCAACTCCAACATCAGGTTCAACTATCTCCATAACTCTGTTTTGTATTTGTATAGAGGTATGCCCATTTTTTACACAGATTTTGTGGTTGCAGTTTTTGTTTCAAAGCCTTAAAATTTATAAACTATATAAGGTTTTCACTGGAAACTTGGAGTGGTCGAGCGCGCTGTCCTCTGACAGCTCTTGTTTTTATCGAAATTTGATGTGTACATTAATGTTTCGCTTACACACGGATTTATTTATATATGCCGATACATTTCGTCGCATGTTTTACACTTAACGCTCTCAAAGGTCGTTACACCTTGCCAGTAAATTTATATATGTTTATTGTCTCACTCAATTATTACGTTTTTGAATGGAGATATTTTATTGCGAAGTAATAGTATCGATTCGCTGATTGTTCCTGCGTCGTCCGCATGCCGTGAACAATTTGACAGTTATCGCGATAAAGACTACATTTTTAATTACCATAAAATCTAAGTTGTTGTCGATCATGGGCCAAATCGGACCAGAAACCTTAAGAGTTATTGCCCTTTTTAGCTCACCTGTGCACTACGTGCTCATGGTGAGATTTTGTGATCGCCTTTTGCCTGTCGTCAACATTTACCTTGTTTACACTCTAGATGCCACATTATTGTCCGATCTTCATGAAACTTGCTCAGAACATTTGTCTCGATGATATCTCGGACGAGTTCGAAACTGGGTCATGTGGGGTCAAAAACTAAATCACTAGGTCAAATTGAAGACAAAATTGTTAACACTCTCGAGGCCACATTTATTACCCAATCTTCGTGAAATTTGTGCAAAACATTTGTCCCCATGATATCTTGGACGAATTCGAACCAGGCTAAATTGAAAAAAAAAGCTTGAGAACACTCCAGAGGCCACATTTATAGCCCAATCATCATGAAACATGCTCAGAACATTTGTCCCAATAATATCTCGAACGAGTTTGAAACTGGGTCACGTGGGGTCAAAGGTCACTAGGTGAGCGACCTAGAGCCTTAATGGCCCTCTTGTTTAAGGGAAACTGTAGAAATTGAATTTTCCAATAAAATTCTCTTCATTGGTCATGCAATCTTAACCAAACTTCCACAGTTTGTGTTTGATCATCAGGTCTCAGTAGAAGCCTAAGATGGGAAAGGTTGAATGACAAACACCAATTATGGTCCCTTGTTTGTGAAAAAAAATGCAAAAATTGTCATTCTGTTCATTAAGACTTCATTTTTCTCCCAATGTTGACCACACTGCCACAGTAAGTGTGTGACCATACGGTCGCAGCAGAAGCCAACAATGGGCCCGATTGAACATTTCTTGTTTTTAAATTGCCTTTTTCCTGCATGGAGATTTCATTTTTCATTCGATCGTGATCAACATCCACACGTTTCGTATGGCCATACGATCTGAGCACAAGCAGCAAACGAGACAGATCAGGCAACGAACACTAGAGTTATTTTCCCTCAATTGTGAAAATTTATGCAAAATTGGGCTTGATGCAAAACAGGTACCAACCAATAACAAAAATAAATGAAAACATCGTTAAATATAATGAAGCATTTCAGTTTAATTTTCTGATAACACAATCTGTTATGAGAGTTTGCGTGTGTGTGTAGTAAATTTTTATCGAGTGCAACGGGATTCTCTCCCATATGGCCATCGCCCCCAGAAGACTTATTAGTTGGGTTATGGGGGATAGTGCAAGATACAGGAGACGCCCCGTTCCAGAATCAGACGCCCCGTTCCAGAATCGACCCTGGGTCTTTTAGTGCCCGGTGTGAAGCACCTAGTACACTGCACCTCGGTTTAACGTCTTATGCGAAAGACGAGTTAGTAGGTTAGGGTGAAGCGGGGGCTCGAACCTGCAACCCCTGCGTTGTGAAGCCAGTGCGTTACCACTAGACCACGGATCCGCCACAAAGAGTTTGCTATTTTGACACGTCGTTTTATACCTTGGAGGCTTGGGTGCACAACTTGTGAAACCAGTTTATGACACCTGATCAACAGGCTCCCACTTATTGGGGGGGGGGGGGGGCAGGCTATGTGCATCGTCTGTAGGACAAATTATGTTTTTATAAGCAAACACCGCATTTAAGAATAAGTTATCTATTTGTTGAGTTGGCATTTCATGATATATAAAAAAAATTGGACGATGCGTAAATATATTCCTAAAATATATTTTGAAATGTGACACAGTTTACAATTGCATCATATAAAATTTTGTTTTTTATATTTAAAACTTTTGGTATCAAAATGTTCAGGAAGATGTCCTTTCTTAGAATCTGTTCCAATACACTTTGTCACCCTTGGGCAATTAAAAATAATCCAAGAGTACCGCCAAGATGGGTTTTGGTATATGGGTTTGTACAGCATCTTAATAGTTATTGTCTTTATAAAATAATCCAAGAGTACCGCCAAGATGGGTTATGGTATATGGGTTTGTACAGCATCTTAATAGTTATTGTCTTTATAGATCTAAAGCGAATTTAAATATATAATAAGGGTAATAGGCAATACACACCACTCTTTCGAACAAGCCGCCCAGCATGAAATGACTTGCGCAGCCGTCGCCTTTATCTTTCAAAACTGCAGCATAAATACTATTCATCCGAAAATGCCTGCGTAAAGTTGGATACCAGGGTAAAGAAAATATACCCAGGTCCTTTCTAATGACCATTAGTTTATTGTTTGTCTTTGACAAGCAATGCCAGCCAAGGAGAAACAGAAAAACTTGAATGAGAGTTAATCAGCTAGACAAATTATTCCATTATGTCGTACATTCCCACATTTGTTCAAGCCTGTCACAACACTAAGGTTTTAATCTTTGCCAGTACTCAGGTGAGCCCTCTTCCCAGCTAGCAAACATATATCGGGCCGCCGTCGGCCCGATCTCGTTCTTATATCGGCCCGATATCGGCAACGATGTCGGGCCGTTATCGTTTTGCCCATCGGCATTTGCTCGGCCCGATATCGGCGAGATTATTTATCGGGCCGCCGTCGGCCCGTTATCGGTTATATGTGATGCCGTTATTTTCGCATCGCCTAAATAAATCAATAATAAATTAATAAAAAACACATTATATTTCCAAATATTTATTTTTATTCCATAAAGGAAGATATTAAACTTATACTTTTAATAATCATAATAAACATTAATTATTCCAACAGTTTCGTTTTTAAAAACAGGCATTAAGAAGGACAATAATATAAATAGTAATTCAATTACATGATTACATATATTTTTATTACAATGAAAGTTTTTATCTACCATATAAGTATATTCACCGTAAATCACGCCCTATTTTCGACTACCTATTTGGAACAATAGCCAGTCTTGAGGCAACAACACGATAAAATACAAAAATGAAAAAAAAAAAACGCAATCGTTTTTATTATAGAAGGGTATACATGTGTCAAAGTGTGATCTTAACGCCTTATTTTAGACTATTCAAAATGAAACAATAAACGTATTGATGGATAAAGGCGTCTAAGAATAACACACAACATGCATGAAACAAAAATTAAGGGCAATTAATAGTAATTCAATTACATAATTATATATTTTTATTACAATGAACTTTTTATCTACAATCTAATTATATTCACACCCTATTTTCGACTACCTATTTGGAACAATACACAGTCTTAAAGAGACTTGTTCACAGATTCAAAATATAATTTTAAGGAACACATCAGGGAGCGAAATGACACTAATGGCATAGACTCATTATGAAAATACAGTTTTTCGTTTATGAATTGTGATCATTTGAAATTGATAAAATTGAATAATTTGGAATGTTTCTGTTAATTCCGTTAAATTTTGTAACAACACGTAGATCACTTATATAAAGTATAAAAAGCAGACTCCTTATAACAGTCCGGATGGCCGAGTGGTCACGGCGATCACCTTTTAATCCAAATGGCACTAGGGAGTCTAATTATGGTTTACACAATAAAAATCATAAGTTTTATAAGTTAAGATTTAAATTGTAAAGTAACAATTAACGGACACATATAAAGTTAACTATTCATCAGAATCTTCGTGAGCCATGGCCGATGTCGTTGTTGATGGCTTGCTGCGCTTTTTGCGCCCACCCTCACGGTCACTGGCATTTCGGAGCCATTCTTTTATGAAATACTCCGTTTCGCTGTTTGTTGTGTTTGGAAAGACTCGCTTGACAGCTACTGAAAAAGTACAAATTTAGGTATATTAATGATCAATTAAATACATTTGCTTAAATATCTTAATTAAGATTTTAATTTATTAAAACAGGATATTCGCTTACTTTTTCATGGACAAGTATTATTGTTAAACTTTCAAATACACAGTGCTATTCAATTTTGATGTACGGTTTTAAAACCTCAAATATCATGGCAGTTTAATTCATAGTCATCAGAATAACACATTCTTGTTAAATTATATGCATAAAGTATTGCATTACTGCTGACTATAGTACTATAATGTTATAAAAGTGTCTTACGTAGAATAGCCAAACACAGCTTAAGCGACTGAAAGGACATCTTTCCGCGCCCCGTCCAGTTAAAGTCTCTAGCCAACTGGTTTTCGAGGACCCCCGTCATTAGATGCTTGGTCATGAGTTTTATGGAGGACCCCCCAACATTGGATAAATAGTCCACCTGCGAGGAACAAATATACAAAAGTTTTAAAAACAAAATTTAAGGGTACAAGCTTTGATAAGTTAAAGACAGCCGAATTAGAAGATAATACACAGTAATTCTACATAGAATTTCATAACACGAGTCCGACAGTACATACCAACATCCGTAATGTGGCTTTATCACAAAGCCTCTGCTCGACTTCCTGCACATCCTCCACATTTCTCACCGGAAGGTTGATTCCTTCAGGAAGTTCCTGGCCTCCGACAGGTCCGTTCATGCGTTGAATCAAGGTAGCCAACATTGTCTTGATCTCGCGCTGATCGTGTTTTATCTCCTCTAAGGAGCGCAGGATAGAAATATCCTTCCCTAAAAATGGTTAAGGATATGACTGTCACTGTGTTGCATAAAACTTACTTTTTTAATCAGGATGTAATGGTTAATGCAAATTAGTACAATTTATTTGTTTGAGAAATGAACACCTTAAATTGAAATGTATTTAACAAATTAATTTTACTCAGTGTAATTATCCTAAGGGATAATAAAAAATAATTAGTCCTCTTATCTTAAAATTATAGAAACTATTTCTTACTACATGTTTATGTATTGAAGCACAGATTTTAAATAAAAATGCAAAAAATGTTGCGTAAAGACATAAAAATGTAGTTAATAAAATACTTCCCATAGTTTAGGTAAAGGTGCAATGACAAAATGTCAAAAATAATTACATAACACAAATAACATGTTAACAACCAAAGAAAATACTTCAGGAATAGTAAGTACCTGAAACAATAATTTGTGGTCTGTCAGAAGACAACCTTGAAGATTCACCACTGGAAATGTGGGTTGGCTGTTGAGGGCTGGGTCTGGGCAACAATAGTGCGGAATCTTCACCCGGCTGTTTACTGCTGGGCCTTGGTGTCGACAATCCGGATTCTGCACCCAGCTGTTTATTGCTGGGCCTTGGGGATGATGGTCCGCATTCTGCACCCAGCTGTCTGTTGCTGGGCCTGGGCGACGACAACGTGGGGGAATGACATCCTGTTCCGACAGGTAAGTTGATTTTAGGGGGAGGTGTTGGCATCAAGCTAGCCAAGTCTTCGGTGGTAACCAACCGCTTCTTGGCAACACAAGTTTCAAGCGATTCATCTTCTGTTTCAGAATTCGAATCAAGGAAGCGTGGGTTTGGCCTTAAATCGAAGAAACCTTATCATTATGTTGTCTCATGTTTCAATGTTGTTTTTTCGTTTATTATTATAATAAATTCTGTTTAAGAACGGATTTTTCGAATGATTTTTTAAAAGAATTTTGATTGCAACGGGGGTTTTAATTGTTGCTATTGTGAACACATATTTAGTTTTGCTTTTGCCGTCATGAGACTGTTAAAAACATTAAGTAAAAAACAAAAAGTAAATTTGAGATAACCTGTGTTTTCTTTTTCGAGCAACTGGAGGCTGTCTTGATACATCTGCATCTGTTTGCAGATCTGACTCGTCTTCAGCCTCCTTAGCCTTCTGCTGTGCTTTTTCAAAGGAATCTGAAGATGTTTTAAAGTGCATATATATATAATAAGTAAATAGAACTATGTTCTACAACATAAAGCTTTTCTTTCCATAGGCATAAACATTAACAATCATGTTTTTAATGCTTAAACAATGAATGGCTATCACATTAACGATCATGTTTTTAATGCTTAAACAATGAATGGCTATCACATTAACGATCATGTTTTTAATGCTTAAACAATGAATGGCTATCACATTAACGATCATGTTTTTAATGCTTAAACAATGAATGGCTATCAAGTCTTTCAATCGTTCATGTACTTTAAATTCATTAAATTAATTATGAAAGAAGGAAACAATTTCTCAATATTGAGTTGATTTAAGAAATATGCATGATACCTTATAACTGAAATCTTCAACTGTCAAAACACAGAAATTAAGTGTGCTACAGATCACGAATGTTTTTGTTACGGCACGCTACATTTTCCATTTCCAATTTGGTAAATAATCACAAACATCACCATTTCTTTGTGCATTATTCATATCACAAAAATAATCTGGCACGTCAGGGCTTTGATTACCTGTAATATACATCACCCGGCGGATACCACAGGAAATCCAAGTATCTTCTGGCTCTTGGTGTTGTTTTACAGCCATATGCAGTCTTATGGATGACTTTATTTGGGGCCAAAGCACCTTCTTGCTTCCATCCGCCTCATCAATTAACCATTTTTCCGACACAACAGCAACTTCATTCGAGGAAAACTCAACTACCAGGTATTTTGACATGATCTGGCATTACAAAATCAAAACATAGCAGTTTAGTAACGTTGTTTCTTTTTGAAAATGTCAACTTGAAGGTACAGTTTGAATTCTTGTGTATTGAGTCCGACATATTTGCAGATTGTTATCAGACTGATATAATGAAACTTGAAATCAAAGTGATAAAAATTTCATTAATGGATGAAACTCGACTTGACTACATAATTATACATGAAAATGATGTATATCATTTCCTCTTACTTAGGTAACAGTATTACTTAGGTACCAAATCATGAATAAGGGGAATGCAAACAAATCCATCATCTAATGGCAGAAGCACACATTTACAAGTAATATCAGTTAATAGTGCTTCACACAAAGAACCACTCAGTTTTCTAACATGTTTAATTCTTAAGTCTGAAGAAGGTAGTGGTATACTGAAAAAATTTGTTGAATAAGTGAACAATTCATAAACAGCATATTTGTCATTTGTTTCGTTGGTAAATATATTTCTTATAATGCCAACATTGTCATTAATAAGTATACAGTTATTCCCCTTAAAAATAGAGAAAACTATGTTTGGAAAATGGATTTCTTTAAACTGCGTTATTTTAACATTTTTATACCTTTGCGGTATTGGTCCATGGTTATGCTTTTTTTTTAAAACGCCGTCTTGGAATTCAGACGGACTTTTGAAATTAGGATCAAACAAATTTCCTTTACTTTCAGCTATTCTGCGAATGACCTGTTGCAAAGGCAGTGTAGGTTTTCTAACAAGGCCTTTTAGTTTCCCTAAAAAGCTTTCAAAAACAAAAGCAGAAAATTGTTCAAGTGGACCAAATCTCTGTACATCTAAAGGCAAGTGAACCAACCCATGAACATTAAAAACAACCATATCTGTGCCATATAGCTCACCAAACTGTTGTACAAACTTAACTAAAAGTTCTTGTGCATAAACTCTGTAGGTGTCCCAAAATAAACTGCTGGACAAACAGAATATGCTCACAAACAATAACATAAAATGTTTGTACAATGGAGGAGGCAGATGTTTCTTTAGGACAACTGGCCCTGTGTACAGCAAGAATTGGCGGAACTCTGTTGCTTTCCATCTCTCAATATAATCCAGCGTACGTGACTTCCTATTAAATTCTCTCGGCAAATGTCCCGACAAATCAAACAAGCTCTGTGATATCCGTTTTACAGCACTTACACCTATACGACATCCACTGTCAAGTGGCCCCTTCATCCACAGCAATATCAACCTTTTAACAACGCCTAGATACACCAAATGCATAGCATCTATGGGAAACTGTGAAACCATGCCAATTGGTAAACTGTGGAATGGTGATTGGCCAGTATGATGCCTTGTATCTTGCATTTCATCAAATGCTATATCTGTTCTAAGTGGGCAGTTTGTGTCAGGAAATGTCATTTTCCCGTTCCACACACCATGTTGTACACATTTATCACATCCGTGATAGCCACTGTGACCTTTAATTTGCTTAATATAGGCTTTTAGCTGGAGCGTCGCAAATCACACAAGAAAGAGAAAAAACAGCTCTGATCTCAGAATCATCCCACAACTTGATACCGTTGTGAAACAGGCCTTCCAACTCCTTGACAAAATGTTCAAGGTATTCCGCCACACTTGCAGGTTTTTTATCTCCTGAGAACAAACAAATAACAAATGGCTTGGTAACAGCAGGTTTAATAAGTCTACCTAAAATTGGCCACAACTGAACACCGGAACTCTTAAACAGCGGCAAACCATCAATATTAACTTGAAGTGAAACCTCACCGACATCTTGGCGACACTGGCTTTCAAATATAGACTTAATCCAACTTTCTACACCAAAGTGGTAATAACAACCACCAGCAATATTTAAGACTTCATAAGTGCGTGGCGTTTTAAGTAAAGTCCTTGCATCTTTTGGTAAGTATGTATGATACTGACGCAAAATGGCAAGCAAATCAGAAAGAGCAGCATGGGTTATGTTATGTTTTGAAACCCACAAGATTAAGAGCTCAACTAAATCAGCAACATCTTCATCAGAATCTGAATCAGAGTTGTCAGAGGGTTGATATTCGGACTGAACTTCATCTTGATACAATGTGTCTAAGGTATCGAGATCTGCAACGGATGAAGCAGAGCCATCTGATGCCAAATCCAGTGCAACACTCTCCTCATGATCAACTAACAAAGGAATTTGGAAATCTGGAGATTCATTTGAATAAGTGGGTACAGTTGAATCTACGAGCTGAGCATCATTATTTATTTGAATTGTATCTTTATAAATGTTACTTAGTTCATTAACTTGTAAATTAACTGATGAAACAATTTTTCTCCGTTTAGACCAATAAGAAGCCATTGTATTACTTTGTTCCAATGAAACAACGAAACAAAAATATTCTAATATGTACAAATTAATTTTATATACATACACACATCCAATTTAACTGAGTGTACAATTCAAAAATTTTACCATGTAATGAACGCGCGGTAATGTCTACCTCGCGAATATATATTATCAAAGTATATCCAAATTCTTACTGTACCTTCAAGTTATTTACGCACAAATGTACATGTGCGTTACAAAAAATAAGTAGATTATATATTATAATTTACAAATACTAACTTTAACTTTAAGGAAGATCTCCGAAAAAAAACGCAATACGCAATTTCTTTGTTCGCAATCGCCTGTTTCAACTTTGCCGCCAGAAGGTTATGACAATTTCCAGAATCATGGCTTGGAACCGAACGAATTTATCGATCTTCAACGAAAACATTTACGACTACATCGGGCCGCTGTCGGCCCGCTATCGGTAAAATTAACCACAAGTTGCATATTTATTATTGACCAGATTTATGTTTTGTGGTACGAATGTTATTATTTTTTTAATATTTCATTAAAATTGTTGCATATAACATGACTTTATTGCTAATTACGTATATCGGGCGGCGAACGGATTAACATCGGATAGACATCGGGCCGATTTGCCGATATACCGTTTGGCTACCGATATCTATCCGATATCAGTGTGCTGGCTGGGTTGTTTTTACGTTTGTACTAGTTGTTGAATAAAAAATATTAATGAATATATGTAGATATAAATTACAAAACTGAAGCACCTATTTCATCAGGCGAATATTGCAAATAACTATGCAAAGCATTTTTTACCAGTTGCTTAACATTTCGACACTTAAAATTACGGTTCAACAATTTTGTTTAGTTGTATTTATGCGAAAAAAAAATTTAATGGGGTGAAGTGAAATCATCACATTACAACGTAAACTTGAAAGTAACATAAGTGGACCTGAACGGAGCATGGACTGAATATTAATGTAACCCTTTCCCATTGAAAATGTTTTTCCCAAGACGAATATATTTATGCAGTGATATGCCAAAAACTAAACATGTCAGTTAATATAACATTATTATAACCTTATTATACTTATGCTTAATCACATTTTTTCAAACTGGCTTATACTCTTTTAGTAAGGGTCTCGGTCATTGTCAGTCACGACCATCATGGTCGTTCTATTAAGTGGTGTATACGTCTACACTGTTAGCAGCCATTCCTATAAATATTATATCGTGCAAGAATATTGAAAACTGTGGAGACAATGTTATGCGTTCCCTTCGTAACTGGTTCACGACCTTACCATTCATCCATACATTCACCCTCTGGTCGTAACTGGTTAACGACCTTACCATTCATCCATACATTCACCCTCTTCGAAGCCATACTCCTGTCGCAGATGGTTAAAGTAAATCACAACATCGCGTGCATGCACTTCTCCTGAAACACCAATTCTTTGACGTCACTGGATCAGACGCGTCTCAGGAATCAATACATCGTCAGCTTTAATCCTTGACATTAAGAGTGATTAAAATACATCGTACACATAGCATTATTAACTGTCGATTTCACTAAATGCAGAATTCATCTTTGACTTCTTTTGATTGCGTGTACGTGTGCGCGCGCGTGCGTGCGTGTGAGTACCCATTTTTCATTTTATGCATGTCAGTCTGTCAATTTAAATCTCGTTCTGTGTCAAAGCACCGTAACTGGAAACCCCATCGTCTGTGTCAAAGCTGAACGTAGGGGTATTGAGCACCTTTAGCGATAGCTCTAGTTACCATTACTGATATTAGTCTATTGATATAAACACAACAAAACCCCGTGGGAAACACATCGTTTGCTGCACTGAGTGAATAAATTAAACGTTCTTGCAACATCTAATGCGTTCGAACGCTTTATTTTCTGTTTCAGTTAATAAAATATATTTTGATCTTTGCGGCATAACCCTTACTTGCGTATTAAATATTCATTATTTCAAAAAAGTCATAACGCACACTTGTTATGGTAATGAAAGTCGTAACTATAGCTTCATTTGGTGGCGAACATCACTCGTGACACACTCAGACATGGACCTTTGGCTTCCAATGTGCTGGATGGTTAGCGTGATGTTCGTGGGCAGCAATGGTGCCATATCTCCAAACGGTAAGACCCATTCTACTGTATGTTATATGTGTGTGTTTGTTTGTTTGGATGGTTAGCGTGATGTTCCTGGGCAGTAATGGTGCAATATCTCCAAACGGTCCGACCCATTCTATTTTATGTTAAATTCTGCTTACATAAGGCGTTATTTAGTGTTTTAGGGTTTGAGAAATACCGGGTCTCGTTGATACATAAATATATGTGATGAAAAGGTTTGAAACTTTCGACACGAACGAATAAAAGGATGATTCCAATACACCTCGTCGAAACGCGTTCAAACATGTAATGGTGTAAGTGTGGAGCTATCGCAAATCTGGACCATAGGCATAAAATGTTACATGCTTTTACTAATACACAGGAATGCTTGTCAGCGTTTTATAGATACACGAGACGCATGATTTCATCGGCGAGCTGTAAAAATTGTTCAGTTGTAAGTGAAGCATTTCAGGGGTTCATAAAAACATTCGCTAAATTTGTTAAACTGCAGCGCTCTGAAATGTTTAATAAAAAAAGTCAATTTCATAACAGTTGTCTACAGCTTGCATATAACAATAGACCAATATACATTTTACAATATAACCACATGCACACAACATCTAGTTAATATATACTAAATGTTGTGTGTATATTGTGCCACCATTGGCGTTCGTAATATGTTCCTTTATGTGCAACATATCGGGACTGCGGTACATGGAGTTTAAGTGGCAATAAATAGATGTTTTGGGTGGCATTGCTATCCTCCCCCCCCCCACCCTCCGTACCCTCCAAAAAACACTTTTATTCCATATTTTGATTTGCGGTGGTTTGCTGATTCACGTGATTTGATTTGCAGAGCAGGAATTTACTGTTCAACCGGTAAAACTACCTTTAGGGACTACAGCTTGCAAATTGGCGGCCGTTTATATAGAATGTTGGTTAAATAAAGATATATATATATATTTCACAGAATATTAGTAAAACTGTTTATGAAAGAGGCCATGTATAATATATATGAGTCATGCAAAACATGTATTTGATTCGGGTGAAGAGAGTCGTAGGCGTCTTAGTGCCGTGTTGTATCCTGTAACTACTTTGTTGCTACTTGGTTCTTGCTTGTTCCTTAGCTTTAGATTAAAGTGTCTTTCTTCTGTAAACTAGTACTATAATTCAAGTGACCTTTTCGCTTTTACGTTTTTAAAGGCACTCATCTTTGTTTAAGATATAGTTTATAATCGATGGAATTTGTAAAAATCTTTTTTAACAGATGGCAACCGCATTGCAAAAATTAAGACATTACATATGATAAAATAATAACTTTATCAGGGATACAAATAATGGGTTATATGTAATGCATTAATATAATGATTTTCGCCTGGTTTTTTAACTGGTCAGTTGAGTATACATGAAAAGGGTATATGTCATTGTTTTGAACATTTTGCTCTTTTCGAGGTTTGTGTGGTAACTTGAAATTTAAATGCTTGTATATTATATATTTTCATTTAGCATACCACTATATGGATTTTAGACTGATAAACAGCAGTCTGATATATTCTTCTTTATCAGGCAGCTAGCATCTATATCAGTCAATGCTTGGATGTAAATGTATGTCATTTTACTGAACTCAAACGTCAACAATTTAAGTAAATACGAATCAGGATCAACGTTCTTAACAAACACTTTGATACAATGAATGGGTACATTTTTTTTTATATTTGTAATCGGCATAAATCACACAAACGCGTTATTTTAAGTATTTAAATACAGGCGTACTGTGCTACTGTAATGAATTCATCAACGAACAATAAATCATCCATGTTGCATTATTTCAATGATTTCCAAATAAATGCTCTTAAATTCATTACGCGTTATCAGTCTATGTTTCGTTTCAATCATGTATATCAACATTTGAACATACTAAAGTCACTATTGAAACGAGATTGAAAATGCCAATTTCAATATACAACTCCGATATGGCCTCTCAAAACAGTTAGTGGCATGTGCACTCCATTCATGTATGCTTTTCCCATAATATATGAATCGATCTATGTTTTGTCTGTGTATTTGTAGTAAAGATAGCCCATACACCATTAAGAAACGTAAACACTATATTATTCAGTCACCTTTGAGAAATAAATAATTACACGTACGAAAACTTGTGTAAAACCCGGCTCAGTAAATCAGCGCTGCACTTATTTTATATATAACAAATCAGCTCGTTTGGTGTCATGTTTTGAATACCGTCGAATGAAAAATATAATAAAGGGTTACTGCCTGGTCTTGAGTAATATAAGGTTCAATACGAAAAAGAAAACAGAAAGCCCTCGCTGTTAATTTATTATAAGCCTCATCTGAGATAGTTCACAAGAGGATGCAGAAACCTGATAAACTACATGCATATATCTATTTGTTTTCAGTTTATTGATGTTAATTTACGGCTGCTTGTGAGACGTCTCTAAAATTGTCAATATAATGGCAATATTCAATCCATGAACTCTGAAACTCAAATATTATATGTAGCACGAGGTTAAGCTTATTGACCATGAGCCAAAGCGATGAAAGAAGGGGAGGAGATTTGAATATAAGTGGACAAACCGGAAATGTATATTGTTATTTGAATCACCTGACGACTAAATTTAATAGCTATTGAGAGAGTAATATCTTCTGTCTTTGGAAAAGACACACCAGATAAAACGAAAATCGATAATACGTCAACAGCAATTAGGCGGATAATATTGTATCGATAAATAATGGTCATAATCATTGTCTAGCTAGCAGTTAAATTATACATTCATTAAATATGACCTCATAGATTGCGCCGAATAAAATATAAACTACTTGAGGAGATTTATAAGGCCTTTGTCTCTGGATAAACTCGATTTGGGGTCAATATGCTGAAGAAAAGAGATGGACGGACACTTTATATATGAGGCGCGTCGTGGAAAAACCGGACGTAATGCATGTGCGTAAAGTGTCGTCCCGGATCAGCCTGTGCAGTCCGCACAGGCTGATCCGGGACGACACTTTCCGCTTTTATGGTATTTTCTGTTTCAAAAAAGTCTCTTCTAAACATGAATTCACTGTAGGCGGAAAGTGCCGTCCTGGATTAGCCTGTGCGGACTGCACAGGCTAATCCGGGACGATACTTTACGCACAAGCATTAAGCCCGGTTTTCGCACGACGCGCCTCACATGATTTCAGTCTCAAATGAGGCACTTAAAAAGACAGCAACGCAGACAGACACGGCAAACAAAGCCTCTCCAACGCTCGCAGTTGACGGAGACACGTTAGCGTGTTCACAAACAGCCTCACCCGGCGCATTTTGGGAACTCGATCTTGAGGACCATTACGTCATACGTGATGTACGGATCAAACGCCCTATAGGTTCGTATTTGATACTGATATATTATTTAGGACGTGTGCGTGTGCGAATACTAACCGAGGCCCGCTGACTTTCAACCATAGCCTAACGTAACGTAGATGTTTTACATATTATTTCTATGATCAACTTGGAAATCGATGTAAACATCATTGCGCATTGAATATTATATGACAGTGTCGTAATAACGCTGTAAGCTTCGTTCGGACAAAATATTTAAATGAACGTTCTCAATATATTCTTATGACAATGCATTCGCTTTCGAAATGAGAGTAAGCCACTCTGTTGACTAATACTAACTGGTACTTTTGTGAAGGAAATTGACAGTTATCAAGTATATTACAAGTTGGGTGTATTCGTTCATTATAACACCGTGTAACTCGACTCCAGAGAAATTGCTAAATAACTTAAGAAATGTGTCCGTTTAATTGCAATATTTTACCATCTGAAACATGATGAGTTTAACAAATATAACTAGTTTTACATGTATGTAGGTTATCACATTAATTTATGGTATGAAATACCCTTAGGTTATGAAAGGGTATGAAATATATGTTTGCGTTGATTCAATATTGCAAATGCCGTGTAGTATTAAATAGGTATATTTAGCTAGTATTATGCGGCATACACTACACGTACATATAAAAGTTCAATTATTATACCTCACTTCGTTTTCAATTGTAAAATTCCATATACATATCCTTGCATAATTATAATATGCCATGGCATTGGAAAGTAATATACCCCGCACGTGCGCCTAAAAATAGCAACTAGTGTTTTCCGAGAAATCCGTATTAGCTAATAATCGGTATGCGCTTATTAAAATGTATTTAAAAAATCAAAGTCGATGAGCACTTGACTTTCTAATAATAAACTTTAGTTTACTATGTACGACTAGTTTGTTCTTTGACTTACAGTATTTTTGTTCGGTATAATAAAATTAATATTATATGCATGCTGAGGGGTATGGTAAATATTGCCCCCCTCGAAGAGTAATGTTTTCGGCCTCGGTTGACATCACTCTCCACGGTTGCATAATTCGGCCGAGATTGACATTGCTCTTCGAGGGGGGGAGGGGGGGGGGGGGCAATATTTACTATACCCCGCAACTGCCTATGATATTTATATAATATCCTCTTTGCAGACATCTCGCAGTGGGTGTCTTCCGTGACAGCAGTTTCATCGGAATTCGACAGGTATTTATTTATATCATGTGATTCATTCTAAAGCCCTTATATGTATTATTTAAGGATTGAATTTAATTTTGGTTGCGTTCATGCGATTTAATCATTATAAATTCAATGGTAAAATCGGCAATTCAATGATGCGCGCTAGCGCTTCATTAATAATTTGCAAGTTTGACCATTGCGTTCATACTCGCATGAACGCAACCAAAATTAATATCAATCCTTATATTTACATTACATTTGGGATTCGTTCATATCATTCCTTTATATTGGTTTTGTTGCACTTAATTTATTGCCAGTCTAAGAGAAATACCACGCACGGCAGTTTTCTTATCGGAACAGCAAGTACCGCCCAGTGTAACCAAATTACACAAAATATAATGCACCCTAAGATTATCAAAATAGTTCCCTATACAATTTGCATTTTCTTTATTTATTGTACCTAGCACTTTAATGTGTACATAACATTTTTTTGTAATTTTGATTGCATAAAAATATTTTAGAAAAAGAAAATTCAAAGTGTGTCAAGCTTAAATGAAGATTAAAACTGGAGGACATTGATTTTTTTTACTGAATACATCATATGGCTACAAAACTAAAAAGGTAACTAGATTAAACAGATGCAAAATACCTGTTGCATCAAGAACTGCTATATCGGCCGATTGAGCCAACAAGCACCAAACATTATTAATACTTTAGTATAAGAGGTGCTTTGCTAGTAAGACTAACCAATTCATACTCCTAGTACTAGGCTGAAAGTTTAACAGATCCTGGATAATCCACTTAAATTATTAACACAGCAGATGAAGACTTAAATGCTTTTAATCCGACTCTGAAAATTTAACACGACTACAGCAGATAAACAGCAAATTTCCCGATAACCGTGCAATATCTTATATACAAAATGTTTTTGCATGTTTATGTAGCTAAGCCATTGGGAATCACGAATCTGTGTGATGACACCCTGTCATCATTGAGGATATCCGTAGAAACAAAGTGGCGGACAAGATGGCCGCCAAAAGACCAAAACTGCAAATTCTTGTCTATAAAAGTTTTTCAGGATCATTGTTTTGTCCAGTATGGATGGATTTTTAAATAACTTGGTAGAAATGACAAACATATTTAGACAAAGTGTTATGCGCAAGAATCAAGTCCCTAGGCCTAAGGTCAAGGTCATAATTCATGGTCGAAGCTCACATATAAGAAATCAACACTTTACATTTTATCCGGATCATAAACTTTGTCCAGCATGGATGATTTTCAGATAACTTTGAGATGGAGTGATAGAGTATCGCACGCAAGAACAAGGTCCTAGGTCAGTGGTTAAGGTCACAATTCAAGGTCAAATGTCTAATATAAGAAATCAATCCTTAAAACTTTGTCTGGGGCATATATTTGTTCAGCATGGATGGATTTTCAAAAACATTGGTAGAAGTGACAAGCATGGTATCACGCGCAAGAACAAGGCCCTTAGGTGTAAGATCAATATCATAATTCAAAATCAAAGGTCCAACATAAGAAATAAACCCTGAACACATTGTCCGGAGCATATCTTTGTTCAGCATGGATGGATTTTCAAATACCTTGGCAGAAGTAATTTGGTAGGTGGGACGGAGTGTCGCGCGCAAGAAGCAGGTCCCTATATCCATGGTCAAGGCCATAAGTCAAGGTCAAAGTCAAATATAAAGAAAGGTCAAATATAAGAAATCAATCCTTAACACATTATCTGGAGCATATTTTTTACAGCATGGATGGATTTTCAAATAACTGAAGAAGTGATACGCATTTGCCTCTCATGCAAAACCAGGTTCCTATGTCAACGATCAAGGTCAAAGGTCAAATATAAGAATATTGGATCATATTTTGGTATATCACGGAAAGATTTTAAAAATAAAATTCCAGAAGTGATAAGCTTTAGGAGACAGTGTGTCATGCACAAGAACCAGGTAATTTTTATCCAAGATCAATGTCATATTCAATGTCAAAGGTCAAATATATGTTCAGAACCAATATTTTCATGCATGGAGGTACTATCATGAGAAGTTAGGTTGCGTATAGGTCCCTAGATCTAACGTCAGGGTCACAATAAATTCATAAACTTTGTCCCGAGCATAATTTTGTTAAGCATGAAAGCATGTTTATATAACATGCCAGAAGTTGTATCATTGTGTGACTAGCAAAAGCACGAGACGTTATGTCGCTTGCAAGAATCACATCCCTAGGGCCAGGGTAAAGTTCATAATTCAAGATCAAATGTTTGTCCAGAGCATAATTTTGTCACCCGTGGAGGGATTTCCGAATACAATGTAAGCTGTGTCCTAAACAATCACCAGCATAATGTGGTATGTCACGTCCAAGCACCAGGTCCGAGGTTCAAGATCAATATCACATTTTAAGGTCAAATATTTGCACAGAGCATAATATTGGCATGCATACGGGGATTTTTGAATAAGTTTGAAGAAATTATCGCAATCATGGGGAATTAAAGCATACAAGAACTTTAACTCATAATTACCAGAGTTTTAATTATCCACCTTGATTATTGTCTTGATATAAATTTAAGAATATACATGGAATAGTTTTGGTACCACAACTCAGCACACAGAGAGAGGTTATGGAGATGAACAAGATGCACAAATACCATCGCTCTACCGTATTCTTATTAATTTTTGAATTGTTTCTCTTCAGTAATTGATCTTTACCTCAAAAAAGCTTCTTTGATGGGCGTATCTTTATAACAATGACACTCTTGTGATGTCTTATAAATGACATTTATAGCTCACCGCTTAACAGCTCAAATACAAAAACCAATTAACCGGTTCCTGACATACTATTTGTTACTATTTGTTACCATCCCCGAGTAAAAGTCTCAAGAACAAAGTACTTTTGTTATAAAACAAGGTTCAATAACTCTGGTCTTTCCGGTCCGATCCGGCCCATATTAGACATTGACTGAGACCTTATGGTCATACACAAACAGTGCAAGTTTGGTCAAGATTAGACAATAGGGCCAAAAGCCCCAAAAGTCCCAAAGTCCCACGTGAGGAGAGGTAACGACAGAGACCAGCTCTGACATCTGAATGTGTCATCGCAAACAAACTGACAGATATCTTACTGATATTGACATTGAAATCGACATGTGCAATACAGATGCCTGTCATGGCAATCGACAGGCGATATACAGATACCTGTCCGATCTACTTCTGTTAATCACCTGGTAATTTATGGGTGCAATACAGATGCATTTATGGGTCGAAACTGTAGGAAACAGGGCTGAAGCTTGTTTACCATGCCCAATCACACTTATATAACACAGAGATTCATCCTACTCCTACAATCACATAAGGTTCAAACATCCAGCTGATTTACGGTGTTTTGTTTCTTATTTTTACAAGATAATTAAACCAGTACAGCAATAAAGGCACCTGTCAGTGTTACATTTATCATCGATAAGGACAAGACAACCAAAAAATTGGTTTACCGGAAGTACATGTATTTGCGTTTGTATTGTGTTTTAGATCTTATGAATGATATTTAGCTTACCAGTTAGCAGCTCAATTACCAAAACCAATTAACCGGTTACTGAAATACTATCTGTTGCCATCCCTAGTGAAAGATGAAGTCTCTATCCCGTCCATTTTGTTGCTTTTTTTCACAAACATGTGCCAATAACTATGTTATTTATAGCCCAATCAGGGTAATTCTTTGGTTTATTATGACATCTTATGGCCATACATACGCACGTTTGATCAAGATTAGATGAAAAATAAAGTGTCTATGTGAAACAAAGTCCTTTTTTGCTAATGTTCTCATAACACATGGGAAATAATCCTACTCTTGTTGGTTCTATCTGGCGCATCATTGCACATAGGCGAGATCTTATGGTCATACACAAATGGTCTAGTGTAGTCAACAAGGAATGAAAAGTTCTCTATGGAGACTGAAAGCCAATTATTTGCAAATTATGGATATTTTTTCACACACACGGGGCAATAACTCTGGTCCGATCTAGCCCATATTGGACATTGACTGAAACCTTATGGCTGTGCACAAACAGTGTACTTTG
Source organism: Congeria kusceri (assembly GCA_027627225.1). Lineage (NCBI taxonomy): Eukaryota > Metazoa > Mollusca > Bivalvia > Myida > Dreissenidae > Congeria > Congeria kusceri. Next base: position 19,017,756 of record CM051040.1, read on the forward strand.
ATCAAGCTAACAAAAATGAAGTCTCCTACATTGTCCTTTTTTCATTTTGTCTCACAAACAAGGGGCAATAACTCTGAAGTTTGTTTTCCAATCTAGGCCATTATTATTGGGATTATTATGAAATCTTCCCATCATACACACGCTGTGCAAGTTTGGTCAAGATCCGATGAAAAATGAACTCTGTATGTTTCACAATGTCCTTTGCAGTTTTTCTCGTGTAAAAGGGGCAATAACTATGGTGTCCCCATATTCCAAAAGCTGACCCAGCACAAAGTGCTCAGATGAACTTAAACATATGTGAAATACATATTTAAATTTCCAAAACTGTTTGAAACAGATAGAATAATGACTTTTTTCATACAAATGTATAATTTTTGTGAAATTTTCGGCGTACCTATATTTAAAAAAAATAACTAAAATCTAAAAGTGATACCGCGCGTTTACTTTGGATTTATTTGTTATTATATTGAGACAATTATTGATCAAATCAATTACAATACCAAATTTGAGATCAAACATGACTTTTGGTGGCCATATTGGACGCCATTTTGAATTTTGAGAGTTGTGAGAATTGTGAGGGTTGCTCAAGGATGACAAGGCGTCATCATCCCGATTCTGTTATGGTATCGTCCTTGCAACAAGAAAAACCAACATCATTTTGTATATAAGTCATTGCAAGGTCCACTGCATGTTCTGCAAGATTATGATCATTTGTTTCATATAAAATCTTATACTAAATAAATCCACCATATCTTAGTATTGTATCCAAATTTTAACATGCGAGAAAAATGCAAAACAAACCACAAATGACATCACTAAACAAATCACGGTGTAAATGGTCACCGTATACTGATGTATAAGACTACTTTACCTTTATAACGAATAGATTGGCACCGCATACTTATGGACAAATTAACAGAGCACAGTGCAAGAAAATTTTAATTTCGCTGTGTTTTCATCATAATATGACAATAATTTTAGTTCTACAGAACGCAGTGGGTATCGCTGCTAATATTCTTACAACATATTTTTCCTCAAATTCGTCCCTCGTCGTGGACGAAGTTAAAAAATGTACATGTCATTTATTCATAAAGTAAATTTCAGATACATATTCAGATTTCTCTTCCATTTAGCTATAATTCGTGTGACAGAAGTTCATTTAAGTTTCTGTCATCTTATCAATGTGTTTTTGTTGAAAAAAGATACGTTTGGAACTATAAACTTTTATATTGAAACTTAGTTTAAATGCGAATTATGCACAGCATTGAATACAGTTACTTGTGTTTTACCGAGATCTACACCATGTTAGCACTATTTTACTAAAATTAGACGTTCATGTGTGGCTTAAAGAATATTTTGTTCCGTGCAACTCGTGGTTTAATCATAAAGTATATGGATTGTTAAATATTTAAATACAGATATATCTTGCCCGTTTAACGACTTTTTCCGCGAATTATACTGTGTTTTCCAATTTTATTTCATCAGTATGCGGTGACCATATTCACCGTGCAAATGATGACGTGTAATCCATGCACTTGATCTAGCACTCACATGGGCGTGTCTAAGCTCTTTTGCTTTGCCTGGGCATAACTTGTCTTAGAAAGGATAACATTTTATTATCAATCTAAAATGTATTAAATTTTGTTTTCTTATTGTACATCCAAAACCATTCATCACTGTAAATTGTGATGTAAATACACACTAAATTAGATGATAAACATGCTGAGCAAATAGATACATAAATGTGAAGTCAAATCCATTTTAAAGCTACGTTCACCGATGTTACGTCATGAAGAATTTCTGTGGTCGCTTCTAAGAAAAGTAATGTTTACTTAAGATAACATGGTCAATATTACATGCTAGCGAAATGACTTTTGTATAATAGCACTTGTAGACCTTGCACGATATAGTCCTATCCACCAAAAGAGAAAAAATGGCAAAATTGATTATTGTATAAGTTAATCTGGAACGAAATATTCATGTAAATTAATTATCAAAACATTTTATCAAACGTTAGCAATAAAAGCAGGAAAGATTAATATTGAATAGTATAAGACTTGTTAGTCCATGTAAGTATGAATAACATGTCGAAATATAATTTCCATCAAAATAGGCCACACTGATATTACTACGCCAGTGATGAGGAATTGCGTTCATACGATTATGAATGCATACCCGTTCCCTATTAAAATGCTTGTGCAATGTAAATATTTACAATTCGCTTCATTTTTTTTAAGTATCATAAAAAAGGCCAAATGTTAGTTAACATTATTTCATTTACATGTAGAACAAGTTGAACAACAGGAAATGATGGCTTTAAAACTTGTGTTAAAAATGTTTTAAACGTTTTTCGTTAAGAATTAAACGCACGTGTATACAATTACAACGGTTTACCATATATCTTTGTTGCGTCCCGGTGTATTTGTTACGTTTCCTCGTAAACGTCTTTACAGTTTTGGTACGATACAGATCATCGGACAACATGACACAGGTGGCAAATACGGTGATTCTAGGTCGTCTTGGCGCAGTGTGGCAGCAGACCCTCACCCAATCATAGAGGTGTACATATCATTGAAGGCCTTCGTTCATAGTAAATTAGTTCGATTCTAAAATGATCTAACTGTGATAATTGGCAGTGTTTTCATTCAAATCGTAACACTTGAAATATACGTCAGTTCATTGTTTTCAATTCGATTTCAATACTTTATAGTACTTTAAAATTATGTTTAAGTCATCGATATTCTCGTTTCACAATTGCAATGTGTAAATATTTCTACATGTAGATGATTGTTTAAGATTTGTTATTATTTTGAACTCGTTTGAACAAAAAAAATCATTGATTATTGCAAAACTATTGTGCACATACTTTGATCAAACTTTGGGTTATAACATCGAAGGAGGCTTATCTCCCTATATTTACTAATTGAAATCTTTCAGGATGCATTAACTTGTTGCACCGTGTTCTTTGGTGCCAGTTTAATATTCATTAAATTGCAACAGTTCGATGCTTATCAAAAGGATAAACATGTAAATGCTAATCTTTTAGTAGTACTATACTAATCATCGTTATGTCCGATATTGTCTTCATGTTTATTATTTTGATCTACATGTAAGTCTTAGTGCAGCAATACAATTGTTATGCCCCCACCATCAATGATGGGGAGGGGGAATATTTTGTTTACCCTGTCTGTTGGTACGTACGTATGTACGTGTGTACATATGTACGTGTGTACGTATGTACGTGTGTACGTGTAATCGGATTCTTGTACGGACAATAACTTTATCCAGCATTGGAGGATTTTCAAATAACTTGACAGAAATGTTAAGCATACTAGTTCCCTAGGTCCATGGTCAATTTCACACTTGAAGGTCAAAGATCAAATATAAGTATTTAAAACATAGACCCTGTCCGGAGCATAATTTTGTCCAGCATGGAAGGAATTTCAAATAACTTGGCACAAGTGCAAAGCATGGTAAGACGGTGTGTCGGTTGCAAGAACCATGTCCCTTTGTCCAAGGTCAAGGTCACACTTAAAGGTCAAAGGTATCGTAAAGGAATTTAAGCCATAGACCCTGTTCGGATCAAAATTTTGTCCAGCGTTGAAGGATTTTCAAATAACTTGGCAGAAGTGCTAAGAGTGGAGAGACGATGTGTTGCGCACAAGAATATGGTCCCTAAGTCCAAGGTCAAGGTCACACTTAAAGGTCAAAGGTCAAACATATACATTTAAGCCATAGATACTGTCTGGAACATATTTTTTTCTAGCAGTTATGAATTTTAAAATAACTTGGCAGAAGTGCTAAGCATGGTGAGACGGTGTGTTGCCCGCAAGAATCAGGCCCCTTGGTCCAAGGTCAAGGTCACACTTAAAGGTCAAAGGTCAAATATAAGAATTTAAGCCATAGGCCCTGTCTGGAGCATAATGTTGTCCAGCAGAGAAGGACTTTCAAACAACTTGGCACACGTGATAAGCATTATGAGGCGGTGTGTCGCTTGCAAGAACCAGGTGCCTTGTTCCTAGGTGAAGGTCACACTTAAAGGTCAAGTATATGTATATATGTGAAGATTTTTGTCCAGGCAATAACTTTGTTTAGCAATGAAGGATTTTGAAATAACTTGGCAGAAGTGATAACCATTATAAGACGGTGTGGCGCGCGCAAGAACTAAGTCCAAGGTCAAGGTCGCACTTAAAGGTCAAATATAAGAATGAATACCATGGACTCTGTCCGGAGCATAATTTCGCATGGAAAAATTTTCATATTACTTGACAGGAGTCATAAGCATGTGGCGTGTAACAACTAGGTTCTTTGGTCCAATGTCAAGGTCACACTTAAAGGTCAAAAAGGTGAAATATAGGAGTTTAAGCCATTTACTTTGACCAAAGTATAAATCTTTTCCGGCACGGAAATTTTTTCAAATTACTTGGCGGAAGTGATAAGCATTATGAGACGGCATGTGGCGTTCAAGAACCAGGTCTGTAGCTAAAAGGTCAAGGTCACTAATCAAGGTCAAAGGTCAAATACTTGTGCATGCAAGGACTTTCAGATAAAATGGCAGAAATTATCACCATTATCCAGGTGTGTCCCATGCAAGAACCTGACTTGTGAAGTTATTGAATTACTTCCCTTTATTCATGAGTGTTCAAAGCTTAATTCAAAAATGATAAAAGGCATTTTGTTGATTCTGCACAGAATGATTTAAGATAGCAAGAGTAACATAAGCATACAAGAACCATAACTCATAATTGCCCCAAAGTTTTCATTACCTTTTACTTCTCATTTGCCGCTCAGCAGATCATTTGCTGATATAATCTTATTTTAATGATGTGTACGTTTTTTATTTCTAGATACGTTTTAATCGTCAAGTTCAGGTCACAAGCGTAGATATTCACGAAAATTATTTTGTTGGCCCTATGAAGGCTATCAAATGTAACGAAGGAGGGAGCTGGAAATTATTATGGAATACCACTGAGGTCGAAACAGTCAGCTATGCGAGGGTGTTTAAGCCACCGCTGGTATAACATATTTCATTCCCTTCCTTGTATTAAAAGTATTACAGCTGTGTATCATTACCTGTATACAAGACAAATATACGATGCGTTTGTTCATTATAACACTGTGTGAATCGACCCGCAGAAATTGGTAAATAATTTAAGAAACATGTCCGTTTGAATGCAAAATTTTACCATCTGAAACATGTTTCAGTGGCCATATTCCAGAAACATCTATAGTTTATCTTAGAATATGTTCGCTTAAGTTCCAAATTGTGTATGGTTATATTTTTAAAACTACATACAAATCAATGAGTCCAATTACAGTTAAGTAAATAGTAGTTAATAATAAGTTGATAAATAGTGAACAGTTGCCACAATTTTATGCGTACATGGAAGAAAATGCCGATTGTACGGCTAGGAATAAGATTTCATTTAAGATGCTATTGAAATACGACCCCAGTTGTAGTCGTATATGGTAAAGTAAAAACAAAATAGAATGAATTCCATAAACATCTTAAGTAATATTGTATCCTTATCCTTAAGGATGTACGATCGTTTCGGGTAATTTTTCAAACTATCCAGAATAGTATATTTTTTTGTATGCTGATTGTCAATTCTATATATGTCAAATATATGAAATAAAAAATGGGGGTCACCGTGAATTATTTTTAGATAATCAAGTTTTTTCTATACCAGATAATTTTTTAAAATCGCCATTTTTAAGAATTATAAAATAGGGGGTGGTGTTAAAAAATTGTATGTAAATTAGATAATAATGAACCTCACTTATTAGTAACTGAATAAACAAGCAATATGTTCATTGTAATACAAAGAAGACACTAAAGAAAAAAAAAGAAAAAAAAGAATATATGTTTAAGGGTTAAACAAGATGACAAATGTTTATATGTTTTGACATTTTATTGCCTTTTATAATTTGCTGACATGCAATACACATACATATTTTTTTGTCGGTTATAATTTCCAAAAGTGCTTGAACTTTTAATACAATGAAGACAACTACTTTAGCACTAAATTTAGATAAAGAAAATGAAAGATCACCGTGGATTATTTTTTGCTACAGCCATTTTAAAAATGAACTTTATTATGAAAAATAACCGAAATATTATTTTAACAGTATTTTTCAACAAATATTGATTTAAAATATACCAATAATAATGTAATTTGTCATATAAAGTGATTCAACATAAATGGCATGTGTTTAACAACTTTTTTTGTTTTTTTTTATTGAAAAAAAAAAGGTATATTTATATTGAGGTATTTAATTGCCCCACCCACCATTTAACCACTGTATATTTTCTTATGAGTCGATGTATTTGTATGTTATTAATAAATGTCAAATTCTATGTTTGGATCGCTATAATAATCAACTAAATCTCTAACGTATAGATAATAAAAGAAAATATAACAGATTGCCTTATGTTTATTCCGCCTTATACTTTACAAAATGTGCAGAACAAATATGGTAATTCAACTGCAATGTGATATCTTGTATGTGGTTGTATTACATGAAAAAGCCTTCATTTAAATATAAATTTAAGAAATAATGAGAAAGAATGATACTTTATCATCTTTTTTGAGGCTGTACATCCTGATGGTGGCATATTATCACTGTATGGAACAGCCCTAGATCTTTGAAAAAAACAAACTCTGTGATATGATTATTCTTATGACTTTGTTACAATTTTTCATTGAGAATTTATTTCTGGTCAATTGTACAACCATAATATGAAATGACAAAAAATAACATTATAATGTAATGTACAATAATCATATATCAAGATTAATATATTGCTTAATAATCTTGAAATACAAATACTGTATTGCAAATTTCCAGATAAATATTGTCAATGTACAATATCAGTCATAAAATGAAATTGAATGTACAACACATATTCATACAAAAGGCCCATGTAATCCAGTAATGACATCACCCGAGTTCCAAAAATGCATTGAAACAATATACAAATAAGCAGTATGTCCAGACTATTTTAAATAATGCATAACTGAAATACATTACATACATGATTTATTTAAAAAGGACACAATAAACAAACATGACAATCATTTTTTATCCAATACATTCTAAGTCTAGACCTTTACTCTGCAAAATCAGATTTTGGTCTTGTTCGAAATAAATTATATCCATTTAACATTTGATGCAATTTTGTACCAACAACTCCCATCGGTCAGTTAACTCGACTATGCAAAGTAGTAATGTCTATACATATTACCAAACTTTTACAAAAACAACATGACTATGTGCAATAAACAAAACAGTAATTTGGATAATTTCCTTAATTGGTAGCACAACAATGCTTCAAAATGAGTAGGACAACAATGTTTCACAATGAGTATCACAATGTTTCAAAATGGGTTGCACAACAATGTCTCACAATGAGTAGCATAATGTTTCAAAATGGGTTGCACAATGCTTCAAAATGAGTAGGACAACAATGTTTCACAATGAGTATCACAATGTTTCAAAATGGGTTGCACAACAATGTCTCACAATGAGTAGCATAATGTTTCAAAATGGGTTGCACAACAATGTCTCACAATGAGTAGCATACAAAGTTTCAAAATGGGTAGCACAACAATGTTTCACACTGAGTAGCACAATAATGTTTCACAACGAGTAGCACAACAATGTTTCAAAATGAGTAGCACAACAATGTTTCACAATGAGTAGGTTACATATGTTTCACAATAAATAGCAAATACAAATTTCACATAAAGTTGTGCAATTTTGGTTCTCATTGAGTAGTACATCTAGCTTTGACAATGATTAGAAAATGTACTCAGTTGTTCTGTGACAATAATCTGCTATGGCCACTATGATCTTTTCTGATTTTGTAACTCGGATTTGTCCGTTAGATACCTCTGACAGAAGGCTCCTGATACCTTCCACTCCATTTCTTTTAGAAACAACACATAAATGATGAAACTGTAATCCACTACCAGCAATGGTCCTTGCAACACCTTGACTGATAATTTTGTTATCTATCATTATTTGCAAAGATTTGATGTTAGAGACAACATTTTGTGAAACATTGTGGGCTACTATAGCTCGGTCAAAACTGAATGCAAATTTGTTAACAACAGATCGTTCTAGAGAAACAAACTTCACTAACTTCTCTAAAGCTACCACATCATGTAATGCACTATGTGCTATGTATGAATCACCAATAAGTTCTTGCACTAAGCTTTCTTGCTTATAAGATTTCAAATTGGGGAAGCTCTTTTTGAACATTTTATAAGTATCCAAAAATCCATGAACATTGCGTTGAAATTCAGAAAGTTTACCACAATTTTGCAAAGCATGCAGCAAGACTTTACAGTCAAAAGACTCTATATTATGCCCAACTAAAATGATTGGTGATACTTGATTGCATTTCTGTAAGAAATGAAGAAAACTATCCAATGCAGATTTGATTGAAACAGCTTCAACTACTTGTCCATTAACAATCATGGAGTGGCCTACAATCGTCAATCCGGTAACTTCGGACGCTTTCGCGGACATCTTCTTAACTGGCATAACATGGGTTGAAAACTGCCCAGTTTCATGAACGGCAGCAATCTGGACAATATGAGAAGTACGCTCTAGAAAAAAATACAACATACATTTTATTAAAAAATGATTACAATCATTTTGTCTGATTGCATATCGATATAATCATTAGATATTCATACACAATTCCCTCCATTGAAACAGTGAAACATCTTTTATGTTATTTTAAGTCCCTTTCAAGTTAGACAGTGTACTATCGTGTGTATTATTTTGAAAGCCGCTTGATAGTTACATGAAAAGTTGACAATGTCTAGTCACATTAGAAATATGTAAATCTGCATTTGGGTTTATAATTCAATTACATACTAGTTGTACAATTATCGTACATCAAAACTGGATGATGAAAAATAGCTTTTTGTGCAAAATTACTTTCATATTTGATTTCCCACAAAGGTTTGTAATGTATAACATTTTGAAAGTTATAATGTAATCGATAAATGAAAATGATGATTAAAAAGATGCCTTACCTAACCCTGTTGTTTCCAGATCAAAGAAAACAAATCCTTTCCCAGTGGTCTCGAGACCAGCTGGACCAGGCTTCGGTACAGGTGGGGGAATAGTGGTGAGATCTACATCCTGGTCACCTACATTACACGCATACGTTGGTCCCTCACGCACTTCTTGTACCGATTCCTTTGAATGGCTGAAATTTACAAACAAGAAGGTCATAAATGTTGTCTTTAGAGTGGTAACAAGGTTTTTCTCAGATTTGACCTGGTGACTTAGTTTTTAGACGCACATGACCCAGATTTGAACTCGGACTAGATATTGTCAAGATCAAAATTTTAACAAAGTTTCATCAAGATTGAGTCATAAATGTGGCCTCTAGAGTGGTAACAAGGTTTTTCTAAGATTTGACCTGGTGGCTTTTTTCTGTACGCATATGACCCTGTTTCAAACTCGTCCTAGATATTGTAAAGATAAACATTTTGACCAAGTTTCATCAAGATTGGATAAAAAATTGACCTCCAGAGTGATAACCAGTTAAAAGTTGACGACACACGATATACGACACATGATGCACTACGCCGGAAATTGACTGACCACAATAGCTTATCATGGTCATTTTGTGCTCAGGTGAGCTAAACATGGGCCATTTGAAATGTTTATTGTAAACATAAAGAGTGTAATACACAGTATACAGTAATACAATTTCATTAAATAATTTTCATCAATTTAACATACAATTTAAATGAGTTACTTTAAACGTAATCATTATTTATTACATACAAACAATTGACCTGTTAGACTCACTTAGATAAAATATACAACCATGTGTTATAATATATTTTGTGTGCACTAACCGTTCAAGTTTGAGTCTTATACGCCGCTGTTTGGCTGCTCTGGTAGTCGCTATAGCTTTTCTCTTCCTGTGCTGTAGGTCACGGAGAAGGGCCAACGTAGATGTGAATGTACCAGGCGAAACACCCAACTTTTTATTCACCTGAAAAAGAATAAAGAATGTGATTATGTTGATAACAATGCAAACTGCTCAAAAAATAATTTTGTGAAATAACCGACATATAATACTTACAAAGTTGTTGACTGACAAAAAAGCTTAGTTGTCAAAAAAAATAATTGAATAGAAAAAAATTATGATCTTTGCCTGATTGTTATGATTTTGTGATAATTTTAATACATACAGTAAATCAAAATTTAAATTTAAAAATTCATACAAAATATTCACATAAATAATGAATTAATAAATAATAATGCTGTAAAAACCATTAGAATGTTTCTATGTTCATAATACTAGTAGCTGAATGTCAAAGTGAGGTGGGTATACTTTATTATTATTAATCATAACATCTAACATTCAAATAACTTTAGCAGAAATGGAAATCCGACAGTGCCACTCGCATCATTTTGCCATGTGTATTAAAATAAATAAAATAATAATGCAAAGCAGAAAGTACAATTAACATGTAGTCATGCAGAAAATGAAAATAAAAAAACTGCAGAAAAGTCTGACTTTCTTGTATTTCCAAAAAATGTGCTCAACTGTCTCTATTTAACTGCTTTTAAATTTGAAATTAAACATAAATAAGAAAAGTCAAACATTTCCAATTATAAATCAAAATTTATGTAAAATAACTTCCGATATATTACGTTTGTGATGTAACTATTTCCAAGGTTTTTCTGGGCCACTCCAGCAGCTATCCTAAAATTCAAATTAGCTGAGCCAGAAAGATGAAGCTGTTTGGGAGCTTTGCTGGCTATAGACTTGTTCAGGCTCTCGTTAGCCTGAGTACTGCCCAACGTGCTTAATTTGGTGGCTATTTTTTTGTAAGCACCAAAAACATCAAGCAGTGCAGCTTTCAGTGCAGGATTTGTCAGTGGCCGTCCATATGGTAATGATGAGTATTTAGCAGCAGTGTTATTTCTAAACCTGCACCAGACATCCTCACAGAACGAATGGTCGCCAAACACGTGACCAACAACAGCATCCATGCCCTGAGATATGCCTACAGGATTGTGTTTATTCTGAGAAATACTGTAGTTGAATAATTTCAACAAGTAGTTTATGATTTTTGTACTTAACATGGGAAAGCTCTTTTGCATTCCATACAGACAGTTGGCCAGATTTTTTTTCACATGATTTTTGTCGGACCTTTTCTCGATAGTATAAGGCAGACTTGTTTTTAATCTTGCAGCTGTTGTGGTATCATCATCACCCACAACCCCTGTAACCATTATGCCATTTTCGACTGTTTCTGTGATCATTTCAGTGACCATGTCGGGTTCCATGGCTTTAGATGATCCAATCCAATTTTTCCTACAGTCATGAGGCTTGCAGGGGCTATTACCTTTTGTTTTCTTCCTGTGCTGGTTGCACACCCGGCAGGTTTTGCTCCTCACTGCATACGATAGGACTTTTCCCGTCTTGAGACCAATCATAGAGCAATGTCCTATAATGTGAAAATGTAAATGTTCTTAATGTAGCCAATGTGTGATAGCTTGAACATGTTTAATAGGCTAGATAAAATAGTATGGTAATTACATTTGGTTTACTGATTTAAATAAACAAGAGGGCCATGATGGCCCTTAAACGCTCATCTGAGTTCAAGGTACACCAATTGTCAAACACTTGACCTGGTGACCTAGTTTTTTACTATACTTGACCCATATTTAAACATGGCCTTGATTTTGTCAAGAAAAACATTCTGACTATGTTTTATCATGATTGAGTCATAAATATGGCTTCTAGAGTGGTAACAAGGTTTTTCTAAGATTTGACCTGGTGACCTAGTTTTTGGACGCATGTGACCCAGATTCGAACTTGGCCTAGATATTGTCAAGATAAACATTGTGACCAAGTTTCATCAAGATTGAATGAAAAATATGGCCTCTAGAGTGGTAACGAGCTAAAAGTTGACGACGGACGACACACGACGTACGACGACTTACGCCGGACATAGAGTGACCACAATAGCTCACCATGAGCACTTCGTGCTCAGGTGAGCTAAAAACTACAGACTGAGATTTTGTATTATTTGCACAGTTATGTTGACTGATTTTGTTGTATAATGCCTAATGAAATTGAACATGGTGCCCACTGTATTTGAGCAGCTGAAATATGGTACATTTAAAATACTCTTAGTATATTTCAATGAATTAATGGGTATTTGAGATGTTAACACTTCAAAATTATTACTAAAACATTAAAACACACATTTTCAGACATGAACCATTTTCTAATACACAATTGGGATGAAAAAATAAGTGTGCTCGTCAGTCCTCAGGACTGATCTACTTTCCAAAATAATATGATCCTTGATTATTAGACTGTAATCAACAATAAATACCTGATAAACTATCATAAGCCTTTCCACTGCCTCTTTTCTGCCAACCTGCATCCACGCTAACATCAATCTCATTCGTCTGCCTGTTGAATATAATGCAATACGAGATAATCACAGACCTTGCTTCAAAATTTTGTGTTATAAAGAGACATGAGACAGATGAGATCACACAGAAAATAAATTAGCCAAAAACATTTTAGTGGACCTTTGCTTATATCATCTATAAATGTAATCGGTTTCCATTAAACAAACATTGATTTGAACAACAGACACAAAACATTTGTTTTTTAAAATTGGCAAATTGTTTTATTTTTATAGGACCCACAAATTGACATTTGAATGAATATCATGAATTTATTTTACTGTTAGTGTATCTATTAAAAAAGAACACAAAAGTTTAAGGTACAAATAAACTTACAGTTCGTTTAGCTGTACCTCTTCTTGTAGGGAAGTCTCTGCACTAGATTTTGCGACATCTTCTACTGCTTGTCCAGCCTCATTCTGTCTATTGGTGAAATAACATATGCCTGAATTGTAATCATTGTCATACTATGCGTATTACATACTATGCGTATTTTAACACAACCAATATGTCACAATATCACATAATTCACAGTAATGGTTATGAAGGCAACTGGTCTCTTGTTGGACATGTATGTATGTTACTTTGTAAACAGGTAATGCTATAACATATATTGCATAATGCTTTTAATTAAATTTACTTAGAAAATATAATAACATTTCTAAAGATTGAAACAGATATTAAACCATCTTGAAATGTTTGTTGTTACAAGTTATTTTCAACTGATGAATTTGCATGTGATTTATACTGTCACTATAAGGTGTTTATTGCCTATAAATTATTGCAAACATAAGAAATAAAATTCTTAGCTTACATAAAAATTGTATTTTCAGATCACGATTACACTGCTGCATTTCTGAACATTTTCCACCCACCATAATTATGTCAAACAATGTTTACACACAGTTTCATGACGTCATGGTACGTGCTTTTGAAATATAATGCCCTACTGTACAATATTAAACACAGAGCAATAACGCAGAGCATTTTAGGGCAAATTAACCAAGGAAATACTCTAAGATAAATAAAAGTTGGGCCGAGATTCTATACCAAAATATATTAAGCGATCAAAACAACACTCATGTTGATCTACCACACAACAAAGGGCGTCATTTATTACAATTATCAGATTACAATGGGCTTGAAAATTCATGTCTTCACACCTTTGCAGAAATTGGACAGTTGCTTAGCAAAGTTGCTGTGGCACTGACACTTGGTCGCTTCATATCTTAACAAAGGTCAATTTGCACTACTTCATGTGGTCGTTGGTTTTCAGAATAGAGGTGGTCGATAATTGAAGTTGTTTTTAATCGAAATTTCATTAGTAATGGTTGTTTAATGCAGGTGGTCGCAACCACATGATATACCGTATATTAAACTTTTAATTATCATTTAAACTATCATTTGTAGAAAATTACATCACATGTCTCAAATATTATTTATATATAGTGTTAGAAATTAACCCAGAGTATACAATAAATATCAAAAAAACAATATTGTTATTCAATTTCAAATCTAGACACACCTTCTAACAAGCATGGTATGGTTGACCGCCGGGATGTTCAATGTGGTAAGAATACTGTTAATTTGTCGAAGGCCAACTCCGGCATGAACCATGGCTGTAAAAATAACATGAAATTGTCAATTACAATAACAAACATAATTATTAATTTTTTATAGTATGATTTGTGTTTGTAAAATTAAAATCACATCAAACCAAATATTATGTGTACACTCGATGAAATATTAACAACATATGAACTATGTAATAGTGTATGTCAATATTTATAATTAAAAAATTTAACAACATGTATGAAAATCAGTACATAAATTTACAGATGTCCTTATCGATAACATGCAAACATTTTTTACCAATTGATCATTATAGACCCATCTGTTAATTTGTGTTAGATTCATTTCTGAGTAACTACTATATATTTATACTCACTAAAATTACATATATTTTAATATAGAGAATATACACTAACGACACATGAAGCCTTACCCAATGCAAGCTTTGTGTTCATGTCGTACACCCGGCCATGCTTCCGTCCAGTATGTACCGTGTTAATGTTACCACAGTTAATACACGGAATATCAAGAACACAGGCTAGACCAAAAGTTCTACATGCCACTGTATTGTGCAATTGTAAAGAGCCACAAGCAGTGCAAGCCTTCAGGGCTGCGGCAAGAGTGTCAAGTTCTACAACACGACGACCAATTTGCCAATTGGGGTCTGTCTCATAAACTTCCAGTGTGCAGGTTCCACTGTCAGATGCATCAACGGAATATAAATGATCCACAGGAATAGATTTGATTTCAATTATATGACTAGAACCATCGTGATCATGTTCATAATTAGGACGATTTTCAATTTCATTAGTTTCAAAGTTCTCCTTTTTTTTTTTGGCAAATTTACCTTTCCTATTTCGTTTGGAGTTTCGGAATGTTTCCAACTTAGACATTTTGAATTAAAAACTAGTTGTCATATCGTTATTAGGAAGATAAAAACATGATACATAAGTTTACATTTATTGTTTACATTTTGTCGTTTGGTTGTTTTTCAGACGCTTGATTTCGCCTATAAAATTACAGTAAGAGTGATACTAAGCGTTCGAATGATCGGGATCGTAAATTATCGTCAATCTGTCGCGTGTTTGTTTTCGTCGTCGTAAAACTTAAAACATAAATAAAAGATCGAATTACATTAAAACACGATAAGAGGCAGAAAAAGCATGTTATCTTTACAAATATATTTGTTATTTTAAATATTATTTATATTTATGCGTCTTGTATTTTTACGACAAAGTAACATAAAGTGGAAACGATCGTACATCCTTAAATTCATTATTTTATCCTACATGTTATGTCATTTCATAGCATATTATCCTCAGTAGTAAGATAAACTATATGCTGTAGTATTAGCAATTGTTTGTTTTAATGTAAAGGGATTTAGAAATTTAGAAGTAGCTTTAAAATAAAACATTTAAATTTTTTTAACTTATGTATAAATAATTTAAGATAAACTTAAGATGTTTCTTGAATACGATCCCTAAGCGATTATTTACATAGAGGATGTTTGTTGTTTTCGGTAGAATATCGATTTCAATTCTCTAGTGATGCTAGGAATTTATATTGCAGCTACTGGCGAAAAACATATTTTTTCTATGATCACGAGCGAATCAAAAATCAATATTCTACCAAAACCAACACATTTTAATTTTATTTGATCCTTATATGTTATTGTGGTATGTCCCGACTTCCCGGTGACAAATTTCCATTATCACAGTGGTGATTTTTGTTGTTGGAAAACAGTGAATTAACAATTTTATTTTCACTGTTTGAAAACAGTGAATTATCAATTTTATTTCACTGATATTTCCCTACAAACCACCAGAAATCATGGAAAAGTACCCTTAGTCATCGGTTCAATGGTAATAAATAGCCTGTTAATCATTTAACATCTGTGTATTTGAAAGCTAACATCGATTCCAATTTCACTATCATGCTCATCAACAGATGGAATTCGAGAAAATAGTAAAATATATTGGACATGTCCAACTTTCTTTCCGGTCTCTATCTTTCTAAATCTATTCCACATGGAAGCACATATAATTTCTAAGTTTTGGAACAAATGTCAGTAAACCATTAGATAGTTTTAAGATTTTTGAATGTGTTTTCTCCCATTAAAAATATTGTATATATGTGATCGTTCATTTTAAAATAATCCGTTTCAGTGCACGAAACAAGGTTCTATCACTTGAAGTTTTCAGGATTTTTAGAATCTTTTGAAATAAATAATTATATAAATAGTCGATACAATTGGTTCCATTTGAAGCAACTGTGGGTGTTGGTTTTCACTTATAAACATACTGAATGGTTATCCAAACAACTACCAATAGTGCGAAACGTTTAAAGCAAAACTAATGAAATTTCCAATTAAAATAGAGATTCGTCAACTTACATGTGTTTTATCGAAAATTGATCTTCCTCTGATAAATATATAACTGTGCTCTGGTTGCTACTTTTGCGAAAATTAGATTTTCAACTACTGGTAATTTCATTAATTGTAAAGTGTGCCTCTACGAAAGCCTATTAGTATCACACGAACGTTAAAATTATGGATATATTAATGCGTAATAACGCAAAGAAACACGTTATAACGCAAACCAAACACGTAATAACGTAAATCAAAACACGTAATAACGCACAGTAGCACACAATAACGCAAATCAAACATGTTATAACGTAAATCGAAACATGATATATAACGAGAATAAACACGTAATAATGCAAAACAAACACGTTAAATACGAAACAAACACGTTATTACGCGAAAGCAAAAAAACACGTTAAAACGCAAAACCAACACGTTATAACGGAAAACAAAACTCGAAATAACGCGAAGAAACACGTACTAACACAAAACAAACACGTTATAACGTAAAACTTAACTCGTTATAACGTGAAGAAACATGTTATAACGTAAACCTAAACACTTAATAACGCGAAAAAAAACACGTAATAACATAAATAAACACGTTATTACGTAAAACTATACTTGTAATAACGCGAAAAAACAACACAAATTAACGTAAAATAAACACATTATTACGTAAAACTAAACTCGAAATAACGCGAAGAAACACGTACTAATACAACACAAACACGTTATAACGTAAAACTAAACTCGTTATAACGTGAAGAAACACATTATAACGTAAACCTTAACTCGTTTTAACGCAACAAAACACGTAATAACGTAAAATAAACACGTTATTACGTAAACCTAAACGCGTAATTTCGTCAAGAAACACGTTTTAACGCAAAACAAACACGTTATAACGTAAAACAAAACGCGTAATTATGCGAAGATATACGTAATAACGTAAACAAAGAATACATATGTACCGAAATCGATATGATGTGACTAGTGATTGTTGTTTCAAAAATGGATGATTATGACTTTATTGATTTTATTGGCTCAATTTCGGGGTCAGCAGCAGCTAAAATGCAGGGAAAAGATGTAAGTATTTTTAAATAACTTCTACATGTTTAATATAAACTCGTGTATGCATGTGTGGTGGTATATTGATCTTTGAATTTACGTGCACCCTTATGTTCAAAACAAGTCTTGAAACATTGTAAACTGTATTGGCTTCGGTATATGTTATGTGTTCTGAGATTTGTTATCCTTATTCGGGGGTATAGTACAAAACAATATGTAATATTTAAGTTATAATAATTATACAGTAACAAAAATGATACCGAAAATGAAGTAGATGAATAAGTTAATGTACAGTATATATCTGTATGTGCTAATACAATTTCCGAAAACTCGGACACAACGGATGATCGTGAAAACGAAGTATACGAGCTGTTTGCCAACTTGGCTAGGCAACGTTATGAAAACGCTTGGCGGAAGAAAGTTGACAAGCATAAAATAGACGGACTTAGTGCGAGTGAAGCAAAAGAAAAAAAAGTGTTAACATGAAGGCAATTGAACTCAAGCACTTTTTCCAGCGATACGGAAAATACATTTCTCAATGGTTGAAATTGCGCGGGGGAATTATCCATACCAAAATTTATATGTCTAATATCCGCGAATACATGGGACGAGGAATGGACCAGGAGCGAGCAATTCGTTTATCGCTGAGAAAGCATAGTCAAAAGGTTTTGGACGTTTTGGATGATGATAATGCGGTGATGATAATGAGGATGATGACAGCGAAATGGAGGAGGAGTTGGAGGACAATACTGACGAAAAGTCAGACACAGAATAATATGTGTGACCATTCTAATGTATACTTTATAAAACTGTGTTTTCGACTTTAAGACGTGTATATAATACCCACTCTATTTATGATATATATTGCATACGGTACATTGTACTTTTTGTTTTGCAATTGTATATACTGCACATAATGACATTTGCTGCCGTCTTTATCATTGTATAGACCCACCTGTCAACCCAATATTAAACAACAAATCGCAAGGTTAAATACATATTTTATGTGTACATAAAAAACATGATTAACAAAAATGCAATAATATCATGTGTTTAAATGCATACTAGCAAGGTGTAAATCAGACTAAACTACAACAATCGCACAGCAAATGTTTAAATACAACACATGGTTGAACACATTTGAAATAATGTATGTATATATACTAGACATTTAACAATAGAAAGAAAACACAACAAGTACCTATTTTCAATACATACATAGCTTTATCAAACTCAATGACAACTACACTTGTCAAATATAACACTATTTACACCAGTTAACCTTCTATTAGTGGTTTATTCACATTCGTGCTCAAAAGTCCATACCGATGGGTATAGGCTGGCTACGCTACGAGGTATGAATTGGTTCATGACTTTGTTTTGCACCAAATTATAAATTAAATGGTTTTATAATGCCCATGAGCAAGCGTTTCTATGCCGGAATCCACACACAAATCGTTTATCATCATAGGGTGAGAGGGTGTTCTTTGATACTGTAACGCTGTAAAGTTGATGATTAAAACTTCTGAGCATGTTCATACTGTGTTGCATAGTGCAGTGCTGAAACAAGCATCGCTCGTACTGCTTCTCAATGACACATTTTTTAACACCCTTGGTTGTTTGCTTTTGCTTTCCGTCGTACATAAACGAATACATTTTCGCTCTCAACCCAACAAAAGATGCAATTGGTATACTCCCACACTCGTCCTTTATTTTCCCCAAGACCGTACAAATGTTGTCGCTGTATAAAGGATGGGCTTTAGGGAAGTTGCTCGTATCAAACAGATCATGGTGCTCTCTCATGTCAGAGTACCATTCGTCTGTAGCTATTCCGTAAGCCAAAGAATCAGTATTTGTGAAGAGTAGCTCAGCTCACTCGCCATAATTAGCTTTCATAACATCATAGTGAAATTGATACATGTATATTTTTGAAATATAAAGTATAAAGAATCCTGCGTAAATGGGTCTTTTTTACACGATATTTGTTTTTCTGAAGTTGACCGCCACCAAATCTTCGTTGATGATTCCAAAAGATAAAAAATTTGGCTTTGCGCATACTTTTCGGAGCCTTTTTGGTGTGTTGACCAACTCGACGTACATTAAATTCTCTTCCTCATATTTTCCATGGTCTTTCCAAAGACAGCATTATTCATTAATTTAAAGAAATCTTTTTCAAATACATTGTTAAGTTAGTTTTACGTAATAACGTGTTTATTTTACGATATCGCGTGTTTTTTCACGTTATTACGAGTTTAGTTTTACGTAATAACGTGTTTATTTTACGTTATTACGTGTTTGTTCGCGTTATTACGAGTTTTGGTTTACGTTATAATGTGTTTCTTCACGTTATAACGAGTTTAGTTTTATGTTATAACGTGTTTGTTTTGTGTAAGTACGTGTTTCTTC
Source organism: Congeria kusceri (assembly GCA_027627225.1). Lineage (NCBI taxonomy): Eukaryota > Metazoa > Mollusca > Bivalvia > Myida > Dreissenidae > Congeria > Congeria kusceri. The sequence continues at coordinate 19,037,638 of CM051040.1, forward strand.
GCGTTATTGCAAGTTTAGTTTTATGTAATAACGTGTTTATTTTACGTTATTACGTGTTTGTTCGCGTTATTACGAGTTTACGTTTACGTTCTAACGTGTTCCTCCACGTTATAACGAGTTAAGTTTTACGTTATAACGTTTGTTTTGCGTTATAACGTGTTTTTTGCTTTCGCGTAATAGCGTGTTTGTTTCGTGTTATAACGTGTTTGTTTTGCATGATTACGTGTTTATTCGCATTATAACATGTTTTGATTTACGTTATAACGTGTTTGTTTTGCGTTATTGCGTGTAACTGTGCGTTATTACCTGTTTTGATTTACGTTATTACTTGTTTGGTTTGTGTTATAACGCGTTTCTTTGTGTTATTACGCATTAAAATATATTTTTTAACGTTCGTGTGACACTAATAGGCTTTCTTAGCCTCTAATCCCTTTAAAAGTTTTAATAATAAAGATTTCAAATTGTATTTCAGATGGACTCATGTTTCTCTAATCATATTCGATTAGAGCTAGATGCAGTGCAAAAATATGTAGAAATAGACGCTATTCAGCTGCACGGATCAGGTAGGGCTACGTGTATACAGTTCTGCAATTATATATAGCTGACATGAGCAAAACGTGCTCATGGTCAGCTTTTGTGATCGCCTTTTGTCCGTAGTCCGTCGTTCGTCGTAGCTAGTTCGTCGTAAACGTTTACATGGCTTGTGAACACTCTATAGACCATATTTATTGCCCAATCTTCATGAAACTTTCCTAGAACATTTATTCAAATGATATCACGGACGAGTTCGAACCTGGGTTATGTTGTTTCAAAAACTAGGTCAAATTGGTCAAATTGAAGAAAAAGATCGTTGAGACTGAAGTGGCCACATTTTTTCCTAATCAACATGAAACTTGCTCAGAACATTTGTTCTTATGATGTCTCGGTTGAGTTTGAAAATGGTTCCGCTCCGTTAAAAAACATGGCCACCAGGGGGCGGGGCATATGATTATATTGAAAACTTTAAAAATCTTCTTGTCTGTAACCACTGGCTGGATTTCAAAATAATTTCAAAAAAATGTTCCTTTGCTGACCATCTACCTAATTCCTTCAAATCCTTTTGATCCATTTAAAAACATGTCCGCCAGGAGGCGGGGCAGTTTTTCTTATATGGCTATATAGAACAGTTAAAGAATCTTCTTGTCAGAAACCGCATGTTTGATTTCTAACTTATTTCACAGAAATGGTCCTTGGGTAACACTCTACTAATTTTTGTACTTTGTCCGTCGTTCGTCGCTTGTCGTTAGTCGTCAACATTTACCATGTGAACTTTCTATAGACAAACATTATTTTCCAATCGTCATGAAATTTACCCGCAACATTTGTTCCGTTGCTATCTTGGACGAGTTCGAAACTGGGTCATTTGGTGTCAACAAACTAGGTCACAAGAGCAAATTGAAGAAAGAGCCTGTGAACACTCTGGAGGCCACATTTTTGCCCAGTCAACATGAAACTTGTTTAGCCCCTCGGGTGAGCGACCTAGGGCCATATGTCCCTCTTGTTTATTATTCTGTTGACGAGTTTAATTACAAGTTAAACGCCATTGCTTCATTCATGATGTTTTGCATGTTAATGGCGACTAGACGCTTCACCGCTGACACGGGCCCGTATAATCAATATCTAGGTCTGACACGTGACACGGGTCCAGTCTATTGATAACACGGTATTATGCATCTACTGGTGAAATACAGTTTTCACGTTGAACGAAAACTACAACAACCAGTAAATTAATGTTATTAAAAACAAATTTAGCAAATTTGTTAATAGTCAAATTTCGTTTTAACTATTCGAATAGCGATCATTCAATCGACTATTCGAATAATTTTGCAAAAGCTGTAAATGTAATCGAGCCTTTGCAAGCTTATGCCGACAAAATATTTAAATGAACGTGCGCAATATATTCGTATGACAATACATTCGCTTTGGAAATGAGAGTAAGCCACTCAGTTCAGTTGGCTAATACTAACTGATACTTTTGTGAAGGAAATTGACAGCTATGAAGTAGTTTACAAATACGGTGCACTTGTTCATTATAACACTGTGTAACTCGACTCGCAGAAATTGGTAAATAATTTAAGAAACGCGTCCGTTTATTTGCAATATTTTACCATTTGAATATGTTGATTATCACATTAATGTGGATTAAGGGTATGAAATATATGTTTGCACTGATTCCATATTGCAAATGCAGTGTAGTATTAAATAGCTAATATTCTACGGCATACAGTACATATATACTTATAAAATATCCTCTTTGCATACATCTCGCAGTGGGTGTCTTCCGTCGTGATAAGAACCTCATCAGAATTCCAAAGCGACAGGTATTTATTTTACATCATTTGTTTCATTCTAAAGCCCTTCTATGTATTATACAAGTATATATTACATGAGGTGAAAACACCCACAAATATATAAAATATACAGTTACGAGATCATATGAAATTTATCTGACCAAAACACCACCGCATCACTACAACTTGATCGTTATATACCGTATTCATCATGTACTGCCATTGCCCATTTCTGTACAGGTATGTCACATTAATTTTTTTAATTAGATACATCAATTCCACTTCGCTTAAAAATTGTTAAGTATCATATACAGGCCAATAAGCTAGTAAACATTATTTTTTAAAGCTGTAGAACAAGTTGAACAACAGGAAATGATAGCTTCAAAACTTGTGTTGAAACGTGTTACAAAGTTTGTCGTTAAGAATTAAACGCACGTGTATATAATTACAACGGTTTACCATAAATCTTTGTTGTGTCCCGGAGTATTGGTTACGTTTTCTTGTAAACTTCTTTGCAGTTATGTTTCGAAACAGATCATCGGAAAAAATGACACACGTGGCATATACGGTGATTCTGGGTCGTCTTGGCGCAATGCGCGCATTGACACTCAACCATACATAGAGGTATACATAACATTGAAGGCCTACGTTAATAGTAAATTAGTTCGATTCTAAAAAGATCTAACTGTCCAAGTTTGTGAAGTGATAATTGGCAGTGTTTTCATTCATATCATCACACTTGAGATGAACGTCAATGCATTGTTTTCAATTCGATTTCAATACTTTATAGTACTTTAAAATTATTTTTAGGTCATCGATATTCTCGTTTCACAATTGCGATATGTAAATATACCTGCATGTAGAAAGTTTATTTAAGGATTGAAATTAATTTTGGTTGCGTTGATGCGATTATGAACGCAATGGTCAAACTGGCAAATCCATGATGCGCGCTAGCGCTTCATGGATAATTTGCCAGTTTGACCATTGCGTTCATAATCGCATCAACGCAACCAAAATTAATTTCAATCCTTATATTTACATTAAATTTGGGCTGATTTCATAGCATTCCTTTATATTATGTTTGTTTAACATGCATTTTATTGCCATTCTAAGAGAAATATCACGCACAGCAGTTTTCTTATCGGAACAGCGAAGTACCGCCCCTTGTAACCGAACTACACAAAAAAGAATGCAAACTACGATTAATAAAATAGTTCCCTACAAAAATATCATTTTCTCCTTATTTTACATTCATTTCTGCGACAAATAAAATTTAGTGTAAGCATTATCAGTCATAACATTTTTATTTTCCTTGCATAAATCATATCGCTACAAAACTAAAAAAGTAACTTAAACAAATGCAAAAATACCCGTGACATCAAGATGAACTGCTATTTCGGCCGGTATAGCCAACAAGCACCAAACATTATTAATGCTTTAGAAAAAATAATAGGTGCTTTGTTAGCAAGACAGTTAATCCACATCATGAATACTTCTATACCACAGTTGAGTTCTGACACTTCACAATCGCACAATTCCTAGGCTGAGAGTTTAACAGATCCTGAATAATCCTATTTAATTATTAACACAACATGCTTTTAAATGCTTTAAATCCACACCATATATCACAATTTTCACTCGGCGAGAAAAATGCAAAACAATCCACAAATGACATCACTAAACAAGTGATGACGTGTAAGCTAGGTCATCGATCAATAGCATCCACACGGGCGTATCTAAGCTCTTTTCTTTCCTTGGGCATAACTTGTATTTGAAAGGATAACATTTTTATATAAATCTCAAAATGCATTTTTTTCTTATTGTACATGTTAAACAATTCATCACTATTAACTGTGATATAAATGCACAATAAATTACACGATCTTAATGCATCTAGCAAATAGACACATCAATGTGAAATCATAACCATTTTAAAGCTACGTTCCTGAACCGATGTTACGTCATGGAGATTTTCTGTGGTCGCTTCTAAGAAAAGTAATGTTTGCCTTAAATACCATAACATGTACATAGTACTTGCTAGCGAAATGGCTTTGTTTAATAATACTACTTGTAGACCTTGCATTATAGAAAACTATTAAACAAAAGTGAAAAAAAATATCAGATTGATTTTTGTAGAAGAAGAACTGGAACGAACTGTTCATGTATAATTATTATAAAAACATAAAGATAAATGCAAAAAAGAGTAACATTGAACAGTATAAGACATCTTAGTTCATGTAAATATTCTTGTCGAAATATAATTTGCATAAAAATAGGACACGCAGAGATTACTACGCCGGTGATAAGGCATTGCGTTCCTACGATTATGAATGCATACCCCTTCCATATTAAAATGCCTATGCAATGTAAATATGATTGTTTAAGATTTATCATTATTTCGAACTCGCCTGAACAAAACAATCACGGATTACTGCAAAACTAATGTGCACATACTTTGATCAAACTATTGGTTATAACATCGAAGAAGTCTGATCTCCCTAAATTGTTTAATTGAAATCTTTCAGAATGCATTAACTTGTTGCACCGTGTTATATGGTGTTAGTTTAATATTGATTAAAATGCAACAGTTTTATGCTTATAAAAAGGCTAAACATGTCAATGTTAATCGCTTAGTAGAATTAACTAGTCATCGTTATGTCCGACATTGTCTTTATGTAAATATTTTGGTCTAGATATAAGGCTTGAAGTGCAGCAATAAAATATTTTAAAAATTAAATTACGATATTTATATTGACATATCCTAAAGTTACAAATACGGTATCAAGGAAGGGCGATGCGTTTTCGCATGCAGAAAATAAAACGCTACATCATATTAGGCTGCGCTTATTTGGTACCTATTTGGTACCTTTCTTGCTGCATTCTTAATTATGACTATCTTGAACATTTCGTATATAACCATTGTTTGCCAAATTATCAGCTCAGCTTTGTTTCACATACACTGTATTTCCAGAAACTAAGAAATGTCATCATTTAATATACTGTACAATGTTTTAGCAACCTCTATTTTCAAAGATCATTCAATATTCAAAGATCATTCTATATTGAAAGTGTTCTGACATGACAAGTGTCCAGACACATCTATTAAATTATGAGATGCTGCGAGAGGCTATGTCTACCAAAAGGTCATTTCATTTATCGATATAAATGATAGTAAAACATATAGTATATTATAGAAATGTACAATGCAAAGCTGTATACACTACATTTGTTATATACTAGATGATGAGATTTTAGATTAGAAACACAGGAAAAATCGTTGAAAACTTTTTATTCCAACTGAATATCGAACTCTTGACGAAATAGCCATCTTTGAATATAGAGGTTGATAAACACAGTACAGTATATTAAACGATGTTATTTCTTAGTTGTAGGAAATATGTGAAGCAAATTTGGCTAGCAAACCCGGATATTAAAAAATGAATTGATCAATTACAAATTCGATGACTTACAACGTGTTTTGTGAATAATATAATAGCAATTTGCAATTAATAATGATTTAAAGTTTTACTTCTAAAATAACTCTTTGCTTCTCATTTGCAGCTCAGCAGATCATTTGCTGATCTAATCTTATTTAAATGATGTGTACGTTTGTTATTTCTAGGTACTCTTTGATATTAAACTTGTGGTTACAAGCGTAGATATTCACGAAAATTATGATGTTGGCTCTCTGAAGGCTATCAAATGTAACGAAAGAGGAAGCTGGATAACATTATGGAATACCACTAAGGTCGAAACAGTCAACTATGCGAGGGTGTTTAAGCCACCGCTGGTATAACATATTTCATTCCCTTCCTTTCATTAACAGTATTACAGCTGTAAAGCGTTACCTGTATACCAGACAAATACACCACGCATTTGTTCATAATAACACTGTGAATCGACGCGCAGAAATCGGTAAATAATTTAAGAAACATGTCCGTTTGAATGCAGTATTTTACCATCTGAAACATGGTTCAGGGTTCATATTCCAGAAACACCCTAAGTTTATCTTAAAATATTTTTACTTCAGTTCCAAATTGTGTATGGTAATATTTTTAAAACTACAAATAAATCACGGACTCCAATTACGGTTAAGTAAATAGTAGTTAATAAGAAGTTGATCGAATAAAATGCAAATTTTACGGCTAAAAAAAAGATTTTAATAAAGATGCTTCTGGAATACAACCCCAGCTATAGTTGTATATGCTAAAATAAAAAAAATAAAAAAAATAAAACGTACTGGGCCCGTATTCACCAACCTATTCTTAGACTTACGACTAAGAATCAAGACTACTCTTGAAACTGTTATGTTCTAAGACCGCTGTAAATTGGAATCTTAATTGGTATCCATCGACTCTAACTACAGCATTATTTATTTAGAATGATTTGTAATTACAAAAGCAACATTTGGACCCAGAATATTTGCAAACGAAGAAGTATATTTTCTTAAGTCTAAGTCTATTCTTTATTCTTAAGTCTAAGAATAGGTTGGTGAATACGGGCCCAGGTGTCGTATTCCAGAAACATTTTAAGTAATAGTTTAACTTTATCCTTAAATAAATTACATGTATTTTATTTTACTTTTGTTCATTTCACGGCAAATTGTCTTCAGTATTTAGACAAACTATATGCTGTATAGTATTAATAATTGTTTGTTTTAGTGTAAAGGGATATAGAAATTGAGAAGTAGCTTTAAAATTTAACATTGAAATTTTTTAAACTTAAGTACAAATAATTTAAAATAATTTAAGATAAACTTGAGATGTTTCTCGAATACGACCCCTAAATTATATTTTAATAAAATATATTTATTGTTTTTGGTAGAATATCGATTTTAATTTACATGAGTGAATAAAAAATTGATATTCTATCATAGCCAACACATTTTATTTTTATTTTATGCTTAAACATGTGCTATTTTTAAACTGGTATTTTCTGACTTCTCGGTGAAAAAGTTCCATTATCAAAGTGGTGATTTTTACTGTTTTAAAACAGTGAATTACCAATTTTATTTTCACTGTTTTAAAACAGTGAATTACCAATTTTATTTTCACTGTTTTAAAACAGTGAATTACCAATTTTATTTCATTGATGTTTTCCTATAAACCACCGGAAAGCATAAAATAAATATCGTTAGTCATCGGTTAATTGGTAATAAACAGGCTGTTAATCGTGTAACATCTGTGTATTTGAAAGTTAACATGAATTCCAATTTCTATATCATGCTCATATATACAGATTGAATACGAGAAAATAGTAAAAAATATTGGAAAATATCAATCGAAGTCTATGTTTCGTAAATCGAAATACATTCCATACTATTAATGCACTGTTAAAATTGCACACAAATCAAACCAAAATCCCTACCTAGCATACAAAAAAAATATACTTAATCTGCCAGTGTTCATGATTTAAAATTTTATGCTTCGTATAAAAATATTATCATAGTTATGTTCAAATGTATCTTGGGTTTTATCGTGCACTTGTTTTAGTTTTTAATTAAAATATTTGGTTGTTGTTTTTTTCATTCACGATTATGGTTGAGTCCTTACCATTAAAGACGATTTCTCGCGTTCCCTTTTATAGTTTTACTCCTTTTTTAAATATTCAGTGGAACTGGTTGTTTCATGAACACAAATGTGCGAGAATGTTTAAATAGCCCAGATATCTTTTCAAATCTATACCAGTTCGAAGCACAGATTTAAGTTTTATAAGTTTTGGAACAAATGCCTGTAAACCGTTAAATGTGAGCATTAATTTGTTGTATGCATAGATAAAGGAAAAAAAAACCATTCCATACAGTTTTAAGATTTTTGAAAGTTTTCTCTCCTGTTCAAATTCTTATATATATATATTAGCGTTTATTTTAAAATAATCCGTTTCAGTCCACTAAACAACGTTATATCACTTAAGGTTGACGTGTCCTGGATTTTTGGAATCTTTTAAAATAAATAATTATATAACTAGTTATTATAATCAGTTCTATTTGAACCAACTATGGGTGGCGGTTTTACTTATAAATATACTGAATGGTTGTCCAAACAACTATCAAAAGTGCAAAACTTTTAAAGCATCGCTTATGAAATTTCCAATTCAAATAATACAAAAGTGAACTGTCGAAAATTGATCTTCCTCGGCTAAATATATAACTGTACTCCGATTGCTATTTTCGCGAAAATTAGATTTTCAAATAATTTCATAAATGGTAAAGTGTCCCTCTAATCCTCTTAAAAGTTTGAATAATTATGATTTCACATTATCTTTCAGATTGACTCGTGTTTCTCTAATCACATTCGAGTAGAGCTAGTTGCAAACCAAACGTATATAGACATAGACGCTATTCAGGTGCACGGAACAGGTAGGGTTACATGTATACAGTTCTGCAATTATTTTTAATTGATTTGTTCACATGTGTAATTACCAGTTAAACGTCTTGGCTTTATATTGTCCGATATTTTGTGTATTACTGGCGACTAGATGGTTGACCGCTGACACGGGTCCGTATAATCAATATTGATGTCTGACACGTGACACGCGGCCAGTCTATTGAAAACACGGTATTATGCATCTACTGGTTAAATGCTGTTTTATTTTACGTTGAACGAAAACTACTACAATTAGTAAATTAATGTTATTAAAACAAATTTAACAAATTTTCGAATAGTCAAATGGGGTTTTAACTATTTGAAAAGCAATCATTCAATCGAATATTCGAATAAATTTGTCATCCCGAATAAAAACGAAGCAAAACAAAAAATTTAACCATTATTGTTTTCGTTAAGTATTTTGTTATTACTTTTCATAAATGTCACCGCACCTGGTCCTGCACAACTAAACATGAGCAGCAACGATGCGTTCCGGTATTGGAAAATACAAAGCAAAGAGACTAAATCCCTGACCCTGTGTGAAGTGGAAGTCATGGGTTACCCTGAACCAAGAACGCCCTGTAAGCATGTTCTTGATGAGCATCCGTTTTGGGTCAAGTTATTTTGCAGTGTTTAACGGTGACGTTACTATTGTACTATTTGTATTGTACATGTCCAATACTGACACAATCGTTATTTATTTATCGATTTAATCTATAGTTTTCGAACTATTGTGACTATATAGTGAATGTCACAGTTTATTTTTCATGACGTACGTAATGTTTCCATGTCACAAAGCCTTACTTTAAGATAGCAATGTGCTTATGCGTGAGTTATATACTATTTCTTCATTTAAAGATTTCCGACTTGTGACCGGTATAGCCATGACGGTGTCTCCCATAGCTACTATTCTCAATATCCCGTCTGAAACCACATGCGCTGACCGGTGCCTGCGCCAGACCTCCCCACCCTGCCGGACCGCCCAGTACTTTCAACACGAGCAATGCTGTGACCTGTTCGAAGGATTTGATCATGAAAAAGAGGGAAACAAACAAAACGTGGTGATAGTATTCAACCACTATGCTTAAAAATTTGTTTAGCAATGCAGAATGTTTTGATGCAATGCCCTCTGCACCATCGACTATAGTCGTTTTTGAAATTTTTCTATTGTTGCTATTAGCTTTTGTACGTATGTCGACGCAATGGCATGTTCACACAGTAGCTGCCATTCAGAAAAGCTCGCTTTTTAGATTATGCAACAAGGTTGTCCCTGACATCTCTTCATTATCAATTCAGAGGTCAACAATTGTTAACCAACATACGCAGTCTCTGGGAAAACAATATTAATGTTGAATTAAGTCAGAGATATCTAGCATGAAGTGGAAAACCTTAACGACACTCTTTGGCGAGTGAGTCCAGTATACCTGCCGAAAAAAACTAACTATTTGTTATTCAACATATACCTAGCATTATATTTCGCCCATCATATTCTTCTTTTGTTTTAAACTTTAAGCACAAAATAACGTCATGCAAGAAGAACAAAAGGACTAACAGGAACAAATCAAAATCAATTAAGACGTAAAACAGTGCAAAACAAAAATAAAGCCACACTAATTCAACGAACGTATTTTTTCTATAAAAAAAAAGGGACACCGGGTGATCAGATAAACATAGATATTCATTGTTTATTATCATTTATTATATATTGTAATGTTGTATGTATGTTACTTGCATATGTTTATCTATGTGTGTTTGTCTTTGCGCAAAATTCTCTACGTTAGTCTTACAACCGTCTTTGACATAAATATTTTAATCAAATACATAAATAAATAAAACTAAATGAATGAATGGATGAATGGATATTGATTGATTGATTAAAAAATAGAAAAATAAATAGATAAAGTTTAATACTATCATCATATCTTTATGTTAATTTTTACCAATATACATATATATATATATATATATATATATATGAAAGTCAAGGTGGGTATATCAATATATATAACGTATAAACATTGCATTATTAAGAAGCAGCAAGAGCTGTTAATTTTTTTGTCACGGAGATTCATTGCATGTGAAATAAATATAGATACATTGTTTATCGCTGAGACATTTTGACATGACATAATATTTTTAAACTTCATAAGGTTAGGCCAATTAATTGGAGTACAATATTTCTTTCGTAATTCTCTATATGCTGGACAACAAAGAAGAAAGTGGTATTCTGATTTAACAATATTTAAGTTACATAATTTACATTTACGATCAACTCTAACAATATTATTAAATCTACCTCTCTCTATTTCTAAGCTATGTGCACACAATCTAAATCTTGATAATTGTTGCTTTAATTTATTATTTTGTACAACATCTAAGTATTTTTCAAATTTTAATTCAGATTTAAACAATTTATAATAATCTAACTTTGGTTGACTGTTCAATGTTTCAAACCATTGCTGAACATACTGATCATTTAACCTCTGTTCTATCATAGAACGAAAGTTATTTACAGAATTTATATTGAAACATACATTTCCGAAACCTAGCATATCTAAAGGTTTCTTTAAAGATAAACACCAAGCATTTCCCCAATTGTTTGTATCAACAGCTTCGATATTGTACATATCACATTGTTCAGTAAAAATACTATACATAAGTGAATTAGGATTGTTCATAATCCTAAACCAGTAATTTAATGCCCCCTGTTTACATATGATTGATAAAGGGAATCTTCCAAATTCACCTAATACAGCTACATTTGAAGTTTGAGGGCGTACACCCAATATCTGTTTACAAAATTTAATATGCAATCTGTCGATTTCACTAGCTTTATACATACCCCAAATTTCAGAACCATACAACAAAATAGGTACAACAAGTGAGTTAAATAAGGACAGTGTAGTTCTAACATCAAGTTTGACTTTATTAAACATCGACATCAAATTACTGAATGCTTTTAGAGCTTGGTCGTTAAGAGTTTTAATAGCTTTAGACATATTTCCAGTATAATTCAACTTAATGCCTAAATAGCAAAAATCGTCCACAATTTCGACATTTTCTCCATTTATTGACCATGTATGCTCACAACGACTTTTTCTACGTTCAAAAATACAAATTTTGGTTTTATTTACATTTATTTTAAGACCCCATTTACATGAATACTGATTAATGGTATCCAGTTGAAGACTATGTTAATTTATAGGAGTGCTTCTTTCTTAGAAGAAAATATGTTTTGTTACTACCAGTTTTGTACCAGTTTTGTAAGCTTTTAATACCAAAACGAACTGCGATGGACACGTATAGTTCAATACTCAAAATGCACATTTCGTAATAAAAAAACAACAACAACACACTAATAATAATAAAAATAATAAAAATAATAAGAATAAAAATAATAATAACATTTATGATAATAATAATAATAATAATTATTATTATTATTATTATAATTATACTAATAATACAAATACTCCCAGTGTAATAATTGTATAACAAAACGTGTTGCTTTTCTATATTTTATTTATGAATATATTTAATAACTACTCGATCTGTAATAAAACTAGCTATGTAATATGTTTATTATTTAAGGATTACAACGGTTTATTTACAAACAATCCATTTTTCAAGAAAACACCGTTGGTGATACAATTGTTCAGACTCTATTGTGATCGTGACTTTGTTTGATTATAGCTTATTAATTCTCATCAGTTATTATGTTTCGAGACCGAATGCATAGAACGCAAGCATGTTTTGAATAACAAAACGGGTTGAGACATCATTTTGTACTACGAGTCTCAAACATCCCGAATAATCATATTTTGTTATAATGAAGTGAACACAATACATAATACATACAGTTTCAATTCATGTAAATAAGGTTTTATAGTAGAACTATAAATAACTGCGATATATAAAATATTAAAATTCCCTTTAAAAGTTTTTGCCAAAAAAAATGAACGTCAATAATAAATGTATGACTCATACATTCACTTACATTTAAGGTACTTCCAATCGTGGTTAATTAACAACGTCGAGCACGTGTCAAATATTATCCTACCAATTAATATGTTTCCATCCACTCGAACATCATGATTGGTGAATGCACAGCAAGGTACCACCCAGCTCCCTGATTAAATGTTCAGATAAACTGATACATAAGGCAATATACGGTACACAAAGTGACACGCCAGCCGCTCTCTCCTTGTGTAAGATCAAAGCCCAATCCCGACAAAGTCATAAAATTAGACAATATACGGTACACAAAGTGACATGCTAGCTCTTTACAACTTGTGTAAGATTAAAACCGAGCCCGAAAATGATATCGCCGGGATCAGCATTGGGGGGGGGGGGGGGGGGGGGCTGGAGCCCAAAGTGTGTTGTGGTTGTTGTTGTCGTCGTCGTTGTTTTTGCTTTTGTTATATAAGGTCGCTTTTCATGATAAGTGTTACTTTGTCATATATTTGTTGTATCAGAATAAAACATTGACGAATGAGGCAATTATAGTAAAGTCAGAGTTTTATATGCCATCACAACATATTTGATCATAATATATTGTTATTTATAATATCTTAAACTATTAGTAATATTTTCACAAATGACTTAATATTGCGTTGTATGGTTCCAGCCTATGTTATAATAGTCAAAATGTCAAAGTACAACACTAACAATATATTTACAGTGTAAACATTTACATCAGTCTTAACCAGGGGTGGTATTCTGAAACTTTCTAAGATTTCTAGCTTAGAATGTTACTTTATCTTTTTGTTTATCTAAGATATGTTTGTTCTTAGTTTTTTTTTATCTAAGAAAGTTCTTAGAGAATTGGTTTAAGAAAATAACGCAAGAAACCATTCTATATACCATGGAATTTGTGAGTTTAAAGTGGGTTGAAAATTAAAACAAAGACATTTGGTCTAATAAATAGATATGAAAGTTATGACTTCTAACATAAAAATGGCCTTAAATAATCCAATTTTATTAATTTTCAAAGATTATTTGAAATTCATTTAAAATTTATGAATTTTCTTAGTTTTTCTCTAAGTGTCATTAAATATCTTAATTAAATTATGTTTTGTCATTCTTAAATGAAAACGTGCTAACAAGTTAAACTTGCATGTGATTACAAATGGTATGTATTTATTACTATATTAACTTTCATCAATTTGCTTATGTGTGTTTTTTTGGGTCGACAACTAATTGTAACGCAATAAACTCAAATATAAACTCTAACATTGAGTAGAAACTACGTTTTGTCAATCCGCTAATCTGTGCATAAACCCCATTAAATGGTTTTATTGTAATATTTTTTCATAATTTTAATATCATTCAACGTTTGTGTTTTATTTGTTTACTAATTTTATGGTAGGTCACTTTTTTTGTTAAACACGTATTTTATATACTCAGACAAGTGTTCTCGAAGAATTCTTTGTGAAACAATCTAAGATAAAATCTAAGAAAATAACTATCTTACTAAAATTAAGAAAATTGTTAGAAATTTTCTGAATACTGACCAACTACAAATAACAACTACACTATTATTGTCTAAGAAAACTCCATTCTTAGGATTGATGCAAGGTTTTTGAAGACAAAAACCGTTATTCTTAGATTTGTCTAAGATGTTTTACAATAATTAGAGAAAAAACTAAGAATTTCTCACATTTTCGGAAAATATTGACTATATCTTAGAAAAATTATGAAATCTTTATGAAAAATGTGTCTTAGAATGGTTCATAATACGGACCGAGAGGCATATCATTTCATATGTATGTATTCATTGCAGGCTATAATATTTTTTTTAAGTTTTATTGCTGAATAAATGTTGTTTGTTGCTGTTGTTGTTGTTGTATGACATTTGAACATAATTTACTTGTTTACTTCCGCATATAAACACTAATGAACTTAAAATATTTTTGGAAACAAATCATTTTTATGATAAAACCTGTTTCACATATTTAACTTTATTTTCTCCATATAGTCCAGTCCCTAGAGGAATTTGTGAGCATTTATTGTCCATGCAGTTTCTTTGCATATTCGTGTAGGGGAGTGCCCAATATTTAATTTTAGCGAGGGTGGACAGTTGGTATACTGCAGGTTACCATGGAAACCAAGATGGCGCTAAAAAAAGTGCTAGTTTTTTAAGAAACACCTCGTCTTATTATTATTTTTATAAATATTTAACGCCAATAGTTTGATTTTAATATGTTAATGAAAACAAATGTACACTTAAAGGGCTTTCAAAGAATGATATTCTCAAGGTCACCAAGGTCAATGTCAAGGTCATTTTAAGGTCAAATACTGAAAATTGCTTTAAAAATTGGTTATTTACATTAAATCGTTTATTACTTTATGAAGACATATGAATGAAAGTGCACCAATTGCATATTTCTTCAATGTGACATCAGTACCGATCCTAAAAATGTCATTTGATGTTTTGTAGCATTTATGGTAGAAATTCTACAGCACTTGGATTGACTAGACCATTGTATAAAAAAGAGCGATTTAGTCAAGAAGTCTCTAATAGAACAATTACACCTTGTATTATTATTACTGTCAAGGAATACTCTGATCAGCATTATCTAATACTCATTCTTATAAATGCAGACCAAATGATCATCAATGTCAAGGTAATCAAAGGTCAATGTCATTTCAAGGTCAAATTCTGAAAATATCTTTAAAATATGTTATTTACCTCCATTGCTTTTTAATTTTGCGACACCATATGGATAAAAGTGCACCAAATGCAAATTTATTTATCATCCATTTCTCCATCATAAAAACGTAATTTGAAGGTCTGTAGAATTCATGGTGGAAATTCTACAGCACAAGGATAGAACAGACCATTGTTAGAAAAACAGCGATTAAGTCAAGGAGTCTCATTAATAGAACAATTGTACCTGACATTATTCTCCTTATCATGAAACAAAATGTATACATTAAATATATTTGTTCTTACAAATGAACCCCTTAGGGTCGTCAATGTCAGTGTCAACAAAGGTCAATGTCATTTTAAGGTATAATTTCAACAAATGCTTTCAAATAACTAATTTACATGAATTTGTGGCATCATTTCTACAACTCGAATTATCAGATCATTGTTTAACATATGCCACATTTAAACAGTGAGTCGGTTTAAACTTAATATATATACTTTAACACTGTTTTTGTGTCAGGTCATAAAACTACCTGATATATTCCAATTTATAATTAATATATTATTTGATAAAATTCCATCTGGAGTTGAATTGTCAATGTTAAAGTCATTGAAAGATCAAATTATGAAAAGTTTTAAAATTTACTAATTACTGCGACTAATAACAACTACAGTTATACACAACATTAATTGATTAATAGTAATAATAATAGTAATAATAATACTAATAATAATTATAATAATAATACAGGTAAGTTAGTAAACATCAATGATTTTCAGTTTCATAATCTGTTTAGACCATGTATCCGTTATGCAAACCATTGACGGAATGTTCCTAACACTACTTTTGTCAACAGAATACTATTTGGTATTGTTTTTGATATAAATACAAGACTGTAACTTTTCAATAGCAATGCCAGTATTGCTTAAACTTTAAAGGTAACATGCATTAAAGTGTTGTGAAAATGATTTAATTATTATAGTTGTTACTTTCAGACTTTAAATAAAATATATGAGAGTAAAAACTACTTAAAATAAACAACTAAATAAAACATATTTGTTCGTGTAATTGTAATTCTCGAAAGTCATTCCAATGGTTTTTATTTGTATCACCTATTTAGACTTTAAAGGCATTAGGCAAGATTCATAATGCATTTTAAGATAGATGGAAAGATAGATTTTTAAAGTGAAAACACTTTTTTACAGCACATTACATGTATATTCGGCTTTGAGACATAGAACAATGGTATAACATGTACTTTATAAAACTCCTCTTACATCAAATAAAGTGCTACTTAAATACAATTGAATATGCTACAGGAACAACTATTTAGAAACATTTTAAGTAATATTTGTTTAAACCGATTCAATTTAAGGTGAAGTGAACATCTGTAGTAACCTAGGATGGCACACGAATTCCCTAAAGCTATTTCCGATGGGGCCATTGTAAACATGTTATAGTAAAGACATGTCTCTATTGTTGAAATAAATAAAGTGTCAATATAAGACAAATAATTATAATTGAACATTTGAATATGTTTAATATTGAAACAGTTCTGTGAACAGTGTTTACAAATGAAATGGTTAATCATTTTGGTGGTCTTCAGCGCATATTGTTAATATAAATGCCTCCGAAAATGACCCATCGACACAGACGGTGTTTTGCTTATTCTTGTGGAACAAGCTGATGGCTGCATGCACTTGACTTTTAAGGCGGCATGAAAAGTCCACTAAGACTGGCCTCGTCGAAATCTTTTGTTAAGTCTATGAAGGCAATACCAATAGGTGCATCTGCTGGTCTTGATATTTCTCCATATGCAGGGAGATAATCATATTTATAAACAATGTTCAGCAACCCTTGGGTCTCTTGGTAAACACTTTATTGTAATACATGAGAGATCCAATTGTGGGAATATGCCTTCACAGTTATACCGAGGAAGACAATACTGAGTAGTTGTAGTCTGTTTCTTTTATAAGGTATCTATGTTGACATAACATTCTGTAGAGAAATACCCTGATCCAATTGCTTTAAATTTGTCTGATGGTATTATTACCTGAAGTATTTCTGAAAGCTAAGCAGGCGTCTGCGTCGGGGCTGGCGGCGTCAACTTTTCGTTTCTGTTCTCTAACTTGAGAACGCATCGAGATATTTTAATGAAACATACATATACACCTTATATCGAGACCTCGCTTGGGATTGCATATCGGGTGGGTGGTGTCAAGGTCAAGGTCACCGTTATTAAAAATAGAAAAACGGTTTCCGCTCAATAACTTTACAATCCATAAAGATATTTTAATGAAACTTCATACATAGATACCATACATCGAAACCTCGCTTGGAATTGCATATGGGGTGTGTGGGGTCAAGGTCACTGTTACTAAAAAATAGAAAAACGGTTTCTGCTCAATAAATTGAGTACGCATCGAGATCTTTTAATGAAACTTCATACATACATGTATATACCTTATAGCGAAGCCTTGCTTGAGATTGCATATGGGATGGGTGTGGTCAAGGTCAAGGTGACAGTTACTATAAATAGAAAAGGTTTTCGCTCAATAACTTGACAATGCATCGAGATATGTTAATGAAACTTAATACAAAGATACCTTATATCGAGACCTCGCTTGGGTGGGGTCAAGGTTTTCATTACTAAAATAAAAAAATGGTTTCCGCTCAATAACTTCAGAATGCATCAAGATATTTGAATGAAAATTCACACAAAGATACCTTGTATCTAGACCACGCTTGGGATTGCATATGGGGTGGGTGAGATCAGGTCAAGGTCGATGTTACTAAAAATACAAAAACGGTTTCTGCTTAATAATTTGAGAATGCATTGCGATATTTCAATTTAATAAAACTTCATACATAGATAACTTATAACGAGACCTCGCTTAGGAATGCATATGGCACCCAGAACTTTCTTTAATTATTGTGCTGACTTTTATGCATTGTGTTAGAAAAATTTGGTTTTCGTGGAATTTCAACATTTCTAGTTGTATCGAATGTGTCAGGAGCTGTCAGGACACTGCTGCAAAGGTTTAACCAGTCTGAGTTGGCACAATGTCTGTCTAGTATTGCTATTGTTAGTGTGTTGGGTTTGATTTTTGATCTTTATTAGGCATTGTGGGCGAGAATTATTTTCCCTTTGCCTTGGTCATATGCACTCCTGGGCCTCACGCCATTCAGTGGTGTTTTTTCTTATTTCCAGTAGAAGATTTGAGGCCTCTTCTCAGTGACTTCTCTCGTTTGTTTGTGAACCGCTCGGTATTAATTGGACAGCTTGTGCAGCAACTGTTTAACAATGCGGTAGAGACTTTGAATTTGTTTTGTCATGCATAAGCCACAGTGACAGTGAATTGCTACTAATCGATGTTCGATCTCATTTTTTACTTCACTTGAAAAGAGTGACGACAACCAGGACATACCTCGTGGTCAACTTTCCCACTGAAATCTCTTGAGTATGTACATAAGTTCATTGCTTGGAAATATGGATATAACTATGCCCAGGACCTCAGATGACTTGTCTTTCTCCTCTGGGGTAGAGTGGAAGGTTGAAGCATATGCATTAATGGTGTTTGCTGATCATGCAGCTGATGGCATTAAGAGGATTATGATGACTCTCTGTGCTAGTGAATGGATGTTTACTGGCATGTAATTCAAAGCAAAGCCTACATAATGCTGCCCAGGCTTGTCTCCGGACATTCCTTGACAGAATAAAGTGTAGTTTGCATCCTTCATGAGCTGTTATTGCAGGCAAGCGACATTTAGTCTGATTATTTCTTCTCTTCAAAGTCAAGCTTGAAATATGTTTAGATATTTTAACAGATCTTCTTCTTCTATACAGTTCCTTACATTGTACAATGATATTGCATTTACCTGCATGCGTAAACAAAATTATGGTCAATTATTTGCAGGTCATGTTTATTTTGGGATCTGTTGTTGTACAATTATTTGCATACAATATTTTCTTATATTTATAATATTTTCTTCTAGTAACTATGAATCAAATTTGATTATGAAACTTAAATGAACTCCTTAAATTATTGAAACTTGTTTTATATTTAAAAACAAAACTGTATATTGGCTGATTTCTTGGACCCTGGTATATGGTAAGGTTTGAATTTGATAAACATCGCTTGCTGATTACTAATATATGTTATTAGGTATGTAGACAATAAACGTTTATTGGATGCGAATGGCTCGAATGGCTATTTTGTCACGATTCCAATCAAGAATATGTTGTAAGTTAATCATGCCTTTTGTGTGGTTTTGTTCATTTTTAACATTTTCACAGACAACATCAAAAACAAATAATGAACTTCGCCATTTCAAAACATTGTGTGGTAATGGTGCTTGAAATAAATATGAATTTTGGGGATGTTGACATGGATAGTTAATACATCATTTTTACTGAAATATATTTTCAATTTTTTTATAATACTTCTCAGCTATTCCTTTAAACTGAGAACATTTGTCAGAAGTAATTATTTTATCAATGATACTACTTGTTCAAATGACATAATTGCCTAACTACGGCCATGTAAATTCTATGACGGTATATATTTGATCATCACATTTGTATGTCGCTGTGGCGTAATGGATATGGTGTCCGCCCTGCGATCGGGAGGTCGTGAGTCCGATCTATACTAGGGGAGCGTTCCAATAATCTTTCTCAAAAGACACCAAGGACTGGTTCTACCCAGGGGGCGAGAGTGTCTCAGTAAGCCTCAACATAACTAGGTTTAAACTAAATAAGTGAATGAGACTAAGTAAAAATATATCATAGAACTATGTTTTTGGGTGCACTTTTGGGTGCATTCATTTCTTCATACCAAATATGCCACAATTTAATGTAAATGAGCTGTTTTAAAGCATTCGTCAGAATTCGACGTTGAAATGACCTTTACATTTCATGATCGTTTGGTCTGTATTTATAAGAAAACTCTATATTCAATAAATATAAGATAATACTGATCAGTTTATTCCTTGACAATGATAATAATGCAAGATGTAATTGTTCTATTGGAGACTCAATTACCTAATCGCTTGTTTTCCAAACAATGGTCTGGACAATCCTAGTACTGAAGAATCTCTACCATGAATTTTTAGAACCCCAAATGACATTTTTATCATTAAAACGGATGCTTCCTTGTAGAAATATATATTAGATGCACTTTTTTCATATGTTTTTGCAAAATAATAAACAATTTGCGGTAAATAACCACTTTTAAAGCAATTTCAGAATTTGACCTTGAAATGAACTTGACCTATGATGACCTTAACATTGTTGATATTTTGGTCTGCATTTATAACAAATTATATATTCAATGAATATTAGACCATTCTGATCGGATTATTCCTTGTCAATAATAATAATGCTAGGTGTAATTGTTCTATTAGAGACTTCTTGAGTAAATCACTCTTTTTTCTTACAATGGTTTAGTCAATCCCAGTGCAGTAGAAGTTCTACCATAAATGCTAAAAAACCATCAAATGACATTTGTATAATGAAAATTGATGCCACATTGCGGAAATATGCATTTGGTGCACTTTCGTTCATATGTCTTCACAAAATAATAAACAGTTTGAGGTAAATAACCAATTTTTAAAGCTATTTTTAAATTTGATCTTGAAATGACCTTGACCTTTGATGACCTTGTTATTGATGATCTTTTGGTCTGCATTGATAAGAAAATATATATTCAATAAATATTAGATAATCAGAGTATTTCTTGACAATAATAATAATGCAAGCTGTAATTGTCCTGCAGATGCAATCATGTAATCATGCAATCATGTAATCAACGACACTTACACCGTCGTTAGAAAAGCAAGTAAATTATCCGCCAATATCAGTAGAAAAACGACCATTTAACAAATGTATATAAAAAAAACACTGCATACATTTACAAGACTTCTACCAAACGTGTTCCCTGTTGAATCCTTATTATAACGCGGATTTCAAAATTACTTCCTACATAATCTGAGAACCATGGATAAAATCGAAGTTATCTGATGGGATAAAATCTAAATAATCACTTGTTCTACTATTAAAATCTCCTGCTAGAAATAGAGAACAATTTGGAAAAGTTATTTGTATTTTTTCTAAGTTATCACTTATTTGATAAATACAATTATCATATTGGCGATCATTATAAATGGTGGATCCCTCAATTGAAACATATGTATAGTACATAATAATATCGTTTAGATCGTACCCATTAGATAACGAAAAGTGCAATACAACACAATCGATCATAAAATTGTAAATTCGTTTAACTATATTCATAGAGATAATCTTGTTAGTAACAAATACATTAACGCCTCCACTATTTCTTACAGAATTACTATTACATTGCCTAACACTATCAAAACATGTTTACTCATTAAGAAAATGCATAAATTCATCATTGCTATCACTCCATGTTTCACATAGATGTATAATTTCATATGATTTTTGAAATGTTATAATCTCACTGTTGTTTATATACTTATGTAATCCAGCAATGTTCCATGATAATATGTTCAGAATGTCATACTCTGATTGTTTTCATTGTATTTGTATATTTCATTGTTTACAAACAGTTTATCAAACCGTATTGCAGCATAGTTGCCACTTCTGCGTTCCGCAATCATACGATCGCCGAGAATTTTGCGATGTTGCTTTATCCTATCTGAAAAATCTCTCTGAATTGAAAATGGTGAAGACGAAGATAATTTAGAACGAGCCTTTTGTAGGATTAATTCACAGTCCTTGAATCGGGGAAAACGGGCAATTATTGTACAAGAGTCTTTGTTTCGAGATTTATTGCGATGCGCCCGGTCAATGACAATACTATCGGCACCCATATTTAATTCATCTTTCAAGAAATCACGAAGTTTTTGTCCGGTGACTGACCATTCTTCTGATATACTTCGTGGGATTCCATTAAATCTCAGATTGTTACGTCTGGACTGATTTTCAAGCTGATCCATCTTGTTTTGTAAATGGTTAATTTGTTGTTTAGGAGACTCATTGTATTGTTTTAAGCGCTCACTATCAGAATTTAAATCGTTTATAGTAAGAATAATTGAATCAATTTTCGAGTTCATGCTATTCATGTCAGAAATCACTTGCCTGTTCTGTTCGGAAATATCCTTTCTGATGTCTTTGAGCAAGTCATATAGCTCAGAATTATCCACGTTGGTTGCAGTACGTGAGTTGGATGGAATTTCGTGTCTGCGATAGCTCAGCGGTGACTCACTCTGGTGGACCAGCGGAGCCGGGAGACGGTCTCTATCAGGAGAGGGATGTCGGATAGGCAGTGATTGGCTGACAGGCGCTGTAAACGATGACATTGACATTTGATGTGTTTTGACACCCTGTGACCCCTGAGCTCCGCCCGACCCTGGCCCTGTGGGGTTAGGGGTTCCATTCGTATATAATTTTTTTTAGTGTATATGTCTACGAACAGTTAAAAAAAATAAGGATTGTAACAGATACCTGTGGCCCCCACAGCATGTGAACGGCGTGTATTTTTTAGGGTAAATTGATCGTGAACGATGTATTCTCGGCTTAAGGTCAGTGTAAGGTCACTCCTTCTGTGTACTAAACCAATGAATAGGCAAGAAACTTTACAAAATTATCGTTGCCGATAAAATATTTTTCAAATTAGCAATACATCTAGCCATAAAAACTCTTAAACATTTTAATACATGTGCATACTTCCGAAAGAAATGCACTACTAGTTTGCCGTATATTAACCGATTACCGTACTCAATGCATTCATTGCCTTCTACGCATATTTTGTTGTGTTGCTCTCTTTACCATGAATAATTGTTTTAGATAATCCTTATTTAAAAATCCTTACGAAACTAATGAGCACAAATAGTTCTTTATTTCTTCTTTTAAAAATTTCAAAACAAACACATAAAAATATAACAATATGTTCTTAAATATTTTTTATGATTTAGTATGTAGTGTGTGCTGATGTAGTATTACATGTGATAGATTAAGTAAAATATAAGTGAAAATCCACAAGTTACACATGTACCATTTTTGAATATGTATGTAGCAAATTCAATTGACAGTCCTTATTTTCAAACTTACCGAATATCTTTTAAAGATATTTCTTGTTATATATCTGACCCGAATCTCCAGAGGTATGGCCGATGCATTGGCAAATTATTATTATTATTATTATTAGCTAACTAAACATGTATTACTTACAGTCCTGAACGATACAGAAATGTTATTCTTTGATTTGTACGGTATTAAAACAGGCAAATTGCATTGATAAGATTATTGAGACAGTTTTCAACGTTGAAATATGACGTGACTATAGTTGATCAGTTTTCAACGAGGGTCGAATTTTCACGCGTGGAATGGTCATTAAATAACGGGCGGGGTTAGTCTTCAACGTTGAAAATTGATCAGTCTTCCGTTGGAAAAAAGACCCACGGAGTCAATTTTCAACGTGATAAAAATTTAATGTTACACCGGCTCAGCAAAATCAGCACCGATCTTAGGTTTTACATATATAAAAATCTGCTCGTTTGGTGTAATTTTAAGAAAAATGTGGTATGATAAATATAAAAACAGGCAAGCCTCGCCGTTATATTATACTAAGCCTCACCTGATATAGTACACAAGACCAGGCAGTAACATGTTACTCTATATGTATAATCGATGCTCAACAGTTTGAAGACAAGTGTGTCAGAAGAGCAATAAGAAACTGGATTAATTTATGTGTGTACCTATCGAAATTCTTGTATGACCATTTATTGTTCCTAAATAATAACAGTTTTCTGGTAATGAAACAGTTTTATTTAGCAGGCATTTTGGCTCGGTAGTAATGCCGTGTAAATTAAAAATCCAGCTTTCCGCCCTCGAATCAAGTACTTTGCATGTAGCGCTTGGTGAAATCACGGAAATGACTACAGACTACAGCAAGATACTGACTCGTGGAAGAAAACTTGGTCAGAACTGGTAATGAAAGGTGCGTTTTATCAGCTTGATGTACTAACGTTGGCATAAATTAAAACTGCGTATAGATCAGGTAGGTGCTATTTCCTGGTGAACAAATACTAGCTTTATCTAGAACTTTAAAAGCATTACTTTAAGAAAAACTAAAAGGCGTTCATATTTACACATTTAATAAATATTTCGGGCATAGCCCTTCATCAATATTATTACAAACACAACATTACTACATTATGGGCGCAGCCATTTTTAACGCCAATGAAAACAAACACCAGAGTTAATTCATCATGTTTGTGCAAGAAAATGCAAAAACATACTTTATGCAGGATAGAGAATTCATTTTTCATCCGTCTATTATTAAATTATTGTTTAATTGTATGAAATTATATTGTCATATAATGTATAGTAATGTGTATGTAAAGTGTCTCCTCTTTACTAAAGGGGGATACATATTGTTTGTGAACTATTTCTTCTTATTTTTATATGTTTCTACTTCTTCAACGTTTCTTGTCGGATCTTCTTCAAACTTTCACAGATGATTTCTTACGATATGAAGATGTGCGTAAAGAAATATGTTTGACGTACCTTTTTTTTCACCAGAATTAGTGTCGCTTGTTGTTTTCCATACTATATAAAGTATGGTGTAATTACGGTTTCTCATAGCGCCTTCATTTATTGACCGATATCTTACATATTTATCATCTGCTTTGTCTCCATTTGCAAGCTTTTCTCATGGCCAAATAAAAAAATGTTGGTTTCCGCAAAGACTTCCAAAAAATCCATGGGGGTTAAAAAATAACTTTTCTTTTACTTTTGTTTTCTTCGCGGCATATTCACCACACAGTTTAGGTATATTGGGCATGTAAATTGCAAGAATAAACTGTACCTACGATATGTCATTACCAAGAGCGCCAGTCTCACGAAGACTAATTCGAAATGTGTGCTAATTACCAAAAAAGCCGCATATTAACGAAAACTGCTCTTTTAACCGAAAGTCAGAAAACATTAAACACTTTTATGGTCGGCGAAAAAAAAATTGGGGTGGGGGGTGGGGGCGGGGACGGGTAAGCGGAAACCAACAACGTTTTTACGCCTGAGTTTTTGTTGTCATTTTCATGCTAGCTGTGCCCGTTTCAATGCGTCAAGGACGATGTGACGACCTTTAAGAAGACACATGACAGCCTTTACGAATAGGCCGTATTCTGGGTCCGTGCTGATATTTATGCTAACATGTCCACCTAATACTTCCAAAGGAAACATATGTAAGTTGTTGTTAATTCCATTATCAGAAAGTGTGCTCTGTAACGTTTAACAAATAATTTTTGATTTATAATTGTTAATCGGCCATTAAACAACGATTTGGAGATCTGATGCGTACGAATTAAATCACGGGGGCGTTAGTCCGAGTTGTTTAATAGCCACGCATCAGAACCACAAAAAGTTGTTTTTGGCCGATAAACAAAGAATATTCAAACATTATTTCGATTCTAACATGATTTGACATATATATGTGTAATTGTAAATAGACTACCTTTTACTTTACTCCGCCAGGATCTGGACTACTTTTTGCAGTGTTTATTTGGAAGTGTAACAACGATAATTGTGTTCTCTGTCTATTGAAAAATTAGCGAGTATCATGTTAGAATTAATAATAAAACATTTCAATGCATCTCACTCGTTTATAAATATGTCAGTGTCAAACATTTGCGCGATTTTTTCGGACATAGCAATTGTTAATTTTTGGCTTTTCATACACTAGACGAAGAATTTAAACATTTGTCTTTAAATTCCTATTTTGGGAACACATTGTGTTAGCATCAAATGTGTTCATACGATGGCCATAATACCATAAAAGTGAACGTGGTTTTGAAATAGACAAATTAAGTACATTGATAAGACATTTCCAATGAATACCTCTCACTTTTAAATCTAGATGTTCAATGGAAAAGAAAAATGTAAAATTAAATTCTTCAGAGGTTTGATCTAAAGACGTTTACATTCTTCTTAAGTTGCAGTTAGGCCAGAGTGTGTTATTTTTGTGTTACTGGAAACTTCTGAAAAGATGACCACAAGGAAGGAAAAAAAATAGTGAAACATATAGGCATCGGGACAAATATAAAAATACAGTTTGAAAAGAAAGTGTGTTTTTTAATATGTTTATTTTTTATTTATTCTCTTATTTCGATTAAAATTTTTATTCATTATTTTCTTATAGTGTTTAATGAAGCAAATTGATAGGCTTGGGTAATTCACCTCACTTTTTTAATTTCATGAGCTTTTGTTTTGCGATTGATTATATCACTTTACGCACTTAATTATTGTGAGCAGAAAAGGGTTACATTACACCAATATTTATTTTCATACCCTACGATCGTCGAAAAAAAAAAAAATCGATAGAATTATAAAGCGTTTGTAACGCTAAGCATGGAATAATTTGGAATGTTTCTGTTGTTTTCGTTAAAATTGCTGACACCACATGAATCTCTTAAATAAAGTTTAAATTGGACGTTCAAATATAACAATCGGAATGGCCGAAAGGTTAAGGCGCTGGCCTTTTGTTCCGGAGGTCGTAGGTTCCTCAAGTATAATAGTTTACGAAAAGGATAAAAAAGTTGCCCCCCCCCCCCCCCATCTTTTTTTATCCTTTTCGTAAACTATTATTCTTGAGCTTTTTAGTTCCGATGCTTAAATCTGTCAAATTTAGACATTTTATGGCATTGTTCAAAAATACTAAAAATACAAAAATCAGTGAACAAGCCCCTTTAAGGCTCTTAAGTACAATGGCAATTTTATAAATATGTATTAGACTGTCTTATCAGCGAAATACTTACGAACATTGACGTGCCGAACGTCTGTCGTTCTATTTTCAGCAATCATCCAAATAGATGTACAATGTAGTTCGTTTGTGGAGTCTTAAAGGGACATTTTCACCGATTTACGATTTACTAATTTCCAAAATTTTGTGTCACAGATTCTAAAAATAAAAAATAATGCATATAAAGAAGCGAAATAACACTACTGACATAGAAATATATTAATTAGTAAGCATCTGTTGAAACGAATACAATTATATTTGCGTTTGTAACGCAAAACGATCGAATATTTTGAAGTGTTTCTGTTGTTTTCGTTGAAATTGTTAAACACACGTAAATCACTACATAAGGAAACATGTAAACGGACAGGTGTAAATAAGATTGGTCGAGTGGTTAGTGTGTCAGACTTTTAATCCGGAGGTCGTAGGCTCGAGCCCCGGTGAAGGCACCATTTAAAAAAATGTGCTTCTCATGTTACAATACTTGGGATCTTAACTGAGACGTGTTTTTTCCAGATAAAACGTTTAATGGCATATGTTTAAAAAATGTGAACAAGCCCACTAAAATGTGTGCATACATAAGCACGTGTTCAATCGCAAAATTCTGTGTGTGTGTTTTGAGTTATGTTTAATTCTTCTTTAGAGAGAGAGCATTTGCTTACATCAGAAAAAATGAGTCTTTAATTTTATACGTGTAGTCTCTTTGTGTACTTAAATGTATCCGACGAGCTAAAGAAAGGTTTATTCGGCAAGGCTTGCCGATCACAAAGAAAATATGCGACGTGATAAAGAAACGAAACAAAAACTGTGTGTGAAGGATACTTTATTACCTAAGCCAAAAAGGTTAGTTTTTGCCGGCATCTGTTTGTTAGTTATTAAACTATAATAATAAAAACAATTTAAGCTGCCCCCCACCCGTAGTTTAAATCATACGCATACGAACTCGAAATAACAACAAAAAGTCAACTATCTTTTTAATACACCCTGGTCAACTTGTATATTGTGTACATTTTGCGTATTGATGCCTCCGATAACAATATTCACCTTGATTTAACATTGTTTTACATCCTTCCTTGGAAGACCTTAGCAATCAAATCGAATGTCTTTCCGTACAGTGGTGTCACTTTAATCTGATGGGAATTTCCTGATATCGTCAAGATGGGTCTTATCAGTTGTTGACACCGCATTACGTGCGATTGTTCGACTGTCTACTTAGAAACAATTATTTCAAAATAGTTTTATATACATGAAGTGCTACTACTGAATTCCGTCATGGAGCGTTTGATCGTTTATGTTTTTATAATACTTTCTTTCTACACCAGTGGACATTGTGAGTTCTTTAATATGTGTTTGTTTTGCGATATTTAATATATATCTTCAATAAAACCTGTATGTACTAGTGTAGTACATTAAATGTTCCATTAGATACGCCAGTTTGATTATGTTATATTTCATTGTTATATACCGTATACCCTTAAGAGAATAACAGTTTTCTTTAGTTGCAATATATGTGCAAATATATGTGTCGGTCTAAGTAATTCACGCATAAATCATCACTGTTTTATATTCATGAAGATGATCGACATAGTTTCGTTTTTTCTATTAATATTTACAAAAACAAAGAAACAGATTTTGAATTAAAATGTTATGAAACATTTAGCAAACTATTCATGTGATGTGCGATACTAACGTTATATGGGTTGCACACTGTATTTTTATGTGTGTATTTTTATATTTTCAGATTGTCGTCTGTTCTGTTTGAATTGTACAAATGTTGCTAACTATACGGAGTGTTCACCAGTATTGTGTACAGAAACGGTAACCAACATTTGTTATGACCTTAACTTGGTTAAAATGTGGCACGCTTTCGACACTGGTTTTTGAACGGTGCTTCTACATTGACAGTAAATACTCATATATTTCGAAACATAATGTTCTTGTTTATTTCGTGGTTACGTTAATACTTAGATTTTACGTAAAACTCAATAATACTTTGTTAGGCTTAATAGTATTTCGTTAATGTAATATAACTTCGTTTAAACGTACTACTATTTCGTACTTAGAAAATATATTTCGCAAAATCGCAATGCACGTAGATCGAGTTAATATTATTTCGTAAGGACGCAATTACGGAAACGTAGAAAGGCCTCAATGAAATCATTCAGTCTTTTCGACAAATATTTGTCAAAAGGATTAAGGCAATATACCTTTCGAAAAGAAACATTTCGACCTGTGAGATGATTGAGGCATGTCGTTGGAAAACCGGGCCTAATGCATGTGCTTGAAGTGTCGTTCCGGATCAGCTTGTGCAGTCCGCACAGGCTAATCCGGGACGGCACTTTCCGCTTTAATGGTATTTTCTGTTTCAAGGAAGTCTCTTCTAAACATATATCCACTGTAGACGGAAAGTGACATTTTAAGCCCCGCATTTATTAAGCCCCGGTCACATTGTCACGATTTTGCCTACGATTACCCACGATTTACAAAATCTTGGTGAAGCGTGGTAGAGCCTGAACACATACGTACTGGCGTCTGTGTGAATCTTGAAGAATCTTGGTGAATCTTTATCGATCGGGAAGCGCTACGACAGTTTTGAACATGTTCAAAACATTCGTGGCTTGTCGTAGCGACGCCACGATTTTTCCGAAATGTAGGACAACCCTAGTGCCATCGTATCTCAATCTGGCTTATTCCTACAGCCATCGTAGAGGCATTTGTCGTCTTTCGTGTTTAATCGTGATTAATCGTGGCTGCTTTTATGACATATATATTAAAAGACTGTTGTTCGTTATTGAACGTTTGGCTACGTATATGGTACGGATTTCTACGCTTGCCCTACGGATCAGTTACGATTCCGGATCTGTAGCGACACCTATCATGACTACTCACGAATATACACGATGGACCACGACAACGCGACGACTGGGTCGCGTTGCCTGTACGGTTTATCGCAATGTTACTACGCTCTCACTACGTTTGTCTACGTTGTCGTCACGATTACAGTATGCACGAGGCAGCGTGATGTCCAAATCAACTTTAAGCTTAGTGAAGCTTAAAAATTATTGGCTGCTCGTAAGTTCGTCCTGATGAATCTTCTTTAATCCTACTACAATCTTAGAATAAACGTTTACAATCGTCTGTAATTGTATGATACCGTAGCGTTTACCTAATGCTAGGTTCCCACTATCACGATTCGCGCCTCGATTGAAATCTTATCAGATCTTCAGGTCAGTCGTGGCATTCGTGTTAATCGCAGACAAATTTTGAACGGTTCAAAATTCTCTACCATTAACACGATCAATTACGATAAATTGTCAATCGGGATCATCGTATCATCTTATTGCATCGTATCAAATCGTATCTAATCGTGCATCCAGCTCGTGGTGATCGGGATCGATCGTAGACGAGAAAAAAAACATCACACTCTGTTAAGATGGGTTGCGATCTCAAAAAGTCAATAGTCAGTTGGGCTGAATTTATATAATTCGGGTCCAGTCGTAGCTCAAATCGTTATCTCCATCGATAATGATCGTGAAAGACATCGCGAACACAATCGTATCCTATCGTAAACGGAGCGCATGGATTCGTGATAAGCGTATCGAAACTTATCTGTACGTACTAGAACGTCCTAATTCGGGGTACCCGATCGTAATGATCGTGTCAGATCGAGACCAAATAGTGAACAAGATCGAAACAATCCCAATGGAACGTATCTAAAATGGAGATCAGAACGTGACAGATCGTGTAATTGGCAAATCGTGGCCAGATAGCAACAGAGTGCAAAACATCGTATCAAAACGTATGGACTCGCATCACATCCTATTCAAGCCTGAAATTTGAGAGAACTACCACGATCAGCTGCGAGTGGCCATTCGTGGCATTCGTGACGGATCGCACGATAGTGATAACCTAGCATAACGCTAATTTTAATAAGCCGTGCAACAAACTGAGTGTCACGTTTTATATAGGACTAAATTTGTCGTTATTATTGTCGTTACAAAAAAGTAACTGACATGTCTAGCGTCTAACA
This sequence comes from Congeria kusceri, assembly GCA_027627225.1. Taxonomy (NCBI): domain Eukaryota; kingdom Metazoa; phylum Mollusca; class Bivalvia; order Myida; family Dreissenidae; genus Congeria; species Congeria kusceri. The sequence continues at coordinate 19,068,793 of CM051040.1, forward strand.
TGTTATGCTATATCATACAGGTCTGAAATACGGCCACATCCTGTGCACATTGCTTTAGCAATATATATTTGTGAAACAAAAGCCCGTTTATGTACAAATGCAGGCTATAGCAAGCTCTGTCTCATGTGTTTTCAGGAATACTGTAAATTCGAACGGAAAAGCGTGAATAAAACGCATTACTACACGCTAGGTTGCGAGGAAAATCAGGTAGGAATAATAATCTTATACTAGTAGTGTTTGCCCTAATTATATTTATTGCATATTCTGATTGAACAATTCATACAAATGTACACATAATAATTTTGACATTGAACAATACTAAATAAACTGCGCCAATGCTATAGTTATGTTCACATGTTTTGAGACCGTATTTGGATTAATGAAAATACACACAACAATTAATGAATTAAAACAAATGCTAAACTAATGTTGTTCACCCCATGCATAGACTACCATTCATTCTAACATGGTTCTCAATATTTTTTTCTGTAGACTAAACAAAATTATCCAATTATAAACGACCAAATAAACAACGCCAAAAGTAGTCCCGGTTCTGAGCGGAGCATTGTATCACAATTGCAAAAAATATTTGTCTAATCATGCTAACGCCCCGGTGGTTTAAATCCCACGCATCTTAACTCCAAATCGTTGTTTTTTGGCCGATAAACAATGATAGATGGAAAATTATTTCTTAAAAAGTCCTACGTTGGGATCCATCATACTGTATTAGCATCTATAACTGTATTACAGCTAAGTTGCTATAGATAGTTTATGAACCACACCATTGGGACAAAGAAGTATGTCTATAGGTAACATATAGGTATGTCTATAGGTAACATATAGGTATGTCTATAGGTAACATATAGGTATGCCTATAGGTAACATATAGGTATGTATATAGGTAACATATAGGTATGTCTATAGGTAACATATAGGTATGTCTATAGGTAACATATAGGTATGTTAGGTTGCTCTTAATATAACAGAGACCCGATTAAGATAATTTAATAAAATATGTATTGCATTCGAAAACTGATGCTTGTAGTGTATTTATACAACATAACAAACCATATATACGTTAAGGAAACAATTGTCGTAAACGCTACACTTACAGCTCGAGTTTTAAATACTCAAACATCGAGTTCTTTATACATGTAACAATTAATAACTGTACTACACTAGACTTACTAATAGATGTATCATGTACATTAACTATTCAAAAGTACACATGTACTAATCAACTACTAATAAAACATTATCAGACGTATACATAGACTACATTATTACCTGATCGCCTGTATACATAGACTACATTATTACCTGATCGCCTGTATACATAGACTACATTATTACCTGATCGCCTGTATACATAGACTACATTATTACCTGATCGCCTGTATACATAGACTACATTATTACCTGATCGCCTGTATACATAGACTACATTATTACCTGATCGCCTGTATACATAGACTACATTATTACCTGATCGCCTGTATACATAGACTACATTATTACCTGATCGCCTGTATACATCATTGTTCACTATTTCATTATGAATACGACTGTTCCCGATATACATGAACTGTTCCTACTCAGTCTCTCTGTTCCAACTAAGTTGACATAGATATTCTCGTTGTCACTAGTTTCTGTTTCGCCATATATTTACATGCAGGCTCATGTCGTAGAATATTAGGTAAGTGTTGAATAAGGATAAGTTTATATCGGTGTCGGGATGACTGTTTGAACTTTTTCCCACGACCAAGCGTGCTCGTGAAACAGTCATCCCTCCACCTTGGGCCAACAGTTTTGACTGTTCCCAAAATACCCATGTGATAACTGTATAATATATCAGAAACTTCATATAGATACATAGTATGTTTATATGTTTTACGACTGATTTACCTAAACGTTCTGTTGCCTAGAATGTTACCGTTTTACCGACATTTCTGCGACTACCGCATTTTACAGCAATGCCATACCGTCAAGTCCACTACGTTAACAACAGTGACAACTACACCAGCATTATCAACCACAACCGCAGTGACAACGGCACACACAACAATAACAACTACACCTGACTTCGATAACACCACCACGGATGACCCTTCTAACTCCACCCCCAACGGAACAACTACGACCAACTACATCACATCGACCTCTATGCCTGGTAAAACAATAATCCTACAACACGTAATTAAGCGCTGTTGGATTAAATTTGTACAATCATATTTTCACACACCTTTGAAAGATATAAGAATCTCATGAGTCACATTTTTAACTGTGAAGAATGTAAAAGACCAAAAGCGGGGCATGCGTGAGGAATACAGAAGAACATGATTTCATTGCATATCAGTAACTGGATGCGATCACAAACTTCACAGAAAATTTGAAGAATAAGACTGTGATGTGAGACGAATAAGATCTCAGTTTTCACACCTGTGAAGAATGAGATCCTATTTTTCACAGAAGTGAAAAATATAATTTGTGAAAAATATGGATGTACAAAGCGCCCATATTCACAATGCTTCTTAGTGAAAAGTCCACATCGTAAAACCATAACGTTCTTAAAGTCTGTAGCCGTTTCATGTATCGGTCTTTTAACATAAAACTAAATATACCAGCCGCTCTAGAACTAAATTAAGGATTTTCCGGATTAGATCGGCCCGGTTGGCATACTACATGTGTTTTTGTAGCTTGTGGTGTTAATCTATTTTCACTGTATTCTTATAATTGTTTTCCCACTATTGTCAGATATTCATTTTTGCAAACTGCCGAACGGAGTAGATCGAAACCTCAAATGTGTCGGTTCAGAATGAAGAATAACGAAGGCAGAGTTAAATAAAGAAACAAACAATAATAACAATATTATATTAAACAGAAGTTTAGAATATTAACCAATACAGTCTCAGAAAAAAATTCTCCGTATATTTAACGTAGCATGTATATGAATGGCATCTGAACGCCTTGTAGGATCTCAGGCGGGCACTGTCACGATAACTCCAGATCCATCTTTGACACGCACAGTCAACATCCCAACACATACACCAAATGCACTTCAGGTCGATCACTCTCACCATACATCGACAATCCCTTCTGCAGGTATAAAAGGCAAACGTTACTTATCCCAGCTGACGTCAGAGGATCTTGATGACGTCATCATCCAGACAGAAGACTCGTGCTTGGAATGCTGCGAAGGATCAGTTTGCAACACGTATACGCTGGCATGCGTCCCTGGTGAGTGTACAGGTCACCACCATCATCGTTGTTATAATCATCTTCTTCTTCTTTTTCTTCCTTCTCCTCCTCATCCTCCTCAGCATCATCACTGTATCATCATCGTCATCATCATCATCGTCACCATCATCATCATCATTATTATCTCATTATCATTATTATAATCATCATCGTCATCATCGTCATCATCATCTTCTTCTTCTTTTCTTCTTCTTCATCATCATCATCATTATAAACTTGATTATAATAACGACAATAATTATCATCGTAATCATTGTTATTATTATTATTATTATTATTATTATTATTATTATTATTATACATCCAAGAATTCTATTTTATTTTATTTGATAGATCTACTTCCGAATTAAAAAAAGAACGCAGGCACCTTCAAACTTAATACCAGTAATTTAAACATATAGACTACCGTGAAATAAATCCTTAGAATAACGTCTTGCTTTTTAAAAATATTTAGGGAAATGTTACGACGTTTTCGGAAAGGATGCCTGTTCAAAAGCCATCCATTTATTAGACGTCTGCAAAAACATCACGTTCGCCAAGAAGATGTGCAAAGAAACGTGCCAGCTCTGTAATTTAAGTAAGTGACCTCTGTAATGTAGGTGCGTGGCCACTGTGACTGAGGAAACTGACCTATGTCACTTAGGTAAGTGACCTCTGTCACTTAGGTAACTGTGATTTAGTTAACTCGCCTCTGTGACTGAGGTATGTGACCATTGTGACTTAGGTCAGTGGCTTGTGTGACTTAGTTATGTGACCTCTGTGACTAAGTTATGTGACCTATGTGACTTAGGTAAGTAACCTCTGTGACTAAGGTAAGTGACATGTGTGACTTAGATGACATGTGTGACTTAGGTAAGTGACCTTGTGACTTAGGTAAGAGACATCAGAGACTTAGGTAAGTGACATTTGTTACTTAGGTATGCGATCTCTGTGACTTAGGTAAGTGACATCAGAGACTCAGGTACTAGTAAGTGACATGTGTGACTTAAGTAAATTTGATTTGTTGTCCAGTCATTTTAATAAAATTCGTGCTATAATGCACACATATGTTAATTTAAACAACGTCATTTCACAGTCAACGTTTGCTCTTAACTATACACCCACTATATTAAACTAATACAGAATGATACATTTTGGTTACTCAACCTTAAGTGAATAAAATAAGATTATATATTAATAGTAAAGGTATTTGTCAACAGAAGCTTTTGAAATGTAGGGCCAATTTTCGAGATAGAGGCGCTTGAACAGGGTTTTAAAATGGGAAATGTGTTGCGTGGGAATAAAAATAAAAACAGAAGCAGGAATAACAACAACCGAATAACATCACGTTATCATTTTTACGTATATCGCACATTGTTAACGGTGCTGAAAAACATTTATACTATGCTTGTCTTGGAATGGTAATTGTTTAAACGTAGTGAAACAATTCGCTAGTTTAAAGTTGCAAGCAATTCTTAATTGAGTATTCGAATATTGTCTGCCTGTATGTTGCAGCTGATGGCAACTGGGCGTCTTGGAGCGGATGGACAGAGTGTAGTGTAACCTGCGGAAACGGCACACACTTGCGCACGCGCAATTGCACTGATCCCGCCCCTGCAAATAAGGGCGAAGCCTGTGCTGGGGATCGAGTGGAGAAGACATCGTGTGAAATGGAAGCGTGTCCGAGTGAGTGATTGGTTGAGCTCGAAAATTGCCTTGGAAGAATAATCAAAACGCTGACAGCGTAGAAAGACTGTTGGCGAGAAAAGACACTAAATGCATGTGAATTATGAGTGCATTTTGCTAATAAGGAAATATTTGTTTGAAAGAAGTTCAATTTCCCACCTTTAAACTTTATAAGGTTGATTCTTATTTAATAATATACATCACAATATAATTAATTTGTAAGTTACGAACAATTACTTTTTCGAGCTAATTATCTAATGTAATTATTACATGTCAGTTAACAAGTCAATCGGCAACGAGAAATACAGAATAACAGATGAAGCGTGGCAGTTAGGAGAATCGATTGTTAGTGATCCGTAGACTACTGAGTCAAAAGTAGGTCATACGATGCATGCTCTCGATTTCCCATACTACATTTTAAAATTAATAAATTGCAGTAATTTGTTCTCATGATATTTAGAATGGGAATAGGTAACAAGACAAATCACTTTCGCAACGAGTCAAAAATAACAGATTTAGCGCATTAATTTAGTGGTCTTATTCCACGACACACAGGTAAATATTTCGGTTACATTCAGGTAAATAGCTAAAAAAGGGATGTCATAAATTTGACGTAACATTTTAAACAAATTGACCTTTTATGAAACTGTAATTGTAATAAATCACATGATATACACATTATAATACACATGACATACATTATCTTAAATAATTAAAAGGTAAGAAAACAAGCGTGATTTTTTGCTGTTTAAGAAGAAGGACCCTGTCAGGTTTCGATTTACTGACTCGTAGCCTGCAAAGAAACGAAGTAGTTTTCCGCGATACCTGTTTTGGAAATTACCCGCTCAAAAGACCGTTGACTTCCGCCAACAGTCTAATAAAATTATCGGTTAACGTTCACCATAAAGAATATCAAAAGTTAATATATTAAATATGGTGAAATGTGGAAGATATGCCCGTGAATTATGTCAGATTTATGTTATATTATACATTGTTTCCTCTCGCATTATATCTTTAACATTTAACTTAAGTAAACGTATAAACAAATATCAAATAGATATAAACACTGTAAGATGCTGGTTAACCATTTATTGTAAATACTGATATTTTCATCTCCATTTGGACGATAGAGGGATTATCATGCGCAAACAATCACGCTTTTTACCTTTTTGGCCATAAATTACTGTCTAAGATTTTGACTATCTAAAAAAAATCCAAAATAAACATTCTAGATGTCATAATAAACACTTATCAGTGATAGTGTGTTGCAGATATGTCGATTTAACAGCATTTCCTTTCAAACTCGTTCCAACCCGTGCCCCCTTTCAGCGGACGGCAACTGGGGTCCGTGGGACGCTTGGTCAGAGTGCAGCAAGACCTGTGGGGTCGGGCTGAGGTTCAAGGACCGGATATGCAACCAGCCCGCGCCCGACCAGGACGGCTTGTTCTGCCAAGGCGAGCCACGGGACTACGAGGTCTGCATGAATGACACGTGTGAAGGTGAGTTGCCAATCATACAATGTATCATGTTACTAGTGACATTATCATGTCTTGTGATGCGCACCTATTTTATATGCCATGCCAAAGTTTCTACTATGCATTGTCATGTTTACGTTTACCGTCCATTATTTTATTATTTTCAATTGAACCTTAGTGGCTAATCTCGAAGGACAGAGAAACATGCCGCTTGACTAGAAAAAGAGCATTGTGTGGTCCAAATTGTTCCACTTGTCTTATTGGTACAATCATCGTTTCCATGAGGTTTTGTCATAAAATTCAGTTTGCTTGCCATACGCCCCGTGTATTCACCGTGTATATTACATGAGTCGTCCATTTTCATTTGTTGTTGTTTTTTGTCACAGGAACTATTACATTCCTATATCTTGCCATGTGAACCATCTGTTGTTCATAGTTTTCCATGTGAACAATTTTTTGTCCATATTTTGCCATGTGAATACATGATTGGTGCCGGGACGGAAAATGTTTATCTGCTGACTCTTAGAAAATGAAAATAGGGCGAGCTTTATTAAGTCATCGTTGCAGGAAGAAACAGTTTTAATCCTGTTATTTGTCAAATTCACCATGTCTTGTGATAGAACAACCTATAATATTCACCATGTCTTGTGCTATGAACAACCTATAATATTCACCATGTCTTGTAATACGAGCAGCCTGTAATATTCACCATGTCGTGTGATACGAACAGCCTATACTATTCAGCATGTCTTGTGATATGAACAGACTATAATGTTCACCATGTCTTGTGATATGAACAGCCTAAAATATTCACCATGTCTTGTGATACAAACAACCTATAATATTCACCATGTCTTGTGAAATGAACAGACTATAATATTCACTATGTCTTGTGATACAAACAACCTATAATATTCTCCATGTCCTGTGATATGAACAGCCTTAAATATTCACCATGTCTTGTGATACGAACAACCTATACTATTCACCATGTCTTGTGATGCAAACAACCTATAATATTCTCCCTGTCCTGTAATACGAACAACCTATACTATTCACCATGTCTTGTGATACGAACAACCTATAATATTCTCCATGTCCTGTGATATGAACAGCCTTAAATATTCACCATGTCTTGAGATACGAACAACCTATACTATTCACCATGTCTTGTGATGCAAACAACCTATAATATTCTCCCTGTCTTGTAATACGAACAACCTATACTATTCACCATGTCTTGTGATACGAACAACCTATAATATTCTCCATGTCTTGTGATACAAACAGCCTATAATATTCTTCATGCCTTGTGATACGAACAACCTTTAATATTCTCCATGTATTGTGATACGAACAACATATAATATTCTCCATGTCTTGTGATACGAACAACCTAAAATATTCCCCATGTATTGTGATACAAACAACCTATAATATTATCCCTGTCTTGTGATACGAACAACCTATACTATTCACCATGTCTTGTGATACGAACAACCTATAATATTCTCCATGTCTTGCGATACAAACAGCCTATAATATTCTTCATGCCTTGTGATACGAACAACCTTTAATATTCTCCATGTCTTGTGATACGAACAACATATAATATTCACCATGTATTGTGATACGAACAACCTATGGTTATATGAAAAACCCGTTTTCCATGTCATGCAATGTGTCTATAATGTCATGTCGTGTTTACCTTTTTTCTATATATAATTGTGTTTAATTTAACCAACATGTCTAATGGTGCAAGTCATCATCTCTACATGTGTTGTTTTTAGGCATAATACTTGTCATACGAGCTGTTTATTCCCTCTACGGCTTGTCATATGAATCTATTCAGCATGTCTTGCCAAAATGAACCATCTCTTTTCCAAAAAATGTCCATATTTTGTCATTGAAAGATTCATTCTTTATATTGTATCATATGAGCCACTCATTCACTATGTCTTATCATGTGTTCAGACGGCCACTGGGATCTGTGGTCGAACTGGACTGAATGCAGCGCCACGTGCGGTCTGGGGCAGAAGACGCGCCTTCGGAAATGCTCGGTACCGGAAGTGTTGGGTCCAGTCTGCTTCGGGGACTCACGTGAGAAGGAAATGTGTAACTTCACGGACTGTAAAGGTAGTCTGTCATTTTGAAATTTGGACTTTTGTAAAAGATAACTACCGTTAATATAAACAAATGTTAGCTGCACATCGTGTAATCAACGGAAACATTGCAAACATTATTATTGATGTTCTTTGTGGATCAAGGAGCAATCAACTTAATGTTTTCTGTAGTTGGCACATGCGAAATAAAAACATAAGAAGTGTTTTCTGACATAAACATACAATATATTACATATTGTGTGCTTGAAGTATTTTCACAAGATATAAAATAAAAGCACATTCAATGGAATCAGGTAGAATGCAATCTAAACTTTTTTGAAGCAAAACATCAGAGACGAGAAAAGTTTGCATATTTATTGCCCATAGATGGTCAGTGGGGCGAGTGGTCAAACTGGACAGCCTGTAGCAGCACGTGCGGGGTGGGGCTGAAGACCCGGTCACGTGACTGTGGCAGCCAGCTGGGACACTCGTGCGTGGGACCAAACACCGAGTCCAGTCTGTGTCATACCAGCGAATGCGACGGTATATACATAATAAACTTATCAAGTTTTAAAGGGACCTGTTTACAGATTGACGAATTCACAATTTGCCAACTTTTTGTCACAGATTTCAAAAATAAATGAATAGTGTATATAAACGACCGAAATAACACTACGAACATAGTAATATGCTGCAAATACCGTTTCGTAAATGTGTAATCATCAGTTGAAATTGATAAAATTATTAAGCGTTTGTAACGCTAAACAATGATATAATTTGGATTGTTTCTGTTGTTTTCGTTCAATGGTTGACAACACGTGGCTCACTTATATGAAATAAAATGTGCAAATTCCAAAATATATTTGGAATGGCGGAGTGGTTAAGGCGTTAGTCTTTGGATCCGGAAGTCTAAGGGTCTAACCCCGTTTGGAGCAATTTGTTTCTATACTTTTTTTTATCCTTTTCGTGAACTATTATACTTGAGCACTTTAGTGCCGAGGCTTACATCTGTCGAGCTAAGACATTTAATGGCATACTTTAAAAAAATCTTTGAACAAGTCCCTTTAACACTGTATAACATAACTATATATATAATGTATTCCGTCAATACTTGTGAAATAATAAATAACCAAATTATTTGAACGTCTAATGACGCTGTACTGTAGTATTATACTATTATATGATTGCACGCCTATTGCTATAGTACGCATTGATGTAGTACGTATACAGGAATATGCGTTCTGATAGAGTTAAACGCATCGTACAAAAAAGGATATAAATTGGCATTGCACATTTCAAAGCAGTCCATTTTACGGGTATCTACTGGCGCGGATACAGAATTTGGTTATAGAGGGCGTAAAAGTACAATAGGACTTACCAACCCTATATATACATTTCAATTAAATGGCTTTTAAAACCAATGACAAATGCATGGTACTATTGTTTATCTTTTTAAAGAGATTCTTCAGTGCAACATATATACCATGATACGGAAATCGATAAACTTATTTCATACCTCGCTTAAAAACAATGCAATGTCCAAGTAATTCTAATTTATGGGAGTGTTTAAATTTGATTCATTAACTATTTAACTCTTTACCGGGCGTACGCATAATTCAGGTTCCTGTTTCAGATGCCATGTCCGCATTCGCCACCACTGGCGTACCCATGCCGGGAGGACAAAACTATACCTTAAAATTCACCCTCGTACTAACCAACGTCGGCGACGACTACAACAACGATACTGGAATGTTCACGTGCCGTATCCCGGGCCTCTATCAGTTCTTTGTCAGCATCGAGAAGCAGATAAACGTGTCCCAGGCCCACTGTCGCCTTATGGTCAACAACTCCTCCACAATTTTAATCGCCGCCAGATCGGCCTTTGTCCATGCAGACGCCTTCCAGCAAGCCAGCAACTCCCTGGTGTTGGACCTTAAGAAGGGGGAGATCGTGTACCTGGGCTATTGCTCCGATCCAAGTACCATGACGAAAGAGGGCGTCTTCAGTGGGTCGCTTATCTCCAGGCATTAAAAACAGATAACCTTTGAATGTTGATTTTCATCCGTGTTTTATGATGCGTATTTGTATACATGATTGAAACTACGGGATAAAATCTGAATAGAAACATAAATTAATATATTCTGAAAGAAATATCCTATAGATTTGCTTATTTCCAAGTACTAAAGACTCTGAACTAAACGACCTTTGTATAAAGATCCCATCGGTGTTTAATCTTGATTATTATTCACTGAAACTATGGGATTAAACTCTGACTAGAACAATACAAATTATATTAAATGACTGTTCATTAAACATATAACGAAGTTGTTTTGTTAAAAAGTCGACCATACACATATTTTTATTAATGCAATTGCTGTTCATTAATCATAGTTTTTTTTAATAAACTTTAATTCAGTGAAAATATCGCTTCGGGTACAAATCTGGACATAAGTGAACTTTCGAACACCAATATACTTTATAATATGTACATTTATATTAAGAACATGGTATCCGATATCGAGCAGTTTGTGACAAAAATGAGCAAATAAACATGTTCAAATGTATTAGGCCAATCAAGAGATACCTACGGACGGCGTGAAATTTAAGGACTTCAGAATTAGGCCAAAGTTTCTACTCAGGGACTTTACCTTCATGGGCCAATTTCGCAAATTTTCTAAAGCATAACAGGCTTACTTAAGTTTCTTCTTTCATCATCCAAAATTATTATTTTAAAATTGAT